>CAWUFW010009813.1:0-600000 GCA_963921515.1 Calotriton arnoldi | reverse complement strand
AAAGAAGCAGCCAAACAAAAGGAACGTGTTGAGGTGGTAGGTGATCAGGCATTTGCCCTGAAGAGGAAGCTATTTATTTTTATACGGAGCAGAAGGAGAACAATGGACACAATAGTGTTGTCTATGAGGAGAAGAAGCCAAAAGAAAAGACTTATGAATAGGCATAATTTTTGCAAAGTTTTCAGTGACGAATGGAAACATTCTTCCAGTACTGAGCCTTTCTTCAATGAAGAAAGCTACTTCCAATAGAACACATTACTGCATGCAGTTCAATCAACTGGTCGATGTTATGAGGTGAAGGATGGTACTTCCATTCCAAAAGAGGAGGTGGTTCCTAGGAATGTTGAGGAAGTGATAGCAGAAGAGATACAAGGAAGACGTAGACAGGCCCCTATATAGAAATGGAACTGTAACAGTATTTGTAGTGTTGGTCAAGAATAAATTGATATATTTAGAAGTTTCCTACGTATGTTTCCATGCAGAAGTCTGAAACAGAAAATATGTACTTTGCAAGGATTTGATTCGTGCACAGTAAGGAAGTATTCACATTTACTGGCACATTCACTGGCATGTCTATCTGAGTAAGTGTGCCAAAGCACCTTTCATCACTTCTGAATATGAGCTGTTCACCACTCTAAAATGCGAAATTTAGTAAGGAATCTTTATTCTGTCAAAACCCCTGCCCTATGTTTAGGAGAATTGAATAGAGCTCTTTTGCATAGTACAGTAGCAGCGGTTGAAAAAGTTTGTGAAGATGTTCAGTTTAATTTCTTTGGTCCTGAACAGGAGTTTAGGGAAAATGAGGAGTTGGTATGTGCAGGTGCTGAAGAACACGACACATGTATTAGTGTTTACCACTTTAAGGAAGAGATTAGGACGTTTAACACAGTTTCTTCTGAGAAACCAAACTGTATTTGTATTTGTTGTCAACGCACTCACTACAAAAAACAAACTCGCAATGTAGTTTTATTCTCAAAAACTGAACAGGAGAACTGAGGTAAATAGCAAGAATTTCCTGTTTATTTATTTGTAGAGGAATAGTTTCAGTTGTCTACATGACAGATTATATGTAAGTACTGCTATGATAAGCTAGAGAAAAACAAAATGTCAGCTAGATCAGTACATAACAAGTTAGAATTAATATCTAATCCAGAACTGCAAGATTTAAATGTTTATGAATCAATTCTCATATAATGTGTATACCCATTTCAGGCTATAGTTTGTACGAAGAATAAAAAAATGTGGCAAGAGTTCGTGGATGTTAGTAAAGTAAAAAAAGCGACATTATGCCTGGTACAAAATAATATTTATTATAAAAATGTTGATGTTGGCATATGTAGAGGATGAAACCTTACCATCAAGTTGACAGATTGAAAAGTGGATTAATCCAGATCGGAAGAGATTTATGAACACTACAGCATCCTTCCTCTGCATTCTCAAGAAGTCATTTGTGATGCTATTGATCTCTTTCAAATGAAGCACACAAAAGGAGCTCCCACGAATGTGTGAGAGAAAAGTTTAGAAGCTCGCTGTTTTCCACAACTGTTTCTAACTGGAGGAGGTGGCCGCTTTGACGACCACCCTGTACAGATGCCAGCAGATGCATACTGGGCAACTAGATTATACTCAGAGAATCCAAGATTTCGGGAGTGTATTCCCTACATATTTTATCTTCTGTTTGAGAGTGACTTGTCTGGACTTTCATATGGTGTTAACTGAAGACAGGAGTTAATCTTCAAAATATCTCTGCAAAAGAATTGATTGACAAAGTTCATGGCAAGGACAAAAACTTGGAGTACAAATTGATTCATTTGATGGCGTGCCAACGAGTATTGGTATCATCGTCATGGAGAGCGAGAAATCTAGGTGCACCTACTTGGTTTCTAACACTCAGTTATGCTGAGTACGCCTGGGATGACCTGCTTAAATTTTTGAGAGAAGCAAACTCTAACATTAAAGACATCAAAGTGAAGACAGCTGGAGAACTTTGCTCCTTGGATCCCGCTAATGCTTGCCGATATTTCAACCACAGGTTTCAAGCTATGATGTTTTTCATTTGCAACAAAAGAAATCCTCCTCTTGGCAAAGTAACTAATTTCTTTTGGCGAAAAGGGTACCAATCAAGAGGTGCTTCTCATATTTACCTGCTGTTATGGGTAAAAGATGCACTGAAATTTGGAATAGATAGTGATGAGTCTGTATTATCTTTCATAGAGCGTATGTGAAATGACCCATCCCAAAAGACAATGGTGAAAAGGGTTTGAGACAACACGTTCTACGCTTTCAAACTCATAGATTTGGGAAGTACTGTTGTCAAAAATACAGATGCAAAGGGAAACTTTACACAAGAAGTCAATTTGGATTTCCATGACCTGTGATTTCTCAAGGAAGATTGAACACCTTTTTTTTTTGTCTTCTCATTCGCCTCCGACCCCAGTCGACTAAAACAAGTAGGATGTCATTACCGTTACTCTATTTCAAGAGACGTAGGCAATCGAGATAAGACCCGAGAGATACCGCCCGCCTACCGCTAGACAACAAAACCTACGAAATGTCGCTGACCTCTCTTTTTAAAGGAGAGGGTGGTCTCACTCTCTTCTGATAGATCGTGACCGATGACTGTAGCTATTGGCCAGCAAGATGTAGGAACTGGGAGAGAAAAAGAAAAATCAAGGCCCAGCACAGTCAGAGAGCTTCCAGAGAGGCATAATCATGGGATCCAAAACTTATTTTTCAAAGTGATAACTCAACAACTTAAACCCCTAAATAGATAAATAAACTCACCCAAGAACTAAAAAAGAGACCAATTAAGCAAACAATCCCATAGTACTTTATTTCTACTATTCTGCAATCTACCCAAATCAAACTTGGAGGTCTTATATAAGGAGGACAGCCAATCTGAATGAGTGGGGGGTGTAGCCTCTGCCCATCTCCTCCATATTTCTCGTCTAGCCAGCAGAATTGCGTAAAATAGAAACCCCCTGGCAGGCCATGTGACTCTATTGGCTATGCCAAAGATGATCAGGGCAAGGGAAATTTGGACTGGGGTTCCCAAAATGTCAGCTAGGGTTGCCCCTACTCTCTCCCAAATTCAGAAATGGCTGGACAATCTTTAAACATATGTGTATCTGAGGCATTCACCAGGTCGCACTTCTTACAACTGACAGGGGCGCCCTTTGCTATTTTAGAAAGTCTAGAAGGAGATAAATAAGCTCTGTGTGTAGTGAAGTAGTGGTTCCTCCTGAACCAGGCTGGCTTTACAACTGTAAACAAGGTGTTGAAGGAAGTTTGCCACAGATCTTCCCAGTCTTCACCTGGTATAGAAGCTCCCCACAGTTCTTCAGCTAATTTAAAATCGCCATCAATGACTTCCTCTATGGTCCAGTAAAAGAAGGACACCTCTTTCCTCCCCGCCGGCCTCAAAAGCAATTGCTCCTCTAGAGTGTTCCCTTTACCAATAGATTTTTTAAGATTTTGGGACCAACTCTGCAATTGCAGATATTTAAACCTGGAAATGCCCCCCTCTAACTTATTATCAAGTAACGCCCAAGACAAAAGTGAACCATCAGCAGCCAAATCGCCCCACACCAAAAGCCCAGCTGTTTTAAGTGGGGCTGCCAATTTATCTTTCAAGCAATCCGGAGCCCCCGGAGAGTCCCACAAAGGAGCCAAACTTGAGAAATAGTTTAAGCCAGTGCATTGCTTATTTTTGGCCCATGTACGAGCCATACCCAATAGGACTTTCAGCCTGATCTTCTTGAAAAACGTTTGGTCTCCATATTTAAAAAGAAACCCCTCATGGGACAACCCCACTCCATCAAGCATGGACGAGAACATAACCCCCCTCTCCGACAAATCTGGGGATTTCAGCAGCATTCTTGAGTGCGTTAGCTGAAAGGCCCAGGTGTAGTATTGGAGATCCGGGAGTGTAAGGCCCCCTTTCTCTCTCCTACGCCTTAGCTTCTTCCAAGCTATCCTCGTAGCTTTATAAGCCCATACAAATGAATTGATTGCTTGCTGAAGTTTATCAATGGCCTGCTTTTCGAAATGCAAAAAAATAGTATTAAAAAGAAAAGTAATTTTGGGTAATATAACCATTTTAATCAGATTAATTGTACCCAAAATGGTCAATGGGAGATAAGCCCACGATTTCATGAGTTTCTGGCACTCCCTGGAGATGTTTGCAAGATTAGTCCCTGAAATCTTATCTATGTTTTGGACAATCCTAACCCCCAAATATCTTATATCGCTTTTGGTCTGGTATCGACACTCCAGCAGGTTCCACGACATAATATCGGTTTTCTCCGCATTAACCTCATAACCAGTCACCTGCCCAAAGTCTTGTGCCAACCTAATAACATGAGGAAGGGACGACTCCAGATCAGATGTAAGAATCAAGACGTCATCCGCATACAGGGCTACCTTCCTCTCCCATGCTCCAAACTTAAATGATGCAATACCCGTCTCCTCCCTGAGACGCTGAGCAAAAGGCTCAATGTACATGTCAAATAGGAGGGGGGAGAGGGGCAGCCCTGTCTAGTTCCCCTAGTGATCTTAAAAGGGTTGGTCAATTTACTATTAACTAAGAGTCTTGCCGATGGATCACTATATATAAGCTGGATAACTCGACGGAATTTCTCCCCAAAGTTAAACTTTTCCAACACTGCCAAGAGATAAATCCAGTTGACCCTATCGAAGGCCTTGGTGGCATCTAGTGTCATTGCTGCGAGGGGTAATGAAAAGGTGGAAGCGAGGTCAATAGCTCCGATAAAATCATAAGTAAGATCGAATAGATTCCTACCTCTCAATAAACCCTTTTGATCTGAAGGCGACAATCCACCCGCCACCGCGCCCAGCCTATCTGCCAAGTTCCTTGTGAAAACTTTGTAGTCTGTGTTTAAAAGTGAAATAGGTCTATATGACCCACAATTCACCGGAGATTTTCCTGCCTTCAAAATCAATGTTATAGTAGCTTCTCCCCACGAGGCAGGAGATCTAGCACCTTCAACTAATATCTTGCTGAATAATGCTGTCATAGTCGGAATTATTGCCTCTCCCAGGAATCTGTATAATTCCACTGGGAGCCCATCGGGCCCCGCAGTCTTACCACCCTTACAGGCAGAAATAGCTTTCCTGACCTCCTGCTGAGATATATCCAGCTCCAGGTTTTCTCGTTGGAAGGAGTTTAGAAAAGTGAGCTTAATCCCACTTAGCCACTCCCGAGCACGGTTGCTATCTACCACGTTATCTTCATTATATAGATCTTGGAAGAAAGCAAAAAAGGCTTCTCCAATCTCTTCGTCGGTAACTATCGATGTGTTATTGTGTTCATTATCGATTTGCTTTATGCTATTACGTACCCTGTCAGTCTTGGATTTTCATGCCAGGAGTTTGCTAGCCCCCTCCCCATATTCAAAATGGGCAAGCTTACTCGCCTCCCATCTTTTGGAAATCCTCGTCTGAATAGTACTCTCCAATTGATCTTTCAGGGTTCCCAGTTTCACCAGGTGCTCCTGACGTTTTACAATATCATCCTCCCTATTCAGACTCAACTCTACAGCCTTCATTTCACACTCAATATACGCTTCCTCCTCTCTGTATTGCCTGTTCTTGTAGCATATCCTACTTGTGACCAGGCCTCTCAGGTAAGCCTTCCAGGCATCCCATACTACTGAGATCTCAGCTGAACCAATGTTTATGTTAAGGAAGGACTCTGTCTCCTGGGATAAGTATATGGCTTCTAATTCGTCCAGAAGTAGTGAACGATCAAATGTCCACACCCTTAATTGTTCCTTCTCTGCCAAAATTAAATCCATCCATACAACTGCATGGTCTGATAAACGGGGAGTCAGGTAGCCTATATCTTTAATTTTACCCCTCAGATCATGACTGACCAGGATATAATCAATCCTTGATTTGTGTCTATATTTGCGGTTGTAAAATGAGACACCTAATTGGGAGCCCGGCCTTTCTCTCCAAATATCGCACAGCCCATTCTGCCTCATCATCATTTGAAGATATGTCCTAGACTTAGACAAAACATTCGCCCTACTGCTTGGGGACTTATCCATCTGAGGATTCAGGACTATATTAAAATCGCCAGACAAAATAATTGGTTCTGGAAATTCCAACAAATTTGCAAAAATAGTTTTCAAAGTGGAGGGATCATCTTGGTTAGGGCCATAATAGCCTACCGCTGTTAAAAGAAAACCCTGAACAGATAATTTGACAATGACCCACCTGCCACCTGGGTCTATCATCGAGTTTAAGACCTGGGCGTTTGACTGCTTTTTAACCAAAATGGCTACCCCCTGATGTTAGCACTCTGATTGGAACTAACACAGTGTTCCATCCATCTGACCTTCCCAAAGATTCCACATATTTCCTCTTTCAGGAGATGTGTCTCCTGTAGGATAATTATCTGAGCAGGGGAATCTTTGAGGTATTGTAAAATTTTTGCCCTCCTATTTTTCACTCGGAGGCCATTGACATTCCAGGATAAGCACTGTAAAGTTCTCATGGCGGTTTAAACAACGGAACCTTAAGTATGCCGGGTCTCCCCGAATGCCGATCCCAAACCAAGCGAGACATCCATAACAAACCAAACAAAAAGGTGAATGAGAATTGTTTTTCTTTTTAACCCCTATGCTCCCCACCCCGTGCTCCCCTTCCTTCCCCCCCTCCCCCCTTGAACTTCTCCCTGGAGAACCCTACCCCATTTATCTGGACTAATAGTCCAGATTCTGCCTACCGGGGAAACCTACCATGTCCCTAGCTACTCAAAGTACTACGGAAAGGCGAGAAGCTGAAACTCCAAGAAGAACGCCCTGTCACAGTCTACTTCTGATACTATGACCCCATGTGTTTCAATGTGGCCTAATAACTAACATGTGATTACATCATACCTATCTTTCTAATACCTGATATCTCGAAGATCTTAAATCTTGAGGTAAGATTCAACCATTCCCCAAAACCCAGAGAAGCCTATACTTAAGATGTATGCGTAACATCATAACTGAGCTATTTGGGGGCTTTGGCAAAATTTTCCAAAAGCTCATCCGCCTCCTGCACTGTTTTTAGATTGTACATCTTATTATTGTGCATAATTTTTAAGAGTGCAGGAAGTTTTAGCTGGGCAACCGCGCCAAGTTTCTTAAAATCATCCATTTTCCTGCCCAGCTCCCATTGTCTATCCAAAGTGACGCGTGCCAGGTCAGAGCGGATTTCAAAAGCAAAGTCTCTGGGTTTCAAGGATTTTTGTTTTAAAGCACAATTCAAAATCTTTTCTTTCAGGGAAAATGTAAGGAAGTTTATTCAGATTTTCCTTGGCTTTGACCGGTTAGGATGTTTCCTGAAGGGGTCCCTGTGAATCCTGTGTATATCCTTCTTCAAGTCCTCCTCAGATTCTTCGATCTGGACTGATTCCTTTATAAGAGTCACGATGAAGGCCTTGAGATCTTCCCCCTCCTTTCCCTCAGGAACATTCAGAAGACGTAGATTATTACGCCGAAAATTATTTTCCTTTAGTATTAGAACAGTGGTCCTTAAAAAGAACAGTATGGTCATCAGGATAAATATAGACTCCAATCAGTGCTATATTACGAGTGTCCAGCCGGACATTCAATTTAATAATTCAAAAATGTCAAAAACCAAAAATATAAACACATCAATACAGTGGGACACAATCCTGCATCCTACATAGAAACATTACAAATACATTTAGGACAGGAACATATCAGGCAAGACAGGGTAGATTGTGGAATATTGAACACAATTTCTAACAAGCTTGAGGAAACAGTAATTACACTTTTTTTATCAGATTTGATTAATGTGCAAACTGTTTAAATTGGTCGACGACGTTTTGATCCTCTTAAAAAAATGGTAGGATCATCATCAGGACAGTTATAAGTACAAGCCTGAATAATTAGAGATTGCCTGTGGAAAATAAGGAAAAGGGAAGGAGACTAAGGAGCGTCTAGTACTGACTGTGAAACATTATGCTATCCAGGGGGTCCGGGACCAGCCCTGGTGTGACCGCACCATGCTCGTGAAGCAGTTATGAAAACATACGAGGACTCTCAACAAGGCGATAACTGTGAAGGGAGATGGCTAGCGTGAGTGAGCGTGAACGTCAGGGCTGCATATTAAGATAAGGTGTAGAAGGAAACAACCGTGTAGATATGGACACACGCAATCAATCGTGTCAAGATAGTGACAAGCGAACCAGGCTGAACGGTACACACGTGAGCAAGGTGAAAAGGCCTAAAGATGTATGAGGACCGAGTTCAGAGTGCCCGCTGCGCATGTGAGGTGACGCTCGTTCGCACAAGAGGGAAGTAATAACTAACCTCAATTGGGCTTGCGGAAGGTAAAGCCACAATTACACTCAGTGGTGGGGGCCGATAAAATATGATGTTCTGTGAAAATTAAAATACATTGTAAGGTACCGGAATTACTAGATAACAACTGGCAGACAAGAAGATAAAACCAGAGGGAATTTTAACCTAAGAGTGAATAACCTGGCGTTTAGACTGTAAAGTTATCAGTTCCAAGACAGCAAGTGGTGATGCACTACAGGGAAAAAGGATGGAAGGGAGGAGTGAGGAAATAAAAGGGTGACTTGGAAGGAGTCAGATGACTACGCAGGGCAGCGTGCTTACCGTTATGCTGTATGATCCAAGGCTTGATGGCAGGGATAGCCATCGGCCAATGGAATGCTCCTATTTATGTTGTGAGTGACAGATGACTCAGCATAAGGTGGCCATTTTGGGTGAGGGTTTTAATGAGTATGGAAGACAGACTAGGTGCGGTAAAGGAACCACTAGAGAGCCAAAAGGAGGCAGTGAACTAAAAGAAGAGTAAATCATACAAAACAGTATTCATTATTTAGGTAACAGGGAAATTTACCAAACAACTGAATTAACAAAATATACTTGGTGACAATTGGACAGAGATATTCAGGAACCATGTTAAAAACAAGCATCAACGCAGTTAGTGGCAGTTGTATTCAGATTACAAACTAGAGGTAGACACAGTGAGGGCGGAACATAGTTCTTGGTACAATGAGTGGTCTAGATCAAGGTGGTCCAGTCCTCATTCCTGTTCAGTCCATTCCTGATGCTGTTCATGCGGATAATCTGCTTGAGCTCCTCTTTATTCAGAAGTTGTGCAATGTCTCCGCCTCTTGGGGGTTGTTTAACAACGTTTATGACTGTCCATTTAATGTCATCTTCATTGTGTCCTGCCTCGGTGAAATGATCCACTAAGGGCGCGTTGGGAGTTTTGCAGCGCACTCTACTCCTATGTTGTCTAATTCGGGTCTTCACTTTTTGTGTTGTTTGCCCAATGTAAATAAGCAAGCAAGGACATTGAATCAAATAAATGACATTGCAAGTATTACAGTTGGAAAATGATCTTGATTTGATTGACACATTATTGAAGGTAAACTCTTTGCCTTCTAGAGTAAAATCACACACATTACAGTCGCCGCATTTGGCGTGCCCGATTAGAGGTTCAAGGCCCCAATGTGCATCAAGAGTGGTAGCTACCCTGGAATTAGGTAGAACCGCCCGTACCAGGTGGTCTTTGAGATTGCGGCTTTTGCGGAAAGCAAATAGAGGGCGTTCAATGTTCAAATTGCCTGCGTTCACAGTAGGCCAGTGTTTGATGATAGATTTACGGATGGGGTTCGAAATAGGGGAGAATGTGGTCACACACACTATGCGATTGTTGTCAGACTTGATTTTGGGGGAAAGCAGGATTTCTCTTAGGCAGTACCAGGCACGCTTCTGTGCAGTTCGTACCAGGCGTTTAGGGTAACCACGTGCTTTCAACTTGGTAGATAAGATTGACGCTTCGTGAAAATAATCCTCTTTGGCGAAGCAATTGTGTCTTATCCGCAAAAATTGGGAGTATGGTAAAGAGTCACGTAGTGCTCGTGGGTGATTACTTTCGTAACGAAGCAAGGTGTTACGCTCTGTAGTTTTTCTGTATAGCTTGGTAAGTAGGTCACCATTGGAGTGGAATATGGTGAGATCGAGGAAAGGAATCAGAGATTTGTCATGTGTAAGGGTGAAATTAAGGCCTAGACAATTGTTATTCAGCCAGTGTAAAAAATGGTTGAGGGTTTCAACATTATTGTGCCAAATCATGAAAATGTCATCTATATACCGACGCCATAATGTGACACAGGTAAAAAAGGGGTTAGTGGGAGATAGGATGGTAGTAGTTTCAAGGTGATCCATGAAAAGTATAGCCAAGTTGGGGGCAAAAACGGCCCCCATTGATGTTCCTTTGACTTGTTGGTAATATTCGTACTCAAAAGAGAAGACATTTCTAGTAAGGCAAAGTTCAAGTAGTTGCAGAATGAACACAGTGGGGACAGTGTGGGGGCGAGGCCTGGAGTCAAGTACTCCTTGGATCACCGTCATCGCCAGAACCTGCGGGATGTTGGTGTACAAGGATTCAATATCCATTGTACAGAGTATATCACTGGTAGGGGCAAAAGGGTGGTGCTCGACTAAGTTAATCATCTCCATACTATCCCTTACATAGCCTTCAGTGGCAGGTAGAAAGTCTTTAAAAAAGTAGTCAATGTATTGACCCAGGGGTTCAAGTATAGAGCCGCACCCCGAAACTATTGGACGTCCAGGGGGGCTCGTGAGGTTTTTATGCACTTTGGGAAGTGTGTAAATCACTGGCATGCGCAGTGATTTCACATTTAAAAAAATAAATTCCTTTTGACTTAGAAAACCCTCAGATTTTGCGTCTGTGGTGATCTGTAAGATTAGGTTTTGTAGTTCCCTTGTTGGATTAGTGGGCAGTCTACAGTAGTGGTCAGTATTAGAGACCTGACGCAGAATTTCAGATTTGTATGTTTCCTTCTCTTGCAGGACAATCCCACCACCTTTATCGGCAGATTTGATTATTAGAGATTCGTTCCTTTTAAGAGAATCAATGGCTTTCTTTTCACTAAGGGAAATATTGTATGGGATGAAACGTTTCTTGCTCTCAAGCGTGGCTAAGTCATTCAATACCAGTTTTTCGAATGTGGATATTTTGCCTGGGATCATGCTGCCCAAGGAGGAGAACGTAGATGGTGGTCGGAAGGGAGTGTTAGAGATGACGGTGGGTGAAGGATTGAGCAGAAAAAATGCATGTAGACGGAGACGTCTAAAAAATCTCAATAGTTCAGTATGTAGTTCCAGGAAGTTTGGATGGATGGTAGGGACAAAGGACAAGCCTTTACTTAAAAGAGAAAGTTCAGCGTCAGCAAGGACGTGTTTGGACAAATTAAAAATGGGTATAAGTTGTGAGGATGCAGAGTCATTGTTGTCAGAGTTTCCCATTGGTAAAACCTCTGGCGTGTCTGGAGCTCGCCTGGGGAGGTGTGCCATCGTTGGGCTTGTTTCACGCGCCCGCGTTTGGGTGGGTCGCTTTGGCCTCTCCCTAAAAAATTGGGTCCGGGGTTGCGTGTGGAAGTGCTCGGGTTTTCTCCTGAGTCTGAGTTTTCAGATGAGTCAGCAGAGGTGTCTGAAAAACCCACCAAATTGTTGCGTCTATTAAAACGACCCCACGGTCTAGTGTTCTGGGGATTAGTGTACGAGCGATTTGTGTAGAAATCTTTCTGTAGATATGGGTATGTGCATTCAGTGCTATATGTTTTGATATCTTTCTTCACTTTAAGCAATTTCTTGTTCTGCTCTAATCTGTGAAAGTCCTCAACTGTCTTCTGGACTTGTTCAAGCAATTTATTGCCGTCAGGGACTGAACAAGTGTCTTTGATCTGTCTTTCAATATCACTAATTTCTTCTGCTAGTTTTTTAAGAGTTTCTGTGGCTGTATCAATGCCTAGTACTAACCAGTGCCTGGAGCAAGTGGTGCCCATGTAACTGAAGTTATTGATGTATTTGGGGTTGTCTGTGAAGATGCCAGGTATGTTCCTTACTTGCAGCCCGACTGGAATTATATCAGCTTTCAAGTATTCAGTGAGCATGCGGATCATAAGCTGAAGGCGGACCTGCTTCTTCTTACATCTCTCTAGTTGGTCAGAGAGGGATATGTTTGTATGAGTCGGGGTGTCTGCTGAGTCAGTGAACAGGGAAGGTCCCTCGAGTATTTTCTTAATATATTCGTCAGAATATAGGGGTGCGTGGTCTGACATAGCAGTGATGCTGAACGGTGTATTAAGACAAGAGTTAAGGAAGGTAAATAGAGACAGAGGGAAGCAGGAGTTGCCCACTCACAAGGAGGGGAATAGGGAGTGTCTCCCTTGCAATCCGGCGATTGCGCTAACCATATTTACAAAAACACAAGGGAACCCAAAAGGTAGATAAGGACCTTGGGTAACAGTTTAGTATTAGAACAGTGGTCCTTAAAAAGAACAGTATGGTCATCAGGATAAATATAGACTCCAATCAGTGCTATATTACGAGTGTCCAGCCGGACATTCAATTTAATAATTCAAAAATGTCAAAAACCAAAAATATAAACACATCAATACAGTGGGACACAATCCTGCATCCTACATAGAAACATAACAAATACATTTAGGACAGGAACATATCAGGCAAGACAGGGTAGCTTGTGGAATATTGAACACAATTTCTAACAAGCTTGAGGAAACAGTAATTACACTTTTTTTTATCATATTTGATTAATGTGCAAACTGTTTAAAATGGTCGATGACATTTCGATCCTCTTAAAAAAATGGTAGGATCATCATCAGGCCAGTTATAAGTACAAGCCTGAATAACTAGAGATTGCCTGTGGAAAATAAGGAAAAGGGAAGGAGATTAAGGAGCGTCTAGTACAGACCGTGAAACATTATGCTATCCATGGGGTCCGGGACCATCCCTGGTGTGACCGCACCATGCTCGTGAAGCAGTTATGAAAACATATGAGGACTCTCAACAAGGCGATAACTGTGAAGGGAGATGGCTAGCGTGAGTGAGCGTGAACGTCAGGGCTGCATATTAAAATAAGGTGTAGAAGGAAACAACCGTGTAGATATGGACGCACGCAATCAATCGTGACAAGATAGTGACAAGCGAACCAGGCTGAACGGTACACACGTGAGCAAGGTGAAAAGGCCTAAAGATGTATGAGGACCGAGTTCAGAGTGCCCGCTGCGCGTGTGAGGTGATGCTCGTTCACACAAGAGGGAAGTAATAACTAACCTCAATTGGGCTTGCGGAAGGTAAAGCCACAATTACACTCAGTGGTGGAGGCCGATAAAATATGATGTTCTGTGAAAATTAAAATTAATTGTAAGGTACCGGAATTACTATATAACAACTGGCAGACAAGAAGATAAAACCAGAGGGAATTCTCACCTAAGAGTGAATAACCTGGCGTTTAGACTGTAAAGTTATCAGTTCCAAGACAGCAAGTGGCGATGCACTACAGGGAAAAAGGATGAAAGGGAGGAGTGAGGAAATAAAAGGGTGGCTTGGAAGGAGTCAGATGACTACGCAGGGCAGCGTGCTTACCGTTATGCTGTATGATCCAAGGCTTGATGGCAGGGATAGCCATCGGCCAATGGAATGCTCCTATTTATGTTGTGAGTGACAGGTGACTCAGCATAAGGTCCCTGCCATCAAGTCTTGGATCATACAGCATAACGGTAAGCACGCTGCCCTGCGTAGTCAGTTTGATCCAGAATATACAGAGATTGTGAAATAAAATGTTAGACACGTACTATCCAGAAGGAGTCCACATTTAGAAGGCATGGCCTTTATGAAGTACTTCAACAGTATAGATACAAAAGGAATGTAATAGAAAACACAGAAGAAGAGAAACATGCTGTTGTTGGATGTGAAGGTTATTTAGTGAAACATGCAAAAGGAAATCTAATTAACCACAGAAAACCTAGCTGCCAAACTCCAGACAGAAGAGAGTTTTTCTAGTTGGCACTTCTACAACTCTTCAAGCCTTGGCATGCTGAATCAAAATTACTTGGAGACTATTACTGCTATGAAGATTCTTTCAATGCTGTCAACGACAGCATTCAGTGTTCAGTCTTCCTAAATTATTTGCAAATGTTAAATGATGAGATTCAACAGAAGGAAACGATTGCTGCTGAGATAGCTAAGGAGAGCTCACAAAGCAGCCAAAGTTCTGGACCACTGAGTCAAGATCTTCTTGGGCAACCCATTATTGAAAACAAAGCTGCAATAGCTAAGAATGAGCTGGAAACTGTAATGGAACAAGCAAGACAGGAAGGTGATGATTTCAAACAGTTAGTTGAACAATGACGAGCAGAAAGACATTTATATGGAGTTAAAAGAGAAAATAGAGCACAGATTTCCTCCACGAGAAGAAAGAATGCAAATGCTCAGCATTTAAGCCAATACTACTATACATTAACCCTGGACGTAGTTCGCGTAGTAGCGCTACGCATAGCTACACGAAGTGCGCTTCGCACTACGCGAGCTATGCGTAGCACTACGCGAACTGCGTAGCACTACGCGAACTGCGTAGTGCGGTAGGAAATGCTGTTCGCAATGATTGCACAGTGCCGGATGCTTGTCCGCACTGTGCAATCATTGCAAACGGCATCTTGCACAGTGCAAGCGGTCGTTTTCTGCCGCTCGAGTAGATTTGTACTCGAGCGTCAGTTTTCTCAATGCGGACTGGTAGTTTCTCATCGCGAGCGGTCGCGAGCATACGCGACCACTCGCAATGAGAAACCTGACCTCCCCGCGTTGAGAATCTCGTCGGGAGGTTTATTTTCCACGCTCGCTATCGGCAACTTGATGTTGCTGATCGCGAACGAGGAAAAAGTCTCGCATGGATGTCATTTTGCTCGCTCGCGGTCGCCAACTTGATGTTGAGGACCGCGAGCAAGCAATAAACGCCCGCTACTTGTTTTTGCACTGTGCTACGTGCAATTCGCGTAGCACGTAGTTGCGCAAACTACGCAAACTATGCGAGCGTAGCGTAGTTTTCCGCCCAGGCCTACTATACATCAGTGGTCAAGCTGCCACCGGGAAAAGTTTTTAATTTAAGTTCTCATCGCTTACCTAAAGAGGACTACAGAATCAAATGTATTGTGTGTAGTAGCAGCACCCACTGGATTGGCTTCACACTACTTTAAAACAATTACTCTACAATTACTCTACATCATCTACTAATGCTACCTGTTGAACATGACAATGACAATAAATTAAAATACCAAAAGTTATTTGGTGAAGCTTGTTATGAGGTGTCAAGAGTGTTGAAGAAATTAAAGCTTTTGATCATCAATGAGGTGAGCATGGTCTCAAACTTAATACTTACCTTCGTACACTTGAGGATGCAACAGATTTTAAAAGCTGTTTGGAGGAAAGCATTTAATTGTCTTCGGTGACCTACTGCAACTTACCCCCATCAAAGGACAGCCTGTTTTCAAGACAATTTTGCATGATGAAATTCAGAATTCTTTGGGAAGTATTGGCAAAGTAAACATTTGGCTAAACTTCCAATACAAGGAACTACTGAGGAATAGGTGTCAAGCACCCTACATGGCGCATTCAGAAATATTCTAAAGGACATTAGAGTCGGAGTTCTGACAAAGAAGGGGAAACATACCTTAGAAAGTTGACTTACCAGCAAAAGTTTCTCCTCTAAGAACACAGCAGCACAGCTAATGTTCAATTTAATTGAAGAAGTCAAATCCATAGTCTGTTAAATGCCTACACTTCAATAGTGCTCCAATTTCAATGAACAATTACTAAAACTGGAGAAAGAAGAAATTTTAGAACTTACAGCTATTGACAAATGGAACACCAGGGAGTATCATTACTGCTAAGTGGAAAGCTGCAAGCAAAATTTGATTCGTTGGAGAAATCTGCATCTAAGACTGCAGGATTAGAAAAGTATTTATGCATATGCAAAAACTGGAAAGTAATTTTGTGTAGAAATGTAAGTTTTGAGGAAGGATTAGTTTTGCTAGTAAAAGACTTATATGTCTGGCGACCGCAGTGCCCAGTGTCTCTAGTGTACACTGTAAATATCCATAAATCTCAAGGTTAAAGCGTAGACACAGCTTTTATTATTAATGGTAGTACTGTGTTTAAAGAAGTTATAGCATATGTTGCATTATCTCCAGTGAGAACATTGTCTGGTTTGTTTTTGGTTGATTTTGATGATAGGAAAATTAGTGCCGATGCAAGTTGTGTCAGAGAGTACAATTGGTTAAGAAGTGTGTACGCTCCTCATTTAAGACAGTACCCCATTTATCAAAAATTAATAATCTGTCCAAAGCGGAAGCTCACAAAATAATCTACAAATTGTGCTGAAAAAATGGAAAAGAAGGATGACAAGGAAGATGTTTAGAAGAGAAAACTGGAGAATGAGGGAGATATTGCAGGTTACCAGTTGTCAAACACTTCAGGTGTCAACTGCTATGCAAATGTTGTTCTTAATGTACTGTTTCATTTACCACATCTTATAAATGCAACAGAACAGAAAGCACAGAGGAGATTATGTTCTGCACTGTGTGCTTTGCAATAACGTTTACTTACTGATAGCACTATGATACATTGTGCTTCAGGCATTTGAGATCTAGTGGATATCTGTAGTGGATCATTACTAGTTACTCAAAACACTCAACAAGACACACAGGAATGTATAATGGTTCTGCCTGGAGTTTTAGAAGAAGAAGAAACAAACATAGATTACTAATTTGGACTGAGTTAAAAAGGGAACATGACTGTGAATATTGCTCTTTTTCGTCTACCACTGAAATTAATTCTGAGAGATTTCTGTACTTAACGCTATCAGATTTCAAAACTTTGCCTTTTGACAAATTGATCGAAAAGGCTAACCAAAATATGACCTGCCCAAATTGTAGATCAGATGTTATGTCTACATTGCATAAACAATGAAGTGGAAAATACCTTGTATTAATGCTACAACAATGCAGAGCAGATGGATCTAAATTGGAAACCGAAATTACAAACTTTAAAGCAGGACAAATATCAATTTTTAGAAGAACTTATACTACAATGGCTATCATCTTTTATGAAGGAGTTAATGTAACATCTGGACACTATACTGTCTATTTAATGAGTGAAGCTGGATGGACGGAATAAAATGACAGCTATCTTAAGTTATTCAAAACATCCTGTCATACTACAGAATTCTTACTTTTTGTTTCTTCAACCAAAGTTCTAAGGAGTATTTCTGGGAAAAAAGTAATGTACGATGTTTCTTCTCAGTGGATCATCAGTGTTTTAGACATCATTCGGCCTATCAGGTTGATGTCTTTAAAAAGTTCTCCAAAATTCAAGAGTGCTTTTATTTTCCACAAAGGAGTTAATATGACATCTGAATACTACACTGTCTCATTAAAGAGTGAAACTGGATGGACACAATGCCATCACATAAAGCTTATATTGAAACCAAAACTGCCTTTCAAACTGCAAAGCTGTCACCTTTTGTTTCTTCAACTAAACTTCAACGTACTATTTGTGGAAAAACAGTAATGTATTGTATTTTTTCTACATGGATCATCAGCATTTTAAACGTCATTCAAACTACCAGAGGTGATATTTTCAAAAGGATTTGCAAAATTCAACTGTGATTTATATTTATTAGTAGTATTGTAGCAGGTATATTAATAAAACAATTAATATTATTAAGATATGTTTGTATAGAGTAGTGTAGTAACTGTAAGTAAAATAACTGATTAACGAATTGTAGTGATTGCAATGCATAGTGTCAAAACATTACAGTGAAATACTGTGCAGGTTTGGGGTTTCTTTCTATAATCTATATGATTGTTTTTTCCCCACTGTTCAAGCATGAAGATTCACACACTACATCATTTATGGTGAACAAGTATGAAAGTTGAGAACAATGAAAAAGGGAAAATGAAATGCTTTAATGTAATATAAATACTATTACAGTATAAGAAATGGTGTGCATTTTTTTGAAATTATTGTGCAATTTTGGAAAATGTAATACTAGCTTATACTTATGTTCTTTTTTTCTTTAAACAGATAAACGGCACCATCTATTGCAGTACTGTAAGTTCCTAATTAGTTCTTTCTATGTTGTTCAGCAAACTTACATTGTCAAGGTATACAATGAGCCACAAAATGATACAGGGACTGAGCCATCTACATACACCGATACATGTATTCACACACCCAGTTACACACTGCTACATGCACTCACTTACTCTCTTACTCACCCATACAGCCACTCACACAGTCACTCACTAACCCATACAGACCCAAACACACAATCACTCACGCATACATATACTGACGCATCCACTCACTCACCAATATACTACTCATTCACCCACTCACTAATCCATACAGCTACTCACACACCCACTCACCCATCCATACATGCACTTACACACCCACTCACCCACTCATACTGTAGGAAAGTAGGATCTGATTTCATGGTCACCCCCACATTTTGCTGGTGTCATTATGATTTACTGCTAATCAGGACCCCAGTCTCTGTGCTTCTTCCCTAAATTAGACATTGTGAGTACTTAGGTACACTCCAGTATATATACCGTTATATAAGTTATATAAGTCCCTAGTATATGGTGTACCGTTATATAAGTCCCTAGTATATGGTACTAAGGTACCCAGGGAATAGGTACACCAGGGGACTCCCATGGGCTGAAGCATGTATTGTGCCACCCATGAGAGATCACTCAAATTGTGACCACAGGCCTGCCATTGCAGCCTCTGTAAGCTGGTGCTAGCACCACTTACAACAGATATAAGTTTCCTTTATCTGAGGTCACTGCACTTGAAACCTATAAGTCACCCCTAAGGCAGGCCTTTTGAATCTTGAAGGCAGGGTGCTCGGTTCTAAGTGTGATGGTACCCCTGCTTGAGCAGGACACCCCTACAACCTTCAGAGTCCATTCTCCCGGGTTGTAAGTGCATCAGCCATTAAGATACATAGACTGGCCATGCGTCATTATGCGATGGCTGTCTCTAAACCAGCTGTAACGAACCCTGTCATGTTTGGTATCAAACATGTTGGAATCATAGCCCCATACCGTAAACGGTGTGAGAGGTATGATTCCATGCACTGTAAAGCTCCTCTGGGAGTCCCTAAGAGCTCCTGGTACCAGTCTTCTAAACCCGGGCAGCAAGCTATGGCTGCTGCCGATCAGAGACACAATTCTGCCCTCCTGCTGCTGAGCCAAGCTCAAGCAGGGGAAGGCAAGACAATAGGTTTCCTATCACAGGGAGGTGTGACCACCTCCCAGACAGGACTTAGTGTATTAGGACAGGGTGGGGGCGCTTGCCAGAGCCACTAGACTGCTTTGAAGGGCACATTTGGTGTCCTCCTTGCATACTCTGGTTGAAACCAGTTCAGGGAGCCATTGGCTCCTGCTCTGGCATGAAACTGGGCAAAGGACATGGGAGTATCCTCCCACTGCCCAGCCCCTCCTCTGGGAGGGAACCCTGAATCATCACAACCCTTTCGTTAGGGTACTTAAGGACTTACCTGTGGGTGGGTCCCTAGATTCATCATGGGACAAGATTCCGATCCAATACCACTTCTACTTCAACCGTCTGGGCACTCTGGACTTCGCTGGACTTCACTTTAGGAATTGAGACTGCAACTGGGAAGACTCCTGCTGCTCCAGGTTTCGTTGTCCTTCAAGTCAGCTGCAACGTCTGTATCTGTGCTCCATACAGGTTCTTCACAGGACCTGTGGACACCCAAGACACCCAAAGGAATCTTCCTTGGAGTGAAGGAGTCACTCCCCTGCATCTGCAGGCACTGCAACAAAGCTGACCGGTCTGATGATCCTGGGCTCCAATGGACTCCAAAAGGCTCAGCAATACAGGTGGTGATTCTGCAACTCCCTCAAGGCTTGCACTGGCTTCTTACCGAGTTTGAGGCCAGTATCCCTCATTGGAACCGCTGGAACAGAACCCCCGTGCATGTGTCGACTTGACGTTGCCAAGGCTTGTTGACTCTCTCCTCCAGAGATCTTCGGGCTCCAAGAAGCTCAACCCTCACGCATCTACTGCAGCCAAGATCTTTGCCTGCACCGCATCCTTTGCAACATGGGCCTTCATCCTTTGGTGAGCTGCTCGAGGCTCTCTTGCGACTCATGTGCCTTCAGCCCATGGGTCCTCTTTAGGGTCTTCTTTGGCTCTGGTGGGCTCCCCTGCTTGCTTGGGGACTGCTCTGACTTACCTGCTTGTGGTGAGACACTTGTACCTTGCTGGTTTTGACACTGTACCTTTTTCGACCACCAAGTTGTTTGCCGCTGCCAAGGCTTGTTGGTGCCCCTGCTGTACACTGACCTATTGGCTCTCGACATCCAGAGTGGGGCAGCCTATGCACGGCTCCTGGTCTTCCTCTGCACCGCCTGGTCTGTACGGCTGCAACTTCAAGGGCACCATCAACTCTCCTGCATCCCCGACATCAGTGGGCATTCGTCTTCCGTGCCTCCTGGTAACTCCTGAGTGGCATAGATTCTGTCCCCTATGCTTGCAGATACCTCTCATCTTGAATCCACCTTTAGGTTCCACCGGACACTTTCACCTTCTTTGCCAGCGTCATCTTTTCTGAAGTCCCCCATTGTGGTCTACGATGGTTTCCGACGTCACTTCGCACCTATGCACCTGGCTTCCCTGGTGTAGGTATCCTGGTTCCTGGGGTATCCACAGGTGGGGTGACTCTTCACCCTTCCATCTTCCACGGGGTTTCTTCAGGGTCTGCTGGGAAGGGTCCTTCTTTAAAATTGCAACCGCGACTTACCCATTGACTTCTATTGAGAATGCAGTCGTGTTCCCACTCTGCACACAGCCTCTGTGGGGTTCCTAGATACTCACCTTGGGTGGTTGCTTGGGTCCCCGACTCTTCTACGTCTTCTGGGTCCGTTCTTGACTTAAGTTGTGGTTCGCATTCCACTATTTTAGGATATGGTTGCGGACGCAAGACTGAGTGAGGCATCTCTTAGTTAAGGTTCTTATCAGTACCGCATTTTAACAATTGATCTGTATTTTTAAATAGATATCGCCGCTTGGATTTTAAACACAGTTACCCTGAGCACATTTGCACTTTTGCACGCTGCCCTTACCACCACAACGCCAGCCTCCACCCGGCAGTTTCCTACCGCCCCGCTCCCCGGTCCACCACAGGTTCTCCCGATTGCGTGGAGGGAGCAGGTGGCAATTAGGAATCCATTTCCGGGGAAGAGACAGGGGGCAGAGCCCGCGCTCAGCAGTCTAGCTGCTGAAAGCTGCTTAAGGAAATGCTCTTCACGACGCGCAGTGGACGCAAGACTGAGTGAGGCATCTCTTAGTTTAAGTTCTTATCAGTACCGCATTTTAACAATTGATCTGTATTTTTAAATAGATATTGCCGCGTGGATTTTAAACACAGTTACCCTGAGCACATTTGCACTTTTGCACGCTGCCCTTACCGCCACAATGCCAGCTTCCACCCGGCAGTTTCCTACCGCCCCGCTCCCCGGTCCACCACGGGTTCTCTCCCGATTGCGTGGAGGGAGCAGGTGGCAATTAGGCATCCATTTCCGGGGAAGAGGCAGGGGGTGGAGCTCTCGCATAGCAGTCTAGCTGCTGAAAGCTACTTAAGGAAATGCTCTTCATGTCGTGCAGCGGACGCGCACAGCGGGCGCGCCAGCGGCGCGCCAAAGGCAAGCCCGTCTGCGCCCGTCCGCGGCCGGATTGCGGCCAGCGCCAGCCACGCTGCCCCACTTACTCCAGGTATTGTGTATTCATCATCTATACTAAAAACATTAAAAATCAAGGGACACTGTGGTTGCCATTTTCCACCAGACAAAATTATGGGCCCCCTCTCATGTTATATGTGCAGATCAGAGCTCCCCTTCATTGACATATACCATGAAATTGCGGGAAGGAGTGCCCCTACACCTAGTAACGGGGGGATTAATCAATGCTCATTCTATATGTAAACACACCATTGACATCAGAGACTTGATCACAGAGCAACAACTTGACTACCTATTTGTCACTGAAACCTGGCTAAATGAATGGTGTAATCCAGACATTGTGGCAACACTCCCCCTCAACTATACAATCTGTAAGAAAGATAGAGGAGAGTCTAGAGGAGGGGGGCTGGCCATTATTTTTCGTGACTCATTACAATGTAAAAACTTTGAACTCAATTCACTTAAGGGAGCAGAAAGCCTCGGCTTCTGTTTTACAATAAATGCCTCCCTCTCCTTTACAGGGGCCCTAATCTATCACCCGCCCGGCCCTAGTGCCACTTTTTTAGACTCCTTAGGGGAAACCCTCAGCCACTTTTTGCTCAGGTATGCTAACTTTACCCTCCTAGGAGACTTTAATCTCCATTTAGAATGCAAAAATGAGCCAGGTGTGGTCAACTTCCTTGAGATAATAGACTCTCTCGTGTTGCACCAACTAGTCCAGGCTCAGACGCATCAGGCAGGTCACACCTTGGACGTTGTCTGTTCCAATTTTACCTCGCTCTCAGCAGGCACTCTCATCTCACAGATATGGTCAGACCATGAATTCATTCCTCTCACCATCAAGAGCCCAATCGCAGATCAATCTGCCAAGGAAATCACCCCCTCACAACCAAGGCGCAAGTGGGCACAATTAGCCACCAACCCAAAGTTGCCCACCATTGCCCATGCCCGCACACCGGTCCTAACTGGTAATACAATAGAGGATTCTCAACTCTTTCATGCAGGGATGACATCAATAAGTGACAAGCTAATTCCATCAGAACACCCTCACAAGAAAGTGAAAGCCAAATCACACAAAGCCCCTTGGTACACGCCCGCCTTATCTCAACACCATCTCCATTGTAAGCAATTAGAACGCAAGTGGAGAAGGGCCTATGACCCAGCAGACCAACAAGCCTTCAAGACAATATCATACCTATATTAAATTAGCAAAAAAAGAATACTACTCCAATAAAATACATGAGGCTAACCATGATCAAAAATCGATCTCAATTGTAAAGTCCTTCACTAACCCAAAAGCATTGATTAGAGAAATCCCTCCCTCTCAAACTCTATGGGGGATATTCACAAGAACGTGTGATAATCATCGCAAAATTAGCTTAACGCAACTTTTCACATCGCAGCCCATCGCGGGAAAATAACACCGTGTTAACGTTGTATTCCCAACCCGGCGGCACCATGCGCTAGTCTCACGATAACGCGCCAAATGACCGCGTTAAAATTAACGCGACGCCAAAACAATGCGAAACACGAACGCGAAAAAAGGTGCGATGCCCCAAATCGCGATACAAAAATCAGCGATAACCAGCGACAGGCCTGCAATTCCCACGCGTCATGCGGGAAAATGCACTATAAAAGCACCGAACAACACAAACAAAACAATTCAAACTGCGTAGCACCATGGATGCACCCGGACCGAGTTCAGAGGACAACGCAAACCCCACAAGCCCCACAGACGACCAGCAAGGAACCCCGGGGTCGGGGAAGGGCAAGGAGAAGAGGAAGAGGAAGACGGGGTTCAGTCCGCAGGAAAACAGGATCATCGTCACGGAGGTGATAGAACACTACCAACAACTGTTCGTCACCTCCACTGTGTCATTGGCAACACAAACGGAAATATGGCAGTCTATCGTGAACAACGTCAATGCAGTCGGAGTGTTGAGGAGGTCAATGGAGGAGGTCAAGAGGCGCTGGCATGATGTGAATAGCCAAACCAAGCAGAAACTCGCTGCCAACCGGAAGGCAGCAACGGCAACTGGAGGTGGGAGCCCTGCGCCACAGGAGGAGCTGGATGAGCTGGAGGAAATGGTGGCCACAGTGATCAGTGTGGAGACGGTGCAAGGAGTTGGGGGTCCGGACACAGCTCGATATGACCTGACCCAACAGCAACAGGGTGAGTAACTACCAGGGACTGGGGGGACAGGGGGAGATGGGCACAATTGCACACATGCACAATCATTCGTAGCACACTGCACACCCACAATAATTGTGGAACATGTCCCTGATACCCTTGGCACACTTCAGCACACATAGAAACACCAAGTAGGCCCCCGTCCACTATGTGCACAAAGGGGCCCCCCTCCCTATCACCAATCTCACAACCTACCCATGCACATGTGCTGAATCCAGCAAAGCAGCGGCTCTGTGAGCCACACCGACAATGCAAGTGACACTGCACGACCAATAGCATGGCTGCAATCAAAAAACATTACAAGGTGCACGACACGACACTGAGGTGGCCCAGTGTGGATCACATCCTCAAAGGAGCAGGTCACACTCTGACACATCCACGCAAGTAATCCTACATTGCCATGTGTGTACTCTCCCTCCAGCAGTATGTCAGATTTAGGAACCTTGCTGTGCAGCTCCGCCCATGGGACTGCCTCACCTTGCACAGGTGTGTGTCAACACACGTAGGTGCACGCACATGCATTCTGAGTCCAGGCAAATGCAGCCATGTCCACTGTTGTGGTGGGATATGTGACCATTTCTCCATGATGCAACAAGGTGTTGGGGCCTGTGCTCTGGGTTACAAGCAGTTGTGGCTGCAGGAACGTAGTTACTCGTCCATGAATGCGAGTGCAGATTCCTGGCCAATCAATTCCAAGAGTGCGTCGTTGTCGGATTCAACGAGCACGAGGGTGAGCCAATCCATTAACTGGTCCAGACAGATGTGCTCCGTCCACGCCGTTTCACCAATCCGCAACACAGCCCAATAGGGGAGCGCTTCGATGTGGTCACTGCACATGAGGACTTGTGCAATCTCCCATGCCCAACTGCCAGCACATACGCCAAATATCAAGACATCCCATGAACGGGTATCACGGTTACACTCCTGGTCCTGGGCCAACAGGGGGCGAACACACAAGTCATAATCCAGTTCAGCTACCGTTGTGTTGGATAGGCAGACATCCATGGGCCACTCGAATATGCATGATCGACAGTGGAACCAGGGCTGGACGCAGGTGACGTACGCAAGACGGAAGCTCAGACGGTAACTGATGCGCAACACTGCCAGTGGCAGTGCCCCCAACAAATGCAGCATGCGTGCACAGTACAGTTCCACATGACAGGGGTTGTGCATGTGCCCGGGATGTTCTGCCATTGCGTTGGTGACTCTCGTAGAACCGGCACTCGTCTGACCTGCGGCAGTTATGCACATACAACCCCTGACGTCAACAACACATCTGCAGACAAACAATGCACAAGAGTACAAAAACCGTCCAAGAGCACAAATGACCCAAGTCGCCAACATCTCAGCACCTTAAAAGCACACAGGTCAAAGGCACACCTCCTCAAAGGGATAAGGGGCCGCTAAATCAGAGCTGCAGGGGCGACTCTCCCACAATGCAGCACACACACATAGCAATAACAGCACATCAACATTGACGACGATGTGGTACAAAGTGCAACACTTACACTACAGAACAGAGGACACAACTGGTGCCGCTTGTGCGTAGAAACTGGCCAATCACATCTGGCATAGCAGGAAACTGTGAGATGATAATGTACGAGTGCAACCTCACATCCGTCATGTAGTCGAAATGTCCACTGTCTCCCATCAAATAGCCAGCTCATCCAAAACAGTCACAATGTACATTGTCATGCAGTCGGTATGTAAGCATGTACAATGTGTCAACATACATGGAACACACTGCTAACCTGCATCTCCCCTTGACATTGCAGAGGGACAAACAACACCTCCTACAGAGCAGACCAGACATCTCTTCAGTGATGATGAGGAGGACCCCCTGGCCATCTGCTCGGACACCCTCCAACGGATCGTGGACAGCCTCCGCACCCCACCTCCAGGAGCAGTACAGCCCAGCTGCATCGAGGTGACCCCACCCCCTGCACAGCCCACACAGCAGGAAGCACCCACCACCAGGGCTGGCTCCCAGCACCTCACGGAAAGACACATGGCATTCCAACGCCGTGTGTTAGACTGCCAGAGGGGGCTGGCTGAACAGGTGCGGGTGGGTTTCGACCTCATGGCAGCCAAACTTGATGCCATACGTGGGTGTGTGAGTCCCATCAGGGACCACTCACAGTCCCTAACGGACACCCACAGTCCGTTCCATGCTCTACAACAATCCTTGGCTGACCTCGCTGTAGCCACTACTCGGATACAAGAACTGTCCAGTCAGACAGGCTCCAGCGATGACAGCACAGAGATGGCACAGATGCAGAGGACAATGGAGAACATGGAGCGGATGCAGGCTGGAAGGATGGCTGCCACGGCTGTACACCAGCGAGATGTAGCTGGGATCTTCCATGCCCTGCAGAACCTCATCTTGCCATTGCTGCCACAGAGCCTGTCCCAGATGACTGCTGCAGGAACTTCGACACACACATCTCCACCCCCTGATGTGTCAGTGGCACACAGTGATGCAGCCATACCACCTCCGCCCCCTGATGTGTCAGTGGCACACAGTGATGCAGCCATACCACCTCCACCCCTGATGTGTCAGTGGCACACAGTGATGCAGGCATACCACCTCCACCCCCTGATGTGTCAGTGGCACACAGTGATGCAGCCATAACACCACCACACACACCTGACACAGAAGACATATCAGAGGACTAAGATGTGGATGGCAATGACTCTGTGTGAGAAAGGAGGTTGTAGCATACATCCCCGCCACATGGCCTGTTCCTGCTTGGTTCAGCCCTCAGCATCATGCCCGGGAACAACACCTTCCACTGTCCCCCGAAACACTCTGCAACATTCACCTGGACCCCGACATGGACTGCCATATCTGCTCGGGTTACCAATGACACAGCAATCAGGCTGCGGACTGAACTCTTCCTCTTCCGATCAAATTGTCATTCCCCAAAGGACTCTGGTTGGCCCTCCACTGGAAACCATGTAATGTGGCGTTTGCATGGCCATGTACTGCTCCAGCTCCGACACTCCACAGAATGTGAATAAAACATTCCAAATCACACAGATGTGTCATGTCTATGTCCAATCAGGTATAAAAGTATGGATGGATGTAGGCACAATAATTGCACAAAAAGGTACACCCTGGGAAATTACATCAATGTGCATGTTTGACCCTGACCCACATGGCCAATTAGATGACTGTGAAGGTGTGAACTAGCTGTGGCCTCATTGCCCATGAACAACAATCTCGCAAACCCCCAACGTAGCCCCACGTCCATGTATTAAGTGGGGCTGTGTGTAAAAATCTCAAATCCGGTAGCAAGCCTAAAGTTGTGTCCCCCATCAGATGTGACAACAGGACATCTCTTCGCATACCTACTCACACTCAACTGTGTGGACACAGCCTGTTTTGATGGATCACATTGATACACATGGCAACAAGTTGGACACCATACTCACATTGCTGAAGACACGTAAGAGCACAGGTCTACCACCAACCATCCCAACCACAATATCTGGCTCACAGAGGTGGGGCTGGCAATAGGGACTCACCCCTAAGTGAAATGCGTCAGTCAGTCCCTCCTGTGTACGGACAATGCTCATTGAGGCACACGATTTGTCATTCTAATCGACACTCATCACAGTTGAACACTAGTGAAGTGGCGTAGACTTCTTTAGCATGTGCGTGTCAGTACGGGCAAGACAAGGGCCACAACATGCAGACCAATGCTTCAGACACTAACAGGCAGCATGGGAACATGTAGAGGTGCAAGAAATGGGGAGGCAAAAATGAACACCAATCATTACGGATGGCAATGGTCTCAGCCCACCTTGCCTTGCTGGACGAGTCACGTGATGTTTGGCGTATGCTCATTGCCCCATGTCAGGGGACACGACTCACAGCCCATGGGATCTGCATAGTGCTGTACCACCGGACTGCGCAGACTGTCTGCTCTGCTGACGGTGAGCAGGTGAAAGGGTCCAACAAGGTCACAAGTAATCCTACATTGCCATGTGTGTACTCTCCCTCCAGCAGTATGTCAGATTTAGGAACCTTGCTGTGCAGCTCCGCCCATGGGACTGCCTCACCTTGCACAGGTGTGTGTCAACACACGTAGGTGCACGCACATGCATTCTGAGTCCAGGCAAATGCAGCCATGTCCACTGTTGTGGTGGGATATGTGACCATTTCTCCATGATGCAACAAGGTGTTGGGGACTGTGCTCTGGGTTACTAACAGTTGTGGCTGCAGGAACGTAGTTACTCGTCCATGAATGCGAGCGCAGATTCCTGGCCAATCAATTCCAAGAGTGCGTCGTTGTCGGATTCAACGAACACGAGGGTGAGCCAATCCATTAACTGGTCCAGACAGATGTGCTCCGTCCACGCCGTTTCACCAATCCGCAACACAGCCCAATAGGGGAGCGCTTCGATGTGGTCACTGCACACAAGGACTTGTGCAATCTCCCATGCCCAACTGCCAGCACATACGCCAAATATCAAGGCATCCCATGAACGGGTATCATGGTTACACTCCTGGTCCTGGGCCAACAGGGGGCGAACACACAAGTCATAATCCAGTTCAGCTTCCGTTGTGTTGGATAGGCAGACATCCATGGGCCACTCGAATATGCATGATCGACAGTGGAACCAGGGCTGGATGCAGGTGACGTACGCAAGACGGAAGCTCAGACGGTAACTGATGCGCAACACTGCCAGTGGCAGTGCCCCCAACAAATGCAGCATGCGTGCACAGTACAGTTCCACATGACAGGGGTTGTGCATGTGCCCGGGATGTTCTGCCATTGCGTTGGTGGCTCTCGTAGAACCGGCACTCGTCTGACCTGCGGCAGTTATGCACATACAACCCCTGACGTCAACAACACATCTGCAGACAAACAATGCACAAGAGTACAAAAACCGTCCAAGAGCACAAATGACCCAAGTCGCCAACATCTCAGCACCTTAAAAGCACACAGGTCAAAGGCACACCTCCTCAAAGGGATAAGGGGCCGCAAAATCAGAGCTGCAGGGGCGACTCTCCCACAATGCAGCACACACACATAGCAATAACAGCACATCAACATTGACGACGATGTGGTACAAAGTGCAACACTTACACTACAGAACAGAGGACACAACTGGTGCCGCTTGTGCGTAGAAACTGGCCAATCACATCTGGCATAGCAGGAAACTGTGAGATGATAATGTACGAGTGCAACCTCACATCCGTCATGTAGTCGAAATGTCCACTGTCTCCCATCAAATAGCCAGCTCATCCAAAACAGTCACAATGTACATTGTCATGCAGTCTGTATGTAAACATGTACAATGTGTCAACATACATGGAACACACTGCTAACCTGCATCTCCCCTTGACATTGCAGAGGGACAAACAACACCTCCTACAGAGCAGACCAGACATCTCTTCAGTGATGATGAGGAGGACCCCCTGGCCATCTGCTCGGACACCCTCCAACGGATCGTGGACAGCCTCCGCACCCCACCTCCAGGAGCAGTACAGCCCAGCTGCATCGAGGTGACCCCACCCCCTGCACAGCCCACACAGCAGGAAGCACCCACCACCAGGGCTGGCTCCCAGCACCTCATGGAAAGACACATGGCATTCCAACGCCGTGTGTTAGACTGCCAGAGGGGGCTGGCTGAACAGGTGCGGGTGGGTTTCGACCTCATGGCAGCCAAACTTGATGCCATACGTGGGTGTGTGAGTCCCATCAGGGACCACTCACAGTCCCTAACGGACACCCACAGTCCGTTCCATGCTCTACAACAATCCTTGGCTGACCTCGCTGTAGCCATTACTCGGATACAAGAACTGTCCAGTCAGACAGGTTCCAGCGATGACAGCACAGAGATGGCACAGATGCAAAGGACAATGGAGAACATGGAGCGGATGCAGGCTGGAAGGATGGCTGCCACGGCTGTACACCAGCGAGATGTAGCTGGGATCTTCCATGCCCTGCAGAACCTCATCTTGCCATTGCTGCCACAGAGCCTGTCCCAGATGACTGCTGCAGGAACTTCGACACACACATCTCCGCCCCCTGATGTGTCAGTGGCACACAGTGATGCAGCCATACCACCTCCGCCCCCTGATGTGTCAGTGGCACACAGTGATGCAGCCATACCACCTCCACCCCCTGATGTGTCAGTGGCACACAGTGATGCAGCCATACCACCTCCACCCCCTGATGTGTCAGTGGCACACAGTGATGCAGCCATAACACCACCACACACACCTGACACAGAAGACATATCAGAGGACTAAGATGTGGATGGCAATGACTCTGTGTGAGAAAGGAGGTTGTAGCATACATCCCCGCCACATGGCCTGTTCCTGCTTGGTTCAGCCCTCAGCATCATGCCCGGGAACAACACCTTCCACTGTCCCCCGAAACACTCTGCGACATTCACCTGGACCCCGACATGGACTGCCATATCTGCTCGGGTTACCAATGACACAGCAATCAGGCTGCGGACTGAACTCTTCCTCTTCCGATCAAATTGTCATTCCCCAAAGGACTCTGGTTGGCCCTCCACTGGCAACCATGTAATGTGGCGTTTGCATGGCCATGTACTGCTCCAGCTCCGACACTCCACAGAATGTGAATAAAACATTCCAAATCACACAGATGTGTCATGTCTATGTCCAATCAGGTATAAAAGTATGGATGGATGTAGGCACAATGATTGCACAAAAAGGTACACCCTGGGAAATGACATCAATGCGCATGTTTGACCCTGACCCACATGGCCAATTAGATGACTGTGAAGGTGTGAACTAGCTGTGGCCTCATTGCCCATGAACAACAATCTCGCAAACCCCCAACGTAGCCCCACGTCCATGTATTAAGTGGGGCTGTGTGTAAAAATCTCAAATCCGGTAGCAAGCCTAAAGTTGTGTCCCCCATCAGATGTGACAACAGGACATCTCTTCGCATACCTACTCACACTCAACTGTGTGGACACAGCCTGTTTTGATGGATCACATTGATACACATGGCAACAAGTTGGACACCATACTCACATTGCTGAAGACACGTAAGAGCACAGGTCTACCACCAACCATCCCAACCACAATGTCTGGCTCACAGAGGTGGGGCTGGCAATAGGGACTCACCCCTAAGTGAAATGCGTCAGTCAGTCCCTCCCTGTGTACGGACAATGCTCATTGAGGCACACGATTTGTCATTCTAATCGACACTCATCACAGTTGAACACTAGTGAAGTGGCGTAGACTTCTTTAGCATGTGCATGTCAGTACGGGCAAGACAAGGGCCACAACATGCAGACCAATGCTTCAGACACTAACAGGCAGCATGGGAACATGTAGAGGTGCAAGAAATGGGGAGGCAAAAATGAACACCAATCATTACGGATGGCAATGGTCTCAGCCCACCTTGCCTTGCTGGACGAGTCACGTGATGTTTGGCGTATGCTCATTGCCCCATGTCAGGGGACACGACTCACAGCCCATGGGATCTGCATAGTGCTGTACCACCGGACTGCGCAGACTGTCTGCTCTGCTGACGGTGAGCAGGTGAAAGGGTCCAACAAGGTCACAAGTAATCCTATATTGCCATGTGTGTACTCTCCCTCCAGCAGTATGTCAGATTTAGGAACCTTGCTGTGCAGCTCCGCCCATGGGACTGCCTCACCTTGCACAGGTGTGTGTCAACACACGTAGGTGCACGCACATGCATTCTGAGTCCAGGCAAATGCAGCCATGTCCACTGTTGTGGTGGGATATGTGACCATTTCTCCATGATGCAACAAGGTGTTGGGGCCTGTGCTCTGGGTTACAAGCAGTTGTGGCTGCAGGAACGTAGTTACTCGTCCATGAATGCGAGCGCAGATTCCTGGCCAATCAATTCCAACAGTGCGTTGTTGTCGGATTCAACGAGGGTGAGCCAATCCATTAACTGGTCCAGACAGATGTGCTCCGTCCACGCGTTTCACCAATCCGCAACACAGCCCAATAGGGGAGCGCTTCGATGTGGTCACTGCACACGAGGACTTGTGCAATCTCCCATGCCCAACTGCCAGCACATACGCCAAATATCAAGGCATCCCATGAACGGGTATCACGGTTACACTCCTGGTCCTGGGCCAACAGGGGGCGAACACACAAGTCATAATCCAGTTCAGCTACCGTTGTGTTGGATAGGCAGACATCCATGGGCCACTCGAATATGCATGATCGACAGTGGAACCAGGGCTGGACGCAGGTGACGTACGCAAGACGGAAGCTCAGACGGTAACTGATGCGCAACACTGCCAGTGGCAGTGCCCCCAACAAATGCAGCATGCGTGCACAGTACAGTTCCACGTGACAGGGGTTGTGCATGTGCCCGGGATGTTCTGCCATTGCGTTGGTGGCTCTCGTAGAACCGGCACTCGTCTGACCTGCGGCAGTTATGTGGATGATATGCCACAGCTCGGAGCAATGAGCCGTATGTGTGTCCAACGTTTGGACGTATGGGTTGTTGTGTACGTAAGTGTCAAGGGCATTCCATGCAGGGGTACCTCGAGCAGGGACTTCTGTGTGTGGATACGTTGGTCTTTCATTAGTGCTGTGCGTAGTGTGGGAGTCGTCATCATCTGCTATGGTATCTCTCTCAGGGGGTGCCTGCCGCATGCAAGACCAAGGTCGGAGGTGCAGGTGTCCTCCTGTCTCATGTATTGAGACAAAGGAGCTTTCATCCCTAATGTTGGTCTGACTACTGCTTGCATTCTGGAAATGTGATGTGGCTTTCGCGCTGCAATTGAGGCTAGGCCTTAGGCTTATGGTGCACCAATAGCGATACACACACACAACAGTTGGCATGCATGAGCCAAGAGCCCGGGTGGCCTTGTGCTCCTTGTACATTCCCTTCGTGCGTGGCCGCCCGCCGGGTGCATGCAACATTGCAACATTGTCGATTGCGGACCGTGTGGCGCAGACACTGCAACAGAGAGACACGCATCAGTTGGTTTTCTGTCCAGCCCAGGAATGAACCACGCCCAGAGCCCAGGGATAATTGTTCACACCCCTACGCTGGCCTGGCGTACGCCGAGCCAGCCCACTCGGCTTACGTATAAAGAGGGGACGACCACGCTAGCGTCCCAGTTCTTCCCCACTGCCGGAGGTGACATGGCTGCGTCCGCCTGGCATGGCACGGGACTCAGTCAGAAAGGGTCCATGACTTACGTTGCACAGAGTTGGTGGCACCGGAAACACTGCGGCTGGCACAGGCCTACCGCCACAGGACGGTGACTTACGGTGCACTGAGGTAGGGGCACCTTAGGTGCTGAGCGGGTGTGCAGCCTGTGATGATGCGCCATCCTGGCGGTCCGGACTAGTAGGGATTTGTGTGAGCCCTGCTGGACCGCAGTGTAGGCCTGAGCCAGCGGGCAGCGCGGGCCGACCGCCACGTGGCATTGCCTCGCGGTTCACAGAGTTGGTGGCACCTATAATGCTGGGCGGGTGTGCAGCCTGCGATGATGCCGTGTGCACTGATATGATCTCTGCCATTGCGAAATCAAGACCCAGAATCACGTGTGTGACCTAGAGGCCCGCGGGGCGGGCTGCATGATGTGGAGGCTGCCAAGGTCGCGGACCCCGGGTTTGGAGCTTGCACCGGCATGTGGTGGGCCCTCTTGGAGACACGCTGGTGGCGGAAGGTGAGCAGTGAGGCCTTGGTGCGCAGGGGCGGGCAAACACCGCTGGGCGGCGGGAGGGGCTGGGTTGCAGCAGCCTGTGTGCGCAGGGGCGGCCAAGCGATGATGGCGTGTGCAATGATTTGTACTCTGCCATTCATAAATCTGGACTCTGTTTCAGATAAGGGACCTGGTGAACTGCAGTGTATACCGGCACGTGGTTGGAGACACACCGGTGGCAGCAGGTGAGCAGTGAGCCCTGGGTCCGCAGTGTCGGCACTCTCTCTCCCTCTCTTCCTTTCACTGTCTCTCTCTCTTCCTCTGTTACTCTCTCTCTCCTTCTCCCTCTCTTCCTTTGACTGTCTCTCTCTCTTCCTCTGTTGCTCTCTCTCTCCTTCTCCCTCTCTTCCTTTCACTGTTTCTCTCTATTCCTCTGTTACTCTCTCTCTCCTTCTCCCTCTCCCCCCCTTTCTCTCTCTCCCTCTCTTTCACTCTCTCTCTCTCTCCCTTTCTTTCTCTCTCCCTTTCTCTCTCTCTCTCTGTCCTTTGATGAGCGCATTACACACCTTCTTATCTTGTATTTTGTCTTGCAGGCTGTGTCTTACGGATTGTCCAGGGATGACCCGCCATGACTCTTCCGAATAGTTGTTTTGAGTTACATTTGAATAAAGTAATTTGTTTGGAAATTCAAAGATAAATGAATGTTTCTCCTTTTTCTGGCCACACATGAATGTTGATTGTTGTACTTGTGCGACATCAGGCGAATTGTTTTGTTCATAATTTCGTAATGTTGATGTGAAATATCTTTGTCTGGGGTAGGGCCCGGGGGGGCCTGGAGGGGGTGGGCGGTGGGTGTTGTGGCCCTCTTGGGTGTCTGGCTGCGTGATCAGTGGCTCCATGGCATCTGTTGTTCTTCTGGTGTGGCTGTGGGCTGGGCTCCCATTTCTGGTGCAGGTTATCGTCCGACTTAATACCAGGGAAGAGCAGGTGTTAATACCCTGATTCTAACGCGCCTTATCGCATGTTTTGTGGTCTTATCGCCGATCTGGTTGGTCGTTGGGAATGTTGCGAAGTGGTGTTTTCGCGGCTTTTTGCACAGGAACACCTACTCTGCATCTCATTAGCGTTAGTTGCCGGTGTCATCCGTGGCGATGTTTTTCGCGGCTGCTATCGCAGGATAATTGGCGGTATCGGCTGTTAGCACCAGCTTGTGAATGGGGCGATGACGCTATCGCCACTTTGGCTGCGATAAAGTGCCGCTAACTCGGCGATAAGTCCTTGAGAATATGCCCCTATGTGATGAGATTTCGATCTTGTTCGAGGAAAAAATAAAGAATATTCAAAAGGAATTCGCAACGCCACTTGCACAAAAACCTGATGCCAACCTGAAGCCTGACCCTATTAGTAATAGCCCTTCCCTCCAAGTTTTTGACCCCGTTACGCTGGAGCACACACGGGCAGCAATTGCTGCCTGCAAATCAGGTTCTCCTCTAGATGCCTGTCCCCCTTTGATTCTTCACAAAATTATAGACACTGTCAACCCAGTGATCAACCACATAGTAAACTCCTCGTTACTTACAAGTACAGTCCCAGATGAGTGGAAACTAGCCATAGTGAAACCATTGAAAAAAAAGCAAAACATAGACACAACCAATCTTTCCAACCTCCGTCCAATATCACTCATACCAATTCTGGGTAAAATCACAGAAAGACTAGTCAATAAAGAACTTTCACATTTCCTCGAAAACGCCAAGATCCTTCACGCGCGGCAATCAGGCTTCCGTCCCAAGCACTCAACAGAATCCGCACTTCTGGAAATATCGGACACATTAAAATCCATAGTCGACAAAGGCAGGAAGGCAGTGTTAATCCTGCTTGACTTGTCTGCCGCATTTGCCACCATCTCACACAGCATTCTTCTTGCAAGACTAGTATCCAGTGGCATCTCCAACATTGTTCTAACCTGGATCAAGTCCTTTCTAACTAATCGTAGGCAAGTCGTGTCTCTTGGTTCATTCCTCTCCACCGAACGTCCTATTACTTCAGGAGTTCCACAGGGCTCTTCTCTTAGCCCGCTGTTGTTTAATATATATATGACCCCTCTCCTCTCCTTGATTTCTTCATTCAAGATTGAAGTAACGTCTTATGCAGACGATACACAGTTAATTCTATCTCTCGACAAAGGTTCCACCAATGCAGAGTTAAACTTCAAACTCTGCCTATCTGAGGTCATCCAGTGGATGAAGGACAACCACCTCAGGTGTAACACAGAGAAAACTGAGATTCTCCTGATAGGTAAAGAAAACCCTTTCCAGCCAAGTGTTTGGTGGCCAGAAGATGCTGCAGCTCCCCCCTCCACTGTTAAAGTAGCAAAAAACCGGGGAGTACAATTCGACACCACACTCTCCTTCCGACCACACGCCTTGACGGTGGCAGGGACCTGCTTCAATTTAATCAAAACACTAAAAAAGTCTTCAACTTCATCCCGCTAGGAAGACAGTAGCCGTAGCGCTGATCCTTTCGACTACTGTAATAGCTTCTAGCGGGAGCTAATAAACAAACATTAAAGAGACTACAGATGGTCCAACTTGCAGCAGCACGCCTAGTCCTGAAATTACCACGTAGGTCCTCGGCTTCGGTGGCTCTTAAAACCCTCCACTGGCTTCCACTCCACAAGAGAATCTTGTTCAAAATACTCTTAATCACCTTCAGAGCAGTGTCAAAACTTGGCCCAACGTACCTCTCAGCTAGCTTCACCCCACACACCATGACTAGAACCCTCAGATCTTCCTCGGCAAACTTCCTCAAAACCTCCCAGTTTTAGATATAAAACCAAGGGAGGAAAAACAGTAGCCGCATTAGGAACCAAAGCATGGAATCTCATGCCAACTGAATTGAGGCTCCTCAAAACAGAAACACAGTTCAGGAAGGCACTGAAGACCTGGATTTTTTGATCTTCAGATGAATTCTGCCTATCCCTCATATAGGTCTCTCTTCTCCCCTCGCTCAGCTCTGACCTTCATCCGCTCAGTGCCAGGATGCTCCTTCCAGAGTGACAGCCCGCGCTTTACAAATACACAAATCAAATCAAATCAAATCAAATCACCCTGGAGATCACTCTGTATTTGTGCTGCTAATGCATTCTATTAACAAAGTATTGTGTGTATTGTGTTTATATCCCCAGGTAAGAGATACTGCAATGTGTTAGTGGGTGTTAATAATAAATACCTATTTTTTTTAACTACACTGTGTGGTTCTTTTTCACTTAACTCATAAGATTAAGTACTGGCAAAACAATCTGCTTTACACTCCTTCTGGACTAAGCCTGGAGGCTGCTGTCCACAGCTCCCACTTAGAGAGTTTTCTGAGGTTGTCTAAGACCACAAAAATCACCATAAGGGTTGTCTGGATTAGTGGAGGGTGCTGCACTTACATAAGTGGGCACCGTATACTAAGCCAGCCTCCTACACATACATACACTCACATATATTCATTTACCCATATAGCGACTCACATATCTACTTACCCATCTATACAGCCACTCATAAACCCACTCACTGACCTACCCATACAGGCACTAACATATCCACTCACTCATCTATATAGCAACTCACACACCCACTCGATCACCCATACAGGCACTCACACATCCACTCTCGTATCCATACAAATAGTCACAGACACTCACTCACCTATACAGCCACTGACACACCCTTTCTCTCACTCATACTCTACTGACACACCATTTAACTCACTTGTACAGATACGCAAACAGCCACTCACTGACCTATATACCACTTATACACTCATTCACTCATCCATATTCTACTAATACATCCACTCACTCATCCATATAGAAACTATCACACCCACTCAGAAACCCAAACAGTTCCTCACATACCCACTTATACCCCCATGCTGCCTCTCATACACCCTCTCATACACCCACTCATTCATCCATACAAGCAGTCTCATACCCATTCACAGACCCATACAACTACTTACACACCCACTCAGTCACCCATATAGCCACTAATACACCCACTCAGTCACTAATGGAGCCACACACACACCCATCCAGTGAAACAGCCATACAGACACTAACATACCCACACATATACCCATACAGCCACTCACACACGCATTCACTAACCTATATAAGCAATTACAAATGCACTCACTCATCCATACAGGCACGAACACACACACTCAATCACCTATACAGCTACTCACACACCCAGTTACTCACCCATACATACACTCACACAGGTACTCACTCATCCATACAGCCACTGACACACCTACTCAGTCACCCATACAATCACTCACATACCCTCTCACTACCCATACAGGTACTTACACAGGTACTCACCCATAAAGACACTCACACAGGCACTCACAAACCCATTCAACCACTCATACACCCACTCACACACCCATACAGCCACTCATACATCCACTCATTTATACATACAGCCACTCAAAGATGCATTCACTCACCTGTACAATCACTCACACACATACTTACTCACCCATACAACCACTGACACATGGACTCACTAACCCAAACAACCACTGACGCACCCACATACTCACACATACAACCCCTGGCACAGCCTCACAATCACTCACATACATACCTATGCAACCACTCCCTCTCCTACATACCACTTATGTACCCACACATTCACCCATATACCACTCATGCATCCACTTACTCACCAATACAGCTACTCACAAAACCACCTATACAGCCACTTACACACCCACTCACTCAACCATAATCCACTCACTCGCCCATACTATTAATCACACACTCTCTCACTAACCATACAGGCACTGAACAGGTACACTTCCACCCATAGAGTCAGTCTCACAGGCACTCACAGACCCATAAAACCACTCATACACCCAGTCACACACATACAGCTACTCATACATCCACTCATTTATACATACAGCCACTCAAAGACGTATTCACTCACCCATACAAGCAGTCACACACATACTCACTCATTCATACAGCCACTGACATACGCATTTACTAACCCATACAAACACTGACACACCTACTTACTCAACAAATAAACAACAGAGGGTCCCTGAAATCTCAATAAGGAGGAAGAGAGCAGGGAAATAAGCACAAGCAAAATACAAAATCTTCCTCCAACAATTTAAACAATATAGGTGATTCATCCAGGATACATATAAACTTGTCCCACAAAATCCTAGTATTCACTAGAATTGTTTTTTATATTTTTTATCAAATGTAACAGTCAACAATTTTTGAAAAAATATATACGATTTATTTTCCTTTTTCTCAACAAAAACATGTATAATCGATTTTCATAAATACAAATATAAATTGTAACATAGGCCCACTATGACAAAACAGAAAATAAAAAAACATAAAAAATACACATACGATACATATAACCAAATATCACAAAACAGGGGAAATTACCATACATTAACAGTTGACAATACAGAATTAAATCATATAATTAATACACCAAGTTAGAACCATAAACAAAAAAACAAAACAAAACGCCGACGCGCGTTTCGGAACAATACAACATATAAGTAATTCCTTCTTCAGGGCGTAGACTGTAAGTATGTTCAATTTATAGGGGCCTTCTGTATGGAGTGAGCAAACCACCGGATATGTGGTATAGAAGCTCACAGGGTACAAAGATTACATTCAGATTAGAAGAGGTTTAGGGAAAAAGCGAATAATCCTGCCCTCAACGTCATCCTATACTCATGACAGTAGGTTCACAATAGATCAATCATCATGGTGGGGCAAGCGTTCTGTCAAAGTTCCATTGGTACAGACAAAACCTCCAGTTGAAAAACGATGTAAAACCTCAGACAATCCAAAGATTACTTGCGAGTAAGCGACTCGAGAAGTAAGAAAGTCTACATCTGGTAAGGATACTAGCAAAGATAAAACAGGGTAGACACGAGCAGGAAGTGCTTCGTAGCCGAATAATCTCACTCTCGATGGAGACCCAACGATAAAGGATACGTATGAAACCGCACTCACCAATACCCCAGTGACAAATCTACTCACTCACCCGTACAGCCACTGACATACCCACTCACTCACCCATATTCTACTAATTCATCCACTCACTCACCCATACAGCTACTAACACACCCATACAGCTACTCACACACCCAGACACTCACCCATACATACACTCACACAAGTATTCATTCATCTATTCAGCAACTGACACACACACACTCACTGAACCATACTACTACTCACACAGCAATGCACACACTCATACACTCATACAGGCATTCACATACCTACTCACCTATCTATACAGCCACTCACAGACTTATTCACTCAACCATACAAGCAGTCACACGCATACTTACCCATAAGACACTGACACACCCAGTCACTGACCCATACATCACTGACATACCAACACACTCACCAATACACTACTCATGCACCCAATCATGCACCCATAAAGCCACTTACAGACACACTCACCCATCCATACAGGCAGTGACACACTCACACACTCATACATACCTACAATCACACATGCATTCATTCACCCATACAGATACTCACAAACCCACTTACCCATCCATACAGCCACAAATACAAGCACTCACTTACCCACCCATACACACACTCATACAGTCACGTGCCCACCTATACAACCACTCACACACACACACCCATCCATACAGACACTCACACATCCACTCACTCATCCATACATATACTCACACAGGTATTCCTTCACCCATACAGCGACTCACAAATCCACTCACCCATCATATAGCCCTTCATACACCCACTCACTCACCCACCCTCTGCTACATCCAGTTACCCACTCATACAATTATTCACACATCCATACAGGCACTAATACATGCACTCACATATCTATACAACCACTCAGACACCCACTCACTCACTCACCCATACAGACACTTACACAACCACTCACTGACCCATACAAGCAGTCACACACATACTCACTCAACCATACACACTGACACACCCATTCACCAAGTCATATTATACTTACGCAGCCTCTCACTCACTCACATATACTCACTTACCTATATACCACTTATGCACTCACTCACCCATGTATTACTCACGCATCCACTCACTCACCTGTATAGCCACTGATACACCCACCTACCCACAATCGACTAAACAATCCACTCACTCACTCATACTGGTACTCACACACCCACTCACATACCCATAAAGGCACTAACACACCCACTCACTCACCCATGGAGCCACTCACACACCCAGTCAAACAGCCATACAGACACTTACACATCCACTCATACATCCATACACCAACTCACACATGCATTCACTCACCCATACAGACATTCACACCGGTACTCACAGAGCCATACAGTCACTCACACACACACTCACTTACCTATACAGACACACACACACCCACTCACTCACCCATGCATGACTCAAGCACCCACAATAAGTGGAGTGGGAGAATTTGGGGCCATGTTTACTAAGTCGCAGTCAGCATTGGCATTTAGATCGACTTCAACCAGTGCCTCCTTTTCAGGTAGTGAGCTGATCAGAGAAAACAAACCCTTTCTCCAGAAAACAAGCTTCCTTCCTCTTAACTATATTAAGTAGTGCCACTGATTTTGGAGACACATTGTTGACGCTGAGGAATATGAGGACATCTTCACCAAACAAAGAGGCATTACTTAATATAGTTAAGAGGAAGGAAGCTTGTTTTCTGGAGAAAGGGTTTGTTATCTCTGATCAGCTCACTACCTGAAAAGGAGGCACTGGTTGAAGTCAATCTAAATGCCAAGGCTGACTGTGACTTAGTAAACATGGCCCCGAATTCTCCTACTCCACTTGTTCCAACGTTCACTGGTAGGGGCTCTGGGACAGCAGTAGATTATGTTTTCACTTCCCGGAGTTTGTCTCCCCTGATTAAGGGAAGCAAGGGCATTGTATTGGTATTCAGTGACCATAATCCCATTGCAGTGCAGATCGCTGCTCCCTTAAAGCATCAGTATGCAAAGTCAAGGACTAGCCAGGTATTAATTACCAAGGATGCAGAGCACAGGGTGGTATGGGGCTCTGCTAACTTGAAGTTTGCTATGACCCAGGTTGTGAGCTGCAGCATAGCTGTGGTGAATTCTTGTGAACTGGAAGCCCAACATCCCAGTATTATATTAAGCCATTTTGCTACACTTTGCCACACTTTTAATACGGATTAAACGTTTGCTGTCTAGACCTATAGTCCAGCCTCCCACTCACAATAAACCCTGGTTTGATAAAGATTGCAGAGTAGCAAATGAAAATCTGTGTAGGGCACTAAAACAGTCTCCCAGAGACAAGTGTGCAGTTGTAGCCAGTAGAAAGGTTTATGCCCTGGCTTTAAAGAAAAGGAACTTGGCCATAAAGGAGGAGACATGGGAGGCTATTGTTGGTACTTACCAGCAGAAAGATCCTCAAGCCTTCTGGACGGTGGTCCGGGCATTCTTATCCCCCGACAAAGTTACTGCCCATATTACGTTGGAGGCCTGGATGGAGGACTTCTCCTCTCTCTACTCATCTAGTATACTGTCGACTGACGAAGGGCAGATGGATTGTCCCTCTTGTGTTAATCTTTCTTTAGTAAAGAAGAAGCATTTAAAGCCATCCTCAATAGTTGCTGCAAGAAGACACCGGGCCCGGATGGTGCTCCTCTTGACCTGTTAAAAGAGGACCCAGGGTTCTGGTCCCCTGTGCTTACCTGTGTATTTAACTCTGTATGTTGTGCTGGGGTTCCATTTTCCTGGTGCACATCAACAGTTGCCCCCATTTTAAAAAAGGTAATGCCTACAATCCAAGGTGCTATCGCCCAATAGCCCTTCTCGACGGCTAAAATTATTGGTAGAGTTGTTTTGCAATGTCTCCTTAATGAGAGTTTATGTTCTCTCTCAGGTACAATACGGTTTCAGGCAGGGGCTTGGGACAATCGAACAGTGCACACCTAAGTGTGGCAAAATATAAATAAAGTCAACCGAGGGGTCCACCAAGATTGTATACTCCCCCCCCTATTCTTTTCCTACTATATATCAATGACCTGGAAAGGGTATTGGCATCTGTTGGGGCTGATGTACCGTGTGTTGGGGAGAAGGTTATGCCTACGTTAATATATGCTGATGACGAGGTCCTTCTTGCTAGAACAGCAAATGGCCTTACGATCTTGATTTCAAGTTTTGTGTCATTAATGAGGGGCCTGGAACTGGAGAATAACTTTACAAAAATATTTACAATGGTCCCAGAAACACAAAAACTCATACTATATGCATAAGTGGTAGAATACTGGACAGGGCGAATTCCTTTCCATACCTTGGCCTGGACTTTGAAGATGCTTGTGCTTGGTTCCCCTGTCTAAGAAGCAGAATAATTCACTTCACCCAAGCAGTGGGCACCACCTTTCACTCACTACTCTCATTGGCAGAAAACCAGTCGCCCAAATTCTAGAAATCTATAATTGGAAATGTCTGCCAACTATAAGATATGGCATGGGGATTTGGGGCTGTAGAGATGCTGGGGTGATCAAGGTGGAGGAGAACAGATTCTGCCACCACTTGTTGGGGGTCCCCCCACCGAGGCTGCAATTCCCTCTGCACCAGGAAATAGGCATAGAGTATGTGCAAGACACCATTAACTCAGCCCCCTTAGTCCTCTGGTGTTCAATCTGAGTGAATAAGGAAGCTGAGCTTAATCGAGCTGTAATTAGAGATTGCCTCTCGCGTAGCCATGGTTTGACCATTCCATGGCTAAAATATATCAGGGACACTTTTTTAGCTCTGGGCTGGCCACATTTGTTTGAGAACCCAGAGACTATTACGAAAAAAGATAAACTCTGGGCACATGACAGTTTTATTAAGCACAGGCAGGCTTCTAGGGAGGCTGTGGAGGTGGCGAAACCAGCTGTGAGAGACTCATGCATAATCCAGATGTCACCTGAGATTGCTCCGTCTTTACTTTCTTTGATGAATGTTCACGAGTGAATATTACTGACTTGATTTTGACTGGGCTCGATTTGCTGGTTGCTATGCCTTCCACAAGGGCAATACTCTACTACAGATATAGGCATTTGTCCAAGTGATGAGCAATCAACCCAGTTTCTTCTGTAATTATAACCTACCGTTTACAAGGATTTTTTTATTGCCATTGCTACATAGGTACAGGTTTTCTAAATGTAAAGTTGCCTAACTCTTTCTCCAGCAACTTAATGATTATGACATTTGCCAATCTGTTGCTTGCTTCTTGAAGTGTATTTTGCTCAGAGGAGGAGAATGCTGTTTTAATTGATGTCATATCGAGCACAACTGATCTTTACGCTCGCGCTCCATTAAGCAGTTGCAGTGTACAATACGTACTGGATATTTACCCAAGGAGGTAGCATTTAGTAATTAACCATGGGGGGAGTATGTAGCCTAACGACTAGGGCAGTTGATCTCAAATCTGGGGGACCAGGTTCGAGTCTTGGCCTGACGCTCATCATCCTGTGATTCTGGGAAAATCACTTAATCTCCCCGTACCTAACAAAACAAAATTGATGTGTCTTTGTGTAATGCAACTGGTGCTCATGTAAAGCACTCTGGTACCTTTGGGTCAAGTTTGTGCTATATAAAACTAAAAAAAAACACTTGGGAAGACGTTTTGTTGGATAAAGAGGCAGGTGTGGTTCCATTGTGGCCTAGTCACTGATCCAGCTACTAACACACCCACACAGACACGTAAATACCCACTCATATACTCAGCCACTAACAGACTCACTCAGACACTGATACACCCACTCAGACACTCACACACCCACTCACAGACCCACTCACAGTCCCACTCACAGATCTACCCAGACACTCTCATACATGCTCCTAGACACACTCAGACACTCATGCAGCACTCACAGATGCACTCAGACACTATCACACCCCCTAACAAACTCAATCAGGCACTCATGCATGACTCACAGAATTACTCACATACTCTCACAGACACGCACAGACCCCTTCAGACATGTACACCTACTCACACTCACTCAGACACTCATGCACCCACTTACAGAATAACTCATACTCTCTCACACCCACTCACAGGCCTACTCAGAGACTCACACACTGACTCACATACCCGCTCAGAGACTCACACATCCACTTACAGACCCACTCAGAGACTCACACACCCACTCACAGACCCATTCAGACACTCATGCACTCACTCACAGACTGACTCACACACTCATGAAGGCACTCACAAACCCACTCAGACACTCTGACACCCACTCACAGACCCACTCAGACACCCACTCAGACACTGATGCATCCACTCAGACACCCTCTCAGACACTCACATACCCACTCACAGACCCACTCACTCAAGCACCAACTCACACACCCAGTGAGACACTTATGCAGCCACTCACAGACCCACCCAGATACTCCCATTGAGACACTAACGCACTTACTGACATACCCACTGAGACACTCATGCACTCACTCACTCACACACTCACTCTCAAAGGTTACAGTTAGGAAATAAAAATTAAAAAAACACTAGAAATTCACAAAATAAAACCCAAAAGTTACAGGGGCGTTATAGTTAGGAAATAACATTAAAAAACTGTCAAAATTCACACAAAAAAACGAAATGTACAGGTACGTTACAGTTAGAAAATGCTGTATGGGTGAGTGACTGGTTGTATGAGTAGCTGTATGGGTGTGTGAGTGGCTCTATGTATGAGTGAGTGGCTGTGTGAGTATTTATATGGGTCTGTGAATGGGTGTTACAGTGGTTGTGTGGGTTTGTGTGTATGAGAGGTTGTATAGGGGTGAGAGTGGGTGTATGAGTGGTTCTGTGGATGATGTTATAAGTGATGCCATCAGTGATGTAATTTGAGATGTCATCAGTGATATCACTGACCATGTCATGAGTGATGTAATATGTGAGGTCATAAGCATTTCATTGCAGGGGCATACGTCACAGTTAGCTCAGGTACCTATACCTGCTGAATTTCAATGGTTTTGTACTGGTGAAATCTGAGCCTAACTATAACATTCCAGTAACCTTTGGTTTTTCCAGTGAATTTCTAAGGTTTTTTTAAATTCTATTTCCTAACTATAATGTAACCTTTGTTTTTTATTAGTGAATATATCTATATAATATATATATATATCTATATGTATAGATAGATAGATAGATTGATAGATAGATAGATAGATAAACAGACAGACAGATAGATATCAATATAGATATTTTGTCAGCATTGCTTGTAGGAGGTAATATCATCTCCATGGTCCAACATGCACTGATGCTTGACAAGAGTTACCCAGTATATTGTATATTGGATACAATTAATGATCCAGAATGGTGTAACACAAGGGTAATTGACAAGGTGTCCTTAATGCTGTAAAAGTAATGATAATTTAAAAAGAATTCATTATTAAACGTTATATTTGCATTTGGACCAAAATATGTATGCAGAAAAATTGGAATATTAGGGATTTTCAGTGAATGTAATATCAACACTGTATGCTTTGCACATGACAATTTATGATCGCTATGGTAATATATAGATTGCGGAAGGCAAAATCGACAAGGCTTTATTACCTTGAAATCACATGTCGTTAGGTTTGTCAACTTGGTGTGTCTTATTTATCATGGGCAAGGTGTGCACATATAAAGATTACTATTGGAATAATCCCTTTTAATTTGTTTTTTTAGCAAAAATCATTACATTTTTCATTTTCTTCTGTTATAAGCACCTTGGAAGATACACATGGTTTGTCATCTTAATGTATTTATTTAAAATGAAATTTAAAATATTGTTTGCATGGTTGGTATTTTCCACTTGTGGGATAGAATATGGTGTCTAGTTGTTTATATTAACAAAAAGTGAAAAGGACAATTATTGCTATTTGTATGGCTGAAATGAAGAGGGTTCATGGTCCAGTTGAAGGCGGATAGCCGAAACATGCCGGCCATGCTGGCTAGCTGCATATGTTTTTAACATTGTGTCACAATAAAAGAAGATGATTCTTATGAACTCCTGAGGTAAGGAATATATACTTGCGCAAAACAGGCTAATTAAACAGTGTTCTCTCACAGCTGGTACAGAAATGAAGGGCAGACAGAGAATCACAAAATACCTGTATTTCAACAAATTATTGCTGCACTCCAGGAATATATATAATATATAGATATGTTGAAATAAGTACTTTGCTTAATTCTGGTGTTACATCAGTTTCTAACTCTTTATTTGAGTGTGCAGATTATTATAAATTATTGTCTGCTGTAGATATATATGTATATGGTATTTTTATATTGGTAACATAACCAAAAGGCCGAGGGGTGCTGTACATGGTCAAGGGCAAGCTTACAGTCTGCAAATAATAGGAGAGACAGCTGTGTTGGGAACAATTAATGCATTGTGAGGTGGTGTTCTTTAAAGAGGTGAGTCTTCAACTCTTTCCTAAATTGGAGCAGCTTTGAGATGGTCCTCAAGGAAATGTGGATGTTCTTTTAGATCCTTGGTGCATTGATGGAAAAGGCCTGTTGTCTTGTTTTTTATTTTTAACACTTCTTAGTCTGCAGTGATGGTGTTTTGGCTGGGGGTTTGCTGAGAACCACCAGAGACAGTGAGCTTGTTTGCAAAATAAGCAGGGGTGATGGTTGTGATGGCATTGTAAATGATGCAGCTGGTTTTGAAGATGGTGCATTCTATACAGGCTGTGGTTTGTTTCTACATTCAACTTGTAAATCACAGATTTTAATGCAGCAGATCTTCTCTCATTTCTGCCTTCCGAGGCCAATACATTTCCTGGGATATGGGGCTCCACCAAGCTGGGGGGCTATTCAAAAAGGTAAACTTGCACATGAGTGAATCTACACGTGTAATTTTAGCTGTACATTTTGTAGTATATGTACTACTTTAAGCTATTCATCATTTATGAGCATAAATTTACTACAAAGTGTAGGCTTAAATATTTCCACCTTCTGAAACCAGGTGATGGAGCATAATTTACGAGTTTAAAGTTACTACTTGTAACTTTTCACACGTAAATAGAGATCTCTGCTACGGGACACAGATCTCCTTATGGTAAAGTATAGGGATAAGTTTAAAAGTTTATAAAGGTAAAAAAAATCAGCAAAAATATTTATTTTGAGTATATTAAATTAAAATTGTTTTTCTTAAAGAGTTATTTAAAAAATCCTATTTTAAGTACATAGTTATTAAAATGTATGCTAATATATATATATATATATATATATATATATATATATATATATATATATATCTACTGGCGGTCGCCAGTAGATAGTTATAGTTAGGACCTATTTTCCATAGGAAATCCGCAACATTCTATTTGAAATAACTTTGGCGCCGGTTGACGAATGTTCGCGAAATTTTCCAACTTGTTGGGGCGCTCCGGTACGCTCCTATCCTGAAAGTCTCGGGGTGATTCATCAAGTGGGGGCCGAGAAAAAAGGGGGGTCCCAAAACGTGTTTTCCCCATGCAATTTTCCATAGGAACCTTTAGTCGCAGCTACAGCCCGAACTGCTGAACGGAATTACACCAAATTTGGCAAAAAGGTAGCCCTTGGTTCAGAGTCATGCCTTTTGCTTAAATGGTGTAAATCCGTTCAGTAGTTCCTGAGAAAATCAAAAGTAAAATCACATATATATCTATGGCAGTGTAGGGTCCGCGTACCCTCCCGATCACGATCTGTATGGTAATTGGCTGTCAACACTCCAAATCAGGAAGTGTTGGCAGCCATCTTGTTCCTCAGTAGAACCGAGGAACAAGAAAGCAGTAAAACAACTGCACAAAATGCAAAAAGGGGGCAGGGTAGAAACACCCTGACCCCCTAGGCCTGCTCAGGGGGTCCTACAAGGAACCCCAGGGCCAAAAAAAACATTTTTTTTTTTTAAAACCGGCAAAAAACGCGCTGGGTGCGCGGATCCTGCCGATAAAAAAAAAAACGAAGTGTGGGCTCCCGTGCTTTGTGGTTAATTGGCCCCCGGGTGGGCCAAGTCCCGGGGGCATGCGGGGGTTTAATAAATAACATGGGGGGGCCTCTAAGGCCCCCAAGCCCCGGGGACTGCCACCCCCAGGGCTTTATAAAAATAATGGTGGCGGGGGCACACGGCCTCCCGCAGCCCCGGGGACCGCCACCCCCGGGGCTTCTTTTTTTATTTTTAAATTACCTGTGTGGGGGCTCGAGCCCCCCACACACCCCGGGGACCGCCGCCTCCCGGGGCACTAAATAATAAAATGTGGGGGTCCGTTTAGGACCCCCGAGCCCTGGGGACCACCACCTCCCCGGGGCTGTGCACAGGATGGGAGGGGGGCCGCGCGGCCCCCCTCCTGGAGCCCTTGATGGCCCTGGGGACCGCCACCCCCCAGGGCCAGCTCCTGCAGTGTCCCGGGGTGCCTACCCCCGGGACACTGCTGTTTGCAATGGCAGAACGGGAGCCTCGCGTCTCCTGCCCTGTGATTGCAAACTTGCTTTGCTTCATTGAAGCGAGAGCAGGGAAACCTGCTCTCGCTTCAATGAAGCAAAGCAGATTGCTTTTCCATAAGGGGAGCTGCATGTCAGCAGCTCCCCTTATGGAAAAGCAATGCTGGCTCCCGCAGGACGCGGGGAGCCGGCGGGACCGTGCGGGGATTGGGGACCCCCCCACGGTCCCCAACGAGTGGCCAGGCCCGGGGGATGGGGTCCCCGGGGCCATTAGTTGCACAGGAGGGAGGCCACGCAGCCCCCCTCCCCCCCCAAAAAATTCATTTTTTTTAAAAAGGGCAAGGCCGGCCCCGGGGGATGGGGTCCCCGGGGCCATTAGTGGCCCGGGAGGGGGGCCACGCAGTCCCCCTCCTCCCCCCCCCAAAAAAAAAAAAAAAGGGCAAGGCCGGCCCCGGGGGATGGAGTCCCCTGGGCCTTAAATGGCCTGAGGAGGGGGGCCACGCAGCCCACCTCCAAATATTTTTAAAATAAAAAAAAAGAGGGCATGCCCTGGGGAATGGGGTCCCCGGGGCAAATAGAGGCCCAGGGAAGGGGGGCCACGCGGCCCACTTCCCGTTTAAAAAAAAAAAAATGCTCAGGCCTTGGGGGATGGGGTCCCCGGGGCCAAAAGTGGCAGAGGGAAGGGGGGCCACGCAGCCCCCCTCCCATACAAAAAAAAAGTAAAAAAAGATGCCGGAGGCCTGCCCCCTCGCTGCAGCAGTCTGCAAACGTGTTTGCAGATGGGGAACGAACTCCCCTTGAATACTGGGGGTGCCTGGGGGCCAATTAGCCCACCAGGAACCTCCAGTATGCGCCAGGGAGCTGCGTTGCTGAGAGGTGTACAGAGGCCATGCCCCTTTTTACACCTCTCTGCAACGCAGCTCTGTGGTGCTTTTTGGAGGTACATGGTGGGCTACTTGGACTCCAGGAACCCTCAGGATTCAAGGGGAGTTAATCCCCCAACTTAAAACGCGCCACGGGGCGCGTTTTCACAGTGGTGAAGGGAGGGGGCGGGGCTTCAGGTGACATGTGTGCAAACAGGCCCCGTGGCGTGTTTTAAGTTCAGGAATTAATTCCTCTTCAATCCTGAGGGTCCCTGAGGGCCAACTAGCCCATCAGGTACCTCCAGTAAGCGCCACGGAGCTGCGTTGCAGAGTGTTGTAAAAGGGGCGTGGCCTCTGAACACCTCTCTGCAACGCAGCTCTCTGGCGCATACTGGAGGTATCTGGTGAGCTAGTTGGCCCCTAGGGACCCTCGGGATTGAGGAGGAATTAATTCTCCAACTTAAAACGCGCCACAGGGCGTGTTTGCAGACATGTCACCTCAGGCCCCATCCCCTTTCTTCACCATTGTGCAAATATTCCTGTAAAATCAACCGAACTACGAATTCCGATTTACTCACCTGTTATCAGGAGAGACCTCAGTGCTGCATCTTTGAGCCCAGTACTGATCCTGAAAAGTAATTCTAACCATACTTACCAGTAACTTGAATTTCCTTCCATAGGCTAACATTGACTGGTTTCACTTGGAAATTCTTCTAAGTGTGGAGTTTTGGAACTTTATAATATTCCTCTTAAATCAGCCGAACTACGAATTCCAATTTACTCACCTGTTATCAGGAGAGACCTCAGTGCTGCATCTTTGAGCCCGGTACAGATCCTGAAAAGTAATTCTAACCGTACTTACCAGTAACTTGAATTTCCTTCCATAGGCTAACATTGACTTGTTTCACTTGGATATTCTTCTAAGTGTGGAGTTTTGGAACTTTATAATATTCCTCTAAAATCAGCCGAACTACGAATTCCGATTTACTCACCTGTTATCAGGAGAGAACCCAGTGCTGCATCTTTTAGCCCAGCACTGACCCTAAAAAGTAATTCTAACCGTACTTACTAGTAACTTGTATTTCCTTCCATAGGAATCCATTGTCTGGTTTTCAGCAGAAAAGTTTCAAAGTGTCGATTTTCACAAACTACAAATATTCCTTAAAAATCGCCTGTATGACTTAAACGCATTCTTTCAACTGTTTACAGGAGATGCACCAGTGCTGGATCCAGGATCCACCACTGAGTAAGAAAAAGTAACGATAACACTACTTACCTGCTAAGTGAATTTCCTCCCATAGGATAACATTGGTGATTCTATGTGAAAAAGTTTCTAAGTGTCAACTTTTAAAATACAATAATATTCCATAAAAATCACTACTGTAACCAAAACGCTTTTACTCAACTGTTTACAGGTGATGTCCCAGGACTGAATCTAGGATCCAGTCCTGTGGTTAGAAAAGTAATCCATAAAGTAACTAATTGCATTTAACTAGAAATTCACATTGAGCTCAATGTTGCATTGTGTTTGAAATTGTGTTGCCCATTGCAACTGTAACTACTGTACTTAAAAGTCTATTGCCTATTTGCAAAGTATTTAAACTAAAGTAATTCAGTCTGAGAAAGTATATTTTGTAATGTAATGTATAATGTAATTACAATGTAATTTAAAAAATAAAATATCTAAAAATAAATAGTTTAAAACAATGTAGTAAATCAGTATCAAAAAAATAAATATAACAATTAATACATTTAAAAATTGTCATTTACAAAACCTTTGAAATTCACTGAAAAAAACCATAGGTTTCAGACATGTTATAGTTAGGAATTAGCATTTAAAAAACCTTTGAAATTCACTGAAAAAACCATAGGGTTCAGGCACGTTATAGTTAGAAATTAGCATTTAAAAACCTTACAAATTCACTGAAAAAAGCATAGGTTTTAGGGACAGTTATAGTTAGTTGGACATTGCACTCGTACAAAACCCGTGAAATTCCCCCGTTATAGTTAGTTCAGCTAACTATAACTCGCACCCCCGCAATGCACTGCTGATGACGTCACATATGACATCACTCATGACATGGTCAGTGACATCACTGATGACACCACTGATGACATCTCAAGTGACATCACTGATGACATCATCCACGTGATAATCTGATGCACCTCCTCACACCCTAATATAACCTTTGATACACCCACTCTAAATTACAGACTGCCATTCGCAAAACCATAGACACTCCAACACCAATAACTACATACCCACTCACTGATTCTTAGGTCTACACACACATCCACTCACTCACCCGTACAGTCACTCATACTTACGGTCACTCAGTACAGGACTATCATATGCACTCATACTCCTATATAGACATTCAAACACCGCCACTCATCCATAGAGGTACTCACACACCTAGTCAGTCATGCAAATAATTAAACACACTGCCATTTACTCACCTATACAGTTATACACACACCAGCTCACTTACTCATACAAATACTAGCACATTCTTACACTCTTATACAATCACTGATACAAGCACACACTCATCCATACAGTCACTCTCACAATCACACACTCTCGCTTATAGCTATGTATATACTCCAACACACATATATACTGCCTTTCACATATGTAGTTACTCACACATGTACCACTGGGACATACATTCACTCACTAACACACTCTTACACACACTTACCCACCCATACAGTCTATCACAGATGCACTCTTGAAACCATCCACCCAGTGAATCACCCACTCACACATCTATGCACAGAGTCGCACACACCCCACCCACACAAACACTCAGGCACCCATACAGATACTCAGACAACCAATCAATAACTCATATAGACACTCATGTAGCTATTCACAAACCCATGCAGCCACTTACACAGCAACAGACAGACGGATACAGACATTCACCCAGTTTAGTCACTAACCCATGCATTCAGTAAGATACGTTTAATCACTCACTTATAGAGTTAGTCACGCACCTACTAAATCATCCATACAGACACTTATACACCAACTCATTCTTCAATACGCCTTTCCCTATATATATTAAAAATATTTAAACTTTACAGAAACACACAGTCACTGGATGATGTCATCAGTGATGTCATTTGAGATGTCATCAGTGATGTCATCAGTGATGTCACTGACCATGTCATGAGTGATGTAATATGTGATGTCATCAGCAGTGCATTGCGGGGGCACGAGTTATAGTTAGCTGAACTAACTATAACGGGGGAATTTCACGGGTTTTGTACGAGTGCAATGTCCAACTAACTATAACTGTCCCTAAAACCTATGGTTTTTTCAGTGAATATACATATATATATCTTTACACACATGTATTATATATTTAAAAAATGTCAATTATGTTAAGTTTTATATTAAAAAAAAAGTTAAATGAAGTTCATTTAATATTTGTCCTTATGGGCTTTAATTTTAAGCTTCTACTCTAATATTTCTATGGGATGATATTGCAGTACCAGTGGTTGACCATGTGTGGTGCTGGGCTTACTCTAATTTTGAGCTGGAGTACATTTACTACTATGTTGAATCCTTTTTGACTGTAGTAACTATAGCAGTGCAGTTTCTGAATAGCAATGGTCTTAATCTTTTGTGGGTGGATGCATGTTCCTCTCTAAACCCCTCTTTAACCCTCCCTAAATACCTCCTAACTTCCCCTTCAACACCTCTCATTTGAAAGTATTCCCCATTTTCCAGCCATTCCTCCCTCCCACTACCACATTTACTGCTAAGATGTATACATATGTGTGGAGATCTCCACAGTCAGTGAAGAAATCTCCACGAATAAAAGATAGGCGATGCATAGAATAATAAATAGCATTTTGTAGTACATTAGTAGAACTATTATAGTACTACTAACATACTACAAAATTCAATTTGGTAATGGACCCCATAGTTTAGCCCTGGGGCAGTAGAAAGCCTGTGACAGAAGGGGTTCTAAAAAATAATTTAAATAAGATGGCCTTTACCTTCACAAAGAGCTAGACTCCGATTTTCCTACAGTTCACACAATGTGGCGCTGTTCAGCTCTCTTCCTGCGCTTGTGCACTTGTGGCTCCCTCATAGGCACACACCCTTACACCATGGTGCAAGTGTGCCTGCATTATGAGCAGTATTGTTTTTGTGCAGGAATGAATACCTTCCTGCACAAAAACAATGTCTAGAGGCTTATTGCTCTTTTTATGTATGAGAAAGTTACTAGGAGAAATACAAATATTTCTCATTGTTACACTAAGTTTGGGTAGGCGCACCATTTTGATGCAGACCCAGGTTTACTGACTTTAGTAAAACAGGTTTGAGTGAATGAACGGGAGCGTCCAAGCTGCACCCCTGCAATGCCTCCCCGATGCAGGGTAATGCAAGGCAGCACAAGGTCTGTGTAGCGTTACTTTGCAGGTGAAAAGTGAGGCAATGGCTTGCAAACATTGATTTGCATGGCTTTTTAAATGTCACTTAAGCACTTGTTGTGCCTTGCATCGGCTTGCGTCATGCGTCATGCAAGGATAACGCAAGTGCTCAGAAAATCTAGCACAGAACAGTGGCATCCCATTGCCACTTACTGATGGTATCATCCCTGTTGATGATGAATGAAACTTTTTGTTTGTCAGTTTGGGGTATAATAATATTTTAAAACCGAACGAGCTGTTGTTTCGTGTGAGACTGAGGCTAGGAAATTTGATTTGCTACGAAACAGTTTACAAGCATGGTCTTTATTCCTTGTCAATTTCTTCTAGATAAACATTTTATATAAACAGTTCTACCATTTCACGACCTTCACACCATGTTTAACCCCTTCCATGCTCATGACGAGCTGGACTCGTCATGGCACACAGTGCTCGTGTGCTCATGACGAGTCCAGCTCGTCATGGAACCCAGTCAAGGAAATCCCTCTGGTGCGGGCACCAGAGGGATTCCCTTTCATCCCCTAACGCCTCGGGAGCTGGGGAAGAGCTTCCCCAGCTCCCGAGGCCCCCCCCCTGGTTTTCCTGAAATGACGATCGGCGCGCACGTCGCGCTGATCTCATTTCAGTGAAACTGAAACTGAAATGAGCCAAGAGGCTCATTACAGTTTCAGTTTCTACGTGCTCAGGGGCTATCTCAGCCCCCTGAGCACGTAGAAACTCAGGAGAGGTATCGTTGGAAAGGGGAGAATCTCCCTTTCCAATGGTACCCTCACTAGTGGATCCCTGCTTGGGGATCGCCCCAGGAGGGCGATCCCCAAGCAGGATCCACTCACTAGGCACCAGGGAGGGGGAGCGGCCCCTTGGGCAAGGGCCTTTGCTCCCCCATACAATTTTTGGCATAATTAGTCTTTCTGCCCCCCGGGGGTAGAAAGCCCACTAGACACCAGGGATTTCTATTTAAATTATATTTAGGGGTGGGGGCTGCCCAAAACGGGCATGCCGATGCCCCCATCCCCCCGGCCACAAAATTAGTCTTTCTGCCCCCTGGGGGCAGATGGGGCAGTAGCCCCCAATCTGCCCCCGGGGGCAGAAAGCCCACTAGATACCAGGGATTTTTTTGAAAATTATAGTTAGGGGTGGGGGCTGCCCAATATGGGCATGCCAATGCCCCCACCCCACCCCGCCGCAAAGGTACAGTCTTTCTGCCCCTCCTGGGGGGCAGATGGGGGCAGTAGCCCCCAATCTGCCCCCGGGGGCAGAAAGCCCACTAGATACCAGGGATTTGTTTTAAATTATAATTTGGGGTGGGGGCTGCCCAATATGGGCATGCCAATGCCCCCACCCCACCCCGCCGCAAAGGTACAGTCTTTCTGCCCCAACCGGGGGGGGCAGAAAGCCCACTAGACACCAGGTTTTTTTTCCCCTCGATACATTTAGGGGTGGGGGTTGCCCAAGATGGGCATGCCAATGCCCCCACCCCTCCCCCACGAAATTCCAGTCTTTCTGCCCCCCGGGGGCAGATGGTGGCAGCGGCCACCAATCTGCACCCACCCGGGGGTTCAGAAATACCCTAGATGCCAGGGATTATTTTTTTATAGGCCCGGGGTGGGGGCTGCCCAGAATGGGCATGCAAATGCCCCCACCCTACCCCCAAAGAAAAAAAAAACTTTCTACTCCCCCAGGAGGCAGATGGGGGCAATAGCCCCTGATCTGCCCCCCGGGAGGGGCAGAAAGCCCACTAAGCGCCAGGGATTTTTTTTTATATAGGTAGGGGTGGGGGCTGCCCAGAATTTGCATGTCAATGCCCCCAACCCAAAAAAAATGCTACAGTCTTTCTGCCCCCTGGGAGGCAGATGGGGCAATAGCACCTTATCTGCCCCCGGGGGCAGAAAGCCCACTAGCCACCAGGGATTTTTTTTTTACAAAGTTCGGGGTGGGGGCTGCCAAGAATGGACATGCCAATGCCCCCACCCACCCCAAAAAGATGTCACTGTCTTTCTGCCCCTCCCAGGAGGCAGATGGGGGCAGTAGCCCCTGATCTGCCCCCGGGGGCAGAAAGCCCACTATGTGCCAGCGATTATGCTGGCTTTTTTATACGGAGGGGTGGGGGCTGACCAGCATAGGCATCCCAATGCCCCCGACCCCCCAAAAGAATAGCCACAGTCTTTCTGCCCCCTCGGGGCATATCGGGGCAATAGCCCCTGATTTCCCCCTCCCCAGGGCGGCAGAAAGCCCACTAGGCACTGACTTTTTTTGGAATGTGCCTACCTGTTGAATTTGGTTCCTAGCTCTGCCGGCACCCAGGGAAACCTAGCAAACCTATACATTTTTTAAAACTAGACACCCAGGGGAATCCAGGATGGGCTGACTTGACTGGCTCTCACCAGGTTCTGTTACCCAGAATCCCTTGCAAACCTAAAAATTTGTCCCAAAAAACACATTTTCCTCACATTTTTGTGGTGAAAAGTTCTGGAATCTGCGTGGATCCACAAAATTCCACCCACCCCGCGTTCCCCAAAGTCTTTCGAGAAAAATGGTACCTCACTTGTGTGGGTAGGACTAGTGGCCGCGACAGGAAACGGCCCAAAACGCAACATGGACACACCACATTTTCACAGTGAAAACGGACCCTTTTTTGCAAAGTGCCTAGCTGTAGATTTTGAACCCTAACTCTGCCGGCACCTAGGGAAACCTAGCAAACCTATACATTTTTGAAGACTAGATACCCAGGGGAATCCAGGATTGGGTCACTTGACTGGCTCTCACCAGGTTCTGTTACCCAGAATCCCTTGCAAACCGAAACATTTGTCAAAAAAACAAATTTTCCTCACATTTCTGTGGTGGAAAGTTCTGGAATCTGCGTGGATCCACAAATTTCCACCCATCCCGCGTTCCCCAAAGTCTTCCGAGAAAAATGGCACCTCACATGTGTGGGTAGGCCTAGTGCCCGCGACAGGAAACGGCCCAAACGCAACGTGGACACACCACATTTTCACAGTGAAAACGGACCCTTTTTTGCAAAGTGCCTAGCTGTAGATTTTGAACCCTAACACTGCCAGCACCTAGGGAAACCTAGCAAACCTATACATTTTTGAAAACTAGACACCCAGGGGAATCCAGGATGGGGTGACTTGACTGGCTCTCACCAGGATCTGTTACCCAGAATCCCTTGCAAACCTAAAAATATGTCCAAAAAAACACATTTTCCTCACATTTCTGTGGTGGAAAGTTCTGGAATCTGCGTGGATCCACAAATTTCCTACCACCCTGCGTTCCCCCAGGGCTCCCGATAAAAATGGTACCTCACTTGTGTGGGTAGGCATAGTGGCTGAAACAGGAAATGGCCCAAATCGTATTGTGGAGACTTCAAAACTACCTATAACAAAACTACCTGGTTTTGGGGGGGCACCTGGTTTTTGGCCCCGGGCTCGCCGCCATCTAGGGAAACCTACCAATCCCACACATTTCTGAAAACTAGACACCCTGGGGAGTCCAATGAGGTATGGCTTGCATGGATCCCCCAACGTTTCCCTACCCAGAATCCCCTGCAACCCTCAAATTTAGCTGAAAAACCATATTTTCCACATATTTTTGCGTGGAATCACCGTGCTGGCACAAATGTCCTACCACCCAGCGTTGCCCTTGTTCCCCGAGTAAAATGATACCTCACTTGTGTGGGTGTCCAAAGCAGAACTGGCTAAAAACGTATTTTTAAAAAAATATAGCGCTTAGAATTCTCGGTGCTATACCCTAAATCCCTATGTTTTGGGCTCTTCCCAGTCACAGGCCTTTGGCCCACCCACACAAGTGAGGTATCATTTTACTCGGGAGAACAAGGGGAACGCTGGGTGGTAGGACATTTGTGCCGGCACGGTGATCCCACGCAAAAATGTATGGAAAAAGTGATTTTTTCAGCTAAATTTGAGGTTTGCAGGGGATTCTGGGTAGGAAAACGTTGTGGGACCCACGCAAGCCATACCTCGCTGGACTCCCCGGGTGTCTAGCTTTCAGAAATGTTTGAGTTTGGTAGTTTCCCAAGATGGCCGCCGAGCCCAGGGCCAAAAACTCCTGGGACCCCCCTTGCAAAACCAGCTTGTTTTGTGATAGATCATTTTGATGTCTCCTCAATACGTTTTGGGCCCTTGCCTGTTGTGGGTACTTGAACCACCCACACCAGTGAGGTTTTTGGCCCTGGGCTCGGCGGCCATCTTAGGAAACCTACCAAACCCACACATTTCTGAAAACTAGACACTCTGGGGAGTCCAGCGAGGTATGGCTTGCGTGGGTCCCCCAATGTTTTCCTACCCAGAATCCCCTGCAAACCTGATATTTTGCTGAAAAAATCACTTTTTTCGCACATTTTTGTGTGGTAAAGTTGTGGAATCATGGGGCTGACACAAATTTCCTACCACCCAGCAATCCCCCAGGTCTCCCGATAAAAATGGTGCCTCACTCGGGTGGGAGGCCCAAGTACCCGCGACAGGCAAGGGCCCACAACGTATTGAGGCGACCTCAAAATGGCCTATCACAAAACGACCTGGTTTTGCAAGGGGGGTCCCATGACATTTTGGCCCGGGGCTCGGCGGCCACCTACGGAAACCTACCAAACCTACACATTTCTGAAAAGTAGACACCCGGGGCATTCCAGGGAGGTATGACTTGCGTGGATCCACTAACGTTTTCTTACCCAGAATCCCCTGCAAACCTGATATTTTGCTGAAAAATCACTTTTTCGCACATTTTTGTGTGGTAAAGTTGTGGAATCATGGGATTGACACAAATTTCCTACCTCCCTGGAAGCCCCCGGGTGTCTACTTTTCAGAAATGTGTGTGTTTGGTAGGTTTCCCTAGGTGCCGGCAGAGCTAGGGTTCACAAACTACAGCTAGGCACTTTGCCAAAAAAGGGTCATTTTTCACTGCGAAATTGAGGTGAGACCACGTTGTGTTTTGCGCCGTTTCCTGTCGCGGGCACTCGGCCGACCCACACAAGTGAGGTACCATTTTTCTCAGAAGACTTTGGGGAACGCGGGGTGGGTGGAAATTTGTGAATCCACGCAGATTCCAGAACTTTCCACCACAGAAATGTGGGGAAAATGTGTTTTTTTTTACAATTTTTTATGTTTGCAAGGGATTCTGGGTAACAGAACCTGGTGGGAGGCAGTCCAGTCACCCCATCCTGGATTCCCCTGGGTGTCTAGTTTTCAAAAATGTATAGGTTTGCTAGGTTTCCCTAGGTGCCGGCAGAGCTAGGGTTCAAAAACTACAGCTAGGCACTTTGCCAAAAAAGGGTCATTTTTCACTGCGAAATTGAGGTGTGACCACTTTGCGTTTTGCGCCGTTTCCTGTCGCAGGCACTAGGCCGACCCACACAAGTGAGGTACCATTTTTCTCGTAAGACTTTGGGGAACGCGGGTGGGTGGAAATTTGTGGACCCACGCAGATTCCAGAACTTTCCACCACAGAAATGTGGGGAAAATGTGGTTTTTTTGACAATTTTTTATGTTTGCAAGGGATTCTGGGTAACAGAACCTGGTGGGAGGCAGTCAAGTCACCCCATCCTGGATTCCCTCGGTGTCTAGTTTTCAAAAATGTATAGGTTTGCTAGGTTTCCCTAGGTGCCGGCAGAGCTAGGGTTCAAAAACTACAGCTAGGCACTTTGCCCAAAAAGGGTCATTTTTCACTGCAAAATTGAGGTGTGACCACGTTGCGTTTTGCGCCGTTTCCTGTCGCAGGCACTAGGCCGACCCACACAAGTGAGGTACCATTTTTCTCGGAAGACTTTGGGGAACGCGGGGTGGGTGGAAATTTGTGGATCCACGCAGATTCCAGAACTTTCCACCACAGAAATGTGGGGAAAATGTGGTTTTTTTGACAATTTTTTATGTTTGCAAGGGATTCTGGGTAACAGAACCTGGTGGGAGGCAGTCAAGTCACCCCATCCTGGATTCCCCTGGGTGTCTAGTTTTCAAAAATGTATAGGTTTGCTAGATTTCCCTAGGTGCCGGCACAGCTAGGGTTAAAAAACTACAGCTAGGCACTTTGCCAAAAAGGGTCATTTTTCACTGCGAAATTGAGGTGTGACCACGTTGCGTTTTGCGCCGTTTCCTGTCGCAGGCACTAGGCCGACCCACACAAGTGAGGTACCATTTTTCTCGTAAGACTTTGGGGAACGCGGGGTGGGTGGAAATTTGTGGATCCACGCAGATTCCAAAACTTTCCACCACAGAAATGTGGGGAAAATGTGGTTTTTTTGACAATTCTTTAGGTTTGCAAGGGATTCTGGGTAACAGAACCTGGTGGGAGGAAGTCAAGTCACCCCATCCTGGATTCCCCTGGGTGTCTAGTTTTCAAAAATGTATAGGTTTGCTAGGTTTCCCTAGGTGCCGGCAGAGCTAGGGTTCAAAAACTACAGCTAGGCACTTTGCCAAAAAAGGGTCATTTTTCACTGCGAAATTGAGGTGTGACCACGTTGCGTTTTGCGCCGTTTCCTGTCGCAGGCACTAGGCCGACCCACACAAGTGAGGTACCATTTTTCTCGGAAGACTTTGGGGAACGCGGGGTGGGTGGAAATTTGTGGATCCACGCAGATTCCAGAACTTTCCACCACAGAAATGTGGGGAAAATGTGTTTTTTTGATAATTTTTAGGTTTGCAAGGGATTCTGGGTAACAGAACCTGGTGGGAGGCAGTCCAGTCACCCTATCCTGGATTCCCTGGGTGTCTAGTTTTCAAAAATGTATAGGTTTGCTAGGTTTCCCTAGGTGCCGGCAGAGCTAGGGTTCAAAAACTACAGCTAGGCACTTTGCCAAAAAGGGTCATTTTTCACTGCGAAATTGAGGTGTGACCACGTTGCGTTTTGCACAGTTTCCTGTCGCAGGCACTAGGACGACCCACACAAGTGAGGTACCATTTTTCTCGTAAGACTTTGGGGAACGCGGGGTGGGTGGAAATTTGTGGATCCATGCAGATTCCAGAACTTTCCACCACAGAAATGTGGGGAAAATGTGTTTTTTTGACAATTTTTTATGTTTGCAAGGGATTCTGGGTAACAGAACCTGGTGGGAGGCAGTCAAGTCACCCCATCCTGGATTCCCCTGGGTGTCTAGTTTTCAAAAATGTATAGGTTTGCTAGGTTTCCCTAGGTGCCGGCAGAGCTAGGGTTCAAAAACTACACCTAGGCACTTTGCAAAAAAAGGGTAATTTTTCATTGTGAAAATGTGGTACGTCCACGTTGCATTTTGAGCCATTTCCTGTTGTGGGCACAAGGGCTACCCACACAAGTGAGGTACCATTTTTATCGGGAGACTTAGGGTAACACAGAATTGTAGAGCAACTGTTATTACCTATTGACTTTCGATGCATTTCTGCCTTCCAAATGAAAGACAATGTGTAAAAAATAAGTCATTTTGAAAAATGACCTATAATTCTCATGCTAGTATGGGTACTCCCAATTTCGGAAATGTGCAAATATCTACTGTTTCTAAAATCTACATTTTGTTCCCATTTCAGAAATACACAGGTGTCTTTCATAACAATTTTTCCATGTATACATTTTCCCAAAATAATTGCTATATACCCGGTACATAATAAAAAACCATTGCAAGATGCTGCTCAATTATTGGCTCTGGGTTCGTCGGGTTCTTGGTGAACCTACAAGTCCTATATATCCCCACAACCAGAAAGGTCCAGCGGATATAACGGTATATTGCCTTCAAATAGCTGTCATAATTAGAAGAAGTTACAGGTGAAAACGTTGACACAAATGGCTGTTTTTTTCAACTAATTTTCAATTTTTCCTTTATTTAACTGTTAGTTTCTATAAGGAAAACTTTAAGGATCTACACAAATGACCCCTTGCTGAATTCAGAATTTTGTCTACTTTTCAGAAATGTATGGCTTTCCAGGATCCATTATTGGTTTCATACCCATTTCTACCATTAACTGGAAGGAGGTTGAAAGCACAAAAAATAGCAAAAATAGGCTATGTCCCAGAAAAATGCCAAAACTGTGTAAAAAAGTTGGTTTTCTGACAAAAGTCTGCTTGTCCCTGAAAGCTGGGAAAATGGTGATTTCATCCCCACAACCCCTTTTTTGATGCCATTTGCAGGGAAAAATCAAGACGCTTTCATCTGTAGCCCTTTTTCGCATTTTTCCCCAAAAAAACAAAATTTAGCTGTATTTTGACTAATTTCTGGGTCCCCTCCAGGGGAATCCACAAACCCTGGGTACCTTTACAATCCCCATGATGTTAGAAAAAAGGACGCAAATTTGGCATGGATACCTTATGTGGTCAAAAAGTTACAGGGGCCTAAGCGCGCACTACCCCAAATAGCCAAAAAAGGCTTAGCACAGGAGGGGAAAAGGCCTAGCAGCGAAGGGGTTAAAAAGTGATCAGTTCTGTGCCATATTTTGTTTCATTCAATGCTTGCAGCCTTCCCGCCTGCATTTCTAATTTCATAGATGAACTTAACTTGTCAGTTTACACTCACCTTGGGAAGTAGCAAACAATTTATCTGACTGCTGGGAAGGATCTTGAAGTTAGTTTCATAAAACATGGACTTAATGTTTCTTGTTTGCTCTTTATCTATAATTTCACAGTGTGTGCAGGAAGCCTCTTTAATTTGGGAGGATATTCATCAGCTGAACTAGAACCAGTGGTAGACTATGGCACGTTTTGTTGAACTTCAGTTAATTGCTTTGTTGATGTGCAAGGATTCGAGCTTGCAGTCCAGCAAATTTTACAGGCCCCTTATTAGCTAAAATATACAAGCACTGGCGTAAGCTAGGCATGCTGAACCTTATCACCACCCCAGCGCAGCAGCATGCAGGTCAGGTGTACTTAATGTGGTTGCTAATATAGCCTTAGAGCCTGACATAGGGGCTCTACCGGCTATTAAAGGCCCACTCAGGTGTTAAAGGCCCAAGCCGAAGGCGAGGACCATTAACAAGGGAGCAGGCCTTTAATGGCTGGTAGAGCCCACTATGGAGGGCTCTACGGCTATTAGAACATTCTGCCCCTAGAGGGCAGAATGTCCTTATTTGTAAAGCAAAGGCCTCACGGAGCCCATGGGGGTTGAAATCCCCACGGGCTCCATAAGGCCTTTGCTCAGAGCAACAGCTGTGAACAAACATTGGAATGTTGCTGTTCTGGGCTTCTACCGACCATTAGAAGCCCGGAGCACTCCATTGTCTTCAATGGCGCACTCAACATTCCAATGTTCTAATAATGCCAAACGGATGTTACTGTATTGGAAACTAAAGCTGCCATCAGAAGGAAAACTCTTTGGCATCCCTAGCAACCACATTATGTTACTGAAGGAGACACTATGCATGGAAAAAAATGCCCTACATGGTCGGGCGCAACTGGGAGAAAGGAAACTGTAGTGAACCAGCATGCGGAGGGAGGCAGGACGGTCTCATCAAGCACTGTAACAGCAACATCTTGAAGGTCGAGCTGCAGCCCCTCATGTGACCGGGGCAGCTCGAGGTGTGCGAGACTCCGCCCCCCAGAGGGAGAGATTGCAGTGGAGGTGTAACGGTAATGGCGAAGCACGCTGAGAACGCGAACAAAATACAGAGCTAAAGGTGTTCGCCCGAGTCAGCCAGGGTCCAGCGCCCAGCCTGGGAATTCTCGGCTGAATGTGAGCACGAACGACGGAGGCTTTAATTGCTGCCTTTGTACAAAGAAAATAATTGTTTTGGTCGGCAGAGCTGGCAGCAGTGGATCGGTGATAGACGGCTAACGCGCGCTGAATAGCGCCTTATCCAGCCAGGTACTGGGGAATAATAAAAGAGGCTATAGCTTTGCTGCAAGCAACCGGGCTGGAGGGCTGTTCTGAACCTTTGAACTTATTTTCAATGCTGTGGAGAGATGGAAGAAACAGCAGAAACCAGAAGCTGTGTGGAAATATCAGCTTAATTCTTTCCTTTTTTTTTTTTATTGTTAATTCTTGACATTGTGTTTGGCTGTGCAGTAGGGGAAAGAACTTAATGCAGTTAAACCAAAAAGAATCTAAAGCAGGATGGGAAGGCATTTAAGACAAGCAAATCCGGGGGCTAGGGTGGAAATTGCAACAGGATTGAAACTAAAAAAACGTAACATGCTGGCTAAAGAGATGTCAACCCTGGCAAAAGTCCCAGGCGTTGTAAATCACTCTGGATTAATTTCAAGTTTAGAGAGCTCCACGGAAGAAGTGACTGAGTCACAAGGATTACAAGGGGAGGAAGATGTCATCATAGGATCCGAAGGAGTACTGGAAGGACCTAGTGAGCCCCTTATCCCAGTAAGCAAAACGGCTGAGTTAAGAAATTGTAAGGACTTTTCGCTGTTCATTAAAAAAAATGCTCAGCCTATACAGCCTATACAGTCCCCCGCAATTATATCTCCTTTATTGACAATTGCAATCCCTCCAGCAACACCAGGTGAGGCAGTAGCAATTGATTCCTTTGCAAGGCTGCACATTTCTCCTCTTGTTGAAGTCCCACCTCTAGCCCGACACCCTCTGTCTTATTTAATTTAAGAAAGGGGAATACACCATCTTCCCCGGTAAATGAAGCTGCCGGAGTGGATCCACTACCGCAAATTTCCTTAGCAACAAACAGCTCAGAACAACAGCCAGAAAGTTTTCAGCAATTACAGGAACGGCCTGGTATATTCCTGGAGAACGGCCAGGTATCATTAAATCAGCCTGACAAGAATGGGAATAAAAATTTGCAAGAGAATTCACAAGAGAATTCACTAGAGAATTCGGAACTGCTACCCTCTAGGGTTAACTCGCAACAGATGGAAGTAAAAGATTTGCTCAACCTTATATTGGAGGAGATTAGGGAAATGAAAAAGTCCCAGGCACAAGAGATAGCCATTCTGAAAGAATCGAGGAATCTATCGTAGGCACTCCCGCAAGGCTTGAGGAAGCAGAGTCAAGAATAGCTCATTTGGAAGACCAGATGAGCTCTACAATACAGAAAATCAATGAGGTCACAGCAGATAAGATCGCTTTAGAGACCAAAGTAGAAGAGTTGGAAAATCACTCACGCCGCTCAAATCTTCGCATTGTGGGAGTGCCGGAAGGGAAAGATGGTACCAACACCTTGTGCTGGGTTGAAACATTCATTAAGCAAAAAGTACTTCCTGACTTTACGGGGGATCTTACAATAACCAGGGCACATCAGGTTCCGGCGCATCCTATTCCGAATTCTAAATACCCTCGTACAATTCTAATACATTTTTCCGATTACAGAATAAAGGAAAATGTGTTAAGTAAAGCAATTCAGCAGAGACAATTTGCTATTGATGAGGGTACCAAATGCCGGATTTTCCCAGACATGTCGGCAACAGCAGCCCGTAGACGCAAAGAGTTAGTTAAACTCCTGTTTTTATTTAAAGTACAAGGGGCCCAGGCATCCATTGCACAACAATCAAAGCTAAGGGTGTTGGCTAAAGGCAAATTCCATATGCTCTCACGGGTAGAAGAAGCTCAGGAATTGCTGAGAGATATTTCCACTGGGAGATGAATTTGCATTGATTTAATTTACGAAAATGTATAATGTTTGCGGGTTTTTTCCCTTCATGAGTCCTTTCTTGGGTTGGGGGGCGGGGTTGCTCACCCAGGGTGCAGATCCAAGGCACCCCAAATAGGTGAAAATAGGGGAAATGTGGTGTGCGGGTTCAGAGGGGACCACATTGGGGATCAGGGAAGGGATTGAGAGGGGGGATTTGGGGGTGCTCAAATGCAGGAAAAAATGAACAGGGGAAAAATGTGTATCCAATTTTACAGATTTACTTTATGTGATGCAGGCCACGGTCATTGGGATTGTTTAGATTTATAGATAAATTGTTCTAATGCAGATTGTGAAAATAGTATCTTGTAATGTTAATGGATTACTTAATCCACGTAAAAGAGTTGCTTTTTTAAACTGGGTTACGTCGCTTTCCCCTGAGATTGTGTTTCTACAGGAAACTCATTTTAGATCTGATAACCGAAAGATAGTATTTCCCAAAAGGTATGTACTGGCATTTTTTTCATCCGCTAATTTAGCCGTTCGAGGGGTTGGGATGTTACTTTCAAATACTCTCGATTGGCAAGTCAAGGATGTTCAGCGAGATGGGAAAGGTAGATGGGTGTGGGTAAAGGTTAAACTGCAAGGAACATTGCTGAATTTGGTAAATTATTATGGTCCTATTGAGGACGATACTTCAGCACTTGTCCAAATTTACCAATTAGTAATAAGTATGGAAGGTCTTGTAGTTTTGGGTGGTGATTTTAATTTTATTCAGAATCTAGCCCTCGATGCATCAAACAAAGCGAAGCATCAACTGAAACCTAAAACCGCAAAAATAATTAGCAGCCTAACAAAAGATTTTTCATTAGTGGATCCCTGGAGATTAGCCAAACCCACTCTCTTACAATATACCTGCTATTCTGGTAGATTCAGATCAGCCTCACGTTTGGATTATTTTTTAGTGGATAAATCAGCCGTTAGGGGCCCGGCAGAAATAGTAACCAACTCATTTTCAGACCACTCTCTAGTCTCTTTTTCTTTATTATTAAATAAGAATGTGAAAAACAGACCTAGATGGCAATTTGATAAAACCCTTTTACAAGATGCGACCTGGTTAATAGAAACCAAACGGTTTATCAAGGAGTTTTTTCAAAATAATGTAAATACTGCCCCTTTATTCTCGGTATGGGAGACCTTTAAAGCTACTTTCAGAGGCCAGGTTATTTCGTATAAAGCAAGAATTAATAACCTACGGAGACATAAGATTGCCACACTACAAACTGCTGTGGAGGAGGCTAGACGAAAGATAACTCTTACAGATTCCTCAGCGCCTATAATAAAGGCACAGCAACAAGAGCTAGCTATGGCAATGCAGAATCTGAAAGATTTTTTTCTTAATAGAGGAAATTGCGGAAGTAAGGCCTACCAACAAAAATTATATGAGGAGAGTCAGCAGATTGGTAGATTTCTGGCTTGGTCCACGAAATCACAAAAAGCTGCACAATTAATCTCTCAAATAAAAAATCCAGCTACAGGTCTCCTAGTAGAGGATAAGCGGGGTATTGGTGAGGTGTTTAGTTCACACTTTAATTATATTTATGGAGAAACGCAGGGGGTGGATGAGGCAGATCTTGGGAGATATTTTGACTCACTGGAGCTACCTTTGTTATCACAGCAATTTTCAGAAGCACTGAGCTCACAAATTCGAATCCCTGAAGCACAGACAGTATTAAAGAGTATGGCGAATGCCAAAGCTAGTGGAGCAGACGGGATTCCTGTAGAAATTTATAAGATATTTCAGGCGGAACTGCTTCCTTTTTTGATAAAATTGTTTAATGAAATTAAGGATGGTATAGATACCCCCAAAGGTTTTAAGGAATTGGTAGTAATAGTTTTTCTTAAGAAGGATAAGGACCCTGCCGATCCAAGTTCCTACCGTCCTATCAGTCTGTTAAATACAGATTATACATTTCTTATGAAAATTTTGGCAAAAAGGATTGCTCCCTGTGCACAACAGCTGGTTCATAGCGATCAAAACGGTTTTATTCCTGGACGTTTAATGGCATCAAATACCTATTTTTTAATGCAAGCCATAGATTACTTCTCTATTAATCAGATTGATGCGGTGATCATGATGATGGATGCTGAAAAAGCTTTTGATCTGGTAGATTGGAGTGCGTTATTTTTTATTTTATCAAAGTTTGGTTTTCCACAACAACTTATACAGATGTTAATAAAAATATACAGAGGGGCAGAAGCTACAATCATGATCAATGGCTTAGTAAATGGTAAGGTTACTATCAAACGAGGCACCCGTCAGGGATGCCCGTTGTCTCCTCTCCTATTTTCATTGTTTATCGAACCCCTTGCCGAGAAGATCCGGAAGAGCATAAGTATCGTCCCTCCTATAAAGGGTATGGCAAAAATTAAGCTCTATGCAGACGATATCATTCTATATTTGAAGTCAGGGGCAGATAACCTACCGAATGTATTGGATGAAATTCAAAATTTTACACAAGTTGGAGGATATAAAGTCAATCATGCAAAAACTGAAATTTTAGCATTTAATACGACTCCTTTGGATTTTCCATCTGCCATCCATCTAAAACCTCCGCACCCAATTAGGTATCTGGGAATTCATGTCACTAATGATTTTGGGCAATTAATTTCTATGAATTATGTTAGATTGCTTACGAAAGTCAAAAAGTTAATTGATAGTTGGTCTTTGTTGCAACTGTCCTTAGTGGGAAGGGTGTCAATGGTTAAAATGACGGTACTTCCACTGTTTTTGTTTCTATTTATTAATCTGCCCATTAAAATCCCGAGTTATTATTTTAAGGAGCTGGATCAATTAATAAGGAAGTTTGTTTGGAATAATAAACAACCTAGGGTTAAGTTCTCTATATTGCAACTTGATGTAACTTCAGGAGGACTGGCACTCCACACATTTTTTAACTTATTATCAGGCTTCTTTACTTAATCTGTTTTCCCAATTGGGTAAGGAAAATTCTGTTTTTGATAAATTTTTTTTGATACATATGCTGAATGAAAGTGCCATCGGACTTCCAGCTTTCCTACGTTTGGCGAAACTTCCTAAAAAAACGCGCTATAAGGTTATCTTCACTCTGGCTGACAGAATGCAGTTATTTTTTAAATCATGGAAGATCCCTCTATTTCACGCCTATACCCCAATACAGGATGGGGCATTAGGAGGTCTTAAACTTTCCAGAAGGCTTTTTCAGGACCGACAAGAACTGGGCTATCTCCAGCTTGGGGATTTTTATAACCTTGATTCCTTAATTATATGGGAAACGGTTTGTCTTCAGGCCATTACACCGAATACTGCACTGGCCTTGAGCTTTGCACAAATATCTAATTTTCTTAAAAACAACTATGCAATTCTAGATGAGACGATAAGGCCAATTGTCAAGCAGATAGTAAATAAAACGGTAGGGGTTGGCTGCTGGTATAAGTTACTTCATCAAAAAGCCAACTCAGAAGAGGTCCTGATAAAAGAGCTTCAAAAAATTCATTCAGAGACAGGTTGCAAGTTTAATACCAAAGAGTGGTCTCAGCTTAATGATCTAGCGAATAAAGCTCTTAGAGGCGCCAATTTTAAAAGAATGAATTTTTTATCTAGATGGTTATTATATTTTACTCCTCTGAAATTGTCTAAAATGTTTTTAACTTGCTCAAATAAATGTTTTCGCTGTAACAAAGAGGGGGAAGGGGGATGGCTACATATATTTTTTGAATGTAATGATTTACAATATTTTTGGAAGAGGGTTTTCGAAGAAATGTCTTTGATTTTATCCTTGGAAATCTGTCCGTCAGCCATGTTGGTGTTATACGGTTCTTCAGCAGAAGTGAAATGCTTTACAAAACATCAGCAATATTTTATATTAATTGCTATTGCAGTTGCTAGATCACTTGTTCTGCAAAACTGGAGAACCAGTTTACAACCTAGCATTGTACATTGGTTTAATAAAATGACTAGGACTTATAAACTTGAGGAGGCCTATGCCAAACGTATAGGAGCGGTAGCAAGATTTAGCGGTATATGGCGTTCTTTTCTCCCTTATGGGTTTATTGTTGAAGCCTGATGATTATGAATTAGTTAAAATAGAAGTCATATTTGCATGTTGCACTTAGTAGAAGGTAGGATATTTCTAAAAAATATAAAATGAAATGATTTGTACATGGCACTTTTCACTTTATCTTTGCACTTTGCACTTTATCTCTTACTTCTATTTAATGTAATTTAATAAATTATATAGTTTAGTTTAGATGTTTTTAGCTGAGGACTGTGGGAGTCTGTTGAATTTTTTTTTTTTTTTTTTTTTTATCAGTTGCCTTTTGAAAATGTAATGCGAAATGCTCTTTATAAATTGTTGAACATGCTTGCTTAATTTATTGGTCTTGCTATTTGATATGTAAATCGACGTAAAATATTTGCTTTATGTATTTTTCTCCTGTTCTAATAAAAAAAATAAAAAATAAAAAAAAAGCACTGTAACAGCAGCAAGAACTATTATATGCTTCATTAGCAAATCCTTAATAGAAACTTAATGGGGTAACGTAAACATCTATGAAATGCTGTGGGCTTAATGGCAGCCCTTCTAAGCAATGGCAAACCAAGAAAAACACAGGGAAGCCATTGACTGACGGAGGCAGATCCAAAGCTCACTCTTTAGCTGTACTTCTTTTTGTTATTTTTTTCAAAATGATGACATAAGTTCTCAGAGAAGATACCTAAAGCTATCCGTAGCAATACATAAATAGGCAAAAGAAATCTTGAAGTATGATTTTCTATGAGCTAACTAAGAAGATTATTGAATCTTTTGGGAGAATTGATACTTTGTGTGCCAATTTGCTCCTTGGGAAAGGCTTTTTGACGGCCAATCCTAAACAGTAAACCAGTTATAGATAATTTAATAGTTCTTAGTGGGTTCGAATTTATGATTTGCAGTCACAACATATTTCGATAGGCACCATTTAACTCATATGCACTCCGACTATGTTTAGAAGCATGGTTTGTCCTCCAGTGTTAGGCCGATCCATACTTCTGGACCCGTGCAGTGAAGTGGTCTACCACCAAGATGTGACATTTTCACTTGCATTTAGAACACTCATGTTTCCCAGGGTCAAGCGTGAATAGCTCAACATTTCTCAAGTTTTTTTCTATGGTTTCAGGAACTTCTAGTATTCTCTAAAAATTAGAGCCACTGGGACACGTAAGGGCTCTTTGCTAGTTATGCGATTGTTCTGTTCTGTGCGTGCATTTGGGATCTGGAAGGTGTGCGAACAGTTTGTGGAGTACTAGGGGCCCGATGATCTGTATGCTTTGAGTCCTATGAATATCAGGTTGATGCTAGGAGGATAGGTTTATTTATCAGGGCCCGTTGCAAGGTCTCAGTACCAGGATTTGCATACTTGCCATTGTGTGTTCTACTTGTATTTTTTGTCCATTTTTGGGGAGTGATTTGTTTGCTTGGCCTTATGTGGTCTACTTGCATTTTCTGTCCATTTTTGAGGAGTGTAGCAGTCGGAGCTCCTGCAGGTAAGCACGGGGGCTCGGGGAGAAGTCGACAGAGAACGGAATAGGATTTATTTATTTATTTTATTTTCCCTATTCCGTCGTCCTTCGCCCGCCCCACTGTGCGTCCCTGGAGGAGCCGCGGCTGGAGTGTAGTGCAGGTGACAATTCAGTAGTCCAATTAACATGACATAGAAATCAATTTGCCTGGCCTTCAAGCAAGGTACAATAAGCTGATGGATAGATTTCGAGTTTGGTGAAACAGTCACTCCTTCATAAACATGACACAGTATTCTGTCCATTAGACCGATGGTCTTCAGGACGAGTAAGGATTGTCATAAGAAGGGCTTTACACTGCCAACCCAATTTAGGATTTATGGTGTGATGTCCTCTTTTCTGTACATGATCATCAGAAATAAACAAATAATGTCCCAATCATAAAGGAATAAATGTCCCTGGGTATGTGGTGCATTAGTTATTTGTTTTGAATAGGGTGTTTGTTTTCGAAAAACAAAAACTTCAGAAATATTTAGTGAACACCCATCAAAACCGACAGAGGTCGCCCACTAAAACCTTTGTACCTTGACAGAAACAACCATCATGGTGGTGCCTATCAGTATTTATGAATAGTTAATGCAAATTCTTTAATAAAAGGGTGAACACTCTAAGGAAATGATGTGAGCTCAGTTTGCACTATTGTGGCTCCAGTATTAAAATGTGCACACACGTTTGCAATGTTTAAGAATTCGAGTCTAAATTTAACGCTCAAAGGAACGCTCTCTGATTAGGTGCAAATGCTCACAGTAGCCTGAAAGCAAGATTGATGATTCTCTGCTTTCAAAATAAAATGTACACAAAAATAGCAACTGGAAGAAACACATTTTGCTAAACTGCAATTTTAAGTACAATTTCTTTGAGGCATTATTTTTGATGTGTTTGATACATGCTAGTTTTCGCAATCAATATTAATAATTGGAAATTAGTGTATAGCTAGTTTGGGCAAAGTATGGGAAATGTGAAAATAAACAAGCAATGTCAAAGACAATAGGTTTGGCGCTGAATGCCACCCTTTTGGTTTTGTCAATGCGTGTTTTGTTTTAACATTGAGTTTGTAAAACCTAATTGTATTGGGAGCTGCTGGGCTCTCAGCAATGTATCAAAGACATTGGCTAACAGCACAAATGTTTTTTGGTCTCAAAAAGAACACATTGCCAAAGTAGTCCCTGGCTCTGGAGGGAACTATCTTGTGTGCCGATGTACTCCTTGTGAAAGAGCAGAATACCTTCACACACAGTAAAGTGAAGCATATATGAAGTTATAGATATACATAATTTTAATAAAAACAAAAGATCTTGGGTAACGCCAGACGTAATTATGGGCTCAATTATTGAAGAAAGTCACAAAAGTTCTCCTATGGTATAGGTATGGTATGTGTTAGTGTAGATTTACGAATTTCATGCATTCACAAAAATGTACAGAAGTAGGCCTGGAAACCATACTTCTAGAAAATGTTTGTGAACTGCATTTTAGTGTGACCAAATTTTCAAACCTGGAACCACCACTTCTCGCTAAGTCCAGCCCCAGTATGTAGATTTGTAAAAAGCTGGCATAATCAGGGCATTGCTATAATACAGACCATGCTATAAGGGCTGACATAATTAGAGAGGCTATTATCAGAGCTCTGATATAATGAGAATGCTGACATAATGTTTCACCTCACTGTATGGCACCAAAAGGACAAGTGATGATTTTCCAGGACAAGTAGATTTATGAAGCATCCCGTCCCATGGACAAGCAGATATTTTATAAAATTCTGCACCCCTGAATACAGTAAAACAGTTGTTTAAGTAAGTAAAAAGTCTTCCCTTTCTGCCAGTGTTTTCTTTGTTCCAACTTCATCCCAGGAAGCGTGCAAGGCTACCTCCTTTAATCCAGGATCAGCTATGTTTGAGAATACATTGAGGGAAATACTAATGCTAGTGAATCTTGGAGACATTCTTCTGTGTCTCCTGAATATTTATGTCCTGAATGCCATTTTGCTGAACTACCTGACTCTTGCCCCTTTGGCCAACATATCAGAAGCTGTATTGTGCATTCTTGTTCAGTAACTACTAGACACTCTGGTAATTGAGGTACCGTGCTCCTGTACCCCAGGACTTTCTATGACAAAGAAGAACTCAATATTTTATCAAGTCTGGCATATAGACGTCTTCTAAATCCACCCACAGATGTACCTTAAGCCCTCTGAATTGTTTCATTTTTCAGGGTGTCCCATACATCTTTTCTTGATTGAAAGGTGGATCTGGGTACCATTGGCTCATATTTTGAATTTTGCTTGTACCAGCCAATCATGTCAGTCAATTGTCTCATGGGACCTTAACGTATGGTGGGAGAGGACCCCATGGGGTATATTACAAAAGATTTACCTTGGACACTCAGGCACAATTTAGCAGCAATTTACCAGCGCAAAATTGTGTTGTGCCACGTGGGCACTGGCAAAAATGTTAGTAAATCTATCACATGGTAAATTTCTCATTTTGTCAGAGTGAAGCTTCCAAAGGTTGATTTGTCCATTTTGTCAGTCATAGGGAGTTATTTATCCAGATTGGCCGGATAATGGTTTTCCTACATAATTCTTTTCATTTTGTACATGAAGAATAGCCTAGTAAGATTAAAGCTGAAACTTTATGATTCCTGTACCAATGTTTTTTATCCATTATAAATAGTTAGATATTGGCAGAAAAAAGAATCCTTGTGCAAACATATTCTGCAGCCTTCTTTAAACCGGTGGGCAAATGACAAATACATATCCTTAAATTCCAGATAGCCACTGGCACAAGGTTGTTTGGCACAATCATGTATCCATTTTATAAAATCCTTATTGTCTAGAGTCACCTGTCACAATCCTATTTAAAATATATATCATTTAGCTTCAATTTTTGCAATTCTGCATAACTGGAAGAAGCTGTTATTGGTGCTTTTGCCTTACCAAGTAGGGGAAAGTTTAAGGGCCTCTAATAAATCTCTCAATGACTTATTTTAGGTTTAAGATTTTACCCACAGATAGCTTTTACCAGTCTGTAATCAAGATCAAATTGTGGACAATACCAATGCTTGAGTCAGCCCATTGCTTATCATTGGTCGATTTTCTTTTCAAACTAATTTTCTTGCTTCGTATTTGATGACTTTCCTTACTCTTATTGTGTTTGTCCCTTCACTGAAACATGTTATTTTTTCATAATCTTTCTACGTTTTAAGAATTCAAGATTAGGAGTCATGTGGCCAGGGACTGGATATTGCAAAGGCTATTTGAACTAAGCTTAGAAAAAGTTACATACCAGGCTCCAAGTTGAAACGTTTCTATATTTTAAAGCTCTTAATCATGCCTATCAAAGAACTAAGAAACTGAAACATTGTCCTGAAACATGCCTGCCCAGCTATTGGTCTCAAAAGCTCAAGGCTGATCCAAAGGAAGTCTTCACACACTGGGTCATTGTCTGGTTTGCCTCCAATTCTGTCATTCCTCATGACAATCTGAGAGGAAACATAAGCCCTGTCTCTAGCTGTCGGGTAGCATTTCTCAGTGGCAAGGTAACAAGGAACCTGTGTTGGTCACTTCAGTTGACTCCTTAATTTCAGTAATGTATAAGATTCAGAGTAAAATTGATCAGCACTCATTTGAATATACATTGCTGGATAGAGATATGGATTTGCAGTTCTACCGAAGCAGGGCGAAAGTAATCATGAAGGGTGCTAAAGATATGGAGAAGACCCCTCCACCAAGAGAGACATTGGAAGCAACTTGCTTCCTTTGGAGGATGTTTTGAACACGATGGAGCTGTTCCTAAACAATGAACAATAGTAGTCATCTCCTGGATTATGTACATATAGTAGTAGTAGTAGAATATTCTTTATTCAATTTAAAATAAGCCATAAAAGATGCACATATATACAATTGAACAATAAATAAAAACATTTATCTCCTTTGCCGGCGATGCCATATCCAACATTATTCCACCTCTATACGTGTATTCATAGTTATCAGCCATCCGTTTAATACCTAGTAAGAGATAGCATCAAAAGTGATCTTGTGTATTACAGTCACATAGAAGTCATTTAAAATAGCAGCATATTATAAACATCAACAGTGCAAATTGGATACCATACACTTCCGATCAAAAAGTGCATGTGCATTATAATGGTCTTCTAATCATATAAAAATAACATTATTATGTATAAGAACACTTACGTCCAGTCTCAGAATAAAATGCTTGTACATAGAAATACTCTCAACTCATCATTACCTAAAAATAAAACCAATCTTAGACCTTAAAAAACATCATAATACCCATAGAAAACATTTTCTTGTCCTTATACCTATTTCTTCAAATACGATCTTATTCACCAGGCAAACTGTAAAAATCTAGAAAGTGCAAAGACTAGCCATTCAGTGCAATCACTTTCGAGGATCCTAATTATATCCTTTAAATGCCTCATAGCTAGAATTCGGCATATTGGGAGTAACCAAGTCCTTCTTTCTGCAATATGAGCAGGACAGAAAAAAAGATGTTCTTCCATTTCAGAGCTAACATGACATGCAGGGCAGATTGACGTAGTCTGACAGCCATTCCATCTACTGCAAAAATCATTTGTAGGTGAAATACCTTATCTAAATTCTAAGTACAATGATTTTGCCTGTGGTGGTTCAATTCGATTCAGGAATACTTCAAACTGCATGTTGGGGCATATTAACAAGGAGGCGATAGGCAATTATCGCCGCTTTAGCGTCCGTTTTCGGACGAAAAGCGGCGATAATCCTATCGCCCAATCAGCTAGGTCACGCTATCGCGTGAAACCTTGCACTATCGCCTCTTTCCCCAACGCCCATCCTTGCATCTCTAATGAGATGCAAGGTGGGCGTTACTGGCGTACCCCAGATGGGCTACGTTGTAAATATCGCCGATGTGTACATCGCGATATTTACAAGGCAGCTCACAGGATTGTAGCAGACCTTAGATTTTGGCGAAAACGGCCGTTTTCGCCAAAATCTAACGTCTGCTACAATCTCGACTTACCCATGTTACACATAGGAGGTGGATCCTGCTGATACGACCCTGTGGGTCGTATCAGCAAGGTTATCGCCGTTTTCCATGGAACATCGCTGGAAAACCAGCGATGTTCCATGGAAAATACCGCTAACGCTGGAAATTATCGCCATTGCGCTATGCGTTGTTAATACAACGATAGCATGGCGATAATTGCCAGCGATAGCTCGAGGATAAGGTAAACCTCGCTAAGAGCGGCCAGCGATAATTATCGCTGCCGCTTGATAATATGCCCCGTAATCTTTAAAATCTGAAAACGTTCCTGTCAGTGTCCCCTTAATGTTACTCCATAGCCCCTTTCTTTTAGTGTAACTCCAAAATCTCTTTTTTAATCCTACCAAAGTATTTTTCTGAATACCCTCTGGGTTAAGCTTATCCCTAGTCTATACAGCCGAGTTTTTATGTACTTAGAGCAGGGTACTTTGCCACATGTGTCCATTATTTTAACTTCATAAAATGATTGTCTCACTGGGAGTGGTGAATTACTGGGCCATTACAATATTGAATAGGCCAATGGTGTAAAAGCAGCCACATGCACTATATTCTTTAAGCCTATGTCATGGCGAATTGGGGTTAAGGGAGCATTGCGTGTCAGGGCAAGTAGCGATCTCATAAAATTGTTTTCTACTTTTTACAAACCCTCTAGTTTGTTTAAGCCCCATATTTATGCACCATACAAAGCAGCCCCAAGACTGCTTGCCCAGTAGATTTCTAGAGCTGGAGAAGCTGGCCTGTAGGTTGAGTTTTTTTAGCTTTTTAATGATGGTAGAACCTGCATGCTGTAATCTAAACTGGCTCTTGGCTAGTTGGGATGTCCACTTGAGTACATTTGTGAACCTGACCCCTTAGATAATCAATTCTTTTTACTTATTCCCAAAAACTATTCCCTAACTTAATCCTCTAAATGTTTTGTGCGGGTTAAACGCCGTGAATTTCATTTTAGAAGTGTTAACTTCCAATCTGTAACTTCCACAAGATGACAGGAATTGATCAAGTACATTTTGGAGTCCCATAGAGGTTTTGATCCCAATAGGGTATCATCAGCGCTAGGTTGATACTAGTTGATCCGCTAACTTTGGTGGATCTCCTTTACAGCCTAATAATGACTCTATCAATCTATTTATGTATAGAGTGAACAGAGTCAGACCCAATGGCGGACTCCTCTGTTCACCCTAATACGTTCAATCAATTCACCATTCCGCCCCATCTTACTTGAGCAAAATTGTTGCTATGGAGCCTCATTAAAAATTGCAATATATTTGTTGGCATCCCCATTTTCTCAAAAGCTGCCCACATTTTCTCTCTGGGAATGAGGTTAAAGGCAGCACATACATGCCCGAACACTACATATATGTGTTCTCTCTTAATAACCATGTATTTTCATAATATTAATAAAAATCGAAATACTTCGTCTACAGTACACATGTTTGCTCTAAAACTGGCCTGGAGTAGGGACAACATCTGCTGTTCTTCCATAAAGATTCGAATCCTTACTAATAGATTGCGGCCAAATGACTTCTGACAGATATCGATTGAGCTAATAGGTCTAAAGTTTGCCGGATCCCCTTTATCTCCCTTCTTATAACCAGGAACAATTTCTGCACCCATCCAGGATTTGGGTATATCTGCCTCCTTTGACATTGCATTAAAGTTTGGTTAAAAATAAAGCCCCACATCAATGGCTCAGAAGCATATAGATCTCCTGAGACTTTATCAAGGACTGGTGATTTACCTTTCTTTAGGTTGGCAAGGGCCTCCATTGTTTCATCCAAACTAAATATAATTGGAAGTACCTTTTTCACCTCCCCACTTTTGGCATAAGGCACACAATCTTTTACTTCAATCCTTAGCTCATCCTGTGCCGAATAGACTGTGCTAAAATCCAAATGCTTGGCTGAATATGGAAATTATCTTTCTTGACCTTTTGTGTTGTCCACTTGTCCTTTTGGATATCAAGTGCCCAAACTGGCTGCTAGCCTTTAAGATTGCTGCTTGAGTCAAGTTTCTCCACACCCCTTCTTCCCAGTTCCTGTTAGCTTCAAGTTGGGCCCTTTTATATATTTCTTCTTTTCTCAGGTATCGTTCACCTGCATTCATTTTTAATGGCAATCATTAGTTTTTCCCTTGTTGCCTTACAGTGTAGGTCATACCACAATGCGCTACTAGAGTTTATTGTATTGAATTTATTAATTTCCCATATGCTAATAAAAATGATGTGAGGCCCCTTATGAATAAGGTCAGATCAGGCTCACCACTAGATCCAGCTCCACCCCACGTACTTGGTAAGGTCATTGACTACTTGCTCCCATCAAAAGTAGAAATCATCAATCTCTCATTAGAGGCAGGCAAAGTTCCAAAAGCTTGGAAACATGCAATAATTAGACCCTTATTAAAAAAATCCAACCTAGATCCAGCCCAACTGGGGAACTATCGACCTATATCACTTTTACCACTAATTGGTAAACTAATAGAGAAACATGTAAATGGAGCTCTAGTGGAGTTTCTGGAAACTAGGCTCTGCCTCCATTCTACGCAGATGGGCTTTCTGCTCAGCATAGCACGGAATCGGTTCTACTAGCGGTGTCAGAAGAATTAAAAATGACCCTGGATCAAGGCAGCCCAGCTGTCATATTACTCTTAGACCTCAGTGCGGCATTTGATACCATTGACCACTTCATTCTACTAAACAGACTGATGGAAATGGGTATCCAAGACAAAGCCTTGAAGTAGCTTGCATCTTTCCTAAAGGGCAGATCTTTCCAAGTCATGGAAGCCAACCTTTTTTCGAAAACACTGCCACTGACTTGCAGGGTGCCACAGGGCTCCTGGCTCAGCCCCACATTGTTTAACATCTACATGGAGCCGTTGGCGGATATAGTCCAGGAGTTCGGTATCTCTATGATATCGTATGCAGATGACACACAGTTGATGGTCTCTCTTGACTCCAAAACTAATGGTGAATCAGATCTCCTAGCACCATGTCTTGAAAGAGTTGTGGAATGGAAGACAAGCAGCTGTCTGAAATTGAACGGGGGCAAAACTGAGCTGATGGTTCTCGATAACAATGTGGTCCCTAGGCCTCTGACTAGCTAGCCTCACAGTTTAGGTATGTCACCAGTCCCGAGCTCTACTATTAAAAATCTTGGCTTCTGGCTCGACAGGGAACTAACAATGGAGACCCAAGCAAAGAAACTTGCAGGTACCTGTTTTGGGGTACTCATAATGCTCTGTAAGACTCTGGAGCTTATTCCTATGCAGTTAAGAAAGACAGTATTCAATGAACTGGTCACATCACGCCTCGACTATGGAAACTCCCTTTACCTGGGGGGCACCAAAATATGTCATCAAAAAACTCCAGGTTGTGCAGAATGCTGCAGTGAGACTTCTGTGTAAGATCCCAATACAGGAACCAGTGGGAAAGCATCTAAGAGCATTACATTGGCTTCCGATCAAGGCTAGAGTGGAATTCAAGGCACTTTGTCTGACACACAAAGCCATACACAATGATGGCTCATCAGATTCGGTCCGACCGCCATCTGCTGCTGCGGTCCAATCAACGCATTACAATGTGTGCGGTTGGAGGCAGCAGGGGGAGGGACTGTACGACGCTTTCCAAGGGGCTCAAGGATCCCATTGGAGGGTCAGTAATCCCTACAGTAGGGGGGGTGCCTTCTCAGGCACTGCCGTAGGGATTACAATGTCCCTTTCCGCCTGCCCTTTCATGGCGCTTTGCCTGCAGTGAAAAGACAGGCGGAAAGTGACTTTGGGGGCCCCTAGCGGGACCCCCTTCTCCCCTGGCCCTCCGCTATGGGGCCTGGCATCCCTGCACCATGTGGCAGGCACCGCATGGTGCTGTGAAGGCGGTCGCATTATAATAAGGGCAGGGGCACTGCCGACCCCTTGTCGGGTGGTCCCTCTTCCACTACCGTGCCAGTCGAACGAGAGTCCGACCAGCATCATAATGATGCCCTTAGTGTCCTATTTCGATGCAGTGATTTCTGTTCCCTTTATTGCAGACCCTATTAATGCCTACAAATCACTTATGTACTCTCTGACACAGCGTATTAAGTTTGAGGAACAGAACATTTTCAATCAAATATGGTCTGAAAGGATGGAAGGGAAGTCCAGTTATCTGAGGAGATAAATAAAGTAACTCGAAGACAGTTTGTCTCGTTCTCAATACAAGGTACGCAACTAATAAGTGTTCTTAGGATTCGTGTAGCCCAAAGGAAAGGACAACTGGACTTGAATTGGTGCCACCCTCTGTGTGCCACTCAAAAGAAGAACTCAAGGTCATTCTGTCTTGAACACTAAAATGCCCAACAGGAATTCAAAGGTGTTTGACGGCCTCATCCATGTCAAATGTAGGCAAACTTACCAATGCGAGGATGCAGAGCACCAATGACTCCGTCCGTTCTTCTCATCGACCATAAGTTAATCTTTTTTGATGAAAGCCCGTCCTCTTTTCCTTTCTGTGATGAAATGGTTCTAGCTGCACCTAATAGGGCAAAGAACCTCAAAGAACTAATGTGCTCTAGTTATTAATGATGACTTCAGTCGACAAGTCACCCATTAAACATCAATGTATTCCTACATTGCATGGCTTCTTGTAGCACAACAAAATACTCTGAGATAGGCACTAATGCATGCCAATCATGTTCTGGGATCACAGGTTATTCTTTAGTTCACTCATACCCCTCTACAGGAGCTACTGTGTGCCTCTGATACCCAAATTCCAAAGCTTCTGCATCTGTCGAGAACTGGCGAAATTCTAATACCATAGGCAGAGCTTCTAACTGAATGTGCTCGATGCACCTATCTCTTAACTGAGTTATTTGTAAGTAGAAAAGTAATTGGATTTTACAGTGAACACATTTTCTGGTAATTCATTGCAAAACATTAAAATTACAAAACATTTTTTTCAAAAACTATGTTACATGTTTCCAATCACTCAGTGAATTTTAGCTTAATGGCACATGAAAGCAGAAGCTGACATCCCCATTGAAGGAAAGTGGGGGACTAGCTACTTCATTCCAAGATATCGACTATGTTTGTTGCTGGTCAGTTGAGGAAACTCTCTGCTTAGTATATCTCCTTCTTCAGTTCCACAACAAGATCTGTAAGTCTGAGTCTCTCTGATTTGCCCCAGGTAATCACAAAGCTGAGAGTGACACAAACCCCAGCCTGTGCTACAGCCATGCAGTGGTGTGGAACAATTTTCTGAATGGGAGGGCTGCCATCAATCTTACATCACTGAAGTCATGGGGATGGTGAATAATCCCAGCGTCACACAGAGAACAGGTATAACAACTGAAACACACCCATTCAGCAGGAGAGTCGTAAAGGTGTAGTATGTGGCTAGTGGTTAATTTTGAAGCACGCTGTGGCAAATATTTTACCAAAGCACAGTGTGGCAGCACAATGTCATTTACAGACTGCACATTTTCCATTGAAATTGCCACAAAATATGCACTAACATGCAGTTTTACTGATAAAACTTTACAGCCTACAAACTATAATGTGTGGACGTCGGGTTTCAGAAAATATTTATTATTTGGGCATCACCAATTAAAATACTAAGATATATTTTCATCCTATTAAAACCACTGTTTCCAACAAATATCAGAATTACCAAAAATATCTGCTTCATTTGTGCTTCCCTAACTGCGGATATGTGTTGATTTACAGGTATTTACATGTTGAGGGTTATATCAAAGCTGACATCCTACAGCCTTTCCTTTCACTCTCCCCAGCAAGATTGGCAGACAGTTCACATACAAAATCCTCTATCTTTGCAGTTAGAGGGAAAAGGAAACACAAACTTGCATGTGAAAGGAATTAGCAGCAATTTCTCATGAGACATAGCCTGACATTTGACCCCTGTCTTTGAAGCAGGGCAAATGTGACATGCTAATAAGATCATTTAAAGGCATCTGTATTGCTCATTCACATTCAGAACTCCAGCATGGTTGTTATGTAGTTGCTGCAGCACTCCGCGGTCCACTTCCAGCACCTATGCAACCTTGGTAAAGAGAGGGGTGGAAAGCTGTAGATATGGTAAGCTATATAGCAGCTCTAGTAGAGAGCACAGATGACACTGGAATTCTAAACTCTCCCATACAGTTAACTGCCTCCTATAGTATTATTTTGAACATTACAGTTACATCAGAACAGACATTCCAGTAAGGGGACATTCCTAAAATTACTCCATATCACATGAATAGTTATCAGTGTGCAGTATATGTTTCCAAAGTTAATTTATGAGTGATATACTGTTAAATAGTGTCAAATGCAGGAATCACGTGTTCAATCTTAGACTAATTTCAATTGGTTGCTGGTTTCCAGGTCATTACCCAGACCTCCATGATTTTGTGATTTGAAAATAAATCGTGCAATCAACACTTATGAAAAAATAATGTGATGTGTACAAAAGGCCCTGCAGAAATTGTGTTTAAAAAAAAAAGATTAGACTGAACCTTCTTTTATTGACTCTGCATTGCCACTAGACAAATACAGTGTGGGTGAATATCAGGGCAGCAGGCCCCATCAGTGTTATCTTCCACTGATGCCTGCCTTAAAATGAGGATGAGTATCAGACCAGCAGGCATCAGAGGTGTTAACTTCCACTGTTGCCTGCCTTGTAAAACTGTTCTGAAATGCAGAGTACACGCACCTGGGTAAACAGCCTCTGAAGTGGCTGCTCGGGATCTACAGCATGCAACTACGGTGAGTGGGAATACACTCCCATATGCAGAGACGTTTTAAGGCATGGACAAAGTGGGCTCTGGCCCAGGGCCTCAGCCTTCAAGGGGCCCCCCTGATAGAGCCAGCTCTGTTCTGCAGAGTCTTGCTCTGATGACCTTGAATAATTCTTAAACAGATTGTTTTAAATACTGTTTTCCTTTAATTTATTTTTAATGTGGGTGGTGGGTGAGAGAACATTACAGGTATTTTGCAGTGAAATGTTGTGTTTATGTTTCAAGCAAAAGTTTTTTTTAGATCAAAACAGGACCTCACTTATGAGAAATGGGAGGGTGTCAGAGAGATTATTTGCAGTAATATTAGTGAGTTGCTGCTGTGTTACAATATTGAAAACACACATCACTATCGTTATATTCTAGATGTAAACACATTTAGAATTTGGACAAGTGTGCCGCTGCACTGTCAGTGACCTAGCCAAAGAGGGCCTGAAAGAGCTGAAATTGGACTATAAATTCAAAACTGTTCCAAACAGGGGCCCCCAAAATACGTTAGGCCAAGGGCCCCCAAAATCCTTAAGATGTCCCTGCCCATATGTATTATTAAACTATAGATTTTGATTACGTTTTGGAATATGCTTACCCTTGAGACCTATGGTATGAACTATACCCGCTCAGCCCTAATGAAGTCTATTAAGATACATATATCCACAGACAAAACACATGTTGTATAGGAAACCTATTTACATTGGGTTTGCGGAGCATGGTTTGGAGAGGAGGGGGGCAATGGCGATGGTGTTCCGTCTCGGCTAAGATATAAATGAGGGCCAAAGTTCTACTTCCTGGTAGTAGAAATGAGGAGGGGTGGGAGGAGAAAAAAATGGAAATGCACTGAACTACTGACTGAAGCTACGTTCCTGAGCAGTTTTAAAGTTTCAAGATTGCTGCTGCTGCTCATTTTATTGTTCAGGTTCCTTATTTTAGCCTCTCCCGTTGGCTGTAGCAGGTCCTATATTGCCTTAATGGGTATTAGTGGCAGAGTTACTTTTCCCTGCCCCCGCCAATGTGCTGCATGCCATTTTGTTTTCATAGTGGGTAACAGTTACCTTCTCATCTGGTGCCCCATTATCGCCTATCAAATTATGCGCGCTGCACAGCAGTGGTAAACCTGTCTGCGCCGGTCTGCACCATAGCCAGACGCAGAGCTCATAGCTCTGTTTCTCTGACCCACATCTCCACTATTCATGTGAAGAATTTCTATCTCTTAACTTAAACCCAAACACTCTTCGGGCAGTCCTTCTAATCATTCTAACACAACCTTCATGTTAAAGCTCTTGCACTGCTCATAATTAGTGGGTCTGAGACTCTGCCTTTTTCTATCACAATTACTCTAACTTGTTTTATGTCTGGCTTTTTTTGATTTTTCAAGCTCCTGGGCTCTTTAATACAGGTCCTCTCTGATGTCATATGTGCTTGTGCTTCATTTATTTCCAAAATACCTCACATTATGTTATTTGGTGAGCTCAATCTTGTATTTGACCATCCCAAACTCCCAAATGTTGCCTCTTTCCTTGGCAATTGTTATGTGATTGCCTTAACACAGCAGGCGAATGAGGCTCCACATTTTGTTGACCACATCTTAGACCCCACTTTCTCAATTTTTTTCTGAAATTTATCTCTGAAATCCTGTCATCCGGGCCTGGACAGCTAATTGCCATTTTCCATTTACTCTCTATTTTACACATCCGCAAGCTACTATATCGGGCTCTATGATATTTTTCACTCGCCATTGGATCATGGTAACAGGTTGATTCTAGTCCTTAGTTAAAAAAATATTTCTAATGTTGATAATGAATTCACTTTTACTGACACTTATAATAAATGGTTCTCTACTGCTCTTGACTCTACTACCCCTTCAAAACCTATATGAACTGTGCAATGCCACTCTTCTACTCCTTAGGTTTCCCAGGAATTACTGGGAATTAGGTGCTTCTTTGAGGTACTATAAAGGCAGTTGCACGTGACTATGAAATTGTTCCTAATTTACTGTGTGAGTCTGCTGTAAACAATTGCCATATGGCCGATTCACTGGTCTTTCTCTGCACACGGCCATTTCATCTGCTGCTAATACCATTAAAGATATGTTCAATATCGATAAAGGTTTATTCTTTCCTTCTTGTTTCAGTACTATGGTAATGCCCTCAATGGAAGTGTTTTAAGCTCTCTGAATGCTTTCAATCAAAATGTTATCCTATTAGCTCTACTTTTCCCACAATCTTAATCTTTGACAAGTGGAGGCAGATCTAAGTTACCTTGATCACTAGCATTGTTCTCCTTCCTCTCTCTCCACAGCTTCTACCTGGTCTGACTCTAGATATTCTTCCTACTGATATTTTTCTTAATATGCTTCTTTCACACTTGACTCTTCCATTAACTTGCTTACTTCTCTTCGGTCAGGGTCCCCTTCTAATTCTTGTACACTCACATTCTACATCTTGCAGCTGGTCTGATTGGTCCAATTTTTACAAAACTATGCAGTTCCTCTTTAACTGCTCTGGCTGTGCCTATATCTTGAAAGAAGCCCTTTTTTGTTCAGCTATTGAAAATGCCTTGGGCTGGTGCCTTTTTAGCTAGCTAATTTTCAACCTATTTCTCTACTACCTCTCCCTCCTAGACTCTTAGAAAACCATGTGACTCTTCAACTATCTTCCGGTCTTGAATCTAACTCCTTTTTGATCCTATGCAATCTGATTTCAGGCCACTACATAGTTCAGAATCTGTACTATTGACCATTGTAAACAATCCTAGGATGACATGGGATCAAGATGGTACTTCAGCTTTGATTCTCTTTGAATCCTTGGCTGTGTTTGATACTGTAAACTGCTCCATCTTAATTGATAATCTGTCATATTGTGGCATACAAAACATGGCTCTAAAATGTTTAAGATCCTTTCTTGTAGACTGCTGTTAGGCAGTGCATAGCCAACCATATCAATTTAGTGTCCATAAGCTTCACTGTGGCACACCCCATGGCTCCTAGTAAGCGCCACACTTTTTAATGTCTTTGTTGACCCACTGGCTAAGCTCATTAGGTTGTTTGGGCTTTCCATAATGGCCCAAATTATCACATGTCTATACTAATCACCTAATTTTGCTACATCTAATATTCACTTTTGTGTTCTTAAGATGGTTTCCTTGAATAAATCTCACCATAAATGAAATGCACAAAAACTGGATTTTGATAATTGCTGACTCCCCTGACCTGTGGACACCGAACTGGTGGTTTACTACCTCTGCTAAAAATCTGGGTGTCTTTTTGACACCCAGTTATCTTTTTATGCCCAGATCAACATAGGATGTTCAAGCTGATTTTTTTTCCCGAGAATGATCAGGAAAATCATTATCTTCTTCCTAACAACTGCCAATAATTATTATTCAATCTATTATAATGTCTAGGTTGTCATATGCTAATTCTGTCTATCTCAGTCTTCCTAAATACTTGCTTTACCATCTTCAGTTGGTTCAGGATTCGGCTGCTAGACTTCTTCTCAGGCTACTCCTAAAAGACAGAAAAAATATAGGTGGTAGAGCGTTTTCCTTCCTTGCGCCAAGGAGTTGGAATCTTCCTCTGTCGCTTTGCCTTATATCTAACCAATTTCTCTTCCACTAGCAACTTAAATCTCTTTTTTTCTTATTTTGTTCACTGAGTGCTCCTCCAGCTGGTCTCCTCTTTTAGCTCTAGGACATTACTTGGTGTAACAGTGCACTTTGCAAGGAAATATCATCATCATCATTTGAGGAATATTGAAACATGAAGTAAACAGCATATCAGTACAAAAAAAAAACTTGTGGGAAATTCCATATGCTCACAGATAAAGAGCTAATATGTAACATGAAATATTGTATTCAACAGGATAAGGTAGAATTGTCGGAAATTATAGTATTATCTGCCTCCTGACAAAAAATATGTATACATGTTTCCTAGGTAAGATGGTAGTGTGGGGATGGTTAGGATGGAGTTGGTCCAATGGTAAAGAGAAATAGCTAGTTTGATAAAGAAGCCTCTAAGGCAACAACAAACCTGTGATAATCAATTAGATAATTGGAGAACTTGGGAAGGAGATTGCCAAAGAGGGTAAACAGGGAGAAATTTGTAAACATTGTAAAATGTAGAAATTTGTAAAGTGAGACTACATGGCTTACAGAAAGCCACAATGGAAAGAGATTTGAGGAAAGACACCAGGTCACAACATCATTGCATGGATATCTATAAATCTGCTATAAAATGGTAGATAGCACTGTGTGAGAAAGTAATGGGACGCAAATGTGAAATATGGAGAATCCTAGGAACTGGAGGAGAGAAACCTTTGTCCCCATTTATGCAAAGTGAAGAGTACTATGTTGAGTGAGTGAGTGAGTGAGTGAGTGATTAAAAGAAACAGTGTGATCCCAGGTACTATGTTGGATTTTGAGCAATGTATTCCAATCTGGACAATACTTTGACATTTTCTTGATCAGGGGATAAATATATAACAGCAACAGTGAAGCATCTACTTTTTGGACTTATGTCAGTTGCTTGTTTCAGTTAGTAGGTCCTTCTGAAGTATATGATCAACCCGCAGATCCTCCTGTGGATTCTACAACAATTATAGATGAATAGTAGAGTGAGTGTGCGATGGAATGCTGAGGAATTTACCGAAGATATAATTACTGTGAAAGAAGTTAGGCAGCCTTTAGCCCAACCTTCTGCCTTCAATATATTTCCTAGACATAGGGAAGATTAGGACAAGAGGAAACATGTTCCCTTCCATAGTTATACGTGTCGAGAACCTGGCATTATAGAATGCAGAGCACATCCTTCTTTTACAAAGATTAGGAGTAAGGAGGAGATGTGAGGGAATATTCTGAGGTTTAGCAGATCATTCTGGAAAACAAACCTGGACAAATCTAAATTGCTTTCCCTTGTGCAGATTTGAATAAAGTACCCCGGGAGGCAGAGAAGAGGGATGAAAAATTAATGTAGCTCCTGGCTGACCTCATTGGGAACAGTCAAGAATGTTTGAGTCAAGCTTTCCATTTTAATCGCTTTTTTCTAAATGGGTTCCCCGGGTGGCACATTTGTATATGCATGGCCCAGTAATGATTTGTGCTACCAAGATTTGATGCAAACTTCAATAATGAGGCTGAAACGCATCTAGTTGTGCTTGAGTACTTGTTCAGAGGGGACGTGGCTGCATAACATCAGGTGGAATCCATTAACTTATAGTGGGCTTTCTCCATGGTAATATGGCAATTTCACATGCAATACTACTGCATGTGAAATTATGGTGGATGGGTCTGAGATACAGTCTCCAGGCCAACCTGGAGAAATTAGTCCTCAAACATTGGCCCTGAATTCGCAAATGGCATTTAGAGATTGTAGCAGAAAATTGATTTCTGATGTTTGTTTTCATTACGTAGTAGATAACTCGGAATTCCATGGTAATTCAACGTCCAAATTTATCAATAAGTTTGGATTCAAAATTACTGCAATATGAATGCTGGTGTGGGGAAACACCTTTAAGTGTGCCTTCTGAATTTACTCTCTCCCTATTTCTTAAGGGGCTAATCTGATTATTTATGAGATGCTGATCAGCACTAGAATTGTGGGTTGGAGATTCTTAGTGTATGCCATATACTAGGGAACTCACCACTTCAGCTACGGGGTGAGATTATTAAAGGAGAAAGCAACTATTCTCTTGTGGCATGGAATAGGCAAAAGTTTGGGTACACAGAACTAGGTAAAACGGAGTAGAGCGGAGGAATCTCTTTGGTTCAAACATTGGTGAAGGAGAAAATTAAAGATGACCCATAGCAGCCACATCTACAGACTGTTGGCTTCCACACTTGCCCCAAGAACCAGGTATTGTTCCTATGTTTCTGAAGAACTAATGATGCAGACTAATTCTTTGATGTATCTACCAAGCTGGTGATGTCACTGTGATGTAACTATGATGTAACTATGAAATGATCAAATAAATATGAGAGTATCAATGGCAGACTTGAACCCATTTCAGAAGGTACACGCCAGCATATTACAAGTAAGATTGTCTAGTAATTAATAACCCTGGGCGTAGTTCGCGTAGTAGCGCTACGCATAGCTGCGCAAAGTGCACTTCGCACTACGCGAGCTATGCGTAGCACTACGCGAACTGCGTAGTGCGGTAGGAAATGCTGTTCGCAATGATTGCACAGTGCCGGATGCTTGTCCGCACTGTGCAATCATTGCAAACGGCATCTTGAACAGTGCAAGCGGTCGTTTTCTGCCGCTCGAGTAGATCTGTACTCGAGCGGCAGTTTTCTCAACGCGGAATGGTAGTTTCTCATCGCGAACGGTCGCGAGCATACGCGACCACTCGCAATGAGAAACCTGACCTCCCCGCATTGAGAATCTCGCCGGGAGGTTTATTTTCCACGCTCGCGATCGCCAACTTGATGTTGCTGATCGCATACGAGGAAAAAGTCTCGCCGGGATGTCATTTTGCTTGCTCGCGGTCAAATTGACGTTGAGGACCGCGAGCAAGCAAAAAATGCCCGCTACGCGTTTTTGCACTATGCTACGTGCAATTCGCGTAGCGTGTAGTTGCGCACACTACACGAGCGTAGCGTAGTTTTCCGCCCAGGCCTAGTAATTAAGCTACATTACAACAGTGCCGTAGTTACTGTGACAGGTAAGACAGGTAAGCCATCGTTTGGCTGGAGGAAAAAAACTCTCTAAAAAGGAGGAATTCACTGGAAGTAACTACAGTTATTTCTTATCTTTGTTACAAACCCTGAAAATACTGCGGCAATGTGCTACCTTAATGGTAGTATTGCTGCTGAGTAATACCACGGAATTTATGCTAAATAACTAAATGAAGCTAATGTGTGCAAAACCTAGGGCCACAGCAATGAATTCTCAGCTGGTGCTAGAGCATGACAGATATCAATGTGAACAGCCGTGATAGCCAACTCGCCGAATATATTTTACTGTTCATTATTTGAATTTAATTTTAACAGATGAGGATATGTTGCCAAAACTGAATACAAAGCCTTACATGTCTCAACAGTCACCTCTATACAGTTTGCTGAAGATCAAACGAGACTAATGGGCCAATTTCAAGCTGAATTGAAAACAATTAAAAAGACATTAGTAATAAAGCGATTAATGGTAATTAATTTGAAAACTGTATAAAGTATCATATTTAGAACAAAGGTAAAAACAACTGTAAACTCCTCGAGCCTGGCAATTTTATTTTAACAATTGCCTGACGCTTTCAAAGTATGACTACACTTTGTTCAGTGCAGATAGGTACGCCTTAAGCATAAATAGGTTAAGAGTGCTTTGTCTGTCTGGACTTAAAGCAACATTGTCTTCTAGTCTGCTTACTGTGCTCTGTATGCAGTGTTTACTGTAATGAAAAGATAGTAGGTTAGAGGTTGATGAGGAAACTACCATGCAGAAGAGGTTCTTCTTGCTGAAGGTTTCTATTGTTTGTGTGAATGACTGTGGGCTGTGGTGATTATCAGCCTTATTTGGTCAATCTGTTCTTCTGTCGGGAAATTAACAATCCCTTTAGGTAAAGTGTAACTAGAATTTGAGAGTCCAATAAAATTGACTTCCTGCATTGCAAACTGACACGACTTCAAACAACTTCGGATAAAGCACAATTAATAGAATTTATAAATGGTATCTAAATACACCTGTGAAGGATTAATTTAACCACATATTGCATTGTCTGCCTTTTTAATTTTCCGTTACATGACATGCAGGGTTCGAGGGCATACTTTCAACAAAATTTTAGGGGTTTTGGAAGTGCTATCATTTGATATTTTACCAAACTGACGACAGCGCAAATGCTCGGCTAAATAACAGTATTATTTTTGCTCTCGCTTGCTGAAAGCAGAGAGTTTGCTATGGCTTGGCGGGAGCAGTGCTCCTGCCAAGCCATAGCAAGCTGCAATGTCCCGGGGGTGGGCATCCCGGGACATTGCTGGAGCCGGCCCTGGCTGTCTCCAGGGCCATCTAGGGCTCCTGTAGTGGGGCTGCGCGGCCCCCCTCCCATGTTCTATTCTGCCCCCGGGAGGTGGTGGTGCCTGGGTAGTGGGGGGCCATGCGCCCCCCCACAATAATTACATTTACGGCTCCGGGGAGGTGGCGGTCACCGGGGCTGGGGGGTCCACGTTGTCCCCAACTGATAAACGTTTTTACCCCCGGTTAGATGGCAGCCCCTGTGCTGCGAGGGGGTCTGCACGCCCCCCTCACATCATTATCTGCAAAGCGCCAGGGAGGTAGCAGGGCTCGGAGGAAGTTCAAGAGGCCCCCTGTCTTAATTTAACCAACAAGCGCCGGGGAGGCGGTGGTCCCCGGGTCATGCAGCGCAGGCACCCCCCACATAAATAAAGAAAAAACCCAGGGAGGTGGTGATCCCCGGGTTTAATTTACCCCCTCCTTTATTTTTACCATGCCCCCGGGATTTGGCACAACTGGGAGCTTTAGAAAAATACAAGCAGGAGCCAGCGTATCTTTTGCAGTCCACAGCAAGATTTAAAACAAAATGCTCTTTACCCCCTGCAGGGTCCCTGAGGGACTCCCCATCATATCTGGGGTGTCAGGGTATTCCTACCCTGCTCCCTTTTCTTTCTTTTTTACTTTGTTTTTGAGACTTGGCTTCAAGCCGAGTCCAAAGAGAGCTGCCAACACTTCCTGGTTGAAGTGTTGGCAGCTAATCAAATTTTAGTAGGATCGGCGAGTCCACTGCAAGGACTCGCGTCCCTAGATATCTATATTTTTTTAAGTTAGATATCTAAAAAAAACTACTAAACGAATTTACACCAAATCACAAAAAACCCGCTTTCTGGACCAACATCTAGCTTTCTGGCAAATTTGGTGTAGTTCCGTTCAACAGTTCAGACTGCAGTCATGTTTAAAAAATGAAAAATCCCCATGTACATAACAAGGGGAAAACGTCAAGTGCAACAAAGTTATTAGCAAAACAAAAAACACTTTTCCTATGGAAACTTTGGTCCTAACTATAACTACCTTCTGGCTATCGCCAGTAGGTAATATATATATATATATATATATATATATATTCACAGAAAAAACCATAGGTTTTAGGGACAGTTATAGTTAGTTGGACATTGCACTCGTACAAAACCCGTGAAATTCCCCCGTTATAGTTAGTTCAGGTAACTATAACTCGCGCCCCCGCAATGCACTGCTGATGACGTCACATATTACATCACTCATGACATGGTCAGTGACATCACTGATGACATCACTGATGACATCTCAAATGACATCACTGATGACATCATCCAGTGACTGTGTGTTTCTGTAAAGTTTAAATATGTTTAATATATATAGGGAAAGGCGTATTGAAGAATGAGTGGGTATATAAGTGTCTGAATGGATGATTTAGTGCGTGCGTGACTGACTCTACAAGTGAGTGATTAAACGTATCTTACTGAATGCATGGGTTAGTGACTAAACTGTGTGAATGTCTGTATCCGTCTGTCTGTTGTTGTGTAAGTGGATGCATGGATTTGCGAATAGCTACATGAGTGTCTATATGGGTTATTGATTGGTTCTCTGAGTATCTGTATGGGTGCCTGAGTGTTTGTGTGGGTGGGGTGTGTGTGACTCTGTACATAGATGTGTGAGTGGGTGATTCACTGGGTGCATGATTTGAAGAGTGCATCTGTGATGGACTGCTTGGGTGGGTGAGTGTGTGTATGGGTGTGTTAGTGAGTGAATGTATATCTGAGAGGTACATGTGCGAGTAGCTACATATGTAAAAGGCAGTATATATGTGTGTTAGAGTATTTAAATGGCTATACGTGAGAGTGTGTGATTGTGAGAGTGGCTGTATGGATGCGTGTGTGCTTGTATCAGTTATTGTATAAGAGCGTAAGAATGTGCTAGTATTTGTATGAGTAAGTGAGCTGGTGTGTGTATAACTGTATAGGTGAGTAAATGGGTGTGTGATTAATCTTGTGCATGACTGACTAGGTGTGTGAGTACCTCTATGGATGAGTGGCGGTGTGTGAGTGTTTATATAGGTGTATGAGTGCATATGATAGCCCTGTACTGAGTGACTGTAAGTATGAGTGACTGTACGGGTGAGTGAGTAGATGTGTGTGTGTAGACCTAAGAATCAGTGAGTGGGTATGTAGTTATTGATATTGGAGTGTGTATGGTTTTGAGAATGGCAGTGTGTAATTTAGAGTGGGTGTATCAAAAGTTATATTAGGGTGTGAGAAGATGCATGAAATTATCACATGGATGATGTCATCAGTGATGTCATCAGTGATGTCATTTGAGATGTCATCAGTGATGTCATCAGTGATGTCACTGACCATGTCATGAGTGATGTAATATGTGACGTCATCAGCAGTGCATTGCGGGGCGCGAGTTATAGTTACCTGAACTAACTATAACGGGGGAATTTCACGGGTTTTGTACGAGTGCAATGTCCAACTAACTATAACTGTCCCTAAAACCTATGGTTTTTTCAGTGAATTTGTAAGGTTTTTTAAATGCTAATTTCTAACTATAACGTGCCTGAAACCTATGGTTTTTTCAGTGAATTTCAAAGGTTTTTTAAATGCTAATTCCTAACAATAACATGTCTGAAACCTATGGTTTTTTTCAGTGAATTTCAAAGGTTTTGTAAATGACAATTTTTAAATGTATTAATTGTTATATTTATTTTTTGATACTGATTTACTACATTTTTTTAAACTATTTATTTTTAGATATTTTATCTTTTAAATTACATTGTAATTACATTATACATTACATTCCAAAATATACTTTCTCAGAATGAATTACTTTAGTTTAAATACTTTGCAAATAGGCAATAGACTTTTAAGTACAGTAGTTACAGTTGTTGCAATGGGCAACACAATTTCAAACACAATGCAACATTGAGCTCAATGTGAATTTCTACTTAAATGCAATTAGTTACTTTATGGATTACTTTTCTAACCACAGGACTGGATCCTAGATTCAGTCCTGGCACATCTCCTGTAAACAGTTGAGTAAAAGCGTTTTGGTTACAGTAGTGATTTTTAAGGAATATTATTGTATTTTAAAAGTTGACACTTAGAAACTTTTTCACATCGAATCACCAATGTTATCCTATGGGAGGAAATTCACTTAGCAGGTAAGTAGTGTTATCGTTACTTTTTCTTACTCAGTGGTGGATCCTGGATCCAGCACTGGTGCAACTCCTGTAAACAGTTGAAAGAATGCGTTTAAGTCATACAGGCGATTTTTAAGGAATATTTGTAGTTTGTGAAAATCGACACTTTGAAACTTTTCTGCTGAAAAAAAGACAATGGATTCCTATGGACGGAAATACAAGTTACTGGTAAGTACGGTTAGAATTACTTTTCAGGGTCAGTACTGGGCTCAAAGATGCAGCACTGAGGTCTCTCCTGATAACAGGTGAGTAAATCGGAATTCGTAGTTCTGCTGATTTTAGAGGAATATTTCTAAGTTTCAAAAATCGACACTTAGAAACTTTTTCAGCAAAAAGCAGGCAATGATATCCTATGGAAGGAAATTCAAGTTACTGGTAAGTACGGTTAAAATTACTTTTCAGGATTAGTACTGGGCTCAAAGATGCAGCACTGTGGTCTCTCCTGATAACAGGTGAGTAAATCGGAATTCATAGTTCAGCTGATTTTAGAGGAATATTTGCACAATGGTGAAGGAAGGGGGTGGGGCCTGAGGTGACATGTCTGCAAACACGCCCTGTGGCGCGTTTTAAGTTGGAGAATTAATTCCTCCTCAATCCTGAGGGTCCCTAGGGGCCAACTAGCCTACTAGGAACCTCCAGTATGCGCCAGGGGGCTGCGTTGCAGAGAGGTGTACAGAGGCCACGCCCTTTTTACAACACTCTGCAACGCAGCTCCGTGGCGCTTACTGGAGGTACCTGGTGGGCTAGTTGGCCCCAGGGACCCTCAGGATTGAAGAGGATTTAATTCCCCATCTTAAAATGCACCACGTGGCCTGTTTGCACACATGTCACCTGAAGCCCCGCCCCCTCCCTTCACCACTGTGCAAACGCGCCCCGTTGCGCATTTTAAGTTGGGGGATTAAGTCCCCTTGAATCCTGAGGGTCCCTGGAGTCCAACTAGCCCACCATGTACCTCCAAAAGCGCCACAGAGCTGCGTTGCAGAGAGGTGTAAAAGGGCGTGGCCTCTGTACACCTCTCTGCAACGCAGGCCCCTGGCGCATACTGGAGGTTCCTGGTGGGCTAGTTGGCCCCCAGGGACCCCCAGTATTCAAGGGGAATTCGTTCCCCATCTGCAAACGCGCCAGGGGATGGGTTTTCAGACTGCTGCAGGGTGGGGCGGGGCCTCCGGCACGATGCCGGTCTTTTTTTTGTATGGGAGGGGGCTGCATGGCCCCCTTCCCTTGGCCTCTTTTGGCCCCGGGGACCCCATCCCCCGGGGCATGAGGATTTTCATTTTTTTTAAAAATTAAAATAAAACGGGAAGGGGCCGCGTGGCCCCCTTCCCTGGGCCTATATTGGCCCCGGGGACCCCATCCCCGGGGCATGCCCTCTTTTTATAAATGTTAAATATGTGGAGGGGGCTGCGTGGCCCCCTCCTCAGGCCATTTAAGGCCCCGGGACTCCATCCCCGGGGCCGGTCTTTCCGTTTTTAATTTTTGGGGAGGGGCCGCGTGGCCCCCTCCCGGGCCACTACTTGCCCCGTGGACCCCATCCCCCGGGGCTGGCCCTCTCCGTTGGGGACTGTGGGGGTCCCCAATCCCCCACAGTCCCGCCGGCTCCCGCGTCCCTCGGGAGCCGGCATTGCTTTTCCACATGGGGAGCTGCTAAGATGCACCTCCCCGTGTGGAAAAGCAATCTGCTTTGAATTTTGGAAGAGAGAGCAGGTTTCCTGCTCTCTCTTCCAAAATCCAAAGCAGTTTGCTATGACAGGACGGGAGCCGCGAGGCTCCCGCCCTGCCATAGCAAACTACAGTGTCCCAGGGGTAGGCACCCGGGACACTGCAGGAGCTGGCCCTGGGGGTGGCGGTCCCCAGGGCCATCAAGGGCTCCAGGAGGGGGCCGCGCGGCCCCCTCCCTTCAATTGCACAGCCCCGGGGAGGTGGTGGTCCCCGGGGCTCTGAGGTCCGTAACGGACCCCCACATTTATTTTCTAAGTGCCCCGGGAGGTGGTGGTCCCGGGGCATGTGGGGGCTGGAGCCCCCACACAGGTTATGAAAAATTTAAAAAGAAGCCCCGGGGGTGGCGGTCCCCGGGGCTGCGGGAGGGCGGAGAGCCCTCCCGCACCATTTTTTTTATAAAGCCCCCGGGGGGTGGTGGTGGTCCTGAGTGCATCCCGCCGATTATTTTTATTAAAAAATTCTTTTTTCTGCCCAGGGGGTCCTTGTGGGAGTGTTGACAGCCACTTGACAGCCAATTAGCATGCAGCTCGTGATCGGGAGGGTACGCGGACCCTACTCGGCCATAGATATATATGTGACTTTACTTTTGATTTTCTCAGGAACTACTGAACGGATTTACACCATTTAAGCAAAAGGCACGACACCGAACCAAGGGCTACCTCTTTGCCAAATTTGGTGTAATTCCGTTCAGCAGTTCGGGCTGTAGCTGCGACTAAAGGTTCCTATGGAAAAATGAATGGGGAAAACGCGTTTTGGGACCCCCCTTTTTCTCGGCCCCCGCTTGACGAATCACCCCGAGACTTTCAGGATAGGAGCGGACCGGAGCGCCCCAACAAGTTGGAAACTTTCGCGAAGATTCATCAACCGGCGCCAACGTTATTTCAAATAGAATGTTGCGGATTTCCTATGGAAAATAGGTCCTAACTATAACTATCTACTGGCGACCGCCAGTAGATAATATATATATATATATATATATGTGAAGCTCCAAACCCTGGCCTGACGATCACTGCCAGGAAGCCCAGGCGCGGACCTCGTTACGCTCAAAAAGCTGACACACCAACGTTATCGTGTGTTGAAAAGCAGTGCATTTTTTATTAGAGATACACCACAAGTTGACCAGGCATAGTGCCTGCCATGACGCGTTTCGCTCGCCTCACGCGAGCTTGATCACATGTATATATATATACACACACACACTCACACACACATTTATATACATATATATATTTATATATAGATAGATATATATACACAGAAGCCAGAGTGCTTTAATCATTATTTATGTTTTAACTGCTCCCGGTAACCAAGCTTCATACTAGTTAGTGGCCAATGCAAAGAAATGGTACATGAGTTTTTGTTTCATGTGCTACATTATCAATTGAATTCCACACATCAAGTCTAGTTGTCAAAGTTGGATTATTTTTTCATCTCAGCACCTTCCATTTTAAGGTTAGATCAACAGAAAAGCATGAAAAAAGAGTCTAAAAATGGAAACATCAAGAGTTTTTTCATGTAGGCATCTTGTCACAGCTCTGCCTATCTTTCATCTGCTCTGCGGTGAACTGCTCTATTACAGCCAACGGTTTCACCCATTGCTCTCTAGCAGTGCCCTCTAGATAATATTGCTGATTCCTTGCTGACAGGCTGAAGGAAGTGTTATCATTTTGCATCTATGCAGAAAGATCACCACAGTCTGCTGGTTATGCAGAAACACGAATTAAAATAATTTATGCACCGAACAATTATTCATCTTTAGCTGTACCATGTTGTCTCTGATATGCAGAATGTACAAACTGTATTATCTCCTTACATTTCCCTGCCAGATGCCCCCAGATTCATTTTACGGAAACAGCTCTGTCTTTTACAGGTTCGTTTCTGTGGGACTATCAATCCCATTCAATCAGACTGTTCAATAGCCTTCTGTTGTCCAGATGGCCAGTCAAAACATAGCCTTTGAACAAAGGAGTCTATTCAAGTTAAATGAGGGATAATCAAAGGTGTCTGGGAATAGTCCACCTCTGCACACTCTTTGTCATGGAGACCATGTTGTTGTTGGTTAGATCAAGGAGAATGTGTATTCAAGGAAGTGCTGAGATGGGAATGGGAGATTAAATGAATGGGCTCTGCCAGCAAACATGTCCACATCTCTTCTTAATGGAGCAATGATTGTGGCCGAATGTGCTGTATAGCCATCAACACGGAGTGGCTTTTTTCATTTTGGTGAAGTGATGAAAGGTGTTTTTGTTTTTATATGTTGTTTTTGCATTAGGGATGATGCTGAAGAGTGCCAGTGAGGGGAATCATTGCAAGTGATTTTATGAAGCCTCACAAGGCAATCAGCTCAAGTTCATCCAAAAACCTGGACGAACAAAAGTTTTTTTACGGCTTTGTGGAAAATCAACAGGTCTGCTTCAAGGCTAAGATAGAGAGGGAATGAGCTCTATTTGGAGGAGCCTTGTACATTTAAGATCCTGCAAAAAATGGTATAACTTTGCGCTCAACAAACGCCTAGTTTGGAAAGCCAGACACAGACATCAGCCTAACTGGTATGATGCCTTATGCTTGGATAGGACGTTTGACACCCAGCTATGTATGAACTTGCAGAGGAAGCAGAGGGCTTAAATCCAACACAATGCTTGAACCATAGTGAGTGAAATAACTGTAAAGATTGTTTGGTATGAATATATTAGACAGGGCCCCTGGAATTATGTGGCAGGGGCGGACCAACATATGTGGCAGGGTTGTCTAAATTATGCAGCAAGAAAAGGAAAATTAGGCGGCGTAATGCAGCATATTTTGTGATAGCATTGTTTCATAATTTAGGCCTTTTTTCACAGGGTAGCACTGTCTGATTTCACCTCATTAGTACCACTTTAAAACACAGCAATAAGGAATTGAAAGATGACCTGTCAAACTTTGCAAAGGAACTTCCACTGAGCTGTAACATGTGTTGCTATGTTTTAGTAACTTTTGCTTCATTTAAGTTAGAAACCATTTCTTGTTTTTGTCTTGTTAAAATCTGCAAATTATGCAACCAATGACGGATTTTGTGGCCAATGCGTTAAATCGATAATTATGCAGAAAATGCCACAGCCACAGCCACAGAATTGCATAATTCCAGTGGCCCTGATATTAGACAACCAATTCAACAGACATATTTAAGTGGAAAAGAGCACGGATGACCCGACCCCCTGCATGGCTTGAACCTCAGACTTAAAATAGACAAAACAATTGGTGGTTAATTTTTGTTTCTGCAAAGAACTGTATTAGTAAACTGTTCCTTTAGTTGTGCGGGTACAGTCTTTTAACAGTTTGGAAACATGCAATGGTATTTTCATGTGCCATTGACGTGACTTAGCAACATTCAGTTCATTACAATAGCCTTAACCAGAATAAAGGGATCTCTAGGTCAAAAATAAATTTAACTGAGAAGACTGGCAGCTTTTAGCAGATCTCTTCAAAAAAGTTGATCCCAGAAAATAATACATGAGTTGCATGTTGCAACAATTGTCCTGTCCTAAAGCTTTCATATCAGTTACATGTTGCTAAATGCATAGCATGTGAGCCCATCAGAGCCTCTCTTACTGTGGAGACATATATAATATTAGAACATTTGAAGGTTTGGAGCTCTACCAAAAAGAAGGAAGTGGCAGATGGACTATCTCCACCGGTCCAATGCTTGTCATTCTATTTCTACCTGTTTACTTTAGCACACTCTACCTTAAGTCTGTGCAATATTCCAAGAGCATTATAACTTATCTGCTGATGTCAATCCCAGTCATTAAAGGCTGCATGTGACAGGTATGATAGGTATCACCCTTGGCAGTTGGTGATAATACTATATTATCATGGGAAGTATTCATTTATGTAGTACAATGACACCAATTGTCTACTCATTTCAAAACAAAACTAGTTTTCCATATATCTGTGTCAAGCAAATGCCAAGAATAAATGAAACGTTGACAACACACTAGTAGGATATTCCACAAAAGACACCTATGGCTAGTAGTCTGGACAGAGGGAGCTACCATTAAAAGGAGACTGATAAGAGTGAAGTCTCACTCCACTTCCCAATCAAATTAGACTAATCAAATGACTGAGAGAGAGCCTGCTACCTTAATCCTGCAAGGCCCCTTGCTCAGATGAGTAGGGACTCCTATTTGGTTTTTAGAAGAACCCTCACCCACTAGCACTAGTTAGTGGCATGCTACATCATACGGTTCCCACCCAAGACGCCTAGTGCATCTGGGTGTGCTTCATCGCCTGATTTACAGAGGAGCAGGTTATTGATTTTTAGTCAGGGTTCTGGATAATTAAAATTACCTCAAGTTCTCCCTATCAATGAAGGTGACATTTGATATTGGGAACCCTAGGTAAGGTTAAAACAACATTTGGTGTGAAACAAGACTATTATGGGCTCCCACATATTGGGTCTACATGTTGCATCCATGTTCTCAGCTGCCCCTCAATGGCTTTCTTCAGGACCTGGTGATCCCATATATCATGTGCCTCTCATATATTAGTGTACAAATGTGCACTACTAATTGTGAATTCATGCAATTTTATCGCAACTTATAGTCTCTGTTATGATTCAGTACAGGATAATGTCCTGTGAATGCATGTTAAATGGGGTTCTACATGCAGAACTTAGGGGATACCAAATAGGTAGTTTGCGAGCGAGACACCTTGATGAATGTGTGACTACAGAGTCCACCCACCTCTAAGTATCTATGACGCTATGTGTTTAAGCAAAAGGAGTCACCAATCTTATTTTGGGCCTCTGGAATAGTGCCCCAAAATAAGAGGTTCACCATCTTTATTGTTTTAGAAATATGCCATAACAAATACAAGTGCAAAAAGTACACACATAAAAATGATTTAAAAAGTAGATGCAGATTAGATAAAAACATCAATTAAGAGAAGAAAGAGTATGATGGGGGTACACCAGAGATCAGTTTCCACATTGCAGAATAGATTCTCTTATAAAAGCAATACTCTGAATTCAGCCCTGGGCAGCTCAATAGTCACAACAGTCATACTACTGTGGAAAATCAATAAACTCCAGCTGGCCAGTATCGGGCAAACACATAATCTTTTCAAGGATGACCCCACAAGTAGTGTCATCACTTAATTACCAAATCAGAAGCAAAGTGCCCGTGCTTTGGTGCAGTGCAGAACAAGAAAAGACTTGAGACGGGGAGAAAAACATGATTATTCACTGTTAGACTTGGCATCTTTTGGCGTGTTTCCCCTGACTTTTTGCTTTCTGACCTCCCGGTTTTGACTCTGTTTTTGCTGGTGTAATGATTCTGCGCACTTTCCTCACTGCTGTCCAGTGGGAAAGTGCAAGTGCTCCTGTATAAAATGTGTTATGGATTGGTGTTTCCATGATTGGCCTATTTGGTCTATGTGTCAGTCCCTTGTAAAGTGCACTGCGAGTGCCGGGGCCTATAGACCAAATGCTGTTGGTGGGCTGCAGCACTGGATTGTGCCACCCACGCAAACAGCCCGTAAAGTGTAACTCGGGCCTGCCACCGCAGAGCCTGTGCGCAGCCTGGGGCTGCCATGTCGACTTGGCAAGTGCACACACTTGCAAGTCTCTAAACCTTCCCTTTGCTACATGTTAGTCACCCCTAAGGTAGGCCCAAGGTACCCCTGTGGGCAGGGTGCGTTGTACGCGAAAGGGAGGACATGCCCTGGTGTGTGCGGCATGTCCTGATAGTGAATTACAGCCTAGTTCGTTTTTCACTATTGCAAGGCTACCTGTTCCCCCTAGGCCAGAACGGGCAGTTTTGATTATTACAGTTTATAATCCTAACTGACCCCGGGAACATGGTAGAAATTCGAGTTTAGTATGCCTGGACTCAGAATGATAAAATGCAGCTTTTAGTGAAGTTGGTTTTTATCATTCGGTGTTTGAAAATACCACTTTTAGAAAGTGGGTATTTTCTTGTCTAACCATCCAAGCCTGCCTCTGCGAGGTTGTGTATTCCTTGTCTGGAATGTGAGTGACAGGGGCTGGGGGATGCCAGGAGACAGGGTGAGTCAGCGCAGGGCTGAATAGCAAGATCTACATGTAGATGGGTGGGAGGGGTCGCACCTGGGCCCTGAATAGGACAGTGCCTTCCCTCCACAATGCTGGCTCCACCTCCTGTGGTGCGTCTGATGTCCCTGGCCTACTCACTGAAAGAAGGGACGGAGACTTGTCAACAAAGTGCTCCAGAACTGGTTTGGACTAGGCAAAGGCCTCTCTGCCTTCAGAGAACAAAGGAATTTGGGATATAAATATTGGGGCCCTGACCCCATGAATTTAGATCTCGCTGGAATCAAGGAACCTGCCAAGACGAAGAGCTGGAAGAGCTGCCAGGAGGAGTACTGCCCCTTTGCTGTGTTGTTGCTTTGTTGGGCTGGCCTGCAGCTGCTGCTTCTGCCTTGGGCAGTGAAAGGACTGAACTTTCTACAAACTTGTGCTGAGTATCTCCAAGGGCCTGAAACCGAGCTGGCCTCCTGTTAAGAAGTCTCAGGGACTACAAAGACTTCACAAGCCTCTGGGTACCGCTTCTGGAACGCTGTTTCAGTTGCCACAGAGGAAGGGAACTGCAACCGACTCCGTCAACCGAATCCATCCCTGGTCGGTGACCTGTTTGCACCGCAGACCGCATCGCCCCGCTTCGCATCGCAACCCTGGTCTCACCATGGGCGACGTCCGACGCCGCCAACATCGAGCCGCTGCTTGCACCGTGACCTGTGGGCACCGCAGTTCGCATCGCATCGCTTCACTGAACCAACCGGACCCGACCGACGCGGTCGCTGCAACTGGCTCAATAGTCGAGACCGCACCGCAGTTGGGGCACCGCTCGCACGTCTGCGACGCACCGCTCCGACTCGCACCGTTGTCCGACGCCAGCTCCCGCACTCCGGCTAGGTCGCCTGCATCGCAACCTGTCAGCACCGCATCGAGCATCGTCTCACCCTGCATCGCACGCCTTGGACTCACCGACTCTGTCTGCACGATGCTCATCGAGCCGCTGCCTGCACCGCATCGAGGGACACCGCACCTTGCATCGCTCCGTCTTGCACCGCAACCGCGACGAACGCCGACCGGCTCGTACACTCCGTACCAGCCACAACGAGAAAGGTACTGTAACCGAGTCTGGTCATGACTCTGCTGGCCCGTATCGACGCGGTCGGCTGGAACTGTTAGACTCTGTGGTTTTCAGCATCGCGGTAGGCTCGGACGGAGCTACCGACTCGTACGAACTTTGCTTTTGTGCTATTCCTGCAAAGAAGAAGTTACCGTATCAAGCATTCATTCGTAAAGTATAGTATTGTGGATTTTTGTCGTAATTGGTCTTGTCTTGAGTATATAAAATATTGGTTATTTTTCTAAACTGGTGTGGTGTCCGTTTGTAGTGCTTACACGGTATTACTGTTGGTTATGTGCAAATGCTTTACACACTGCCTCTGAATTAAGCCCGACTGCTCGTGCCAAGCTACCACGAGGGTGAGCAGGGGTTACTTCACGAGTGTAACACCCTTACCCTGACTAGGAAGAAGGGTCCCTACTTGGACAAAGGTGCAAGCCCTTGCCAACTAGAGATCCCATTTCTAACATTGGTTGTCAGCGGTGAGGATAGGACTTGTGTTTGCACTTGACTTACAGTGATTGGTGTGCACTACTACCATATCGCAGACCATTACGTACCACATACTGGTTCTTTTTCTTTTGGCCTATTTTTGATCTTGCCAGTTTTCAACTCACTACTTTTGTCATGCCTGAATCAATTGCATCATCCGTTGCATCTCTGGAAGTTATCTTTGAGGAGGATAGGTTGGAATCCTACGCCGTAAAGGAGCTACGAGCGATTTGTAAAAACCTGAAAGTCCAAATTAAAGGCCTCACAAGGAAGGAGGAGCTACAGAAGGCGCTGAGGGCCTGGGTAGCAGCCAGACATGCCAATGGGCAGCCTGGTAATCTCAGTGAGGAGGTGGAGGAGCCTATTTCCAGGGTGGATGTGCTTTTGGGTAGGGGGGAACCCGCCAGGTCAGGCAGCAGCAGTCTGTCCCCAGAGGAGCTGGAGGACAGGCGGGAGGCAAGGCAGTTTGAGCTGCAGAAGCTCAGACTGGAGAGTGAGCGGGAGGAGAAGAGATTGGCCATAGAGGAGAGGAAGATGCTCTTAGAGCATGAAAGAGAACTGAAGGAGCTAGAACTTAGGAGTAAGTCAGGCTCAGATGGTGGCAGCAATTCGTCCAGAAAGGCAGACAGGATTGTGCACATTCCCAAGAACGTAGGCAAGGAGTTCAAGAAGGGGGATGACATACAAAGGTGGTTTCAGGGTTATGAGGCAGCCATACACATGAATGGGGTCCCTGAGGAGAATTGGGGAGCAGGATTGTGGCCACTTTTCCCTGAAGAAGCAAGGGATGCTCTGATAGCTTTGGGTAAGGGGTATCACCTCACCTATGCTGACATGAAGGATGCCCTTCTCACGAAGTATGGTCTTACTCCTGAAAAGTACAGGGATCAGTTCAGGTCCAGTAAGAAGTCTGATGCCAACACTTGGTTGGAATGTGTGGATGTGTTCTGCAGGTCTCTGGATGGTTGGGTGAAGGGCAGTAGCGTAACAGATTTTCAGGGGCTCTACAACTTGATTGCATGGGAGCACTTGTCTAGTCTATGTTTTGCAGATCTGCGCCAGCACCTAGTTGATAGTAAGCTAACTGACCCCAGGAAGCTTGCTATGGAAGCGGACCGCTGGGTGAGTACCAGGGTCCACAAGAAAGCGTTTGGGGGAGACTCAGCCAAAGGTGGGCAGGGTCCCCAGCAGAAAGGTGGGGGGACAAGGGTAAAGCACAGGAGTTCTCTAAAGGGCCCCAAACTAGTACCCAGGGTAAAGGTTCCCAGCCCCCGGTGATAAGAAGAAAGGGGTCTCTACAGGGAAGCCTGTTGAGACCGGCCCCGCAAGTGTTATGCATGTGACCAGGTAGGTCACTTTAAGGGGGACCCCAAGTGCCCGAAGGGGACACAGCCACCCACTGGTGGACAGTCCAAAGTGTTGGCTAGTGTAGCGCTTGGGGAGGAGGGGTGCCCACAGGAGGGTGGGGATCCCGCAGAAATGACCCTTGTCTCACTAGGGGACAGTGAGATGGTCCCAGGAAACCAGGTGCCCCCTAACACAAAGAAATATAGCACCTGGGTGACCATTAATGGGAACAGGGTAGAGGCTCTCAGAGATACTGGAGCCAGTGTGACCTCAGTCCGGTGTCACCTGGTGTCTGAGAAGCAAGAAGTCCCAGGAGCATTCCACCAAGTAGTTGCTGTCAACAACTCTGAGCGCCAGTGTATGGTGGCGCAGGTTCCCTTTGAATGGGGGGGGGTCTTAGGTCCCTTGAGGGTGGTTGTGAGCCCTACCATGCCTGTAGATTGTCTGCTAGGAAACGACCTGGAGCAGTCCTCATGGAAGGAGGTTGAGCTCAGGTCTCACTTGGAGATGCTTGGGTTGCCAGAGTGGGCATGCGTGTCTACTCGGTCAATGGCGGCCAGAAAGGGTGATCAAGAGGACTTGGAGCCTGAAACAGTGGCCCAAGTCCCTGCCAAGAGAAAGGGCAGGGGGCGCGGGAAACCGGCCCCGAAGTTCCCACGGACCGGGAGGAGGCGGACCTCGAGGGGACGCCCGGTGCCTACAGGGGAGCAGGTAGCCGAACTGGGAGACATCTCTGAGCTGACCCATTGGCAGCAAGAAGGGGTCCCACCAGGGAGGAGTTCTGCAGGGAGCAGAACGAGTGCCCTACTCTGGAGGGTCTGCGGCGGCAGGCTGCAGACCAGGCAGCTGGTAATCAGTCCGGGTCACATCTGATCTACTGGGAGAGTGGTCTCCTATACAGTGAGCCTAAGGTTGCTGAGCCTGGGTCAGCCCGTGTGCTGGTGGTACCCCAGCGCTTCAGGACCTTCCTACTGGGTCTGGCTCATGACGTGCCCTTGGCAGGACATTTGGGGCAGGACAAGACCTTTGACAGGCTTGTCACCCACTTCTTTTGGCCCCAAATGCGAAGGCAGTCAGATGCACACTGTAGGTCTTGCCAAACTTGCCAGGCAAGTGGTAAGAGTGGGAGGAAGGTCAAAGCTCCTCTCCAACCTTTTCCTGTTGTTGGAACACCCTTTGAAAGGGTAGGGATGGATATTGTGGGACCACTGGATCCCAAGACAGCCATGGGCAACAGGTACATCCTGGTCTTGGTGGACCATGCCACCCGGTACCCGGAGGCAATCCCTCTCAGGACAACGACGGCGCCAGTGGTGGGCCGGGCGTTAATGGGGATCTTTTCCCGTGTGGGATTCCCCAGAGAGGTGGTTTCCGATAGGGGGACCAATTTCATATCGAAGTATATGACATCCCTGTGGAAGGAGTGTGGTGTAACCTACAAGTTCACCACTCCTTACCACCCACAAGGAAACGGTCTGGTGGAGAGATTCAACCAGACCTTGAAAGGCATGATCAAGGGTCTAACAGAACCCATGAGGCGTAAGTGGGACGTCCTCTTGCCATGCCTACTCTTTGCATACAGGGAGGTGCCTCAGAAGTCTCTTGGGTACAGCCCCTTTGAGCTCCTGTATGGCCACCCTGTCAGAGGACCTCTGAGTTTGGTAAAGGAAGGCTGGGAGGCAGCTCCCAGGAAAACTCCCCAGGATGTATTTAGCTACATGCTGGCCTTTAGAAACCAAACTGCCCGCTTCAGGAAACTCGCTCAGGCGAACCTAGAAGCAAGCCAGGAAGAAATGAAGAGATGGTATGACCAGAATGCCACTCTGGTCGAATTTCAACCTGGGCAAAAAGTGTGGGTAATGGCCCCAGTGGCACCTTGTGCCTTGCAGGACAAGTGGACTGGGCCATATGAGGTAAAGGAGCGCAAAAGTGACGTCACCTACCTGGTGGATTCGCAGGCTCCAAGGAACCCGTTGAGGGTCCTTCACGTGAACCGCCTCAAGCCCCACTTCGAGAGGTCCGAAGTGAGTATGCTCTTGGCGACAGATGATGGGGTGGAAGAGGAGAGTGAGCCTCTCCCTGACCTCCTGTCTACCAAGGAGCATGATGGGTCAGTAGAGGGTGTGATCCTCTCCCTACTCTGACTCAGGAGCAGCAGGGGGACTGTCGCCAGTTGTTGGGACAGTTCGCCCCACTGTTCTCTCTGACCCCCGGTGTTACTCACTGGTGTACCCATGACGTGGACACCGGTGACAGCCCTCCTGTGAAGCACAAGATTTACAGGTTGACTGACCGGGTCAGAGCCAGCATCAAGGAGGAGGTCTCCAAGATGTTGGCGTTAGGGGTGATTGAGCCCTCCCACAGTCCTTGGGCCAGCCCAGTGGTCTTGGTCCCAAAGGCTGCGGCGCCCGGTGCCACTCCAGAACTCCGGTTTTGTGTGGACTACCGTGGGTTCAATGCCATCACCAGGACTGACGCGCACCCCATCCCCAGAGCTGATGAGCTCATTGATCGGTTGGGAGCTGCCCGGTTCCTCAGCACGTTTGATTTGACGTCTGAGTACTGGCAGATTGCCTTAACCGATGGGGCCAAGGAGAGATCAGCGTTCTCAACCCCAGAAGGTCATTACCAATTCCGGGTGATGCCCTTTGGGTTGAAGAATGCCCCTGCCACCTTTCAGAGGTTGGTCAATCAGGTGTTGGCTGGGCTGGAGGATTTCAGTGCCGCCTACCTGGATGACATTGCTGTGTTGAGTTCCAGCTGGGAAGAACATTTACAGCACCTTGAGAAAGTGTTGAGGGCTCTGCAAGGTGCAGGCCTCACGATCAAGGCCAGTAAGTGCCAGATCGGGCAGGGTTCTGTGGTGTACTTGGGACACCAGGTAGGAAGCGGCCAGGTGGCGCCCCTACAACCCAAGATTGACACCATTCTGGCTTGGGAACCCCCAAGACCCAGACAGAGGTGAGAGCCTTCTTAGGTCTCACCGGTTACTATAGGAGATTTGTTAAGGGCTATGGCACCATCTTTGCCCCCTTAACAGAGCTGACCTCTAAGAGGCAGCCCAGGAAAGTGATCTGGACTGAGTCCTGCCAGACAGCTTTTGATGCCCTGAAGGCAGCCATGTGCACGGCGCCCGTGCTCAAGGCACCTGACTTCTCCAAAGAATTTGTCGTGCAGACTGATGCTTCAGAGCATGGTGTGGGAGCGGTGCTCTCACAACTGAACGAAGAGGGCCTGGATCAGCCTGTAGTCTTCCTTAGCAGGAGACTACTTCCCAGGGAACAGAGGTGGAGTGCCATAGAAAGGGAAGCTTTTGCTGTGGTCTGGGCACTGAAGAAGTTGAGACCATACCTGTTTGGGACTCACTTCCGGGTTCAGACAGACCACAGGCCCCTCAGATGGTTGATGCAAATGAGGGGTGAGAATCCAAAACTGCTGAGGTGGTCCATCTCCCTACAGGGAATGGACTTTACGGTGGAGCACCGTCCTGGTACAGAACACGCCAACGCAGATGGTCTGTCCAGGTTCTTCCGCCTTAGTGAGGAGAACTCCAATGGGGTTGGGTAGTTCTCCCTACTTTCAGCTGGAGGGGACATGTGTTAGACTTGGCATCTTTTGGCGTGTTTCCCCTGACTTTTTGCTTTCTGACCTCCCGGTTTTGACTCTGTTTTTGCTGGTGTAATGATTCTGCGCACTTTCCTCACTGCTGTCCAGTGGGAAAGTGCAAGTGCTCCTGTATAAAATGTGTTATGGATTGGTGTTTCCATGATTGGCCTATTTGGTCTATGTGTCAGTCCCTTGTAAAGTGCACTGCGAGTGCCGGGGCCTATAGACCAAATGCTGTTGGTGGGCTGCAGCACTGGATTGTGCCACCCACGCAAACAGCCCGTAAAGTGTAACTCGGGCCTGCCACCGCAGAGCCTGTGCGCAGCCTGGGGCTGCCATGTCGACTTGGCAAGTGCACACACTTGCAAGTCTCTAAACCTTCCCTTTGCTACATGTTAGTCACCCCTAAGGTAGGCCCAAGGTACCCCTGTGGGCAGGGTGCGTTGTACGCGAAAGGGAGGACATGCACTGGTGTGTGCGGCATGTCCTGATAGTGAATTACAGCCTAGTTCGTTTTTCACTATTGCAAGGCTACCTGTTCCCCCTAGGCCAGAACGGGCAGTTTTGATTATTACAGTTTATAATCCTAACTGACCCCGGGAACATGGTAGAAATTCGAGTTTAGTATGCCTGGACTCAGAATGATAAAATGCAGCTTTTAGTGAAGTTGGTTTTAACATTCGGTGTTTGAAAATACCACTTTTAGAAAGTGGGTATTTTCTTGTCTAACTCATCCAAGCCTGCCTCTGCGAGGTTGTGTATTCCTTGTCTGGAATGTGAGTGACAGGGGCTGGGGGATGCCAGGAGACAGGGTGAGTCAGCGCAGGGCTGAATAGCAAGATCTACATGTAGATGGGTGGGAGGGGTCGCACCTGGGCCCTGAATAGGACAGTGCCTTCCCTCCACAATGCTGGCTCCACCTCCTGTGGTGCGTCTGATGTCCCTGGCCTACTCACTGAAAGAAGGGACGGAGACTTGTCAACAAAGTGCTCCAGAACTGGTTTGGACTAGGCAAAGGCCTCTCTGCCTTCAGAGAACAAAGGAATTTGGGATATAAATATTGGGGCCCTGACCCCATGAATTTAGATCTCGCTGGAATCAAGGAACCTGCCAAGACGAAGAGCTGGAAGAGCTGCCAGGAGGAGTACTGCCCCTTTGCTGTGTTGTTGCTTTGTTGGGCTGGCCTGCAGCTGCTGCTTCTGCCTTGGGCAGTGAAAGGACTGAACTTTCTACAAACTTGTGCTGAGTATCTCCAAGGGCCTGAAACCGAGCTGGCCTCCTGTTAAGAAGTCTCAGGGACTACAAAGACTTCACAAGCCTCTGGGTACCGCTTCTGGAATGCTGTTTCAGTTGCCACAGAGGAAGGGAACTGCAACCGACTCCGTCAACCGAATCCATCCCTGGTCGGTGACCTGTTTGCACCGCAGACCGCATCGCCCCGCTTCGCATCGCAACCCTGGTCTCACCGTGGGCGACGTCCGACGCCGCCAACATCGAGCCGCTGCTTGCACCGTGACCTGTGGGCACCGCAGTTCGCATCGCATCGCTTCACTGAACCAACCGGATCCGACCGACGCGGTCGCTGCAACTGGCTCAAGAGTCGAGACCGCACCGCAGTTGGGGCACCGCTCGCACGTCTGCGACGCACCGCTTCGACTCGCACCGCTGTCCGACGCCAGCTCCCGCACTCCGGCTAGGTCGCCTGCATCGCAACCTGTCAGCACCGCATCGAGCATCGTCTCACCCTGCATCGCACGCCTTGGACTCACCGACTCCGTCTGCACGACGCTCATCGAGCCGCTGCCTGCACCGCATCGAGGGACACCGCACCTTGCATCGCTCCGTCTTGCACCGCAACCGCGACGAACGCCGACCGGCTCGTACACTCCGTACCAGACACAACGAGAAAGGTACTGTAACCGAGTCTGGTCATGACTCTGCTGGCCCGTATCGACGCGGTCGGCTGGAACTGTTAGACTCTGTGGTTTTCAGCATCGGGGTAGGCTCGGACGGAGCTACCGACTCGTACGAACTTTGCTTTTGTGCTATTCCTGCAAAGAAGAAGTTACTGTATCAAGCATTCATTCGTAAAGTATAGTATTGTGGATTTTTGTCGTAATTGGTCTTGTCTTGAGTATATAAAATATTGGTTATTTTTCTAAACTGGTGTGGTGTCCGTTTGTAGTGCTTACACGGTATTACTGTTGGTTATGTGCAAATGCTTTACACACTGCCTCTGAATTAAGCCCGACTGCTCGTGCCAAGCTACCACGAGGGTGAGCAGGGGTTACTTCACGAGTGTAACACCCTTACCCTGACTAGGAAGAAGGGTCCCTACTTGGACAAAGGTGCAAGCCCTTGCCAACTAGAGATCCCATTTCTAACATTCACATTGTGCACAATAGCAAAAAAATTGAATTTTAGTAGCACCCCCATCCACTCACAAGTTCATAGTCCCGGATCGGAGACCAAAATTGGCTTTCTCATCCATGCAGCCAAACATAATGCGATACAGTGATATAAATTAAGGGCATTTCAGTTCTGTAGCAAAATGCAAAAGTGTTATTGCCGGTCGCAACTTCGAACAACTTAAGTAGGGGCACTAGCTACTTAAAACGCAAGGCTTTGGATTTGGGTCAAGATAATAAAAAGTGCAATACTGTATCATGCACCACAAAGTGAAAGTCAAGCTCCCTGGATGGACTCTGATACTGAATCTGAATTTAAGCTAGAAAGTGCAGCTTGCTTCAGGTGAGATGGAATCAGCATAGCTCTCCATCCCTACCAAGTGCTTTACACAAAGTTAACTGGCAATCAGCTGTGAAGATTCTGCAACCTTGAGAAGCAGCTTATCTTTAGAGGACCAGTAAGAATCTTTGCCTTTGCTAACAGTATCCAGGATGATTGTAGCAGGATCTAGCCATAGATGTTTATACCCCAGATCTGTTCATAAGATTTAAACATAGCGTGCCTATGTGTTACTAAAGAGCTTAGAGTGCTTGGATAATTCAATTATGGATCTTAAATAGACTCTTTCCTATCGATTTATGTTCAAACAAAGCCAATGCAACATGGGACAAAAGCAATGGTGTCAGATATGGATTTTATGCCGAGCTCTAGAAACAAGGGGACAAGTGGTGTTCCAGGAACCAATCTTAGCAACTCCCTCCAAAAAAGATTTTTTGTGATTTGAATATCTTTGAATTGCTGTATATTTGCACTACAACACTCAGTGATTGACTGTCAATTTTATTTTTGCGACACAGAATAGCATTTGTTGCACATTGAAGAGTGGCAGACATCTTATCAATATAGTTGTACCTTCTCATTTTGTGATTAAAGCAGATGCCTAAATAGTCAAAGAACGATAAACTCCTGAGGATTTGTCACCAACCCTTGGCAGCCTCTTGAGAGGTGGAGAATGTGACAATGCCATATTCTTTATCATCACAGAGTTAATCTTGAAGATCATTATTAACACAATATCTCTTGAAATTGGCTACCGCCTTGTGTACTACATTTTGAGATGAAATCACTGTGTCATCAGCAATGAGTACAATAGCGTTTTTTGCAGTTTTGGGTCATCAGTGTTCTCTTTTTTTCAAGGAAATTCCAAAATCATTTAGGAAAAGGCAAAATAATAGTGGGGCAAAAACACACTGCTGTGAACACAAAAGGGGATTCATATCAGATGCAAGCATTAGTCTTCACATGGAGATTAGCAATTGCTTGGAGCAATGATTTCTGAATTTCCAACTGTTTAAATGTTTGCTGCAATTTTTATCTTTTGACTAGGTCAAAGCGAATTTAAGATCTTTGAAGGAAACAAATTACCTTTGAGAGATTCAATAGGTAATGCTGCCAATGAGTCCAGCTGGACTATTATTTTGTTCTGTATAAATACCCTGGTTCTAGTGAGCACTGAGGGTTTGTCACTGTTCAGTTTTCTCAGAATCTGTGGGGACATTAGTTTTAGTCTTTGTTTAGGCCTCTAAAGTGCACTTATCCGATGAATGATTGGAAAGGAAAGAGGTTTTTTAATTGAATGTCATATTCTGAAATTCTGAAATAAAATCCAGACCCCTTTTGTCTCATGAAGGTGATTTCATAGAAAGGGGAATTGAAGTCTAATTTGAGCCTGAAACTTTGAAGGAGCCATTTCACTTGGATAGCTTCTTAAATGGCTGCCACTTCTAACAGCTCCAATATTGTCAATGCACAATGTTCTTCTGTAAAGCCCCCAGTACATTCACTTCAGGTCTCTCAAAAAGACGTGCTCATTTACCTGCTTAAGTAGCTTTTCATCCTTCTGTAAAAATACAATGAAGCATTCTTTTTAGAACTGCTTTTGCTATGCCTGAGGACAAGTTGTTTGCCAGAAAGACGTGGAAAGTCCCAGGGAACAAAAGACAAGAGCCAAGGAGAGAGACAAGTTTAAAGAAGAACCGAATAAGGAGCTGAATGTTTCCTATAAGGTCCAAAAGCAAACAGAAGAACATATAAAAAGATTGGCTCTGCGAGTGTTGCTCAATAAAAGAAGAAAATATATGTGTCTCTGTTTCAGTATCAATTGTATATCTTAATCAAATGTTAATTTTGATATAGGGTAACTGTAAATTTTGCGATCCTTGAGGTATTATTGCAAAACATAGACAATCACACAGAACTACAATGCAGTTTTGACTAATATATGATATGAGAAAATCAGGTTACTTGCACATTTATGAATACCACTGCCTAATGCAGTAGACTCTACAATAGGGCCATACTACTGTAGTAATCAGGTCAACAATCAATCAAATTTTAAGCCAGCAAAAGGTACCACAAGTTTTCCGATGTAGATCAATATATTGTAGGAGAGTTTTTGGTCGTTGGTGGGAAGGCAGGTGATTAAAGTTCCCACTTACTGCCTCAATGTGTGTGACTGGCCCAGTGATATATGGGCCAGTGATATATGGGTGATCAAAGTCATGGTTATGTAGGGATCAGGGCGATAATATATGCCTATAATGGACATCTTACACATGGGTACATACTGAGGGCCAGATGTATCAAGCTAAAATGCGATCGCAAACGCTGAAATTCGCAAAATTTCAGCGTTTGCATTCGCAATTTAGCTGTGTGCAATGTAGGAAAAAAAAACCTACTTGCAAAATAAGGAATCGCAAAATTTGCGATTCCCTATTTTGCACATGCATTTAGAGACTCACAATTTGCGGGTCCCTAAATGCTATGCTAGTAGCCATCGCAAATTGCAATATTGCAGTAAGGAATCGCAAATTACCACCAACTTCTAGTTGGTGGTAATTTGCGATTTCCTCGAGAAAAGCACTTTTTTGCTTTTTTCAAAGTGCCATGGGCATGTATGTGCGCCACATGTGCACACATGCACATTTCAGGGGTGCAACAGGGTGTCCTTTTGGAACCCTTGCACCTTGAAATAGCATGCGCAATTTGCGAGTACCTATTGGGTACTCGCAAATTGCGCATGCAATCCCATTCATTCCTATGGGCCTCTTGGCCCATAGAAATGAATGGGAAGGGATTCCTTAATTGCGAAACGCTATTTGCGATTCGCAATTAAGGAATATGTAGGAATCACAATTATTATTGCGATTTCTACTTACATAGCATTTTGCGAGTCCTTAATAGCGATTCGCTAAAAATCGCTATTAGGGACTCGCAAACTGCTACAATGATACATCTGCCCCTGAGTGCCTCAACACGATCATCCCCCTCACCCCCACAATGCCCTATGTGGGACATAGCCTTTTCTGCAAGGGCATTTCCAAACCTTTTTTTTCCTCCTCCTTTTTTCTGAACCCGCTTTTGTTGGCTTTTAGGACTCTTTACCGCTGATAACCAGTGCTAACGTGCTTGTGCTCCCTCCTTAAAACATGGTATAATTGGCTTACACCCAATTGGCATATTTAATTTACTTGTAAGTCCTTAGTAAAGTGGTACTATCTGTGCCGAGAGCCTGTAAATTAAATGCTACTAGTGAGCCTGCAGCACTGATTGTGCCACCCACTTGAGTAGCTCTTTCAACCTGCCTCAGGCCTGGCAGTGCAGTTTTAAACTGCCATTTTGAACCTGTAAAAGAAATCATTTGCCAGGACCAAACCTTGCTTTTTAATATTTATGCCACCCCATGGTAGTCCCTGGACAGTCCAGAGAGCAGGGTGCAGTGTATATAAAAAGTGAGGCATGTACCTTTACGTTTTACATGTCCTGGTAGTGAAAAACTCTTAAATTCATTTTTTAGTGCTGCAAGGCCTACTTCTCCTATACGATAACATTGAAGTTGCCTTATTACATTTAATAAGCTGCAATTTCCAAATAGAAATAGTTACTCAATTCATGTTTGGTGTCTTGGGAATTGTAATGAAAAATCCTTTCTTATGGTAAAAAAGTCAGATTTTAATATACAATTTTGAAAATGTGCTTTTAGAAAGTTGGCATTGTCCTGCCTTTGCCAATGAGGCCCGGAAGCCTGTCTCTGGTTCACATGACTGGGTGTAGCTGACAGCTGGGCTTTGTACATTCCTCCTAGACATTCACATACAATAGAGAGCTTAGGTGTGCCTGGATGGGCCATTACGGGCAGGATGGAAGGACAGAGCTGGGAACAGCCCTACTTACAGGTTGAATTGACTGTGACCTGCCTCCACACAAAGGGATGCATACCCACTTTAGTTAGTCTAATGCCAGGGCTGGGGAGGCAGGAAACCTGTACACTTCAAGGGGAAACCTCTAGAAACTTCTCCCACTTCAAAGGATGCACCTGGTATAAATATCAGATCTCAGACACCAACTGTTCTGTAAACCTCTGGACCTGTGGAGACCCTGCCAGGAAGAAGGACTGCTGTGCTGCTCAAAGGATTGCCTCTCTGCTGGACTGCTGCATTGCTGGACTACTGCCTTGCTGGACTTCTGCCTTGCTGGATTGCTGCCTTGCTGCCCTCCTGCCTGAGACAGAGGGATTGGAGCCGCACCTGAACCCAGGACTACCAGAGTGACTCCAAGGGCTAGTCTGCTGGAATCCTGTTCAGAGCCACAGGACATAACTGGCTCCCAACCACCTGAACCACCGGAACCAGTACCCAGATCCTGCTGGAGCAAGCCCCTGAATCACCGGTGGTGCCCCTCAGGTCCTGGACCCTTGGTGTGGCCTCAGTGTAGCTGAATTGAAGTGTTTAGGCTCTTCACAACTGCAAATGTGCCTGTTGGTGCCAAAATGCCCACCAATGCGAAGTTCCTTCAACTCGACCCTCACACTCCAGCATCGACCGTTCAAGGGGAGCGCCGCTCCGGTCTGACTGTTCATGACAACAGGATCTTCCCCTCCATCAAGGATGGGACTCTTTGCGCTGGACTAAAAAGGTAACTTATCAGCAGGACTAACCTGGTCTCTGTATCTGACCTGCGCTCCATCGCGGTCGGCCTGAACTTGTAACTTTCTCCCAGTCTCACAAGGCTAGATAGCTGTGAGTGGCGCTTTGGGCTTTTTGGGGCTATTTTCACTTAAATCTTTAAAATTGCATGTCTCCCATTTTACTGATTGGATTTTTGTTGTTTTGGTCTTCATTTATTTATTAAACTTTGCTCTATTTTTCTAAATTGGTGAGGGATTTTTCTTGTGTTGTGTTTTCACTTTATTACTGTATGAATACAGCATAAATACTTTGCACATTGCCTCTAAGTTAAGCCTGACTGCTCTGTGCCAAGCTATCAGAGGGTTGAGGACAGGTTAATTTGAGATTTTCTTATGCCTCACCCTGAAAAGGATTGTGGTTGCTACTTGAGTAAGGTTTCACTCCACTCAACCAGTAACCCAATTTCTCACACCCCCAGAGACATCTTAATGATTTAGGGGGCCTTGGGCCAAACACATTTTGTGGGCCCCTTTTAAGAACAGCTTTGAATTTATGATCCAATTTCAGCTTTTGTGACCTCTTTGGCCAGGTCACTAACAGTGCACAGGCAAACTCATCCAAATTCTTGATGTGTTTACATCTAATTTTCAAGGATAGTGATGTGTTTTTTCAATATTGTAACACAGCAGCAGCTCATTAATAATCACTGTGACACACTCACATTTCTCATATGTGAGGTCTGGTTTTGATCTAAAAGAAACTTTTTAATGGTTGTTGCATGAAACATAAGCACAAAGGGGCATATTATCAAGAACGGCTTTAAAATTATCGCCGCTTTAGCTGCAGAAAACTGCCGCTAAAGCGGCGATAATGGGCTTGATAATATGCCCTGAGAATTCAATAGAAGCCCATGTTGACACCAGAACATGGGCTTCTATTGAATTCTCAGGGCATATTATCAAGCCCATTATCACCGCTTTAGCGGCAGTTTTCTGCCGCTAAAGCGGCGATAATTTTAACGCCGTTTCTTGATAATATGCCCCTAAATTTCTCTGCAAAATGTCTGTAATAGACTCTCACACATCACCAACATTGAAAATAAATTATAGGAAAAAGCTGTTTAAAACAATCTTTTTAAGAATCATTCAAGGTCATGAGGGCAAGACTCTCTGCAGAACAGAGCTGTCTCTAGCAGGTGGTCCCATGAAAGGCTAGGACCCTGGGCCAACGGCCACTTTGCACATGCCCTTTAAACATCTCTGCACACCCCATGTTCAAAATATACATACTACCTCTATCTGGATGGTAGATTTCACTCACACACATGTAACACAATTGAAACTGTGCATCAACAGCTCTTAGGAAGATTAATCATAACAGGATTGCATCAGTTTAATAAAGGATGGAGGTGGGATGGAAAGAAGCAACCTTGATCATAGGAAAACCAAGACGGGGTGTTAATACTGAGGTTGCTTCATCTGGTGCTGTAAAAAGGGCTTAAGACCCTATTCAGTGTGGTCCAGGACTTTGCTGCTCCTAATCTTGTCTCATTCAACGTTTTACACAATCTACAGTTGTGTGATTATTTTAATTCCATTTTCAAAGATAGAGTTCATAATATGATTGTGGCCAACATGCACTTCTGTTTTGCACATGCTGAGGCTGCAGCTGATGGGACAGGATGAATGGGCAGATTGTTGTTACAATACCTTTCTACCCCCACAGTTTTATGAGCCAGAAAGGGCACACAATGCTGTACATTGATTAAGATTACATTTTTTATTCAATACCTTTTAAGATTCAATTTTCATTGGTTGTTTCAACAGATTTCCCAACATAACAAGACAATTTAAGTAGAGTACAAGCTCCCTGTAATGAGAGCAGGAACATTTCGCTTTTTGTGTTGTCGCTGCCACTTTTTGCTAGGTTTTGTTGCTATTTTTTGGACTTTGCACTTTAGGACACTAGTGCCCATTACCCAGTGAACATGCTCTGTCTGACACCTAAAATCATGTTGAATTGGCAAAATCCTTGCTTACGTCCATAGTATACATTACTGTACCCTGTGTAACCAGGGCTTGTAAGTTAACTGTCACTGGTGTACTGCTGTGCTTTTTATACCACCACTACAGTGGCAAGGTAAAACAGGTCGTGAGACCTGCCACTGCTGCTTGGTGGTGCAGTTTTAAAACTGCCATTCTCACCAGTCAAAATAAACATTTTGCAAGGCTTAACCTTCCTTCTGATACTTATAAGTCACCCCTAAGGTCAGGAGCGGCCGGCACGGCTTGCGGGTGGGGGGGGTGGGCACAAGGGGAGGGGCCAGGGGGCATCGCGGGCTGCTTAAAAAAAAATAGTACACAAATAAAACTTACCTTGCTGCCGCTGCTGCCGCAGCCAGGTCCCGCTTCTTCTCTCCAGTGTCTGACTCCAGGTCAAAACAGGAAGCAGGCAGCCAGGTTCCCCCCCTCCCCAGGCCAATCACAATGCTCCAATGGAGTGTTGTGATTGGTCAGCCAGGGGCTGGGCATGCTCTCAGCCTGCATGGAGAACAGGGGAGTGCGCATGACTGTTTTGGGCAGCCCGAGGGGGCCGACCAAACAGTCATTGCGCACAGGAGTGTCTACCACTTCTACCCTGCAGCTCCGCCCCACCCCCTCACGCACTGCCGCATTAGGATGAAAAAATAAAATGATAATAACATTCTTTTATTATCATTTTATTTTCTCCTTTCTTTGCTGCCCTGGCAGTGGGGCGACGCTCCTCCGCCTTGGCGTAGGAGCCGCCACTGCCTAAGGTAGACCATAAATGCTTTTGGGGCAGGTCCAGGGCATTTAAAAGAAAGGCATTATGTTTAATATTTTAAACTGGCAGTGAAAAATCTTCAAAGTCGTTTTTTTCCTGTGACAAGGCTAGCTCCCATAGGCTAACACTGGTTTACACAATTCGATGTAATAAGTGCTAATATAAGTTTGGGAATAGCTAGAAAATGTTTCAAGGACTCATTTTAATAGTAATTTAAAATTCAGTTTAATGGTAAAGATGGGTTTTATATTATGATTAAGGAACAGAGACTTTCAGAATGTCATCTGTTTCTGTTCAAAACCAAAAGGCTTTCTTTGCTGTGTCCAGTTGTCCCCTGTCCCATGATGGCTACCCTGGAGTGAGATTTGGATTGCTTCCAGACAGTGCCCCAGAACTGGTATAAAGTGTCCCAAGGGAGGGCTTGCCCATTTGCATAGCCACACATTTGCGTGGATACAGAGAGCTCTGCACAGGGAAAGAAAACTTCTTCCATGTTGGTTTTGGGTAGAAAAGTACTGTGTGCGATTATTTGCAATAGTGTACACAGGCGCTACTGCAAAAGTGGGTAGGGTTACCCCTGGGAACTTTTTTCTTATTGGATAGGGAGAGGCCAGGAGTCACTCTCGCCCACAGGTTGGAGCCAGGCATAAATGTGGCACCCTCGGGCCATCCTCTTCAGAACACTACTGGACCTATGGAAGACAGAAGAAGGACTGAACCTGCTGTTGTAACCAGTGAGGATAACCCTATGGGCTGAACCTGACCCCACTTGTACTGAGGACTCCAAGAATCAGTTGGCTGACCTCCAATTAAGCTACAGGGACACAAAAGCTGCCAGAAGACCACTTTCCTAAAGAATGATCACATTTGCTCTTGGTTGGCATCAATAAAGTTGGGGATGTTTGAACTCCAATACAAGCCCTGAGAACGGGGGTTCTCGTATGCGGAGTCCATAATTATACGAGTGCGTGCACTACATTGAAGAATATTGGTATTTAATGGAATTCCAATACACACATTTACCTCTTGTAAAAATTAGCGATCTTAGTAACGTTGATTTTCACAGGATTGGGTGTCATACAACCCGGGACCACAATTCCCATCATTCCAGCATAAACGTGACTTGAACGCGCCCGCCCCTGACAGTCCGTCAATCCTGGGACTCCCAATGGGCGTGTCATTTACCCGATATTCCCGCGCATATGCGGTGCATTTAAACGGGATCTCTCCGGTCATCCGGAGCACACGCCGGGGACTCGGACCTACTAGGTATCGCCACGGGGCAGGACCCTTGATGGCGTAGTAAATGACAACAGATAGCGTTTCCCACTTAAACAGGTATGTTTTGCAAAAAGGCCAAAATGATGTAATTTACCTCTGATACTGACCTCGCCGCTTCTGTTTTTTTTGTCTTTATCTTCCATGATGGCCATTACGTATTACTGCTTGGTACAAATACAGCCAAGCGACTATCAAAGGGGAAACAACTTTTACTACGCATGCATTCACATCGCATGCCAGTAGATCGCAGTCTTTACAACGACTTGCGTGGTAAAAACCGCGATCTAATAGCATGCGATGTGAATGCATGCGTTGTATCATCATACATTCCTATCAGAGGCACTCCTGGTAAAAATTAAAACCAGTGAAGATGCACTCATGACTGAAATTAAGATCACCCTCTTTAAGAAGAAACTTGAGGAAGTCAACAAAGATATTGGAGAGCATAAAGACTACCTAATGCAAAGTAAAATAAACAAACTCCAAAAGGATCTTAAGAAGTTCTCCCATGAGAGAGTTTACCCATATATTAAGGATGATTACAAAATCCAAGATAACTCGGACTCTGGATCCTCCCACCTTGGAGATTCAAGCACATCGGAATCAGAGCAAGACGATTGGTCCAGCGACGGCTCTAGTAAGAGCTGGAAAGGAAAACCAAGAAGACCACGGAGAGGGGGTTTCAATCAGAGTTATCCACCTCAACAAATGTACCCCTGGCCAGGTCCATTCGGCCCAGTTCCATTTCAGGGACGCCCCCAATACCACACAGCACCCTTCTTCCAACCCAACTTCAAACAGAACCGTTTTTTAGATCAGGGTGGGAGAAGAGGAAGACGGGGAAGAAGAGGGAACAAAAGGGTCCAGTGGGAGGACGAAAGGACATCCATGAACACGCGGAGCCAGACCAAGGGCCAGCAACCCAGCACAAGCACAACAAGGGACTAGTTGTTAACCTCACTGACATAACATTAAGTCCAGAGGAACTTGCTGTCCTTAATAAAGGGTTAGGATTCGTCCCTACCGCGTTTCTGGACAAGTTCCAGTTACGGTGTGAATTGAGCGAATTCTTTCGCAAGATTCGCATAAAGACTTTTTTTATGGACAAAGACAAACCTGAGGAAGACAACAGCCATACCACATTGCGTTTGAAGTCAACCTTCTTTCCACCAGCCTCACTTATGCCCCAAAAGGTCATCACATTTGAAGAAGGAGTATCGAAAGAGGTCGAACAACTCCAACCGAAGCAAGGCATCTTCAACAACCTAAGTAGAAAGGAGCGAGAGGCCTTAAGGAAGTTAAGCACCAGGGAGGACATAGTCATCAAACCGACCGACAAGGGCGGGGCCACGGTTATCTAGGGCACCAGTGCTTACAGGACAGCATATATGAATCTCTTGGCTGAGGAGAAGTACTACAAAAAAATCAACAAGGATCCTACCTCACGCATCAAGAAAACCATTGAGACGTTGACCACAGACGCGCTAGAGAACAATTGGATTACGAAAAAAGAACGTGATTTCCTCATCTCAGATGACCCCAGGGTGCCCCTCTTCTATACAATACCGAAGATACACAAAGGCAGAATTCCACCCCCTGGCAGACCGATTGTATCAGGCATAGGGTCACTTCTTGAACCCTTGTCTAAATACACGGACTGGTTCCTGAGACCCCTGGTCACGCGCATAAAATCATATGTACAAGACACCAAACATCTCCTCAACCTACTTGCAGGTCTCCAATACAATCCAGAGGAAAACACCATGATATGTTTGGACGTTGAGGCACTGTATACCAGCATTCCTCAGGAAGAAAGCCTCTGTGTTATTGAGGAACTTTTGAAAAAGGAAGAATGGCAATGGGAGGCACCAGTCAGTTGGGTCATCACTCTAATACGCTTAGTGTTGACTGAGAACTTTTTCAAGTTTGAAGACCAAATGTACCTGCAAGTCCATGGGACTTCCATGGGCAGCACATTTGCGCCAAGCATAGCGTGTCTGTTCATGGGCCAGTTTGAAGAACAACACATCTGGCCCACAAACCCTTACTCTGATTACATATGTAAGTAGTACAGGTCCATAGATGACATCCTTGTTATCTGGAAGGGCGACACATCCAGCTTGACAAATTTCTCAGGGTGGATCAACCAGCTCAATCCACACCTACGATTCACCATGACCACAAATAGTGAAACAGTCTCTTTCCTCGACATAAATCTAGTGGCAAGGGATGGCACACTAGTTAGCTCACTATACACTAAACCCACAGACAAAAACAGCCTGCTGCGTTTCGACAGTGCACATCCGCGTTCCCTGAAGGAGAACTTACCTGTAGGCCAGTTCCTGTGGATCCGCAGGAATTGCGCTGACCTTTCTGATTACAAAAAAGAAGCTGAAATACTGACAACGAAATTACAACAGAAAGCCTATCCTAAGAGAATCATTGAGAGGGCAAAGAAAAGGTCACGTAACACCCCTAGGGAGGCTTTGTTAGAAACCCACCAGAGACGGATTCACTAATTTGTGTTACCACGTACAATTCCTCCTCAAACCAGATTAAGAAAATCATAAATAAGAAATGGCCCATCTTAACATCTAACAAACTCACGTTTGAAAGACCAATGTTATTTTTAGAAGGAACAAAAGCTTGAGAGATACGTTGGTACACACCAACACACACAAACAAAAGACCACCAACCAACTTACACTTTGGAATCATCCGCCAGTCATGGGTCATTACCCATGCGGGTCGTGTGTAGTGTGTTCTCTAACTGAGCACACTAAACAAATCAACCTAGGCTTGACATACCCATGGGAACAACGGGCACAAACAAATTGTAACACCGACAACGTTGTGTACCTGATTAAATGCCCATGTCAGCTGATGTATGTCGGGATGACCAGCAGAAAGATAAAAGTGCGAATAAGTGAGCACCGCAGCACTATAAGGTGGGCAGTCACGGCAACCAAGCTCACTGCCCATTACCTGGAGAAAGGACACAGTGATACAGACATAAAGTGGACCATCACTGAGAAAGTAAAGGGCACTGGTAACTTAACCAAGAGGCTACTTGAGCGTGAACAACGTTGGGTCTACCGGTTAAAGACGCACGAGACCGGGCTCAACGATTCCATACCATGGAACCAACTGAATCAGAGATAAATTCAGCATGAGTATGGGACATAAAACCTCGCAGTTTGTCACTACAGCCCCTGATACCTTCCCTATAGAGTGTCCCACCCACTCTGAGATATGCTTGTCACTCTTGGTACACTAGTACTACTGTATCTCCATAAAGGAGGATCTCCTTCATCCACAGTTCACGAAAGGCACTCTCCATCACAAGCAGAATTGACTTGGCATGTGCCCCATCCTATGAAGGCACAGAACACAGTTTCATTCCCCACACAGCTCAGCGTGCTGTGCAGAATATTAAATTATCAGCTATTCCTGGGGATTGAGATAGTGAGGCACTTATAGGGCCTGTGTGCCTCATCTGATCTAAAGTGATTTATTGATGTTTTTCGAATTATTCTTAAAGAATGATCACATTTGCTCTTGGTTGGCATCAATAAAGTTGGGGTTGTTTGAACTCCAATACAAGCCCTGAGAACGGGGGTTCTCGTATGCCGAGTCAATAATTTTACGAGTGCGTACACTACATTGAAGAATATTGGTATTTAATGGAATTCCAATACACACATTTACCTCTTGTAAAAATTAGCGATCTTAGTAACGTTGATTTTCACAGGATTGGGTGTCATACAACCCGGGACAACAATTCCCATCATTCCTGCATAAACGTGACTTGAACGCGCCCGCCCCTGACAGTCCGTCAATCCTGGGACTCCCAATGGGCGTATCATTTACCAGATATTCCCGCGCATATGCGGTGCATTTAAACGGGATCTCTCCAGTCACTCGGAGTGCAGGCCCGGGGACTCGGACCTACTAGGTATCGCCGCGGGGCAGGACCCTTGATGGCGTAAGTAAATGACAACAGATAGCGTTTCCCACTTAAACAGGTATGTTTTGCAAAAAGGCCAAAATGATGTAATTTACCTCTGATATTGCCCTCGCCGCTTCTGTTTTTTTGTCTTTATCCTCCATGATGGCCATTACGTATTACTGCTTGGCATTTGAACAACACAGTGTTTGACTAAAGGGCTACCCCACTAATTCCTGTAGTCCCCAGTGATGTGTTTACTCTCCCAATGAGGGGTAAGGGAGAGTACTGTGAATGATATGAGTGAATGTTTAAACACGACGATTGATAGCAGCTTGCTGCTGTTTGATGAGAGTGACACAGGTATGATTCCACACTGAGACTAGGCACGCACAAGAGTGTGGTTAGCGACAGAATGTGATTCGTGTCGCCACATCATTATATTTACCACTTAGTTGTATGTGGTAATAAATATACTATATTGGATACACATACCAAACTGGTATGTTGAATGATGTGTTCCCTGCACCGTACCGGTTTGACAGCACGGGTGTATTCATGAGCACGTCACATATGGGAAGCAGTGAGGTTTTTTGACAAGAATGTTGCACTATGATCTCTTTTCTTTCTTTCATTTACAGATGGAGTAAGAATAAATTAAAGATAAAATATCTTTTGCTACCGTCTCAGGAGCAGCTTTCTGCCCTTACATAAAAGCAGGATAGGGACTCCCCTTTCCGCTCTATCCAGGGAGGATTATCTAATTTTCTGCCCTGAAGAAAGTCCAGGACCGCTTTGGCCAATAAAGGCCTGAAACATGTTGGCATTAGGGTCATAGGACCATAAAACTCCTGGTGACCCCCCCCTATTTTTGTATTTTAATATCCCTGACAGTTCCACGAATAAAGGGACACTGGGACCTGTTGGCGGATTTTTAATCTTTAACTCCCCCTGGCCACATCTCAGCAAGAGCTCCCTGGAATATGGTCGAGCCCAGGGCCGGACTGGCCATAGCGGGTACCGGGCGTTTCCCCGGTAGGCCGCTAGGGTGGGGGCCGGTTTTGGGCCCCTGGGGGGCCGTTTTTGTTACCGGGGTCGGCAATATCGGCCCCCTGTAACAAAATCGGCCGAAACCAGCCCTCGCAAACTGCTCGGCTGCACTCCCCCTCACCCCAGACGGGGCCGGCTGAGCAGTTTGCCAGGGCCGGTTTCTGTTCCCAGTCCGGCCCTGGTCGAGCCCATCCTGACTTCTAGGCGTCAGGATGACCCGATGATGAAGCATGACACCACTAGGGTGTGTGAGGGTAATATAAACAAAAGGAATTGTTTCCTTCCCCACTCTCTAGTGGGTAACAGCTCATTGCTTCAAGTAGGACCTTCCCAGATCTGACTTACCAGGGTTAGCTTTAGGTACTTGTGAACCTTGTTCACGAGACCGTGGGGTACTTTTTGTGGATTAGTGTTTAAACACAGGAGGACGTACTCCCACCAGAGGTTGCCTCTCGGCCCTTTTGGCACAGGGGAAGGCTCCTTTCCCTGGACGCCATAGTTCTTTTTTGGACTACCATCCACCCTAACTAATATCCCACTTTCTCCCAATGAGCGTTCTCCACCACGCTGTTTACAGGTTTTTGGGGAAAATCTGTGTTAACATGCACCATTGCACCGCATTCATTTGAAAAAGGTAGAATGAGTGATGACATGAGGAGGGGATGTCACCTTTGGCCATTCATAGCCTTACTCATTCAAAAACCCTATCAATGCTTAAAACCCCATGAAACTGGTAAGTGATGAGATTGACTGGCAAACAACCCCACTCCATTGTTCCAGCAATACTGGCAAAGAACAAATAAAACTGAAAGTAAACAAGGCCGCTTATAGCAATGATTACCTTCAGTATCTGTCGCTGGCTATATTACATTGAGGGCAGTACTTAATTTGTAAATCAATACATGCCAGGCCTAACGTTTTGCTCAGAAACCCTCAGTCAGAGCTACGAATGTTGGGTTGCTGAATCCCAAGATGATGAAGTTTCGATTCCACCTTAGGCATCTTTCATCCACCACCAAGTGCTATCTTCCTCTTTACCTTAGTCTTGCAGGTTCGTTTTCATCCCTGCTTTGTCATAAATTCTCAGTCTTTCTCTTCCTTTTCTTCTTTTCTGCTTTTCTCTTTCTTGTTCTGGGTGAAAGTCTGGAGAGGAAAAATAAGTGCAGGTCACCAGAAATGAGTGCCAGTGGGCCCCACCAGCAAACGCTGACTCAAATTAAGCACTGATTGAGGGAAGGGATTTCAGGGGCTTTGCAAGGGGTACAGATTCTCGTACTGATTAGACCTAATTGACTTCTATGTCTGCTTCTTCTCGTTATGTAGCACACAGTTGTTGAGTGGAGCCTCCTCCTATGGGAAGACACTTAAGTCAGAGATTCAATTCACAGTAAAATAATTTACGAGGTTAATGCATCTCTTACTGTGATTGGTATATGTCAAGTCTCGGATCATTGTGGAATAGCTAACATGGGTACTGCATCTGCTGCAGAGACACGTGTGCATCTTGCAGGTCAGTGATTCATTACGGATGTATCAGACGCCTTCAGAACCCCTGCTCCCCCCCACCCGGGTCACGTGCTGTGCTTTATGCCAAGATGTCTGATGTAGCACAGACCCAACTCATAAGAGCAGCAGAGGACATTATAGGTAACATTTTTATTGTAGCAGAAGTATTTCAGACATAAGGACACAGAGTTAATAAAGATGTGCGCTGATTCAAGTGCCGTAAAGCCATGCAAAACTGCCCAAAGCTACTAAGTTTCCAGTGCAACATTTATTTTACACTATAAATGTGCGATTTTCTCAGTGCAGAGAGTGCTTTCCACTGCTTTGCATCACTTCATGCCAAGGGGCGTTATTGTGGTGTAACTTGGGTGGATCAGTGTAAACTCCCTGATTTACTAAGATAGGCAGACTGGGATTTGCATAAAAAATAATGCCACGTTAAAGCAGCCATTAAAAATGGAACATGCTTTAATTTCCCAAAACCACTCACACATTGCATATATGCTGCGAGCACAGCAGGACATATAATGTTTGAGAAGCTTCAGAGTTTGGCTAGGCATAGGAATTGGTACTGAAAGGGTAAGCTTTAAGTACAAACCTTACGCTAGACAGCACTCACTCACGACTGCACCTTGGATGTGTGACAAGAAAGGCATCTTTTATTAGTGCACCAGCACAGGGGACATCAGCAGGCCATTTTTAATAAATATGGCTCTGTGCTGTTTTCTCCCCAGGCGATACAGCGCGGCAGCTTTGATTGCTGTGTTGCGGGAAAAAAAATACATTTGGCCTCTTGTGAAGTGGAAAGTTAGGTTTTTCTATAGTCAATCCAGTGATCTCACAACCATTGAGGTAATGATAATTTTGCAAAGACCTTGCAAGTAAAGGCAAACACCATCTCGAATAACTTTCCCAGGTGACTCCTGTGATACAGTTACAGTATAATCCCTTCCTGGGGGAACATATAGAAGGTGGAGAGCCTAGTGCCCTCAGGTTGAGGCCTTGGTAGTGATAGGAGGAGCACAGGAGAAAGAGGGCCTCATGTCCTCATGAAGCCTTAGGGACACACAGAGGCAGATGAGGCCAGTCTGTCCATGAGGGTGAGACCTGGATAAGCAGAGGAAGAGTGGAGCTTGTGGTACTCTGTCCTCAATGATGAGGCCTGGGGCAGGGTCATAAGGGGTCCCAGAGTCAAAATGTTGAGGTACCTGTGCCAGTCCACCACGAGGGCAATGCCTTGTGGAATAGAAGGGCAAATATGCATCCAGGAGCAGTGGTTTGCTATCTCCAATGAGGCATATATGTTTTCGGCTCGGCTACAACTGGTCCCACCTCAGTCACAGGGTTGGAGATTGGCTCTCTCGATTCTTTCCCCAAGGCACAATGCTATGCCACCAAGAAATCACAGACCACCCCTTAGGGGTCCCTGCAGCCCGGTGGTACCACAAAATAAGGGCTTTTTGCAAGCCTGTCCTTTGGTACCCTAAACAGACCAACATCCTCGTCACCAGGACACAACCAGAAGAGGTTAGGGAGCCACATAGGGCCAGTCAAGCTATGTGTAGTAATGGTAGTGCCTGTGTCTTAGGGAACTGGAAGGTGCTTGCAATGATGAGCTCCATTCAGGAAGCAGGCAGTTAAAGCAGCATAGAATAATATTACTGCATCTCTTTGGTTTGACATTAATTCCAGGTTCTGCCTTCTGCCCCCCCAGCCCCCCTTATGTTGATTTAGTTATACATATACTTATCCACTGCTTAATGTCATTCATTTTAACGTGCATTAAATATAGCAGGCTCATTGCCTTTCAGTTGCTTCAGTGACGTTTCAGACACTGCAGCTCAACAGAAGAATTTGTGGGTTTGCTGGGATTCAGAGAGGGTTGTCCAGTTTGCATAAAAGTGGGCCACTGCAACGTTTGCATTGGCAGCTGCGAAAACGACATCCTTGCTGCCAACTGGCGCACAAATTGTGTCGGTCTGGGCACGTCATAGCTTTCCACTGTGTGCACATTCCAATCTTCAGTATAAAAATATTCTAGTCACGGTGCAAATGCATAAATGATTGGAAACAAAATCGTGCATTTTTGAAGTGACTCATCACTGTTTTTACTCCATTTAATTTTTGAGCAATTAGTGGGCTAAGGATTTGCTGGTTTCTGCACATAAACAGGGAGGGGGTTTGTGTGGCCACCCGGCTCTCCTCGGATAAATTGTAGCTTGTAAAACACGGTAAAAATAGGCGCAGGTCCTTCACCTAAGAGTACGGAGCTGGGAAGAATACTTGAGTGTTTTCCAACACAGGGAAAATGTACAAGCCAAGGAAGTACTAATTACTCTCGGAACAGTACTTCCGTCTTCGACAGGAAGCTACCGCTACTCTCGGAGCTCCGACGGTGTGTGCAGAAATGGAATTAAATGTTGGCAGCTCCTCTTTGCATTTCATCCTGGCAGAAAAGCAATCCGAGTCATCATAAGAGGGCGATTCCAATCTGTAGCGAACTAATAAAAAAATAATAAAGGAGAGAAAAAAAAACAAGCGTCGACAGCGAGGAAAGACTGCAGCCAGTGCTTCTAACAATGTCAGCAGTGCAGTTTGATTTGTTTTGTTATTTTTAAGTTGGGTTCTATTCTTTTCGTCCCTAAGAAAATATCACCCTGAGCGTCTTATAAAAAGACAGGGCTTTACAAGCTGCATCACGTGTTTCTTTTCTGCAGCAATTCTGCTCGTCTAATGCTGGAGCGTCTGGGTCTATTATGTTTGAAACAGTAAGCCAGTGGCGACAGACCTTTGTTTGTTTTATCGGCCTTCTTCAGGACCCAGAGCATGGACATGGGCCCTGGCAGGCTTTCTCTGTCGAGAAGTCAAATAAAGCCAGACAATGCCCTTTCCCCCACTGAAGCATGGCTGCTCGGTCTTGTGTGTTCGGTGGAAGGCTCCTATAAATAGATCTGGGGCTTTTGTAAGAAGTTAAAGGGGTGCAACCATGAGAAGGAACTGAAAGTGAAAAGCATGCCAACGGTACTAATAAATACCCTCTTCAGCTGGATAAAGAGAAAAGGGAAAATGCTGCCCGATGCAGTACAATCTTTGACCGCAGGAGGCATGAGGGTAGAGCGTGTGCATTTTTCTGGATAAAGCGACGTTATTGCCATAAGACGTTTCCATTCTTTTGGCTTTGAAAGCCAAATGTATTTAAGATAATTCTGTAGTTCTTTCAATCTACTTTAGGGAATGAGAGTGCTGCTCGCAGTCTAAAAACATCATGTAACGGTTCTAAAGTCCAACATACTCCAGTGTTCACATAACTCAACCAAAACACCTCACCAAAGTTGGCAGGCGAGGCCCGAAAGCTGTAACACCCCTAACAGAAATATGCTACAAGTTATGTTAGATTCTATAATCAAGAAATCTACAATGTCAGTGTACATCAAACGAAACACTTCAACAAAGTAGGAGTGGGCAAACCCTGGATCACTGACAGAATACTGGAAACAAAAATATTGTGTGGACAGAATATCATGTTAAAAATATCGAGAACCAAAATACCAGGAAGGTATGTGCAAATAGGTAAGTATAAATTTGCTATTCCTAACTCCACATCTATCTAGCTTGAAGAAATATATGTCATCAAGGTAAATATATGGGGAGTTATACAAAGAAAAATTTGCTTACCTGTAGAAACTTACCTTCACGATATTTTGTCCTCGATATTCTTGGCATGATATTTTCTCCGTACAATATTTTTCCCCCTATTTTGTCTAAACACCCAAACCCCTTACCCTGGCAGGCCTATCTGCCACCCCACTGTCACACATATATAGGCCACAATTTATGCTGGGTTCTAAAATCAAATAGAGTTCAAATTTGTTTAATATAAAACAAAACACATCAATAAAGCTGGCCTGGATGAAGCTCTACCCCTGTTGGGCCTAACTGTCACGTATCCTACATACACAGGCCGCAAGTTATGTTGGGTTCAAGAAAATCACCAACTGTTTTTGAACAGCAAGAAAAGCACGTCAAGGAGCACACCATCACCAGAGTTTTGAAACCTTGATTAAAACTCAATAATAGAGTGAGAGCCTGCTTCTAAAAGATGCCCCTCAATATGATAGTCACAATCATGATTATTGGCCCCAATTCACAAAGATAGGCTTACACTTTTGTGTAAGTTTACTCTTTTTCAGTATTCACAAACAAACGCTTTAATAGTAACTTTACGATTGTGGAGACTCTGCAATTGGGCGAAGAACTCCACGCATGAAAAGATAGGCCTGTCCTGTCTTTTTATGTGTGGAGTTCTCTGACCTGAGTGAGGACTCTCTGTAGTCATAAAGTTACTATTAAACTGTTTGTTTGAGAGAGTAAACTTACACAAAAGTGTAAGTTTACATTTGTGAATTGGGCCCAATATATGCTTTTGCACGTAGTCGATTCCCCAACTCATGATGTGGCAGCACAAAGTACGAACCCAATTGTGGCAGTTAATGGTGCAAAAAAAAAATCTTTTATTTTACGCTCTCAGCAAGCTTTATCAAACAAAGTGCAAAGTACAAAAAAGAAGAAAATTATTGCGGCAAAAGCATTTCGGCTAGATGCCTTCCACTGGGCCTATGTTACCGTTATTGTGGGCATGATTAATTTTATGTAGTCTTACAACCATTTCATTGACCCATGAAACACTAGAGTGTTCTAACACATAACTGCATTTCATTTTGACCTCCATTTTACCTCATTTTAACGAAGAAGGTCCCCCAATGATTCTTTCCATTGGTTTCACGATATCTATAACATTAATCTACGGCCAATGTTCACATCAAAAATCATCAATCATTAACTTCTCATTTTAAACTTCGTTCTTGAACACATATTGCACATTTCTTTCCCTAACATAAATACGCGATCAAAGGGCATTTCAAAATTAAGGCTAGATATTGAGAGGCAATGAAGAAGTACATTTAAGATCATAAATCGAGTACACATGGTTAACAGTCCTCTCCTAATTATAGATGTACATGGAGCTCCACATCTGCATTGTGCCCCCAATGGGTTTTGGTTCCTAATATCATAATGACATTCGATTCTTCTCTTCTGAGTTCCTTTTCTCTGTCACCTCCCTGAGGGTTCATTTTGACATGTTTAATCCCATAATATTTAAAACCTGCCAAGGATCGCTCATGATATTGTTCAAAATGGCATGCCATGGGATAACTCTTATCCCCATACCTTATGGCTCTTATATGTTGCAAAATCCTGATCCTCAGCCCATTGATCGTGCTGCCAACATACAGTTTGGTACAATCGCACTGTTGCATATAGACAACATATTCAGGGGCATATTCTCAAGGACTCATCGCCGATTTAGCGGCACTTTATCGCCACGAAAGTGGCGATAGATTTATCGCCCTATTCACAAGCCTGCGCTAACAGCCCATATCGTTAGTTTTCCTGCGATAGCTGCCGCAAAAAATATTGCCAAGGCTGACAGCGACAACTAACGCTAATCATATGCAGAGTAGGCGTTCCCGTGCAAAAACTCACAATAACACCACTTTGCGATATTCACAACGACCAGCCAGATCGGCGATGCGGGCCTAAAACATGCGATAAGGCGCGTTAGCAGCAGGAACTTAAAACCTGCTTTTTCCTGGTCTTAAGTAGGACGAAAACCTGCAGTAGAAAGGGAGCCCAGCCCAGAGCCACATCTGAAGACCAACACATGCTATGGAGCTACTAATCATGCAGCTTGGAGACCCAAGAGGGCCACAACACCCACCACCACCACCACCAGGACCACCCCCACCCCCTGGACCACCACCCCCGGACTACCACCGAGGTAGCGCAGAACAAGACAGCGGACCTTCCGAAAACGCACCAGCCTCAGAGACTTAACACCAGAGGAAGTCATTGCCCACTACAGGCTCAAAAGGACAACCATCCTCCGCATCCTGACCCACATTGCCCACAGGCTGACGGTACCAACACAGCGGACAACCAACATCCCTCTGCAGACAAAGCTGCTGGCTGTGCTGCACTTGTTGGCCTCTGGTACCTTCCAACCAACAACTGCCAGAGTCAGAGGAGTCTCACAGCCAGCCCTATCAAAGTGCCTCACACCTGTCTTGAATGCCATCAACAGCTTGATACCCCAGCACCTTCACTTCCCCCACACTGTGCAGGAACAGCTGGGGACCAAGCAAGGCTTCTACGCCATAGCTGGCTTCCCGCACGTGTTGGGGGAAATTGACTGCACACATGTCCTACTTGTGCCCCCTGCCGACACTGCACACAATTACCGCAACAGAAAGCACACGCATTCCATCAATGTGCAGGCAATAATGGACCACCAGGGACTGTTCACCAATGTCGTCGCAAACTTCCCAGGCAGTGTGCATGATTCCTACATCTTCCGACAGTCCATCATCAACCCGCGCTTTCAGGTTGGCACCTATGGAAATGGACTGCTCGTTGGTAAGTACCAACGGAACACACCACACACCTCAACTCCACAATCATACAACTCACAACTGTGGGAATGCACACGTAACAAAATCACATACAACATGCCGACCAACATGCCCACCTACCAGACATGACAACACAAGTAACTGTGGTAACAGGGGCCAGACATGTAGACAAACCACCCACAAAGGCAAAGCCCCTCTGCCACACAATTGCAGTATGTGGGGAGAGGTGGGAACCAAGAATGTGCGAAGGAGGCAAGTGACCCATGAATAAGAATGTACACAATGCCAAGTGTGGCGGTGATGTGCCGGACAGTCATGAGTATGCAGAGCACAGACATGTCCATGTGGACATATACAGCTGGTGAGTGTGGTGTCGTGGACAGTGGACACAACCATGTTACCTCAGGCAGTGGGGAAGACCTCGGACATGTAGCTATGTTGCCCCTCCTGTAAGCGTAAGCGTAGTGGGCTGGGCCGGCGTACGGCAGTCCAGCGTAGGAGTGTGAATAAATAGCCTGGGGCTCTGGGCGCAGTTCACTTCCGGGATGGCCACCAAAGTTTCTACTGCGTGTGTCTCTGTGTCCGCCATATCCTGACCAGAGGCCTACACACACGTGGCTGTCACCTTCATCGGCCAAATTAACACAGGTGTCGAGGAGCCTACGTCCCACGCCACCTGGCGCACAACTCGTCATCGCCTGCAGGGGCGTGTCTGCCAGGGCGGCACCCCTCACCCTGCCACGAGGCCGCCGCCGTGACCGGTGGTGCCTGTGCGCCTGCTGCACCCCAGCCCGCTGGTCCCCAGACCCATCCAGCGCCCAGCGGTGATTGTCCGCCCCTGCGCACCCAGGCCTCACTGCTCACCTACCGCCACCGGCGTGTCTCCAAGAGGGCCCACCACGTTCTGGTGCAATCTTCAGGGCTGAGGCCCGCGAGCTTGGCAGCCTCCTTAGCCTATCGCTGGCTTCCACGCAACAGGCCCCCAGCGCACCCTGCGGCACCGCACCGCGGAGTTCTGTGTGTGCTGACTGCTCCCTTTGGCCTCCACTGCGGTCCAGCAGGCTAACAGACAAATCCTTTCCAGTCCGGCCCTCCAGGCGCACTTCATCATCGCAGGCTGCACACCCGCTCAGCTCATCAGGTGGGCCTACCTCAGTGCACTGCAAGTCACCGTCCAGCCTCCAGGCCACAGCATCATCGCAGGCTGCACACCCGCTCAGCTCTTCAGGTGCCACTACCTCATTGCACTGCAAGCCACCGTCCAGCCTCCAGGCCACAGCATCATCGCAGGCTGCACACCCGCTCAGCTCTTCAGGTGGACCTACCTCAGTGCACCGCAAGTCATCGCCACGTGGCGGTAGGCCCCTGCCAGACGCAGTGCCTCTGGTGCCACTAACTCAGTGCACCACAAGTCAGCGTCCCGTGGGGCTACCCCACAAGTCCGCCTCCAGCAGCCAACAGCATGTCCCCGGTAACGCCACTGGAGCCCCTCACAGTCACGGGGCCACCCCCGTCCCAGGCAGGCCTCTGGAAAGCCTGGGTGGAACGTCTGGAGACATACTCCGAAGCGCACGACATCCCAGCGCCGCAGCAGCGGCGCACGCGTAGGCGTGTGAGGAGTGTGAAGAAATGGCCCGGGGCTCTGGGCGTGGTTCAGTCCTGGGCCCTGGGCGTGGTTCAGTTCCAGGCTGGCCACAGAAGTAACTATGGCGTGTGTCTCTGTTGTGGTGTGTGCGCCACCCGGCCCTTAATCGACAAACTTGCAATGTAGCATGCACCCGGAGGGCGGGCTCCGAATGGAAAAATATTGGAGCGCAAGACCGCTCGGGGTCTTGGCTCATACATGCCAACTGTTGTGTGTTTACCTTCATTGCCGCAGCATAAGCCAAAGGCCTAGCCTCAATCGCAGCGCGAGTTCAGCCAGGCCTGAACTCCACATCTGTGTCCGCCCTATCCTTACCATAGGTCTACATACATGTGGCCGCCCACCTTCAACGGCCAACATTACAATGTTGTTGACAGGCTTGTGGACATGCGCAGACAGGCATGACAATGGAGTGCCGTAGGAGTGCAAGTGATGCAACTGCGCAGCGCACACAAGTAAATAGGCTCGGGGGAGGGAGGAGCAGCTGTGAGGCTACGTAATACACATTGACCCCGCACATTGGCCAGAAGCAATACATGGCAAACATGAATGCCAAAGTCACACAAATCACACACCACAAAACTTGTAAGTCTGCCAACACAGCATGCAGAACCACCAGTTTACACTAATCTCACTTACCTCTCACAGGTGATCAAGGATATGCACTCTGCCCGTGGATGATGACACCCCTCCGAGCCCCGAACACCCCGGCCCAGAGGCAGTACAATGTGGCCCACAAACGCACCAGGGGCATTGTTGAGCGCACATTTGGCGTGTTAAAGTCACGTTTTCAGGTGCCTGGACATCACAGGTGGAAGACTCCTGTACAGCCCAGAAATAGTGTGCAAGATGATCATTGCATGTTGTGTATTGCACAACAGATGTGTACGCACCAATGCCCCATGGATCCAAGTGCCAGATGCACCGGACGAGGATGAGGAAGATGAGGCAGGTGGACCACACCCCACTGCAGCTGCAGCAGGAATATCCCGAAGGAACACAATCATTAACAATTTCTTCGCATGAGCACGTCACATTGTGACAGTCCTTAGCAATCATGGAACAGTACGAAATGACCACATGAACAGCATGTGCAAATAAATTCATTGCAACACACATTCCCTGTGTGCATGTCAGTCCTCTGCATTAGCATATCACTCTGACAGATGTAAGTGCAACATTAAGTGCTAACAATCTCACAAATAGCAAATAGATGGTGGGTATGTCACCTCTGTACAGAGAGGCTGTTCAGGGTGTCACGTATTCGGAATGCCATCACAGGGTGTCAAATGTAGTACGTAATCCCACTCATCAGCGTATCACATGTGTACAAATACATGACATGAAGGCTGTCATTGGTGGTCAAAAAAAGACAACAGGCTGTCATTTGGGGTCAAATATGAACCACCCTGATGCAGAGATGCACCCTGTGACTCAAGTCCCACAACATGAGCAACATGGACGTAAGGGGGATGGGGCACAGTGAACACCTCAGCAACATGGGAGATGCACACCAGCCAAAAAGCCAGCAAGAATACCTTGCGTAGAACACACCAAGGTGTCCCCTGGACATATGTGCCATGTACAGATCACATGTGTACACGGACGTCATCCATCAATAGTAGTGAACAGTGTCAGCTAATAGGTGAGAAGTCACGTGCATCCTCACAGCTACCTGTACCCATCACTGTCAGACTGAAGCTAAACAACACTGCTACATCAGAGCATGCAAATTTGACCGTGAGGGCACGTACATGTCTGGTAAGGGTTCAACCGTGCTGGAAGGCGAAGCAGTGACACCCCCCCCAATCCACATCACATTTCCAGAATGCAAGCAGATGACAAACTAACATTAGGGATGAAGCTCCTTTGTCTGGACTAGAAGGCGGTGGCACATCTGCACCTCCGAGCTTGGAATTGCATGCGCACGGCACCCCCTGAGAGATACCATAGCAGCTGATGACGACTCCCACACTACGCACAGCGCTAACCAAAGACCAACGTATACACACCCCACACACAGAAGTCCTTGCTCGCAGTTCTCTTGCATGGAATGACCTTCACACTTACGCACAGGCCATCCCAGGAGTCCAACCGCTGCACACTCAAACAAATCATTGCTCCGAGCTGTGGCATCCACATAACTTTGACTTTGCCTTTTTTACACACAGCCCTATTTCCTACATTGGCGTGGGGCTAAGTTGGGAAATTGCGAGATTGCTGTTTAGGAGCAATGAGGTCACAACTAGTTCACACATTCCCAGTCCTCACACTGCCTATCTGGGTCACGGTCATACATGCGCATTGATCCCAGGGAGTACCTTTTTTTGGAATCACTGCCCCTATATTCATCCATACTTTCATGCTTGCTTGATCATTGACATGACACATCTGTGTGAATTTGAATGTTTTAATCACATTCAGTGGAGTGTTGAAGCTGGACCTGTACATGGCCATGCAAACCCCACTTGATGTTGTTGCCCCATGGAGGGCCAGCCAGAGTCCTTTAGGGATTGACAAGTTCATTGGTAGAGGAAGAGTGCAGTCTGCAGTCTGATTGCTGTGTCATTGGTAACCAAAACAAATATGGCAGTCCATGTCGAGGGCCAAGGTGAGTGTCGCAGAGTGTCACGGGGGACAGTGGAAGGTGTTGTTCCAGGACATGATGCAGAGGGCAGAACCAAGTTGAAACAGGCCATATGGTGGAGATGAATGCTACCAATTCCTTCTTACCACAAAGGCAGAATCATCCACATCATCGTCCTCTGATGTGTGATGTGCCTCAGATGTGGGTGGTGGTGTTGTGTCAGCAGCACTGTGTGACACTGACACATCAGGGGCCGGAGGTGGAATGTCTGCCGCACTGTGTGGCAGTGACACATCAGGGGCCGGAGGTGGATTGTCTGCCGCACTGTGAGGCACTGACACGTCAGGGGGCGGAGATGTGGATGGAGTAGTAGCAGCAGCATTCATCTGCGCCAGGCCTTGTGGCAGCAATGCCATGATGAGGATCTGCAGGGCATGGAAGATCCCAGCTACATCTCGCTGGTGTGCAGCCGTGGCAGCCATTCTTTCCGCCTGCATCCGCTCCATGTTCTCCATGACCCTCCGCATGCGTCCCAACTCCCGGCTGTCATCGCTGGAGCCACTCTGACTAGACAGTTGTTCTTGTCTCAGAGTCATGACTCCAGCGATGTCAGCCATGGCTTGTTGGAGAGCATGGAGCGGACTGTGGGTGTCCGTTAGGGACTGTAAGTGGTCCCTGATGGGACTTAGACACCCACGTATGGCATCTAGTTTGGCTGCCATGAGGTCGAACCCCACCCGCACCTGATCAGCCATCTCCTTCTGGCCCTCTAACACACGGCGTTGGAATGCCATGTGTTGGTTGTGGGGGTCATGGGAGACAGCCGTGGTGGGAGGTGCTTCCTGCTGTGTGGTCTGTGCAGGGGGTTGGGTCTCCTCGATGCAGCTGGGCTGCCCTGCTTCTGGGGGTGGGGTGCTGAGGGTGTCCATGAGCTGTTGGAGGGCGTCGGTGTCGATGGTTTGGAGGTCCTCTTCATCATCATCATCATCTGCAGGAGGTGTTGATTCTCACTCTGCAATGTGAAGGGGAGATGCAGTTTAACAGTGTGTTCCATGTATGTTCACGCATTGGACAAGTTTACATACAGGCTGCATGACAATGTACATTGTGACTGTTTGGGAGGAGATGCCGATGTGATGCGGGACAGTAGACATTTCTACACCAACAGGGATGGTGGGGTTGTACTTGTACATTATCATCTCACAGTTTCCTGCTATGCCAAATGTGATTGGCCAGTTTCTACACACAAGCGGCAGCAGTTGTGTCCTCTGTTCTGTTGTGAAAGTGTTGCAGTCTGTACCACATTGTTGTCAATGTTGATGTGCTCTGTTTCTTATGTGTGTGTGCTGCATTGTGGGAGAGTCGCCCCTGCAGCTCTGATTTTGCTGGCCCTTATCACTTTAAGGCGGTGTGCCTTTCACTTCTGTGGTTATGCAGTGCTGAGATGTTGCAGACTTGGGTAAATTGGGCTCTTGGTGGGAGTTGGGACTCTTGGGCATGGTTTGGCCGCAGATGTCTTGTTGACGTCAGGGGTTGTTTGTGCACGTGGATGTGTTGGAGTGTGACCTGCTCCTTTACGGATGTGGTCCACACTCAGCCACCTCAGTGTTGTGGCGTGCACCATGTCATGATAATTGGACTGCAGCCATGCTAATCGTCATGCAGTGTCACTTGCTTTGTCAGTGTGGCTCACGGACCCGCAGCTTTGCTGGGTTCAGCACATGTGCATGGGTTTGATGTGAGATTAGTGATGTGTGGTGAGGGCCCCCTCTGGGCACATTGTCAACGGGGGCCTACTTGCTGTTTGTATGTGTGCTGCAGTGTGCCAAGGAGATCAGGGACATGATCCAGAGTAATTGTGCGTGTGCACTGTGCTATACTTAATTGTGCATGTGTGCCATTGTGCCCATCTCCCCCCGTCCCCCCAGTCCCTGGTCATTACTCAGCCTGTTGCTGTTGGGTCAGGTCATGTTGAGCAGTATCCGGTCCCCCAACTCCTGCCACTGTCTCCCCACTGATGACTGTGGACACCATTTCCTCCATCTCATCCAGCTCCTGCTATGGCGCTGGACTCCCACCTCCAGCCTGCATTGCTGCTTTCCGGTTGTTAGCGAGTTTCAGCTTGGTTTTGCACTTCACATCATTCCAGCGCTTCTTGCAGTCATTCACTTCCCTTCTCTTCACTCCGACTGCATTCACCTTGGCCAAGATGGACTGCAATATTGCATTTTTAGTTGCCAATGACACAGTGGAGGTGATGAACAGTTGTTGGTGGTGTTCTATCACCTCCGTAATCAGATCTTGTTTTCCTGCGGACTGAACAGCGGGTTCCTCTTCTTCTTCTCCTTGCCCTTCTCCTTCCCCGAGGTCCCTGGCTGATCCTCCGGGGGGTTTGTGGGGTTCTGGTTGGCCTCTGTACTTGCTCCAGCTTCCTCCATGGTGCTTCTCATTAGTTTGAGGGTTTTTTTTTGGCAGTTTTTATGGTGATTTTTCCCGCCTGACGTGGGAATAGCAAGCCTGGCGCTGCTTATCACTGATGTTTTTATCGCAGTTGGGCCCATCGCAACTTTTTTCACGTTCGGGTTTCCATTTTTATCGCCGTCACAGTAATTTTTACGCGGACATTTGATGCGTTATCGGGATACTATCGCCTGTTGCCGGCATGTTGAGAATACGCTGTTAACACGGCGTTTGTTTCCCGCGATAGACGGCGTTATGTAAAGTTGCGTTAACCTAGGTTGGCGATAATTATCGCCCGTTCTTGAGAATATGCCCCTCAGTGTTGCATGTGATCAGATCCTGAATCATCACATTGCGACCCTCAAATGTTTGATATGACTTCTGATTTGATCCATATTGGCAGGCTTTACAAGAGTTACACTTAATAAAACCATTCATGTTGGGCCCAATATATGTTAAAAAATAGCAATGAGCCAGGCATTGCAGTTTGAAGCTAGTGAAGATCTGTACGAGTAGAAAATATTCCAAATTCAAAATGATGTTTGCCTCAAACAAACTAGGGGCCATATTATCAAGAACGGCGATAACATTATGGCCGCTTTAGCGGCAGGAAACTGCCGCTAAAGCGGCGATAAGGGGCTTGATAATATGCCCTATGCTATACGTTTTTGACAGATTTAAGGCTCTTAGGGCCATATTATCAAGAACGGCAATAACATTATCGCCGCTTTAGCGGCAGGAAACTGCCGCTAAAGCGGCGATCAGGGGCTTGATAATATGCTGTTATCAAGCCCCTTATCGCCGCTAAAGCGGCGATAATGTTATTGCCGTTCTTGATAATATGGCCCTAAGAGCCTTAAATCTGTCAAAAACGTATATTAATTGAAAAAAGCAGGAGCTAAACGAAAATTTAGGTTAACGGGTTTGTGAATAGTGCATACAGCACAAAAACCTCAAAAACGTCCTTCACAACTTATGGTACCAATTTATCCTTTTTACTCACCCCACCCATACTTACTTAACAGGAAATTCTCACCCCTGTATGAAATTGTAAAATGAGATGCAAATCAGCCAGACAGGGTGTGCCTACAACTGTTTAAGAGCTTCTATGAGTGTTTGAGTAAGGACCTGGAATGACACCGAATTGAAAAAAGAAAACTGACATGGATCTAATTTCTATTGAGACATAAATAACAGAGAAGGCACACAGAGATTTAAATGTTTTTTGCTGTTGTTTTCGTTCTTTTGTGTATGTTCCAGCAGCTTTATCTATCTGAATTACTTGAGGTTCGGTTTATCAAACTTTACGTTATGGCATTGGCAGAACAGTCTATTGCATATAGGGCCCCATACGGATTCCTGTTCTTTCACTGATCAATGTTATTCCCAGAGAGCTGCTGGATGCATTTATATATTTAGGACCCTAATCCAGGGAAATCTATTCATGATTATATTTCTGTGCCCACAAAATTAATTGGTTTGTGTACAGATTAAAAAATCGTGAAGCAAAACGAAAATGACTACTGTCCGCAAGTCTTTTACCATGGAAGTCCCTCAGTGTTCATGGTCGTATTAAACCCTTGACGTTGGTCTTGGGTCATTGCTGTCAGCTTGTGCTTTGCAACAGGTACAATATCTGGCAAAGTGATTACTAGCAAGAATTCAAGTACCATTCCACTTTTATGACATCTTGCTCACCACCTCCAAAAGGCTAACCTTTGAGGATGTGCCATCATCAGGCTAGCTAATTATTCCAACTCCATTGTGCAACAAGGAGGAAAGTGGTATGGAAAAGTGAGAGAGGACCTTTGGAAAACTCGGAGGTGAAACCCATGCCAATCATTGTAGTGGGATTAGCTCAGAGCATAACATGCAAAAGTCTGGTGTCTGTTTTTCACCACACTGCACTTCACTCTCTATTTACGTGATGCTCTTGATGCTTATCTTTGTGTTGCCCACCCAAAATATGAACTTTGACATCATGAGGAGGTGCCATCACTAACTGCCTTTTAGGTAATGCAACACATAGTAAAGTGGGTAAGTAGACAGGACATCTCTGAATTTTAGACATATCCTGTCCAACCTCCACAGGCCTTTGATGAGGAGCTCTGGAGCAGAGGCGTAACAAAGGCCCCCGCAGTGTGGTGGGGCCCCCGAGCTCCAGGGGGCCCCCTCAGCACAGTACCCTGGCATGACAGCTCCTGAATGAGTCCGGAGGGGGGCCCCTTCATGTAGTTTGCAGGGGGCCCCCTCACGTTTTGTTACGCTAGTGATCTGGAGCATGAAGAATGTTATTCTGGGAGGCAGGTGGACTTCAGGAATGCCTCAGTCACGGTGAGACATGACCAATACCTGGATATTTGTACTGAAGTAATCTTCTGTGAATAATGGCTCCACCCATGGAGGAAAGACAGATGTCAGTAAATCTAGACGGCGAGCATGACTTGCACACAAGTGAACATTACACAAGAATATAGACATAGGAATTGTGGTGAGCTCTGAGAACTGTGGGAAGACTAATATTCAGCATCTGTGCAAAAATGTGCTTGAATAATCTTTGCAGCCCCATCATATTGATATGACAGTAATTCAGTTTGTGGGCAAAATATAAGCAGATAGGTGAGGCTTTGGATGAAATCAAGCCGAGAATGACTGCTCAAAGAAGAAGCATTGACAGAGAGTGCCACATTCCCAACATTTCCATCTATACTCCCTCTCTGGAATGTACAACATTCTACTCGGGTTCTTCTGAATATTACAAGCTTCCTTCTCAGTGCCAAGGGTGCCAGTTCCGTTATTGTACACACAGCATACATTTGGAGAGCCCCCTTCTTGCAAGTAAGATTATCGCCCTCTTTGACCTTAATTATGAGGTCCTCGGTATTCCTGTTCCAGCTGGTAAAGTTAGTGGTGTGCTAACAGTTCTCCTGTTTGTCACCACACACATTTCACCAGGAAAACTCTGGCTAAATGTGTGAGGCCAAGAGGACCTGGAATGATTGAAAATAAGTGGGAATTGGTGTGCAAACAGTTATTTGCCATTCCTCAGGGTCAAAATCGTAAATGTGTGGTTATACTGCACCTGTGAATTATCACAACTCACAATATCAAGATTCCTGGTGTGACATTACTGCACTGGAACTAGTGAAGACCTAGCAATGAGGGGCTTGATGGAGTGTCGAAAGAATCTCAATTCTGTCCTGTTTGGCCATGCACTGCGTTTACATGCGTGCCCTAAGACCTCACAGGTAAGTGTCACCAAACAACAGGAGCCAGACTGTCAGTCATTTTCTTTTTAAGAGTAGTCATGCCACTGCAGGTTTGAATCCATGAGGTACAGACCAATGATACACATTTCCACATAAAGGCTCTATATTTTAGTTACAGTGGTCACTCTCATCATCTGGCAATAAACTGCTCCTTATTCTCTTGTAGTGAGAATAGTGTATTTGCACCATTGCCTATCCAGGCTGCACATATTTCAGTCCTTAATTCTCTTTCTTGGAGGAACAATTTTGGCTCTTGGATGGACAAGGATGGGTGCAGCTCAAGTACTACCATAGATAATGATTTTACCCCTGGAGAAGACTGTCGTGATGGGTATGAGTTCCTCTAAGCTATGTGGATGGGGTCTTCCTATTTCATTCTGGTTTCTTAGAATTTTCTTTAATTAGCTTTCATGGCAATTAAAACAAACATTGGCTCACTTTTGAAGAATTCTGGGATAAAAAGAGGCCAACACTAATGGCGGCAGACTTTTACCTTTTCTAGAGGTGTTTCCCTTGGTAGACGTTGTTATAGGGTGGCATGAAGTTCACTTGTAAATGCATTCTTAGACCAAAATGGGATAGATGATGTTAACAACCATTCCTGGCAAGGTACTTTGAAAAAGCATAACTTTATACAAGTGTATGATTAAGGGGACTAGCAGAACAAGAAGGCTCTCAAAGCTTTTCTGAAAGATGGGTGGCTTTCACTGCTCCGAAGGGACATCAGGAGCTCATGCCACATTTATGAACTGAGAAAGATCACAGCCAACCCCAACAGCAGTCATTCCTAATACATGGAGGTTGGAGAAGGATTTGAAACTAGGAGCAGAGATTTCCTAAGGGGGTCTACTGTTTACTGTGCAAAATGCTAAGATAGATAAGAGGAAGTTGCCGTATAGAATCCATTGTTCACCAACAAGATTTTCTTGACACTAACTCTTTGATTGATTGACACCTACAGGAGGCCCCTCCATTCCCTGGAAACATCATCAAATCTATGTTGATAATTAATGATTATATGATTGTGACTGTATAATTCTGAACTCTCTCCTCGTTAGCTAGGGCATATGCTGACAAACATAGGTATGGACTATTTCAGTAATCTAGCTTGGAAAGCACACAGGGGGACATAGCAGTGGAATGCTGCTCTCTTGGTAGAATAGGTAAAGTATTTTTTAGGGCTGAGACTGTATGAGCCACATGCGTTCTCGCTTGCGAGACACTATTGTTTACAAAAAGGGCTTGGAGCCCGCCCCTAATTTAAAATTCATTGTGCTTCCATGTCACTCTTCTTTGCTGCCTCCTAATTAGACAGTGCAGGCCTGACGCCACTTCCTGTTTCTCCTATGGCGCATGGGCCAAACACAGATTGATTCTTTTTAATTAGTGTCTCACTGGTGCTCGCACTTTGATTGTGGTACCTTTTATTGTATTGCTTCTTTCCCCTCCCATCCACCACTTCTTCGTCTTGCTGCCCCTGTCTTCCCACCCCTCCTCGCTGTCCTTGCTTGTTATCATAGTGAACTGTGGTTTGTGTCTTACGTTTGAGTGCTTTTGTCATAGATAGGGAGGGTTTCACGCATTTTGGGTTGATAACTTGGTGTCACGTTAGGGTTAAGCACCTAATTAAGGTAAAGGTTTGTCAGATGCTGCAGGCATAACTAGGCTTTTGGGCGCTATATAAATCCAGCTTGCTGTCATGAAGAAGGTGTGGCTACTTTTTGTATATGTTTTGGACGAGTTACTTGGCATGTAAACATAGTGATGATGGTGGAGAAAAAGCGGAAATGAGTAGCGATGTGGTCAGCGAGTACCATTAGGGGGTCACAGGAAGTTTTCAGTGGGATATTTCCAATGCACCTAGTATTTATTTATTGTTGGAAATGGAAGAATACATTGAGAACTGATAAACATGTGGGGAGGGCGGAGCAAGCAGCACCAAGTCGTGGAGTCAGAAGGGGCTTAGTGACAATCAATTCATTGTCTTTGATTATATGTGAATTAATTTAACAAACTTGCAAATAAGTTGGCAACAAAGAGGAATGCTCTGCTAAAGCTGTTTACACATTCCTGCACATACGTAACACAAACAAGCATGGTTTAAACGCTTAAAGTTTTTGTCTCTTGAGATTCCTTGAATAATGGGACTGATTAGGATTTATGATGTTTGTGTACTGTCAAGGTCTAGTTGGTTTATACTATTTATCAGAACGAGTTCCAGAATAAGTGACTATTCGTGAGAACATCGTAGAAGTCACTCTTAGAACTGTAATCAAAGCATCCAAAGGCAGGTGTAACTAAACACCGCACTGTACAGGAAAGAAACAACAGTATAAGAATTGTTTGTAAGTGAGACATTCAGAAAGAGCATTTGAGACAGGCATTTGTTGTGCATAAGAAATAGGTAAAAGGTTATGACTGTTGCATGTGTTTCTTTGTAGACAACTCCATTTGAAACCCATTCCCAACCAAGGTGGACTCAGAGGAATTATCTGATTCTTCTAAAGACGATCTTTCCGATTAATCGCAGATACGCCTCGGGGTGGATCACAGCGGCTGAGGGATGCACTAGCATTATACTTGAACTCCATAGAAACCAGCTCCTGTCTTTAAAGGTCTACAGCAGGAAAGGCATGAACAGGGAAGAAAACCTGAAGACCCTTCTCCCCGAGGTTTTTCCGTAATTCCAGGCTATATTCCATAAATCCTTGATGAACAGGTAGGGCATTGAGGAGGTGGGTCCCTATCATCTCTGCATTGCCAAGGTGTGAATTTAAGAATTGCATCTCTAAGTCTGACATTGCTTTGACTGCTGCAGAGTAGGGAGTGTATGTGGGGAATCTAGGCCTCACCTGAAGTGGTCATGTTTTTGGTTTTGTGAGGGCAGATGATGTGCTCCAATTTGAAGAGGCACTCCTGATTTCAACATGGACTTGTTCTAGTAACAGTCAGGGATCAGCCTGTGCCACTCCTGGAAGGTCATAGACCTATGAGCTGATCGAAAGGTTTCAACTGCTGGTGACCATTAGTTCTGGTTTATTCTTTGCCAAATGCTTATTTGTCTAGAGCAGCCTCTTTTTTATTTCTTTTTTTAGTTATATTGATTTCATATGAAACCCCCATTTTGTAAAGTTGGCAACTTACAAACCTATTCAATAGCAATGTTGTTTAATCAAATCTTATGTTTCAGTTACAATAAATTCCCCTCTCTTCGCCATGCTCCTTAACAAGGTGCCAAAGTAATGTATCCAAATTTTATATTTCTGTTACGCAGCTTGCATTCTTCCCCACCCCCCAAATCACTCCATTTCCATTTCCTAAAATGCACCTTCTGTTTCCAATCGCCCATTCACCTCTATTTTCTTTCACCACAGTAGACAGGCTGGTCACTGATCTAATTTCTATAGTTGTGTGCTTACTGCACCTCAGCATGCTACAGAATGCCAGGCCATACCATACTATACAATGACAGGTCATGCCACACAAAAGTTATCATATAAGCATGTTATAATATCATATTATATAATAATCCTTTTGGACAAATATTGTCCAACATGGCAAAAAAAATGCTAATCCAATAGATATTGCATAAGCAAGCCCCATTGGCTTTGCCAATGCTTGTTTAAGTGATGCATTGTTTGAAAACATGAACTGACTATGGTCTCAATCTGAGATGCCAGTCAAAGCGTCTGGTCCAAAAAGATTCTCAGGGATTTGACATTTAGCACCAGGATCTGTTGGATGGCCGGAGAATATTTACCAAATTGCTTTTGATTTCCCATTCATAAGTTCTGTCTTACTAATAACAAGAGACTATGGCTCATCCATTGTTGGGTGGATGATAATCAATTACTTGCTTGTAAGACAGAGATAGGGGTGTGTTTGTCCAGACAAATCACCAGCTGTGTACCATCAGTGTAAGACAGAGCTAAACATTTGAACAACCTTATCAGCTTAGTCAAAGGCTGCACATAGATATTGAGCACGGGGGACGGATACTATGCAACACTGCACTGCACTTTTGAAAAAAGGGGATACATGTTTTAGCCTTCCATATAAGGACACTTTCAAAAGGTAGGTGTTCATGTTAGTGAGTTAGTCTGTCTGTTTTAGGGTGCATCCCCATAATTTCTGTTTTGCAGATGCCAATTTGGATGGTTCTTGATTTAGGAGGAAGGAGAATTAACAATAAATTGGTGCCTTGTCACATGAGGGAATTGTGCTCTGGAAGGTGTTTCTGGAGAGAAGAAGGTCCACTTTTGTATGACCAACCTTGTTGCTGTGTAGTTGGTTTGGGATTTAACATGGTTACCAAGGTCGTGTGACCCGAGGGCAGGATCTTTCATCTAGACAGCCTATTTGTTCTTTTGCTGGGAATCCAGGCCTCAGAGAGGAAATGGAAGCAACTCTTGCTTAAGTGGACCAATTTAACCATTGGATTGGAGCAGCTCAAGCTCCAATCCAGAGGATACTCATTAATCCTCCAAAATGGGGTCTTGGGGTGGACCGGAGCTCCTATGAGGGTCTGTATAGTATTCACAAAAATGTCACCACGCTGGAGTTAATAACAGAAAGTCTACACCCAATGCAGTCTTTCTCTGTAAATGATATTGAATGCTCAACATTTCTGCCAGATCATATTTTTACTGATGATATTCTGACATACATCCCCTGTGAGCATGAGGCGAGCATGGTTTTGTTCTCTTTATGAGTCATTGCAGGTCCCTAAAAAGCAAGGCCCCTCCTGTAGTATAATTTGGTAAGAACGTGAAAAATGAACAAAAATCATGTGGCCATTTGTGCTGCATTGCTGGGAATTTGCTTTTCGTAAGCAGTCGTTCGCAGGAGGGGAATCACTTGCTGAAATATAGTTTAGGCCCCCTGAACTCGGGGTTCTGACCATCTAGCACGTCTTTTGTTGGTACCAAAGAGGGAGTGGAACCACAGTTGTTGCTTGGATGAATTGTTAAAGCTTGTGCATAGTTGTAGCTCCTGCACCACCAGCGAAATGATATAGGCGTCTGAAAAAGGGTAATTGAACCAGAATGGTGGATATTAGTGTACTCTGGGGGTGGGGGCAGTCTACATCAAGCTATTTTAATTGAGGTTAACTTAATGAGTGGTTAAGATAACATAAATAAGATGCCTCTCTGTATTTTAGGCATCAGAAGACTTGCTACATTGTCTCACAGAGGCTTTGCTTCTTAGAAGGTGAATCTGGATAGTAAGGGACATGCTTGTAAATGGCTCGCCTGGTTAGCGTGAGATGGATTAGATATTGCTCATGGTCACCTACAGTCACACGGGGATGGTCTTGTGTTCACCTGCCTTTCGGGTTATGTGGCCAGTCCTTGGGGAGGGAGGAAGTGTAAACAGGTTACCTTGATAAATCTTGAAGTAGAGGCAGTAGAAGCTCCTTCAAAGAAACATAATATTTGGTTGGGTGGTGCATTTTGTAAATGGGGCAGAGGCTATTTATTTTTTACTATTTCATGAAAATATGCTTGATGAGTGGTCAGCTGGTTCAAAAAGCAGGTGGCTGTCTATGTTTTTTAGGGTTACTGAGGCTGTATTAACAACTATCAGGTGAGTATTTCCCTCGTCCAGCATGGGCTTTACTCTGTCGAAGGTATTGCTGCAGGGCAAAGGATCTACTTAGCTGTGGCCTCCATAGTTGTTGCGGGGAGGCATATGTCCTACTCAGATCTCACAAGCTATGGACCTCAGCAGTGAGGCTTCAATTCCCAGATACCTCGAGGTGCTTGTGTTAGGTGTACTAGGAACAGGAAATTAGCTTAGGAATGGGGCTGTGGTTTTGGTGAACAGTCAAAAATGTGGATGATATAGCTCAAGTCTAACCAGAGTAACTGTTTACCCTTTCAGAAATGGACCCTTTCGCATTCTGCTGCTGTGCAGCCATTTTTTGTTGCCCTCAACTAGGAGGATACAATTTCTGTATCTGCAGGGGTGGCTCCTCCACTAAGGTGGAGGAGCGTCGCCCCACTGCTCTTAGAGCAGTGAAAAAAGGAAAAATAATATGATAATGACAACGCTATTATCATTTTATTTTTCGTTGCTGCGGGGCTGAGTTAGGGCAGGGCAGGGTTGGTGGCTCAGGGACGAGGAGTGGTTTGTGCACACTAAGTGGGCATGACTGCATGGCCATCCGCCCTGGGCCGGTCAAACAGTCATGCACACTTTGCATTTTTCCCACCAGACTGTGATGCGCAGCGTGGTGGGGAACATGCACAGGCATGTCTGAGTGCTGATCCTTGGTGCTCAGACCAATCACAACACTGCACTGCAGCATTTTGATTGGCTTCGGGGAGCCTGTTTGCTTCCTGCTTCTTCCGGACTGGAGTCTGGAAGAGAAGAGAAGTGGAGACCACAAGGAGAGATGGTGGAAAAGATAAGTGTTTTTAAAAAAAAAAAGAAATTCAATCCCCGCACCACCCCCGTTCGCTACCATCCGCCACTGTGTATCTGTGCCTTTGTATTGGTCTGCACATTCCATTGTCTTCTAGGATGGTGACTCATACCATGACCCACTCTAGCTGTTTTAATAGACAAACATAGATCATCATCTCATACCAAATGCATGTTAAGTTATACCACTCAACTCACCCTCATGTGCGTGTTGCCACTCACTACTGTATCATTTTCACCCTACCAACATAATAAAAGTTTATTGTGAACTCAAAAATGCCATCTGCCCTGCAGGCTTTCCACGCCCTCCACAAAGTATTCAACTCCACTGAGTTCAGTGGATCACCAGCCAGCGACCCATATTACTTACATTCACCTCCCATGCCCATTGTGGCTCAATAGGTTCAGAGGAATGATGGAGGCTTGAGTAAGATGTGTGCCTTTCTATTTGTGACCATTCATCGAGAAGGAAGTTCTCTTCCACAATAAAAGTCAAGGAAATAGGTTTTGTACATTATAATCTTCATTTATGGTAGTGTGTTGATGTAATTATAAGTCATCAAAGGCAACAAAATTTGGGAAGGATGAAACATGCCAGCGGTGACGCACAACTAGAGTTTGGAATCTCAGAACATATTTTTGGAATCGTTTTAGAACTACAGAGAAACTAGAAAGGACTTGTTTCATTTATGACTGTATTCCGACTCGGATATAACAGAAGATTTCCCAAATATTTCCAGTTTCAATTAGTTTGACATGGCGGTCACAAATATCCTTATCATACCGCCCATGCATTTAGGTTTCCTTGAACACAAAAGTCACAGTAACACTATCATAATGAAACATTCCATAGCAACCGTTTTTGCCAAACAAAAGACAATGTGTAATTTCAATCTACAAGAAGCATTGCAGTCTGTCGTTTAAAAAGCCATGCTTACTATTCGTTCACCTAAAACTTGAATGAAACATGGGAGTGCAAAAGCCTCAAATTAGGGACTAAATAATATAATTACTATGAAAGGTTTCACATTTAATTTTTGGAACATGCTCGTTCATAATTGGATTATCTTGTGCACTTTGTAAATGGTCAACATAATATCCAAGACCCATTTTAGAAACAGGGCAACCCAAGTATGGGAGGCTACTTCTATACTATTCGAAAGGTGAACTTCAATCAAACTGGGTCTTTATTTCATAAGTAATGTTTTTGAAGTGTAGTCCTTAACAATCATTGGCAAAGGTAGAAGAACTCACCTTTCAAAAGTGAAACTTGACTTTTTGGCTTTGTCAATGCTTTTTGCCAATGTTGTTCTTAATTAACACTGGGCATAGGACTACACTACGCTCACAGAGTATAATAAGTTTGTGCAACTACGCAAATTGCATGTAGCACAGTGCAAAAACCGTGCTAATTGACATAGCATAGCAACAAGATCATCAACACCTACAAATGCTTTGATGAAGCAATTTTACATACTAAAAAGAATATAACCAATTCACAAAAGTGAACTTTGAAAATGAAACTATAAGGCAATGAGAGAGGTGATGATTGTGGCGTCCCCACTAACCTAGGGGGAGGACCAAGCAGATGCCTCGAACACAAAGAGCATATCATGATGAACGATTCAGTGGTGGTCCCTTCCTCCTAGGACCACCCCAAGCACAGTTATGGGCAAAAATACAATCCCAACCAAAGGCCCTGCAAAGCATTATGGGACTAGATTAGCAGTGGGCAGTGAATATTATAGTGTCCAATATCAAAATAATTCTACAAAGAGCTGCAGTTCCACTAGTCGTTACTAGATTGAAACCCTTTCATGAAGCTTTTGCATTTGACTCGTGAGGGACATCTAGTAACGACTAGTGGAACTGCAGCTTAATGTAATAATAATTTCAATGCTTTTACATTTGACTCGTGAGGGACATCTAGTAACGACTAGTTGAACTGCAGCTGTTTGTAGAATTATTTTGATATTGGATACTATAATATTCACTGCCCACTTCTAATCTCGTCCCATAATGCTTTGCAGGGCCTTTGGTTGGTATTGTATTTTTGCCAATAACTGTGCTTGGGGTGGTCCTAAGAGGATGGGACCACCACCGAATCGTTCAACAAGATGTGCTTTTTGTTTTCAAGGCATCTGCTTGGTTCTCTCCCTAGGTTAGGGAGGATCCCAAAATCATCACCTCTCTCACTGCTTGTTAATTTATCGTTTTCACTTTTGTGAAATGACTATATGCATTTTAGTATCTAAAGACAGAGATACTTATTTTATCTTAACTTGCACTGTGTAAGATTTCTTTGGCAGTTATTGTACAGTGCAGTCAAGCACACAGCTCGCAATTTGTGTAGCTCCGTGTAGTTCAAAATGTACTTTGCGTAGTTACGTGTAGTGCTCCTATGCAAACTACGCCCAAGGTTATTCTTAATGGGCAAAATGAAAAAAAAGGTTTCTTTACCAATGCTGAACAGCATTGACAAAAAACCAAACTGTAATGACATATATATGGTCATGCTCCCCCAGACATGATTGTGCATATGTCATTTTGTTTAATTTGCCTTTACAAGGAGTCTGAGGACTATCTTGGAGTGGTAAAATAAAAAAATATAAAAAGTACACTAAAGTGAATTTTTGTTAAAAGCAGCAGCCAGTAGCAAATTGCAGGTGCCAGCACCTCCAAACGAAGGAGAAAAAACTCATAATGTTACAATGGTGTAGTGGTGGGGTGAAGAACAAATGCCAACAAGCGGCAGAAGCTGTTGTGGGGAAGCATAAGCAGGTGCTGGGTGGGGAGGTGCATAAATTAATAGCAAAACAAAAAGCAAACAAAAGGGTTGGGGGAAGCAATGGATGTGCTGGGGGACAGGTAAGCTAAATGGAAAGTGTGGGACAGGGAGGTGAGGGGGAAGCACAGCTTGGGAGAGAAAGCAAGAAAATGCATGCACTCCCATCAATTGCTAAGTCTGCAAGAGAAAAGTAGTTCCCTGATGTGAAGCTTTGGAAGGATACAAGTCATCCAATTAAAAGGATGGGAGAGAAGCTGTGCTCCAGGGGAGGAACAAACAAAAGAAGTGGAAGGAATGCCATTGAATATGATGCAAGCAAGAGAGAGAGTGGCAAAAAAGGCAACAAATGATAAGTGGCAGGCTGACCCAAAGCCCACTATCAGTATTGGTATTTACACACTAAGGGGCATATTATCAAGAAACGGCGTTAAAATTATCGCCGCTTTAGCGGCAGAAAACTGCCGCTAAAGCGGCGATAATGGGCTTGATAATATGCCCTTGAGAATTCCAATAGAAGCCCATGTTCTGGTGTCAACATGGGCTTCTATTGAATTCTCAAGGGCATATTATCAAGCCCATTATCGCCGCTTTAGCGGCAGTTTTCTGCCGCTAAAGCGGCGATAATTTTAACGCCGTTCTTGATAATATGCCCCATGGGACCTCATTTATGGGGTTTTGGCGTAGGGCAGGGCAGCAAGTCACCTTGCTGCGCTGCCCTACGTCAGACTGAAAGGGCAGGAATGCACCGTATTTATCCAATTCGGTGCACTCCAATTAGTCTATCAAACTTTTCCGATTCGTGCTCTTGTTTATGAGGTAAGACTTAGGTCAGGAAGCCTGCATTTCTCATTCATAATGCCCCGTTTTGGGGGCTGCATTTCATACTCCGAGAAGAGAGCTTCAAAGGTGTAATCATTGGACATGATATATGCTCCTTGCATTACCGCCCAATTAGCTCTTATGCCTACCGATTCACTCCATCAGTGGGAGTCAGAACTCTTTCTTCTTCGAAACACCCCCAGCCATATCCATTTTTGATATATAAGAGAGTGCGTCGAGCCACTCTGAATAAAGGAGGGGCAGATCACCCACCCATTTTTTTTTTACAAATTTCCATTCTCATCAGCACAGTTAGGTAAAAAAGTAAGGGGCATATTAGCAAGAACGGCGTTAAAATTATCGGCGCTTTAGCGGCAGGAAACTGCCACTAAAACGGCGATAATGGGCTTGCTAATATGCGTTATGGAATTCCAATAGAAGCCCGGGTTAGATGTCCTGCACATCTAACCTGGGCTTCTATTGGAATTCTATAACGCATATTAGCAAGCCCATTATCGCTGTTTTAGCGGCAGTTTCCTGCCGCTAAAACGGCGATAATTTTAACGTGGGTCTTGCTAATATGCCCCCAACTTTCTTGTGTCACTGCTCAGTTCCTCCGGTCCCACTACTATCCCAAAGATAGTCAAAGAGAGGCTTACCATAATATCCACCTCCACAATGCTCGAAACACTCTTACCCACTTCTTCTCAAAACCTCAGGATCCCTGGGCATTCCATGAACATATGGATGTCTGTTGCCTTTTCTAACCTGCATTTGGAACATTTGGCTACACCACCTTTCCCTATCTTTGAGATTCTGTATGGTGACCAGTAGGATCTGTGGAGGGGAAAAAGATGATTTCTTCTTAAAAAGAAGGCTTTACAATGTTATATTAAGTGTGTATCGATACTTGCCAAATACCTTGTAACTGCGCCCTCAGCAAGCATCCTCCCCAGAGTTCCTCTGCCAGCTTGAAGTCCCATTCCAGATTATCTATTAGTTCCCAGCACCAGATTGATACTTCTTTCTTCCCTAAGAGCTTTCCTGACAATTGTTTCTCCAGATCATTCATGGATCCCAAATCAAATTGCATACTCTGCGCCCAGCTTTTCAGCTTTAAGTACTTGAACCTAGAGAGCTTTCTCCCCATCTCCTTGAGCACTTAGCAGTCTTAAGCATGATACCTCAATTACCCCTTTCTAGCACAACGGATGGAAGAAAAACGTTTCCCTCTGTGCCGACGATCTTATGGTTTTTACGTCGGACCTATCCACAACCTTTCCAGCAATAGTTCAGAGAACAGCAAAATTTGGCAAGATTTCAGGATATCCTGTTAATGCTGAAAAAACTTAATGGTTTGGAATCAGGAGAGGGACAACCCCTTAATTAAGAATGTGAGGAAGTATTTGAGGTTAAAGACCACGCAAGACATCAACAAAATTCCGGAAGTAAACCTTGGGAAAGACTTGGCCCATCTCCCTCTATCTCCCTCTATCAATCTTTGGCAGAACCAATCCAGTGAAGATTGTGATTCTTCCCAAATGTAGTTTTCTCTTTAATACAATCTCATTAGATCTCAAGAAAGATTGGTTAGAAAAAATACAGCAGGGGCATATAGGGGGCCGAGGATTTCATTGAAAAAGCTGCGTAGAAGCAGGTATAATGTGAGCTATCCCTGCCGGATATGTATTCTTATGCTTTGGCCTTTCAGATGAAGAACACTAGGATGCCCTTAAATATGCCAGACTGTTCAGAGATAGGGTCCTTGTTTAAAGCAATGTTAAAAGGAGTTAAAGGGGCTGAAATGCATTTCTTGTTTAATTTCAGAGATATGAAGCTATGCCCAGGGTGTGGTCCTGTATCAGAGGTGCAATGAATTTGGAGCATTACAGCAACCTGGCTCCCATATGGGATTGCAAAACCAAAGGGGGTCCCTTGCTCACTTTTCCACTGGATTCAAGATAGCCTGGCTGATGACGGCTGTAAGCCAGAAACCGGTCCCAGGATGCTTGTTTCCGGTCCAGGGAAGACATGGCTTGGCAGTTTGGGCTGGACTGTTCCCATGAGGCACAGGGTCAGACTGATTTGCATATGGCCATGTCTGAACTGGGGTGGCGGAGTGAGCTAAAGAATGATGATGGATTAAACCCAGATCAGTTGACTGGGGGTGAGTGCTTGCAATGTTCAACACTCCGTCCATCATCCCCTTTGGTTTTGCTATGTTCGCCCTAAGTTGGCAGGGTATGCCCAGACGTGGGTCCCTTGCTCACTTTGCCGCTGGATTCAAGATAGCCTGGCTGATGATGGCTGTAAGCCAGAAACCGGTCCCAGGATGCTTGTTTCCAGTCCAGGGAAGACATGGCTTGGCAGTTTGGGCTGGACTGTTCCCTTGAGGCACAGGGTCAGACTGATTTGCATATGGCCATGTCTGAACTTGGGTGGCGGAGTGAGCTAAAGAATGATGATGGATTAAACCCAGATCAGTTGACTGGGGGTGAGTGCTTGCAATGTTCAACACTCCGTCCATCATCCCCTTTGGTTTTCCCATATGGGATTCCCTGGGCACTCCTGAGTGTTTGAAAGACAAATTAGCTCTACCAATCAGTGCAGCAGGCATACAATCTTGGGGTAATCTCTCTTGAGATGGCAGGCTGTTCCCTTGGCATGAGATAAGTAATACGGTACATTCCTGTCCTTTCCCCCTGCACTGGCGCTGTTTCTGCAGCCTAGCGCCAGGCAAGGTGCAAGGGTGGCTGTGTTGTTGACAGAATTATTTTTGTGCAGGAAGTGGCACCTTCCTGCACAACAACATGTGAGGCTTTTTCCTCTATCCATGTGTGCTACAGATTGCAGCACAGATGGAATGAGGAAAAAACGAGGCAAAATAAAGTTATTTTTCCTAGTTTGCTCCTCCTCTCGGGAGGCATAAGGTTTTTGTGCATCCGCAGGTTTACTTGGTTTTGTAAATCTGGGGAAGCATCAAACCCCATGGATGTTGCATGGGAACACCCACCGGAACATCCATGAAACGCCTCCCTAGCGCAGAATAAGGCAATGCAGCGATTTGCGCTGCCTTGCCTTACTTTAAATCTATGAGGCCATTCATGGCCACGCAGGAGCATCACAAAAAGTGACACTCCGGCAGTGCAAAGGGCTCATAAATAACAACAAACAGCTAAAAGAAGGATCCAAATTGATGCTGTAGTTTTGTTCCAAAATATTGAACATCTTAATAGCCCATTTATTTTTACAAGTAAGTGGATATCACTTAAGTAATATAATCCCACAGAAGTAAGCATTATTTTTAGAGTTATGGCTGAGATGCATGTGGAAAGAACACTTGTTCAAAACAATTAAGCTCTAACGTAGTTATAGCTTACTCAGAGTGAGTCTAAATGGAAAAACGTCATCAACAGTACGCCAATAGTCATTCATTTCAATTTCATTCCTGAGTGATCTGCAGCAAAGGGCACGAGTGCCTCAAAGCTTTCTTGAGTCTGGGAGAAGCGATAACATATTATTATGTCCACACATGCCCCATCATAGCCTTGCTAACAAATTAAAACAACATTCCTGTTTTTTAAATCTGGTTGAACTTGATTTTTTATTAGAAACCTATTTATTGCCAAATTTTAGTGCGTCATGTTCCTTTCTGGGACTGTCAGTCGTGGTGGTGTAAACTCGATCTTGGCAGGCATTGATAAGGAAAGAATGGTTTGGGAACGTTCCCTGAATATTTATGTGCGTTTTAAGTGCACACCCTGACAGATAATGGGATGATGTGACCTAAAGTACATTAATAATGCAGACCTGACCCATGATGTTTTTCAAATAAGTTAATCAACTTTAACAGAGCTTGGCTTTGGGGCATAGGCCTTAAAAAAATATTGGAGCAGATTGACCAAATTTATTACACGTGTAACTATGGCATCTGCAGTTAACACCTATGCATCTTTACATCAATCAATGTATTCCTTCCTTTTTTATCCATGCATAAACAGCATTTTGTATGCTTATGTGTAGATTTCACTTATGCCTATTGTTATCCCTACGTATGTGTACTTTATACATCATGTACAGCAATGAAAACGGTATAGCATAGTCTGTGCCACTGAGGGCCGGACTGGGAACTGAAACCGGCCCTGGCAAACTGCTCGGCCGGCCCCCGGGGAGGGGCAAGGTGGGGTGCGGCCGAGCTGTTGCTAGGGCCGGTTTCTGCCGATTTTGTCATAGGGGTCCAATATTGCCAGGCCCGGTAACAAAAACGCCCTCCCCCCAGGGGCCCAAAACCGGCCTCCACCTTGGCGGCCCACCGGGTAAACGCCTGCTGCCCGCTAAGGCCAGTCCGGCCCTGGTGCCACTGCACCTTCTGCATAACTCATAGCTACGCCCCTGCCAATATCATTAGGAATGCCGACTATAACTTAAGAATTTAGACATGTGTGCTTATCATTCTGTCGATGCACAGTCTGCACATTTCTTTCTGTTTGTGAATCATGTAACCTACACAGATTTACATTACACATTTTCCAGGTAGAAATTCATGTGAATCCGCCACTTATTGAGAGACCATCTGAATATAATATAAATCAATATCTATAGAGGGGGCGGGATGATCTGCTTTTTGCAAATTAAATGGTGTTTTATTCTAATTAATATAAAACACTTAGGGACTGATTTACAAAGATGTCATGCAATCCAGCACAGCAACCAAAGTTCCTACACTCCAAAGTGTGAGAAAGAGAGAGACAGAGAGCACGTATCTCCGAACATATGGCACCATCCTGCTCTCACCATGGCTGGCGCAGAATCAGGCTACGCAGCGTGACGCACACACCTTTGCACTATAGTGCAAGGGTGTCAGCATCATGTCTAGCATCCGTTTTGAACTGGAAGAATAGCTTTCCAGTACAAAATACTATTCATAGACTAACTTTAAGCTTTTAACACTTGGATGTGTTCTATGCAGTGCAGCATGCATGAGAAGTGGGAAAAGTTAGGAGAAAGAAAAGCATTTCTCTTTTGTAACTCCAGCTTCAATGAACCACAAACCTTTGGCACAAAGCCCTGCTTAATACTTATCATAGATAGGGCTTTGCATCAAAAACCATGGATGGTTGCATGAGAACTCCCATGTACCACCCATGGAATGCCCCTTTATAATGCAAAGTAATGCTAAGGAGCTCAAAGTGCTGCTTTGAGTTACTTTTAGGCAACTTTGGGACTCAAACCAAGTTTAATGCTGGAAATGAAATCCACAGTAAACATTTTGTGCAGGTTTGAGACACTTTTGTGTCACAAACCAAGCACAAAATGTTGGTAGAAAGAAAGAAAAGAACATTTAGAAAGTGCTCAAATACCCATAGACGTCTTGGCGCTGCCACAGTGTCTACTTGCTTATCACATGGAAAAAGTCCATACTTTACATCCTGGACTGGAACAGCCACGTCCTTAATCATTTCCTAAAAGAAAGATGGTCAGCTAACAACAGAACATCATAAGATAGGTCAATCCAGAGTTTGGAAGTCAGAATTTCAAAGGATCTTCCACCCCAGCGGCGACACTTACATCTCTTCACTATCGGGGTTTTTTTGGAAGCCGATCTCAAAGCTCTTTGAAATTTAGGGGCATATTAGCAAGACCGGCGATAAAATTATCGCCGTTTTAGCGGCAGGAAACTGCCGCTAAAACGGCGATAATGGGCTTGCTAATATGCGTTATGGAATTCCAATAGAAGCCCAGGTTAGATGTGCAGGACATCTAACCTGGGCTTCTATTGGAATTCTATAACGCATATTATTAAGCCCATTATCGCCGTTTTAGCGGCAGTTTCCTGTCGCTAAAACAGCGATAATTTTATCACCGGTCTTGCTAATATGCCCCTTAGTCTCCAGGGGGCAGATTTACAAGCCCCTTGCGCCACTTTTGCGTCACTTTTAACATGGGAAAAGTGACGCAAAAGTGGCGCAAGGGGCTTGTAAATGTGCCCCCAGGTACTTTGGGCCTGTCCTATTTAGAACTTTATGTGCAATGCACAAAGATTTAATAATAGACCTTTTTTTCGCAGGAAGCCCGTGAAGACTGTAAATCTTGGTGGAGATGGACTGATATTTCAGTATATCCAAAATAGCCGGCTGCTCTGTTTTGGTTTACTTGTAGTCTCTTCAAATCAGTTAAATTAATGCCCAAATAAAGGACACTGCAATTGTCCAATCTAGATAGTATTAATGCAGACACTACCAATTTGCGAGAATTCACGGTATATAGGGAAAAAGCTTCCTAAGCATCTACAAGGTCAACGCACATCTTGAAATGACAGAGCTTACTTGTTTGGTAAAGCAAAGAGAATTGTCAAAGATCACACCCACATTTCTTGCTAATCTAACGGCCCCAAGATGAGAATCCATTTCCCCTAGCCACCACATCATAGGCCAAATTTCACATTGTTTGCCAAAAATGATAACCTCAGTTTTTCTACATTTAACTTAAGGCAGTTGATAGTTTGTCCATTTACAAACGACCCTCAAACTGTTTTTGACATTTTCTGCAGTTGCCTCAATATCCTCTGAAATGCTAACAATTATTTGTGTGCCATCTACATAAGAAAAGACTGATAGACCAAATGATCTAAATAGAAATGCAAGAGGGGAAACATACAAATTGAACAGGATAGGACTTAATGAAGACACTTGTGGCACCGGACACGGCAGAGAGAAGGGGTTGGAGCAATATTGGTTGCAGATTATCACCTGGGATCATCTTCCCAGAATAAAAGATTCAAGTAACTGTAAAGCTTTACCTTTAATCCCTAACTGGCCCAGAGGAGTCACTAGCACAGAGTGGCTCATGGTATCAAATTCCATGGAGAAATCTAATAATATCAACGCAGCAGAGCCGCCCTTTTTGACCATACCTCTGATATCCTCAGTTGGGGCTATCAATGCTGACTCCATGCTGTGTCCATTTCTGAACCCAGATTGTGTATGGGGCAAACTAGTAAATCTGCCACATAGCCCACAGTCTTATATTTTCGATTTGTGAATCAACACAGTACATTTGTAATCTCAAAGCATCTATTTCCCATCTGCCAGATCATTTATTTATGTTTTTAGTTTTCATTATGCATTTCTATAAGGGAGATGTGCGACTAGTGGCTATTATGTGCTATTTGTGATCTTGTTTATCAGTGTGCATGTGCAAATTAGTAGGTGTCTCTGGCACGCCAACATTTTTGTTGAAGATTAATGTTAGGGTCAAACTCATCAAGCTCATGTTGGAAAAGAAATACATTTACCCCCTTATGTTTTCTTCTATTAGTGAAGTCGTTTTCTGATTTTTTGGGGATTCACAATAAACCACAGGACTACCACTGGTGTACAACTGGTGTAGATTTCCTAGATTTCTCCTTTGTGCAAAGGTTACCAGGTGGAAAATTCTGTTGGGGGGAATGGTGGGAATATTTGGGTATTTAATTAAATTGGAAGGCCTGCCCCATTGGAATAACCACAAACCAACCCCTAATCCTAAACTTGTTGGTATGGAAATACTAGCATACTGACTGAATTTCTGCATTCATGAGTGCACATTAGGAACAAAGAATTCCACCAGTCCCAATTCTGTGAATCAGGGAAGCAATCTTAGTTGTAAGTTGCAGATTCTATGCAGCTAAGACCTTAATCACGAAACAAATTTGTGAATTTGTTCATTAGTAGGAAATAGAATGGAGTGTGCCGTGCGCAAGACTGCAGGACATAGTCACCAAGGAAACCTTGAAAGGGCACAGAAATACTACCCAATGCTCACTTAATAAACAAGAGCTTGCCAGTTGCACTTGAAAAGATCAGCAAATGAATTTTACGTAAGCAATACTAGATCCAGACTGGTTGTAAATTATTATCACACTCTGTAGGGTACACCAAAAAGGAATTAATAAAGGCAATTATAGGTAAACATTCTGCATATGACAGAGGCATTTAATAGACCTTATGTATAATGCAATGGGAGTTTAATAGTATGTGCTTTAGTGCTGACAATAACAAAAGATCTTGGGGCCTGATTACGAGTGACTCTTGGTCGCATGTGATAATTCTTGCACTCGATAAATTCTAATACTGAGGTATTTGTAATATATCAGGAATAATAATTATCATTCATTCTAAGATTAGCCCACAAAATGGGGCATAATTAACAGATTTTGGTACTTACCACACCAAAATGTTGCAGACTATTTCACACCACTTATAATTGTGATATAGAGGGATCGCAATTTACAAAAGTAAGACATAAATTAATCTAAGCTGCGGCCATTGCTTAGTGCTACATTCACGTCATCATATTCTGCCCACTGTAATACTCAGGTAGATGAAAGGTGATGGGTGGAATGCTTGAATTAATCTCAGCTACTGGTAATTACTGATGCTACATGGCGAAGTAAGCTAAAGAATGATGATGGATTCAACCCAGATCTGTGACAGGGGGTGAGTGTCTGAAAAGTTTCAGCATTCCTTCCATCATCTCCTTGTGTTTGCTTTGTTCGCCCTAAGTTGGCACGGTATGCCCAGACATGGGTCCCTTGCTCACTTAGCCACTGGATTCAAGCTGGCCTGTCTGATGGGGGGGTGTTACTCCGAAACCGGTCCCAGGATGCTTGTTTCTGTTCCAGGGAAGACCAGGCTTGGCAGCTCGGGCTGGACTGTTCCCATGAGGCACAGGGTCAAGACTGATTTGCATATGACTGGGTCTGAACTGGGGTGGCGAAGTGAGCTAAAGAATGATGATGGATTCAACCCAGATCTGTGACTGGGGGGGAGTGTCTGAAATGTTTCAGCGCTTCATCCATCATCCCCTTGTGTTTGCTTTGTTTGCCCTAAGTTTGCAGGGTATGCCCAGACGTGGGTCCCTTGCTCACTTTGCCTCTAGATTCAAGCCAGCCTGACTGATGGGGGGTGTTACCCCGAAACTGGTCCCAGGATGCTTGTTTCCGGTCCAGGGAAGACCAGGCTTGGCAGTTTGGGCTGGACTGTTCCCATGAGGCACAGGGTCAAGGCTGATCGGAACACAAGCAGCCCCAGACTGGTTTCGGCTTACATATTTTGTTTTTGTTTTTTATATAGCGCGAACTAGACCAGAGGGTATCAGGTATCAGAGCGCTTTACATGAGCACCAGTTTCGTTACAGATGGACACATTCATTTTTGTTAGGCACAGGGAGATTGAGTGATTTGCCCAGAATCACAGGATGTTGAGCGTCATTGCCGAGACTCGATCCCGGTTCCCCAGCTTCGAGGTCGACCACTCTAGCCGTAAAGCTACATCCTCACCCCAAATCACCACTAATGCCAGGATACTCTTCTTTACCTTCTTCAGTCCTGCTTCTATATGGTATTTTTACTTTGGAAATGCTCGGCGCAGCATCTTCCCCATGTCCTGTTACCATACAAAAGTGTCTGTATTCTGTCTTCACCTTTTCCTCCACTCTCATCTCTCCCTATTAATGTAAAGATCCTCTCTACATCTAAACGAAGCAGCATCAACCCCCTCCCTTCTCAATGCGAGCAGGGCAATTTGTAAGATTGATTTACACTGGGCCACATCTTCACATGGAGATCCCATTGTGGTCTTTGGAGCAAGCCAGTAACACCATCAATAAATCATTTTTTTTAAATTCTAAAATCAGTGATTTACAGACAAATGAGGCCTCGCAGGAATAGCGTGAGTCCTGTAGCACAATGAGCACAGGACCAATCTCTGGGCATACCCATTTCTCTAAGAGTGTCTACTGCAACAAAAAAATGTGATGGAAGAAATGCTTGAATTAATGTCAGCCACTGGCAATCGGTAGTGGCTGTATTCTAGTCCATTGTGTTTCACCCTATATGACACTCCTCATAGAGACCATTCTTATGTAACATCAGTCTTAGTCCTGTTCCAACAGCCCTGGCACACTCCAGACAAAAATTTAAGAAACCATAGACTGGTTTTGGCTTTCCTAGGCATCCTCAATGAGGTATAACTTGAGTCATTTGGCACAGTGAGCACAGGAACCACGTCTTGGCTTGCCTGTCATACTTGGGATGCCTAATGAAACAAACAACAAAATGAATGAAAACATGTTTGAATTACTCTTATCCACCGCGATTGATCCTAGCTTTATTTCAATCCATCATTTTCAACCCACTATATCACGCTAGATAGAGACCACCCATATGCAAATCAGCTTGTTCCTGCTTCAACAGTCCACTAATGTGCAGGGATGCAGAGTAAGAAAATACCAGTGGGCGTAATTAATTCAAGCATTCCACCCATCACGTTTTTGGTTTTCTTAGTGTCAGTAATTAATGACAGTTGCAAAACCATTAGTATACATGGCTGAAAAACTTTGCGAATAGCACGGGCACAAGCAAAAACGAGAGCATTCTACATATGTGTCTGCATAACAGATGTACATGTTGGATTGCCTAAGTTCATCAGGGCTTATCCAAACATCATCATTGAAAAGATGAGCAAGGATGGTTAACATTCTAGCAAGGTGTGACTTCTGAACCTGCAAAAGTCTGAGCCTGATACATATGACAGATTTGATGGGACACGGTTGACAAAGTCGTAGGCACAGACAACACAGATGCCCTTACACTGAAATCTATAGGTACAGTGGCGTAGCAAGGGGGGGGCACAAGTTTTGGGGCTGGCCGCCTTACCTACGGCCATAGCGGGAATCACCAGCACCATCCGACGCCCCCCGGATCTTACCTGCGGTCGTCACGGGAATCGCCAGCAGCCCCCGCTCTTACATGCTGCTGCGGGCAGCAAACACAGGGACCACCACGGGTGGCACATGGGGTAGCTTCGCCACTGCATAGGTAGTGGAAGTCACAAATCCTTTGACAGTGATAACATCACAGGGCTTAATTCAAAAAGGTAAGCTTTCTTGTAAGTTTACGATTGTTTGCTATCATAAAGGGATTTACGAGTAGTATCTTTACGAGTGCGGAGTCTCCACATATAAAAAGACCTATCTTTTTATGTGGGGAGAATCCGCACTCGTAAAAATACTACTCGTAAATCCCTTCATGAATTCCAAACAACTGCAAACTTGTACAAAAGTGTAAGTTTACCTTTGTGAATCAGTCCTACAGAGTTGACCCTCAGTTATGCCCCTTGCCCCTGAAGCACCACTTATTTGCTGCTGAGGGGCCAGGGAAAGAGAGAACCAAAGCGACTACACAAGTATCTTGATCCTTACTCATTTTGTTTTATTGCACTACATTCATGAAAGCTAAGACCATGATTTGCAAGGACGCCTCCATGGGAATGATAAAAATAGTAAGTAGTGGCAGTTGCTACCAGTGGCTTTTACTAATTGACATTCATGGAAGACAAGACACGCCAAACAATATCTATTTTCATGAGAGCTAAAATGACTTACCTTTTTTAAATCATGGTCATTCAGCCATTGGTTTGTATCAAGTTCCTTTCCATGAGCAAGATAATCTTTTTCACACACTTTGTTTCTATTATTAGTTTGATACAGCTATTTCACTAAATACATGAATAGAAGATGAACATATTTTGATGTCCATTGAATGTTGCAATATTTCGGCTCCCATAAATCTGCTCTTTGATTTGCATGCTATCCACTTCATGTGTCCGCAGTTGCAACACGTGACGTCACCATTTGAAATATGCTGGAAGCACGACTTTACATTTGCCAGCAGGGTGGTTGTTCGTGTATACATTTTTGGTTCCAGGGTCAATTTAAATAGTGTGATGTTTTTTAGCTTGTCTACTTCTGCTACAGTTTTGGTATTTTTCTTTCTTCTCATTGGTAGTTGTCACTTTACCACAATCCAGGCCCTCGTCCACCAACGGAAATAGTAGCAAACCCCTGCTTCTTGAACTTGGTAGTCACTTCGGACTTCTGTAACATTAACAAGATACTCATGTGTTAATACCATCACAGAACTCCTTGGTGACATGCAATGCTGTGTACTTTGCAGCTTGGGGCACTTTATCCCATACATTTTTGACAGGGTGTCTTGTTTAATATACCACTTTGAAGGGAAAAGAATTAGTTGGTGCAATAAAAGTGCTTTCCTTAACAGTAACTCTTGCTGCTGACATCTGCTACACTCCTCCGGTCAAATGTTGTCATCCTGGCAAGGACAATTCACTATTCCATCCTTTAACTGTACAATTACATTATTTAATCGCAACTCCTGCTGTAGGAATTTGGGTTTAGTAGTTGAATGGGGTGAAACCCTACTCAAGCAGCAACCGTAATTCTTGTCAGGATGAAACACAGGCAAACCCTGAAATGAACCTGTGCTTAACCTTTTGCATGCAATGTGTAAAGTATTTATGCAGCACTTCAAACAGTAATAAAGTGAAAACACAACACAAGAAAAATCCCACACCAATTTAGAGAAATAGAGTAAACTGCAATAAATTTTAATTTCAATAGAACGGGAGATATACAATTTCAAAGATTTAAGGTAAGTATTGCACCTAAAAGCATAAAGCGCCACACGTGCTTATCTGGTCATGTGAGACCAGGTGAGAGTCACAAGTTCAGGCCGATTGTGATGGAGCATGGGCCTGATACAGGGAGCAGGTTAGTCAAACTGAAAGAGTTACCTTCAAAAGTCCTGCATGAAGAGTTCCGTTCACTGGGGAGGGGGCCGCAAGGAGCAGGGAGAGCATCACCAACGGACGTCGCTGTAGCACAAAAAACCTGTCATGTGTTGCGGATGGTCATTGCAGGAGATTTGGATTGGCGGTCACCGTCGGCTGATGATGCTGTACCGCGAAGAGCAGATCTCACGTTGCTAGGTGTCACTGGCGGTCGATGTGGGGTGAAGAGTGGCATTCACCGGAGCTTCGTTTTTGCAAGAGCTTGGCACAAACAGGCACATTCACGGTTGTGAAGAGCCCCAAACATTACGATTTCTCCTTTTCTTGGAGAGGGAGATCAACAGATGCCACACCAAGGGTCCAGGACCTGAGAAGCACCTCTTGGGTATCAGGAACTCACTCCTGGTGAGAACAGCAGGGCTCAGCAATGCTAGTTGCAGGTCCAAGCAGCAGGCCAGCTGGACAGATGAAGGGTGCCTCTGGAGCTTGTCATGTGTCTGTACCTGAGAACAGGAGGTCAGTCAGCTGACCCTTGGAGTCACTTCACCCTGGTATGAATGGTGCAGGCCCAGTTTTCCTTCTCGGCAAGCAGGGCATCCGAGTAGCAGGTAATCCAAGTAACAGTTCTTCTTGCAGCACAGCTGCACAGCAGTCCTTCTTCTATAGTTTCCACAGGTCCAGACGTGAACTGAAGAGTAGGGTCTGAGGGCCCACTATTTAGCCTTGGTGCAAACTCTGAAGTAGAATAGGTTTCTAGAGGGTTCTACCTGCAGAGGTGCTTGGAATTTCTGCCTCCCTGCCCTGGCCCCAGCTTGCCTGGGGGCACAAAAGACCAGTGCCAAACCCTTTGTGAGTGTGCGAAGGCAGAGGCTTTGTGATGTGCAAGAGTAATAAGTGACAGATCCACCCCCTATCAAGTCAGAGAAGGACAATCCTGCCAAAACCTTTTCCCCTTTGTCTCACTGCCTAGGAGCAATACACAAAGACAAACTGCCAGCTACATCTAGTCATGTGACCCAGGGCACAGGCTGTAGGCACCAAATGGTTGGGACAAGAAAATGCCAACTTTCTGATGTGTGGCATTTTCACAATTGTGACTTAAAATCCGACTTTACCATTAAATAGGGGTTTAAATTACAATTCTTCAGACACCCAACTCTATATCGCTACCTGCTCCCAATTGAAAGTTATCACTTATTAAATGTAATTAGGTAGCCAAATGTTATCCTATAGGAGAGGCAGACCCTGAATGGTAGTGAAAAATGAATTTAAAAGTACATGTAAAAGTTAAAATTACATGTCCAACTTTTTTAATGCACTGCACCCTGCCCTATGGGTTATTTAGGGCCTACCCTTGGGGTGACTTATATGGGTTAAAAAGAAAGGTTTAGGCCTGGCAAACGTTGTAGTTTGTGCGGTTGAAATGGAAATTTAATACTGCACAGACAGACTGCAATGACATGTCTGAGACATGTTTAAAGGGCTACGTAGGTGGGTGGCACAATCAGTGCTGCAGGCCCACTAGTAGCATTTAATTTTTCTGGCCCTGGGCATATGTAGTATATTAGAAATGGGGGACACTAACTGGCAGAGGGTATGCACCTTTGTACAAGTAGGGACCCTTGCTTCAAGTCAGGGTAAGGGGATTACACACTTTAGATAACCCCCGCTCACCCCCTTGGTAGCTTGGTACGAGCAGACAGGCTTATCCCAAAGGCAATGTGTAAAGTATTTGTACTCAAAACGCACAGTAACACAGTGAAAACACCGCAAATGAACACCATATCAGTTTGGAAAAATAAAGTATCTTTATCTAAACCAAACAAGACCAAAATGGCAAACATCCATCATACATGTATCAAGATGGCACTTTTAGAATAGTTATTTCAAAAACAGCACTTGTAGCAACAAATATCGCCAACTGGGGCTATTGCGATGTCTTGACAGGCCTATATCCAAATTACAGCTATGAATGCAAGGTGTGAGGCATCGGTCTCCGAGTCACATGGACCCCCAAACAATAGTACCTTGAAAATTAAGTCTATGGATGATACACGGCGCCGTGGAGGTGAAGCGTCAGTTCCCTGGTTGCCACAGGAGAGGCGAGGCATCGAGTCCATGAGGAGGTGAGGCATCGAATCCAGGACATGGGAAGTTAGGCGGTGAGGCGATGCAAAGTCGAAGAGTTTGTGAAGTCACCCTCATCATTTATCGGCTCCACGATAATGTGATGGTGGCACTGGTGGTGATGCTATCGGTGCGAGCACTGGCGCCGGAAAGGCCGATACCTGCTGGCGTGGAACGGTGTCAAAGGGCGTTGGAGCTGAGGTGCAGGTGGGGCGGTACGTTGTGCACTTCATGAGCGGTGCCCCTGGCCTCAGTGCAGGTCGCTGCATCACTGGCGGCATCACTGATGGCGTCGGAGTTGTTTTGCTTGCTTTGCCGCACCAACCACACAGTTCTCAGGTTCCAGGAACTGGAATTTGCGCCCTTTTGAACACAGGAGTCCACAGAGGAGTCCAGGTGCTGGTCAGTGGGTGCAGGTGAAGTCTTTGCATCCCTGAGACTTCAGAACAGGAGGCAAGCACACACGCCCTTGGAGATTCTTCTGTTAGCAGGCTCTCAGCAAAGTTCCAGTCTTTGTCCTCTCCTTGGCAGAAGCAGCAACTGCAGGCCAACCCAGCAAAGCCACACAGCAAAGGGGCAGTACTCCTCCTTACAGCTCACCAGCTCTTCTCTTTGGCAGAAGTTCCTCTTGAGTCCAGAAGTGATCTAATTCTCTGGGGTTTAAGATCCAATATTTATACCCCATTTTCCCTTTGTTCTCTTTGTGGCAAGGGTCTCTGAGCCCGGTCCAAACCAGTTCTGTTCTCTCTGGTGCAGCATGACCACAGGAGGTGGATACAGCATTGTGTAAAGGATACAGCCTATTCAGGTGCAAGTGAAACTCCTCCCACCACTCTAAATGCAGCTAAGGTCTATTCAGCCCAACTATGAGTCACCCAGGAAAGACAGGATACATCTCAACCCCCCCTTGTGGGTGTCTACAGTGAATGCACATCCCCAGCCCCTGTAACTCCAAAACCAGACAGTCAATACACACACTCCAGAGGCACACAGAATGGCTATACAAGAAAATGCATACTTTCTAAAAGTGTCATTTTCAAGCACACAATTTAAAAACCTCCTCCCTAAAAAGATGTGTTATTAAATTCTGAGTTCGGAGAGCCCAAACTCCTTTTCTCCATCTTGTCCCAATGGAAAGTTATACTTGTAAGATGTTACAACTCCGACGTTAGCCTATGGGACAGATAGCCTTTCAATAGTGAAAAATGAAATTGGCTGTATTTCACTATCAGGACTTGTAATACACACCAGTACATGTCCTATCTTTCACATACACTGCACCCTGCCCATGGGGGTACCTTGGGCCAACCGTAGGGGTGCTTTACATGTAAGAAAAGGGAAGGTTGGGGCCTGGCAAGTGGGTGCACTTGCTAGGTCAAGATAGCAGTTTCAAACTACGCACACAGACACTACAGTGGTAGGTCTGGAGACAGGGCTACTCAAGTGGGTGGCACAACCAGTGCTGCAAGCCCACTAGTAGCATTTGATTTACAGGCCCTGGCACACTCTGTGCACTTTACTAAAGACGTACCAGTAAATCAAATATGCCAATCATGGATAACCAATCATAATCATAATTTATACAGACAGCATATGCACTTTGGCACTGATTAGCAGTGGTAAAGTGCCCGGAGTCCTAAAGCAAACAAAAACAGGTCAGGAAAAATAGGAGGAAGAAGCAAAAGGTTTGGGGACAACCCTGCAAAAGGGGCCATTTTCAACATAGTACCACTTCACTAGGGACTTACAAGTAAACTGAATGTGCCAATTTGGTGGAAGCCAATGTTACCATGTTTTAATGAGAGAGCGCAAGTAATTTAGCACAAGTTAGCAGTGGTAAAGTGTGCACAGTCCTAAGGCCAACAAAAACGAAGTCAGCAAAAAAAAGAGGATTAAAAGCAAAATGTTGGTAGGAAGCCACATCAAGGATATCGGGTACAACATCTGCTATTTATAGTGCTCATAATGCAGAAATGTATTATTAAATAAGTAATTATTAATGGTAGGGTAGCAAACCAACACCTGTCTTTGAAATATTTCAATTGGTGAAATATAGCATAGAGTCAATTACTCCTGTGGTTGAAATTACATATATTTAGTTAACTTATACCCATTGTCAATGTGTGTGATAAGAAAGAATATTTTTGCCATACGCCTTATTCACACAGCAATAAATACCCCAACATACAACATGTTGAATACATAGACCATTGCATTATAGATAAGACATGAAATTTAACAGATTCGCCCAGGTATCAAACATATCACATTGCAAAATTGTTGATCCATAACTAGGATCCCGAGCTCCAGGGGGCCCCCTCTGCACAGTACCCTGGCCTGAGCGCTCCACAGTAGGTGCGGAGAGGGGGCCCTTCATGTACTTTGCAGGGGGGCCCCCTCAAGTTTCATTATGCCACTGATGTCAAACAGACGCTATTGCAGGATCCCAGATTACACTTGCTTCGAATTGATCTTTTATAAACCACAGGAAAGAAAATGTCTTTAAGTGTAGCAACTATTCCCCAACATTCTCAATAATTTTTAACATTTTAGATTTCACGCATTGGGAATGCCGATTTACGAACTACCTACCATGAATGGAACTGAACAGCATCGATAGGATTGCATCAAACGCCTCTTTAAAATATTTTTTTTTCTCTGGTAAACTGCATGAAACTGTAGGTTGGGAGCTCAAGACAAAAGACTGAGGATGTGAACTCCCTTGGCAGAACAAAGACCTGCAGCATTAACAATACGTTCTTTAATACTTTGCCAGACAGTGGAAAACAAGCCAAACACACTTTTGTCATGAAAAATCAGCCTCATTTAACGACGCTGAGGGAATGGAGATGCGGAATGAAACATGAACAGATTATAATGCATTCATGTGTATTTATAGAAGCAGACATGGTGACTACAAAAAAAGTATACTTTTTTTTCAATAAAGAATACAATTGCAACAGTGACAGATTCGATAGGCTTGTACATGTTTGAGGTTTCTAATTGTCATGTAATCACATCTGAACTAAAGCCTTCGTTTAGAGAGAAGCGCATCAAAAATTATCGTAAAAATGCAGTTTAGTTAAGGAAATGAGAAAACTGTTCATTTGTGAGTGCTGCCTTCAGCTGTCATTTAAAGCTATATCCATTATTATTAGTAAAGTAGATCCGAAGTTCCAGTCTTAAAGAAGATACCAGGGGTGGCACTTTGTGCTTTTAGGCACTATTTTATCTTAAAACTTAGAAATTTGGGGGCATATCATCAAGGCCCGGCGATAAATATTGCAAAGCGCGCTTAGCGCTTGCATATTTATCGCCGGCTAACTCTGGAATTTATCGCCCGGTTAGCGCGTTATCAACAACGCGCATCGCCGAGGCGATACAAATTCCAGAGTTAGCTGCCAAATGTGCGATTATCGCTGGAAATACAGCGATAATCGCACAACGATTGGCGATACGTTGTTGATAGGGCAGGGCAGACTTAGCCATTATATCCACCTTCCATTGGATATAATGGCTAAGTCAGCCTGAAAGCAGGCGTAAGGAAAGTAGCGATAACCACAGTTAGCGCTACTTTTCTTATCGCTCTGCAGGTTAGCGTTCACATTGTTGATAGGAGAAATGTTGGTTAGCGACATTTCTCACGTTGTTTTGGGGAGGAACGCCCATTTGCATCTCATTAGAGATGCAAAGCTGGGCGTTAAGGGAAGGGGCGCTACGCTAAGGATTCACGCGATAGCGTGACCTTCTTAATAGTGCGATAAAATTATCGCTGCTTTTGGCCCGAAAACGGACGCTAAAGCGGCGATAATTTTATCTCGGGGCCTTGATGATATGCCCCTGAATATCTCCGATTCTACTGATTGAATTTATGATGTCCTGACATCATTTTGTTTATTAAAATTGTCTCTATTTGTCCAACTTGGTTTGAGATTTTTCTTGTGTTTTGTTCCCACTTCATAACTGTTTGTATGCTGCATAAATACTTTACATATTGCCTCTAAATTAAGCTTGACTGCTTTGTGACAAGCAACCAGAGGGTTAAACACATGGGGGCATATTAGCAAGAACGGCGTTAAAATTATCGGCGCTTTAGCGGCAGGAAACTGCCGCTAAAGTGGCGATAATGGGCTTGATAATATGCCCTTGAGAATACCAATAGAAGCCCATGTTCTGCTGTGATCCTGGGCTTCTATTGGAATTCTCAAGGGCATATTATCAAGCCCATTATCGCCGCTAAAGCGGCGATAATTTTAACGCCGTTCTTGCTAATATGACCCATGTTCATTTAGGGACTTCTGTGGTTCAAACTGACCAGGATTGTGGTTGTTGCTCGAGTGAGGTTTCCACCCCCACAACTAATAAACCAATTTTATACATTGATGATCAGTGGTGGGATCCAATACTTCTGTTTGTGCAGTACCATTCAGGGATTTTGTGAAAAACTAAAAATCCCATATAAAAACATCTGACATCAGATTCAACCCTTTTTAAATTCTCCTTGATTGGCGATTGTTTTTTCCATTTTCTAAATTCAATTTCTGGCTCACATTTGCTCCATCTGTGAGAACATGCATGAGAAAATGGGGCTGGAGTTTCGCATTATCAACAACCTCAAGATGGCAGAGTTAAGGAAGCTCTCCAAGGAGAGGGTGCTAACTATTTCAAATAGCCCTCACACCCTATGAGGAGGTCCACAGGAAGAGGATGGCATGGCCACAGGCCCAGAGCTGAAGTATGGAGAGGAGGTGCACCTGCCTACAGGAGCAACGTCCCCTGCCAGTAGCAGTGTGTCTTCCACCAGCCTATCCCCTGAGGAGCTGGAGGACCCACTCATGAAGGACGCTCTTGTCAGGAAATATGATCTCATCCCTGAGAAGTATAGGTTGAAGGTTAAGCACAGCCAGAAGCTGCCCTATGAGTCTTGGGTGGACTATGTGGATTATATTTGCAAAGTATTGTATGTTTGGGAGTAGGGCAGTGATGTGAGTAATTACAATAAGCTGTATAATTTGATTGCAAGAGAGCATGTTTTCAGTAGTGGTCTTCCAGAGCTACACCAAAACCTAATAGGAAGCTCACTGATCCGAGGGAGCTTGCCACAGAGGTGGACCACTGGCTCAGCACCAAGGTCCAAAAGAAGGTGCTTGGGAGTGACCCCAAGAAGGGTGGCTAAGGCTCCCCCCAGCAAAGTGAGGGGGATGTCCAATAGGGCACAGACAAGCCCCATAATAAGATGGGGGGGGGATTCTCATGCCCCTTCTGAGAAACAGGTTATTTGGGCAGCGGCCTAGGGTGCCCTATTTCCAACTCCATTGCTTTGAGTGCTCCCAGTTAGGACACAAGCACAAGCATGGAATTCAGTCTGTCTGAAGAACCACCCACTGGAGGGACCTCAACCGGGTGGCTAATATGGCCTTTAGAGGGAAGTAGGCCCCAGGAGCAGAGGTTAGAACATACCCTGGTCTCCTTTAGTTGGGAAATAACTCAGATGGTAGGCTTGTGATCCCTGAGGGTGAGAGCTGTCACTTCTAACAGATTACAGTAAATAGGATCCCTGTCACTGTTATGAGGGATACTGGTGCTAGCTAGACCAAGGTGGTGGAAAGGTTGGTTTCCCCAGATCAGTAGATTGGACTGGGGTATCTCAGGCCCAGGGTCCGGTCTTTGTCCACCCTATGGCTCTGGTGCCCCTGGAATGGGGTGGGGAACTGACTCTGACTCTTGACTTCATTCTGGGAAATTCCCTACCACCAGTGTTAGAGGAGCTGGAAGGGGTGGCAACCCATGACACACTGAAAGCTCAGGTTTCTGGGAGAACTACTTTCTAAAGGAGGGTAGGGAGGCCCAGATGAAGGGGCAGGAGATGGAGACAGACAACAGTCAGAGGACCAGTTGATCACATGTTACCCATTCTGAGAACAGAGTACCCCAAGCCTGACCATGGTGAGGCCACTTCTGACCTGAAGGTACTCCCAGTGCTGTCACAGAGACAGAGGGCCGGAAACCTGTACCAGGTGGGCATCTGCATGACACAGACAGAATATATCCCTGTTATTTTAACTGTCCTGGCCCCTCCTGTTGTCTGTCTGGTTTTTTTTCTGGGTGTGGACAGTGAAGTCTCCAGCCCCAGACACCTGAGCTCAACCCTGGATGAAAGTAACAGCCTTGGGGGGACATCTGCAACAGGCCTGGCACAGGTGAGTCCTATATGTTATGTTATGTTAAAATGAATTTGTAAAGCGCACGTACACCGGGGAGGTTTCATGGTGCTACTTTGATTGACACCCAAGTCCTGGAGAACATTCAAAAAGCCTGACGGAATAGCCAAGTTTTAAGAAGGCTTCTGAAGTCGAGGAGGTTGGTACAGAAACGGATTTCAGAGGGGAGGGAGTTCCAGAACATGGGGGCCAAAATGGCAAACCTGGCACCACCAGTGCGCTTTAATTTAAAGGAGGGAGTGGACAGAAATAGCTTGTGTGCTGAGCGAAGATTGCGTGTGGGAGCATGCCTGTTAATCAAGTTGTTCACAAATTTAGGGCTTCTTCCATAGAGTGACTTAAAAATGAGGCACCCAACGTTGAAGGCACAGCGCTGGACCACCGGAAGCCAATGAAGTTTCTTTAGAAGAGGAGTGACATTAGTTCCCACTGGGAGCCTCTGCCCTTCAATTTCTTAGTATGAATTGGGTTATCGACAGCCAAAGAATTATGAAAAGATACCCTCGTGATTGATATGGGAAAGATGAAAGGCTGAATCGAAAAAACGGAGAAAAGGGACAGTGCTGGGGATCAGAATTCAGAAAGTAAAACCTCAATTCAGAGCCTCTTATGAACACTGTAAACATTAGCTATTCTTGCTTCCCCCACCCACACCCACCTCCAACCCCTAACTTCAAACTGCCTTATTTTTGTCTGTGTTGTCTAACTCTGGGGAACTTGCCATGTAATGCTTGGAAAGATGAAAGACTGTTTTGGGTCCAATAAGTCTGCAAGCAGGTGTCTGCAGTATTAACCCAGCGTGCTGCCTCACATTTAAATAGAGATTATTCTTCAGCATCTTCATTAGCACAGAGGGCTTTAAACCACACTGACCACCTTTGCATGAGCAGTCAGTGCCCGGGATGCCACATCTTCAGTAACACGGATTGTGTATGAAACAAAAGCCTGGCATAGCCAGGCCACCCACCTGCTTGCCCCGGGTTGCTGGTTTGCAGGTGGTTTGACTCAGGTGGCATCTGGCATTAGCCAGAGCTTCAGGGGATCAAGATGAGAAGGTGAAAACTAGGCAGGCAAGGTAAATTTGGGTGTGGGGTGAGGGGGGTTATATGGCCGAATCACATGAACTGGCATTTGAACCAGGAGCCATTTGCTCTCTGGTACGTTCAATTAGCTTTCACCTTCTGTTTTATGCAGTGCCATGAAACTGCATGACTGATGCAGCAAGTGAAATATCAATCAGGTATTGGCAAAGCCAGTGAGATTGGATTTTTGTTGCCTAAAGCATGGGTGTGTTGTTTAAAAGTGGTTTTGCAGCAGACTAAAGGAGTGCCGGTCAAAGGGAGTGTCTCATGGGCCGTCTGTACTCACAGAATGTTTCTAGTAGGCACGAGGGCATCGGTGGCAGGACCAGGGCGTGGCTAAAGGGTGCTTCTCTGTGGTTGTTACCAGTGCTTTAAATGGGAAAAAATAAGTGCAGGTACTCACTAAAATGAGCTAGATGTGTAGTGAGGGGGCGGGCTAGGGCGGGGCTAAAGGCAAGACTTGATGATACTTAACGACTTCTATATTAGTTGCAGCACATACCAAAACACATGAGAAATGTGTTTATATAAACAAAGCAAGTTCACTCATTACACAAAATGAAAGAGAAATGCTATAATATGTTAACATTTCCTTTTTTTTGTAATAGTTGCACCTTCTTAATGCCATACTGTTAATTGCTGTTGTTTGGCACAATACTATATATTTTTCAGCACGTGAGTAGGAAGAAACTGAAAATACCCCCACTTCGAACCAACGCTCTTATGGCACAAAGCAAATGAAGCAAATCATCATGACCCTCCCCAGAAGATATCTCTTGTCTCTTTCATAGATCTATCCATTCATCCTTTCATCCTACCATTTACCTGCTGATGTCCACCATTTAACCTTTACATTCTGTCGTCTATTCAGTCTTTCATCCATCATTCAGTTTTTCACCATTCCGTCTGTCCACCCTTCATATCCAAACCTATCCATCCAACTCAAAACCTATCCATTCATCCTTTCACTCATCCATCTCTTTATCCACCCTTTCACTCATTCATCAATCCTTTCGCTCATCTATCCATCAACCCTTTCACTCCTTTATTCCATCCACCCTTTCATTCCATCCACCCTTTCACTCAATCCCTCCTTTCACTCATCCATCATCCACCCTTTCATCCATCCTCCCTCCCTTTCATTCATCCATCAAATCTTTCACTTATCCACCCATCATCTGCCCTTTTATCCAATCATCCACCCTCTTACACCCAGCAATCCATGCTTTCACTCATCCATCTATACATCCACCCTTGCTCACTCATCCATCCACTCACTCACCCTCTGAAAATACCCCCACTTCGAACCAAAGCTCTTATGGCACAATGTAAATGAAGCAAATCATCATGACCCTCCCCAGAAGATAGGTCTTGTCTCTTCCATAGATCTATCCATTCATTCTTTCATCCTACCATTTACCTGCTGATGTTCGCCATTTAACCTTTACATTCTGTCGTGTATTCAGTCTTTCATCCATCATTCAGTTTTCACCATTGCATCTGTCCACCCTTCATATCCAAACCTATCCATCCATCCATCTCCAAACCTATCCATTCATCCTTTCACTCATCCATCTCTTTATCCACCCTTTCGCTCATTCATTAATCCTTTCGCTCATCTATCCATCAACCCTTTCACTCCTTTATTCCATCCACCCTTTCACTCAATCCCTCCTTCCACTCATCCATCATCCACCCCTTCATCCATCCTCCCTCCCTTTCATTCATCCATCCAATCTTTCACTTATCCACCCATCAGCCGCCCTTTTATCCAATCATCCACCCCCTTTCACCCTGCCATCCATGCTTTCACTCATCCATCCATCTATTCACCCATCCATCCATCTATACATCCACCCTTGTTCACTCATCTATCCACTCACTCACCCACCCACCCACCCACCAACCCTCCCTACTATGCTATTTATGAATCTTTGTCGCGGAGCAGACATGTACACACAAAGTGCCACCCATTTTCTTTAAAATACCTCCTGAGAGTGTTTTGATTCTCTCCCTCTTTCTCTCACTTTTTTCTTACAAAAAACAGGCATACGAATGCAGGCAAACACAGAAACATAAACAGGCACACAAAAGACTTGGGTATGATGAAAGCCATGTTATACTCTTCACCTACCATGGCTTTTTTAATTGCCACCAGGGCCGGACTGGCCGTAGCCTGATTGCCACTGCCAGGGGACTGCCATGATTCCTGTGTTTGCACAAATGCACAGAATAGTGTGACTGTGATTGACAGCACAGGGCCTGAACGGACCCTGCTCTGTCAAACACAGTGTGATGGTGAGCACCCGGCAATTATTCAAATGAGCCCTGCTGAATAGCTCAGCTGGGGCTCAGGTCCGGGCTACAGAAGTGGCGCCTTAGCTGCCAGAGACACCTTCCACTCCGGCTCACCAGCACTCACAGCCAATAAGCCTTACTTTTCATGAGTACCGGTACTCTCCTCGGCAGAAGAGAAGTGCCGGGACTCAGAGGGATATGTGAGTGACGGCAGAGGGACGGCATGTGAGGAGACCCTGAGGCTTGAGGCTGCGGGCTGCACTCCGTCCCTTAGAGGCTGCGACGATCGCGAGGAGGAGGAGCGGCCCACACCTAAGATGGCGGTGATCGTCTGAGTCCCCCGCCCGGCCCCGAGCAACTTCAAGCAGGGCGGTGCGCTTGGATCCGATGTGCGGCTGTGACCCCCGAGGCAGCGGCTGTATCTGGCACAAGTCGGGAGAGCGGAGGACACCCTGTGAACTCAGAGGGGTGACTGGCTCGGCGATAGTGACCCGTTCCCCCGGAGCGCCCCTCGCTCATACCCGGTAGGGCGCACTTGACTGGGGGTGTGGGGGACCCCTGCTGGCTATGGAGTCTCCCCCAGTAAGGCAGTGGATTGCCCCCTGAAGCCCCCTGAATGCCTGGATTTAATGGGGAGCAGACCGGGTGCCTGGCGCCTGACCCTAAGATGGCGGCCAGCGCTGCCATTTCATGCCTGCCAATACGAGGCTGTAAGGAATCAATATAGATGGAAGGAGGGTCCTGCCCCAAGGAAAACGCACAAAGGGCCATGATCCAAGCGGCCTGCTTCATACCTTGGCAGTTAGGAGTGAGATGCCCTCCCTTAGCCCGGACCTTCACAGCTGCGCAGCACTAGTGCCAGCTGCAACGTTTAGTCCTGCGCAGATTGCGCACCCTTGACTTTCGCTGCTAGGCAGCTGCAACGTTTAGACCTGGGTTGGGGGACATACCTTTGGCATTCAGGAGTGAGATGCCCTCCTTCAGCCCTGACCTTCACAGCTGCGCAGCACCTAGGTGCCAGCTGCAACGTTTAGACCTGGGTTGGGGGACATACCTTGGCAGTCAGGAGTGAGATGCCCTCCTTTAGCCCTGACCTTCACAGCTGCGCAGCACTTAGTGCCAGCTGCAACGTTTAGACCTGGGTTGGGGACATACCTTGGCAGTTAGGAGTGAGATGCCCTCCCTTAGCCCTGACCTTCACAGCTGCGCAGCACTTAGTGCCAGCTGCAATGTTTAGTCCTGCGCAGATTGCGCACCCTTGACTTTCGCTACTTAGGCAGCGCGCCAGGAACTTTTGGGTCATAGGGCATTTGAGCCCCTCTTTGAGATGGCCAGTTGGCCCGGGGGACTGTTAGGATTGCAGGGCGCCAGGCCCGATTGCCGGCCTAATATACCCACGCGTTGCTGGCTGGTATCGTCAACCACCGTAGTGTGTACTGCGACTCTGAGTGGTACTTGTTGGTCCAAGGAGCCATCTGGTTCTTAGTAGTCCTGCTGCGGTGAAACTATACTGTCTATCCCTTCGTTTTGCAAGTAACAAGCACGGGATCACGGTCACTTGGGTTTAATGACTCTCACATTTTGCTGACATTTTTCTAACTGGTGTCCCTGTCTGGGTGTGGTGTTTCCTTTTGGGCTGTCCTGGCTCGATCGGTGGCCCATGGGATGAGTAATTCACATAATTGGAGCCCACTTTGCTCTCCTCTAATTGTGCTCTTGGTTGAGGTATGGGGTCCATTTGGGCCTCCTCCCTGGGGAGCCGAAGAATGTCCTTCCCCATCACTGCGATCCTATAGGCAAATCCCATTTCCATGCGGGTTTCCACACTGGGAGGTCCCAATCCCGGGTGGTAGGGTTTGCCCCGGTATGATCCCACACCCTCTCCACTGCTGGAGGCAAGCCAGCCTTCTATCCCACCGGTATGATGTTTTATTAGGGAGTTAGACCAGAGTCCCTGGACCTGCATGTCTAGTAGCCTCCTGACTGCTATCTCATTGGATTATCCGCTCTCATCCTCCGGCTTATGTGCCCTCCTCTTCATATTTTTCTTTTTTGCTCTATCGCTACCCTAGTGACCCTCTTCTCCCTATCATGGCATCCATTCGAATTAAGTCGGGAGTTAACTGCTTCAAAGTCATCTATCCCCCCAATCTGTCCAAAGCAGCAGCAAAACGGTTCAAGCACAACACCATTGAACACTTCCCTGATTCCCTCTTTGTTGATCAATTCCATAATGGGCACCTAGGGAAGCTAAAAAATGACTTAATTTTTTTCACCCATGACATCCCTTCCTGGTCCACCAGCTTCTTCAATTTCTTCAACGTCTCCTCCTCCTCATCTATCCCGCATGGACAGCGGCTAAAAATTTCCCCTCCTCGAGCTTTAAGGGCTCGCTCACCATAACACTCTACAATAATGGCACCGTCATGATTCAAGCGACAGACTCCTGTCTCTCCCTCTTTGACCATCTCTTCCACTCCCTTCGTCCAACCCACACAACTATGATTTCCCCCAACTCCTCTTTGAACTCCTCTCCTTTCTCCCTTTCTCCCCCCAGACCCCCCGATACTCCAGCAGGCCGCTATCCCGGGAGGCACAGGCCTACCCTTGGTTCCCCCAGCCACTGCTCCCTCATCTCCCTCTCTTCCCCCTTCCCAAAATGCCCCTCCCCCTATCTTGTCTTTCCGGCCTCTGGCCTCCACCCCCTCCCCACCCTGCACCTGCTTGATTCTCCAACATTTTCGCCGCCCCCTAATCCCACTAAATCTTCCCTCCGCCCCCCTCTTAACTCACCTCTCGTACAACCTGGTCTTCCGATCAACTGTCCTTACCTTCCCCCTTCCCTCCCCTCTCGCCTCATCCCTTTCCGCTCTTCCCCGTCCCCCGTACCCTAAATTCTTCTCTTCCACCTCCCATCTATCCTCAACCCCACCTTCCTCTTCCCTTGCTTCCCAACCTTGTCTCCCTCCCTAACAATTCCTTCCTCGTCTCTCCCTCTGACCTTGCAGTCCCTTTCTCCTCTCTGTTTCCCTCTAGTCAATTCCCCCCACTCCAACTGTTACCTGTCCCCCACATTCGCCTTGCATAGCCTACAGTACCTATCTTGCACCATCCTCTCCTTTCTCCCCATTCCTCTGGCCCTCCTCGGACACGCCGCCCTCCCCCCCCTTTACAGCCCCCTTTTCTTTCAGCTCCACGCACATTCGGACCTCATCTGTCCCCCCGCCCACCCCGCCCGGGTCAGTCTCGTCTCCCCTTTCCTCCGGCCTTCTTTTGTCCCCCTCCCTACCCCTCAACTTCCTCCTCTGACGTATGCCCTCTTCTCTTCCCCTCTGTTCAACTCCAGTAAAAATATTTCTCTTCCCACCACTGTTTCACCATCCACTCCCTCTGTCCACCATCGTTCCTCACCTCCTTCCCTTGCTCCCCAACTCCCCACCCATTCCCCCACCCCTCCCCTCCCTCCCTCACCCTCTGCACTCCCTCCCTTATCCCATTCCACCACCCGCCCCGTCCTCCCTCACCCTCTGCACTCCCTCTCATATCCTGCTCCTCCAGCCCGCCTTGTCCTCCCTTACCTTCTGCACCACCGCCCTCAACTCGTTCCCCCACCCCTCCCTGTCCTCCCTCACCCTCTGCACTCCCTCCTTCATCCATCGAGCCCCCAATCACTCCGTGCTCAGCTCTCCTCTCTCTGGAAAATAAACTTGATTCTCTCATCCATTCCATCTCCCAGCTTGTAGCGTCCATCTCACGTTTAAGCGCCAAGTTGTCCCCTGTCCCTTTCACCCTCCCGAGGAGTTCCTTGCTCCCGCGCCCCAATAAAACCAACCACAGTCTGCCCTCTGCAGACATCACCAATTTACGGGCCAGTCTCAAGACCACCAACGTCACTCCCCCTCCGCCTTCCTCTCCTATGAATTTTACGCAGTTTCCTATTCAGATCATCTCCTCTGTCAGACCTCACCAACCTCCCTCTTGCCGGGCTCCCTCATTCAAGAATCTTATCCCTATCTCCCTGAACAACCCTAACAACCCCATCACCAAAACATCTGCGTCAGAGCTGCACTGCTTGCTCCACAACTGCAGATCTGCAATCAAACACAAAGTGGAAATCTCTGACACTATCACACACCAAAATCTTGACATGTTCTTCCTCACTGAGACCTGGTTTAATGACTCCTCTCATACTCTGTTTGATCTGTTGGTACCCACTGACTATTCTATCCTCAGAAATGACAGGGCAGACAAAATTGGAGGAGGTGTCGCTATCATCTTCAGAAACTCCCTTCAAATTAAAGCGGTTCCAACCACCCTCTTCCGTACATTCGAATGCCTTTCCCTAGAACTTCAAATACATCACGGCTCACCCTTTAGATTCCATGCCATCTACCACCCGCCTGGTTACTGCTCTTCCTTTATGGAGGAACTGACTGACTTCATCAGTGACCAATTCTCTCAAAGTGACAGACAGATCTTCCTGGGTGACTTTAATCTCCACTGGGGCTCCTTGGAAGACTCGGCTGCCAACAAGCTTGCCTCCTTTCTCTCAGCCAATGATCTCCTCCAACATTGCTCGGAAACCACACATTCTAAGGGCTCTATTCTGGACCTTATCATATCCAAAGCAGACCTGCTGACCACTGCTCCCCGATCCATGTAGACTGGTCTGACCACCTCCTCATTCCCTTCCGTCTTCACCTATCGCACGTTATAACTCTCGGCCAACCTAAAAGAGCTACTACCTGGTTCCGTAACGCTAAGAACATTGATCTTGACACTTTTTGTGATTCCGCTATGCGGGCACTTCCTAGACTAGACCCTAGCGTGGATGTCAACGTTCTCACCTCTCAGTGCCTCTCAGGACTAGCAGTCGAAATCGATATTGTTGCTCCTCTCCAAAGCAAAAGGAAAAGACCCACCCCCTCAGCACCTTGGTTCAATAAAGCGCTCTACGATGAAAGGAAAAACCTTAGATTCCTGGAGAAGCATTGGAGAAAATCTCCATCCACCTCCAATCTCTCTCTTTTACGCTCAGCAAGATCCAAATATCACAACCACATCTTCCTTGAAAAAGCATCACATTTCAGATCCCTCCTTGACTCAGCCAAAAACAGACCCAAAAGCTTTTGACCTCTTCAAAACCCAACCTGTTCTCCCCCAACCATTAAGCCTGAGGATTCCTCAAAGAAAGCAGCAGATTTCACTATATTCTTCGATGAAAAGGTCAAAGCACTGGTGGATCAGGTCGCCCACCCCCCCATGGAGGAGCGGAAATCCTTAGTCACCTGGCAGAACTTTGACATCATCTCGGAAGATGACCTCCTCAAATGCATCTGCGAAACTAAACCCTCCAACCATTCCTCCGACCCCATCCCTAGCGACATCTCCATCGATTTCTACACCTATACTCTCTCTTACTGGACCAAGCTAGTCAATCTCTTCCTCAGTCAAGGCTCCCTCCCGGTTGCCCTCAAATCAGGTCAAGTCACCCCTCTTCTAAAAAAACCCGCCGCCGACGCGAACGACCTCAACAACTTCCGCCCTATCACAAACCTCCCTTTTCTTTCGAAAATCACCGAAAAATGTGTTGCGAAACAACTTTCCTCACATATTTTGGACAATAACCTCCTCGACGTCTTCCAGTCGGGCTTCATCCAAAATTGCAGCACTGAAACAGCCCTGCTGCAAGTGATTGACGATGCGCTGCATATTCTCGACTCTGGGGAATCATGTCTTCTGATTCTTCTAGACCTCTCTGCAGCCTTTGACACTGTTAATCATAGCACCCTCCTCAACACTCTTCAACAGAGAATGGGACTGGATGGCACAGTGCTCAAATGGTTTGCCTCTTTCCTCTCAGACAGATCCCAAAGGATCAAGATAGGGAACAGTCTTTCATCTCCTGTGGCCGTAGGTCAAGGCGTCCCTCAAGGTTCTATCCTGGCACCCACCTTGTTTAATCTCTACCTGGAACCTTTAGGGAACCTCCTAAGCAAATCTGGGATCCTTTACCATCTGTATGCGGACGACACGCAAATCTACCTTAAGGTGTCCTCCGCACACGATCTCTCCCTACTCAATTCTACCCTCAACTCTATTCACAACTGGATGTCAGCCCACCAACTCATTCTGAATCCCGCCAAAACTGAATTCCTCCTCCTCTCTACCTCTCTCTCACCTCCTCCTGTTCAATCTTGGATGGATCAGCTGAACCTATTCAACAACAAACCCATCATTGTCGACAGCGCTAAATCCCTAGGTGTCATTCTTGACAAAAGACTCAACCTAATCTCCCACATCAACTCTATTGCTAAGAACGCACGGTACCAGCTGCGCCTTCTGTGGGGGATCCGTCGGTTCTTCCCGGAGAATGACTTAAAAACCTTGGTACAATCTCTGGTTCTCTCAAGACTTGATTATTGCAATTCTCTTCTGACTGGCCTACCCAAATCCCACCTCTCCCTCTCAAATCCATCCTCCATTCAGCAGCTCGCTTCATTTCAGGGTCTAAACGAAGTGACCACATCACTCCTATCCTGTCCTCTCTTCGATGGCTTCCGATCGAGGCAAGATCTATTTATAAAACTGCCTGCATCACACACAAAGCCTTACACACGTCCTCCCCTCGTTACCTGGCGAATAAATTGAAATTGTCCGTTGGCTCTCGCCCTTCTCGCAATGCGGAAAAGCTTCTGCTTGAGCCCCCGTCTTCAAAAGGGAAAGATCGTTGGCTCAATCCTTCTCGGGCAATGCAGTGAGAATCTGGAACTCGCTTCCCCCACTGCTCCGTGCCACCTCTTCTACCCGGATCTTCAAAGCTGACCTCAAGTCTCTTCTCTTCCAAAGACACTTCCAGAACTAATACTTTCGTTCTCAGACCCCTCTAGGAAGTTCGCTCGTCAGTGTAAAATTGTACTTTTGTCTGTTCATTCCTTATTTTGTGTGTTGTGTTGGTTTTTTATGTGCGTGTTCCCCTCTTTACAAGTCCCCTGTGAAGTCACGCCCTCTCTACTACCTCAAGGAAGCTTTTCCACTATAGGAAATTCTGTATTCCAAGCCTATAGAAGTGCCTTCCCAGTGTGTTTTGAGTTACTGCCACTTATTACAGTATTATGCCTTTAGTTGTATTTTGTACCCCATGTATCATATATTTTGCACCCCATGTACCCCCTGCTGTATTCACGCCCTCTCTACTACCTCAAGGAAGTTCTTCCACTAAAGGAAATTCTGTACTACAAGCCTATAGAAGTGCCTTCCCAGTGTATTATGAGTGACTGCCACTTATTGCAGTATTATACCTCTATTTGTATTTTGTACCCCATGTTTCATGCACACCTGTCACTTTGTCCTCTTGGAACTTATTCCTCTTTTTGTATTTGGTTTGTTTGTTTTTTGCACAATTGTCACTTTTCCTCATGCAATGTAATGCTTGCCTTTGTATTATGCTCATTTGTATCCTCCTCCTTATGTAATGTTGCTGTTCCTGTTGTGAAGCGCACTGACACCCTCGGGTAAAGTCCGCGCTATATAAAATCGCATAAATAAATAAATAAATAAATAAAATCTAAGAAGTGCCGGTACTCAGTACCCGTGAGTACCGGCCCATTTAAAGCACTGGTTGTTACCCTGTTACCTACCAGCATCCATTTAATTCCAGTGATGTCATGTTTGAGTGCTTTAACAGTGCAACGAGTGGTGTTATGCAAGCATCAGATGAAGTTTATTCGGGGAAGTTTATAATTTATTTATGGTAATTATGAGCTATGCTTAGTAACAATTTTAGCTGTTCTCAACAAAATATTTTTTAGTGATTGTTTTAATTTCTGTTGAAATATTTTCACAGTTGCCAAAAGATTACTCATCTCATACCTCTTGGACACACTGTGCACCACCTGGGGTAATGATCGGAAAGCAATAGGCCGTACTTGGCGACCACTGCCCCAGGTCCGAGGGCTCGTAGGCCATGTCCATGCATCACTTGTTTCGATCCTGGTGGCCCTGGCACGAAATGTGCACAAGACTTTCCAGGATCGATCTTAGGTGCCTGCGTACCTTTTTGGGAAGTTTTGTGCTGATTTGTCAAATGGGCAGTTATGATCCATATTGAAAAAGTATTGGCAAAGCTAATAAGTCTTGCCTATGCGATATCCGTTCGCTTTGTCATTTTTTTTAGCCATGCTATACAGCAGTGCCAAAAAAGTGCTATGACGCAGACAAGGCAGGCCGCTTTGTAGAGCTGTTTTTTACTTTCAACCGAGCTGCACAGCAGCCACGTGTCGCTGCTATGCAGCATGGTTGAAAGTAAAAAGAAGCTCTATGAGGCAGCCAGCTTTGTTTGCGTCACTGAACTTTTTTACACTTTCAGCCATGCTGCACAGTAGGTGGGCTGTTTTACAACATGGCTAAAAAACAATGACAAAACAAATCGATTTTGCATAGGCGAGACTTATTGGCTTTGCCATTGTTTGCTTTACTTGTGTGTCAGGGACTCATCATTAAAGTAGCTGTACTAATAACCATCTTTCGCACATTTTTTACTTGTTAGATCCCAAGTACCTCACCGAAAGAGAGGCATGCACATCTCCTTTAAAGAGTTCCAAAAAGAGCCCTCCTTGTGGAACTTTGGGAGCCAGAGTGAGGAAGGACCCAATGATGAACCATGTCACATTGGTGTATGATGGCCTTTATCCTTTTTAGGGAACCGCCCAGCTAGTGTTTGACTGTTCCATGGACACCATTCCTTGTGTTAGAGGAACCAAGTAAAAGTCTTTGGATTGATACTGCATTGTTTTCAAATTGTGTGAAATGGAGGACAGATCAGTGACATTTTAAATTAGATAAGAACCTCTCTCTCCTCCTACATGGATTTATACCTTCACAACAATAAAAATCTCTGTTTTGAAACTCTATGGGGCAGATCTACAAGAAAGTGCCGCAGCGTGGCGCTGCAAGCCCTTTGGCTGCGCCACGCTGCGGCACTTTCAGAGCACAGGAATGCGACATATTTACAAGAATATGTCGCATTCCTGTGCTCTCCCCTGCGCTGGCGCACAAACAGCTGCCAAGCGCCGGCGCAGGCACCCTTGCACCATGGTGCAAGGATGCCTGCGCCATGGGGAGATTGTTTTTGTGCAGGAAGGGGAACCTTTCTGCACAAAAACAATCAGTACAGGCTTTTCCTCTTTCAATGCGTGCTGCAGAATGCAGCACGCATTGAAAGAGGAAAACGAGGAGAAATCCTCGGTGCGCCTTGCTACGCCACCTCTAGGGTGGCGTAGCTTTCAGACGCATCTCCAGATTTACGATTTCTCGTAAATCTGGAGATGTGTCTTGTTCCATGGGTGTTGCGTGGGAACACCCACAGCAACACCCATGGAACGCCCCTTCACCGCAAAGTGCTGCGTGTGAAGGGACGGTATTTACAAGGAGAGGAAAAGTCACGCAGGGTGGCTTTTCCTCTCCTTGTAAATATCGAGGAGCCCCCTGCGCCACTAGTACGTCACGAAAAGTGACGTACTGGTGGCGCAGGGGGCTTGTAAATCTGCCCCTATGTGTATGCCATGCTGTCCCAAACTATATGCGTTCGGCCTATGTCTTGAGCTTGGTCTTGTGGGCCTTTCTTTTGAACCAAGAATGAACAAGCTCTTAAAGTCTTTAGTAAAGACTGGGATCCATGGCTCAGGCAGTATGCTACACTTCCAAACATTATTTTCCAGTGGATTGAGTGCAGCAGTGCAGATGAACAGACAGGCTTCCGAGACTAAAAACAGACAGGATGGGGAACTTGCCAGAATGATCTACTGTTTCCAGCACTTACAAGTAGCTCTCAGCATTTGCAGAACTCACAAGCATAAAGTTGTTTCTTTTTTCAGATCCAAAAACTTGACAAAATATGTAAATGGGTGCCAACAAGTGTAAATATTATGTAAGTTATGTAAATATTATGTTGGGACTGCAATTGTACTCTATATGACTATTCAATCTCACGTTTTTGGCAAGGATCTCAGAAGACAATGTTACTATATAGCAGCATACCTATGTTCAGATATTTTGCTTGCTCAAATATTGCAGTTGAGATATTGGGTCTCAGTTTTTCAAATTAAACCACCCCTTCCACCATTAATCCGTATTCATCATTTTCCATCCCTATACATTATCCATACCTTTCCACTCCCCACCTTTTTCCACCATCCACCCTTTCTGTAACTATCCATTCCTATACATTATCCACCAAAATATATCCATTTCCATCATACATCCCAATTCAATATCCACACTATCTGTCATTCATTCCGTTCCACCACATAGCCCACCTCCAACCACCATGCATTCCTGTCTACCATGATACACCCCCCTCCATCATCCATCTCTATCCAACAGCCACCGGTTTACACAATCTACTAGTATGCTTTGATATTGAAGCTAAAGTGATACAACTACTCCAATTTATCAAATGCAGTTAGTTCTCTGATAATGTATCAAAAACTTTAAGTTACATGGAAATTCTTCGTTTGAAAATGTCCCTAATTATTTTCAATAAGTGATTTTAACTAACCCTGGGAATAATACTTAGCTACGCTCACGAAGCATACAAAGTTTATGCTACTACACAAATTGCACCTAGCAAAGTGAAAAACTGTGCTAATTGACATTGCGTAGCAGCAGTATAATAAACACCTACAAATGCTTTGATAAAGCAATTTTCTATGCTAAAATGCATAAAACCAATTCACAAAAGTTAACTTTAACAATAAAATATCAAGCAATGAGAGAGGTGAGGATTTTGGGGTCCCCCCTAACCTAGGGGGAGGACCAAGCAGATGCCTTGAACACAAAAAGTATATCATGTGAACGATTCAGTGGTGGTCCCTTCCTCCTAGGACCACCCCAAGCACAGTTATGGGCAAAAATACAATCCCAACCAAAGGCCCTGCAAAGCATTATGGGACGAGATTAGCAGTGGGCAGTGAATATTATAGTGTCCAATATCAAAATAATTCTACAAAGAGCTGCAGTTCAACTAGTCGTTACTAGATGTCCCTCACGAGTCAAATGCAAAAGCATTGAAACCCTTTCATGAAGCTTTTGCATTTGACTCGTGAGGGACATCTAGTAACGACTAGTGGAACTGCAGCTCTTTGTAGAATTATTTTGATATTGGATACTATAATATTCACTGCCCACTGCTAATCTTGTCCCATAATGCTTTGCAGGGCCTTTGGTTGGGATTGTATTTTGCCAATAACTGTAGCTTGGGGTGGTCTTAAGAGGATGGGACCACCACTGAATCGTTCAAAAGATGGGCTTTTTATTTTCAAGGCATCTGCTTGGTTCTCTCCTAGGTTAGGGAGGATCCCAAAATCATCACCTGTCTCACTGCTTGTTAATTTATTTTTTTCCCTTTTGTGAAATTACTATATGCCTTTTTTTCTTTAAGCATATAAAGACAGAGGTATTTATTTTATCTTAACTTGTACTGTGCAAGATGCCTTTGGCAATTATTGTACAGTGCAGTCAAGCACGCAGCTACGCACTATGCAATTTGCATAGCTACGTGTAGTTCAAAATGTATTTCACATAGCTACGTGAAGTACTACTATGCAAACTACGCCCAGGCTTAATTTTAACTGAAAAAAATTAATTTCTTATTAAATGCAAAAGTCCAAATTTTAGAACTGGCAATAAATCTTTTCTAAACAATGAATAATAAATCTATTTTATAACTGCAAATATTTCGCACTTAGGTCCATCAACATCCAAAGTTTTCTTGCTTAGAGCCTTCGACAAAATGTTTTCTTTTAACGTGTAAGTAAGGAAATTCACCAGTATTCTCCTTGGCTTAGTTCTGTCGGTATTTAACCTAAAAGGATCTCGATGAACCCTCTGAATATCCATGGCAATATCCTGCTCCGACTCTTCCAATTGCAATTCGTTTTTAATCAGTTTGACTATAAATAACTAAATGTCTCCTCCCTCCTTCCCTTCCGGCACTTTCAAAATCCTCAATTTGTTTCGCCTTTGGAAATTTTCCACTCTCTCCAGTCTATCTTGCTGCTCTTGCTCTTTCAATTTTAAGCTCTCGATCTCTGCCCTGTTAACCTTCACAGTACCTTTGAGATCGCTTACAGTTTTTTTCCAAAACCACTGTCCTACTTGTTAGATCATCTAATTTTTTCTCCAGGTTTTCACAGGCTAACCATTATTTCCTTTTGGTTTAACTCTGACACTTCAAACCTTGATTTAATCTCAGAGGAAAATACCACCAGGAGAGAACCCACCGAAGGCTCCTCGCTTTCTAAAATTCCGGGGCATATTAGCAAGACCGGCGATAAAATTATCGCCGTTTTAGCGGCAGGAAACTGCCACTAAAACGGCGATAATGGGCTTGCTAATATGCGTTATAGAATTCCAATAGAAGCCCAGGTTAGATGTCCTGCACATCTAACCTGGGCTTCTATTGGAATTCTACTAACGCATATTAGCAAGCCCATTATCGCTCGCTTTAGCGGCAGTTTCCTGCCGCTAAAACGGCGATAATTTTATCGCCGGTCTTGCTAATATGTCCCTCCATCTCCTCTCTCCTTCTCCTTCTCCTTCGGGAAGTTTTCCCTCCTCAGTAGCCTAGGGTCAGGGCTTGGGGTCCTTTTGCTACTAGATCCTGTCTCGTGAGCATTTTCTCCTCCTCAAAGTTTTTGGTTAGCTATTGGTCACCAGGACAAGTATTAAAGCAGTTTACTGAGAATCAAACAGCTTACATGAGCATGAAACAAAAGGAGGTGGTGAAACAAGGGAAACCAACATTAGTGGAATAGTAGGAAAACGGTAAACATAATGTATTCGGATATGACAGTCAGGAAGAGTAAGAGTGGCGTGGAAGATGAGTGTATTATGTGGGCCACCGTGAAGCTTGATTGCTATCTATTGAAATAAGATTTGAAGAGGTAAGTCTTGATGCCTTTCCTAAAAGACATGGGGACATATTATCAAGAATGGCGATAACATTATCGCCGCTTTAGCGGCAGGAAACTGCCGCTAAAGCGGCGATAAGGGGCTTGATAATATGCCCTATAGAATTCCAATAGAATCCCAGGTTCTGGTGTGAAGGACATCAAACCTGGGCTTCTTTTGGAATTCTATAGGGCATATTATCAAGCCCCTTATCGCCGCTTTAGCGGCAGTTTCCTGCCGCTAAAGCTGCGATAATGTTATCGCCATTCTTGATAATATGGCCCATGATGTCAGGACTGCGTCTTAATCTGGTAGCAGAGAGTTCCTAATAATGGGTGCCACTCCTGAGAAGGATTGTTTCAGAGCTAAACAGGAATCAAATTGTTGTGTTTCTAAACCTAAGGAGGTCAAACACTTTGAGAGCCTTATGTGTCTGTATTGTGTATGGAGGCTGGAAAAGTTGGTATGTCTGTTGTAGTGTAGGTCTTTGTAGGTGATGCATTTGATCTTGAGCTTGATCCACGCCTCAAGTAGAAACAAGTGTAGGTCTCTCAGAATCAAGGATATATGGTCAAAACTGTTTCTCCACAATGACTCTAGCAGTGGAGAGGAAGATGGTTTTGAGTGGAGCCAATGTTGATGTTATAATGTTTACTAGAAAGGCAGTGCCTGCATTGATTCTTAAGATGATTGGGGCATGGACTGCAGATCTTAGTTGATTGAAGTAGAGAATATATTTGATTTTCTTAAGTTCGGTGAGGTGGAAGTTGACAGATTGTGCTATTTTGTTCACTTGCGCTATCAAAGTGAGAGAGGAGTCCAGTGTGAAACCAAGAGATTTGACCGTGTTGATTTGTATTGTGTTGAACCCCATCAAAGATAGCTCTGTGAGGACAGCAGGATCCATATTGGAGAAGGTTTTGTGAGAGGTTAGGAGCAATTCCGTCTTTACTGGGTTCAGTGCCACGCAGCTCAAATCCATCAATTTAAGAATTTTCAAGCCCTTATGTAAGGTGTTTAGGTCTTGTGTTGAGGATACATTTAAGTGCAGATCTGTGTTATCGGTTTACTGGTGTAGCTTTACAGTAGTGTTGTTTAGAAGCTCTTCGTGTGGTTCCTCATACAGATTAAATAAAATTGGATGAGAGTGGACACCACAGGTCATTCTTTCTGTTACCAAAGTGACATTTCTCAATTTTACAAGCTGGGACCCACCATACTAGAAGACATGGAACCAGCTTAGTACAGTTCTTCTGAGGTCCATTCTATGTTCCAGGGTCTTGTGGAGGAGGGCGTGATCCCCTGTGCCAAATGCTGCTGATAGACCGAAAAGGACAAGAAGGCAAACTCCCCTTTCTTCGAGGATGTGGTAAAAATCCCTTAGGATTTTCGAGCTAGCTCTTTCAGTGCTGTAGCCTTTGCTGAAGCTAGATAGGTTGTTGGAGAGTAAGCTACTGTTGCTTAATGTGTTTCTTTAGTTGGAGTGTGACATATTTTTTAATAAATTCTCCTATTCAGGAGAGGTTGCAGACGGGTCTGTCATTTTCAGGGAGTTTGGGGTCAGCATTGGATTTCTTGAGTATGGGTGTTATCTGACCCGGTTTTAAATTGCTGGGGAACAGGCCCTGGGATATTAAAGTGCTGATTAGCATGAGCCATACTGGTATAAATAAATTAAAGTTGTCTTTGATTGTCTTGGCTGGAATCAAGTTTCTGAAGTATGGGGTAGGCTGCAATTTGTTGATTTTTTTTGATAGATCTTCAATGTTGAGCTTCCAAAATAATTCCCATGAATTGGTTGTTTTAAAGGTAAAGATAGGTGGTAGGGAAGATTTATCAGAGTGGTCCATTTTCAATTTAGCAATTTTGCTGGAGAGAAAAAAAAAGCTGTTACATTTTGGAGTGAAGGGAGAGGAAGTCTCTCTCTTCTTGACTTTCATATTTTCTCTAATGGTAAGGCATAAGAGGGATTCTGTGAGTGAGGGATCAATTCCTAGAAGAAAGTTGTGTTTGAATTTTCAATTGTTAGCTTGAACAGCCTTCTGGCTTTCTTCAGTTTGGATTTAGATTTGTTTGCTTTTCGATTTCATCATCATTATTACCATTCAAAATTTTATTCGACTTCATGCTACAATCATAAAAGTCAAACGTATAACATACGATTGATTTTTTAAAAAAAACAACTACAAAACAGATATAATTTGTTTTTAAAGTTTGTAAAATACATAATGCAGGCCTACATTTTGTAAACTAACATCTTTTTAACAGAGTAAGTAAGAATAACTTAGTGTATTTATAATAAACCTATTTAAAAAAGGTAAAATGCAGTAATGTTTAGTCAGATATCTCGTTGCGGGAACGCACACAAGTAGAACCACTGCAATACTGACTTAAAGGAAATTATAAAAAACATTGTTTGGTTCCTATTCTAAACCTCAAAAGCAGAGATCTCTCCCAAATGTTGTTAACAGTTAATAAATATTGTTCAAGACCAAAAGCAGTTTGTAAAACAGCAAATCATCTAATCATGGATTTAGTGAATTCCATTAACTCTCTAAACTCCATATTCCTCCTTAAAAATCTTTATTTATCCAATTTCCGAATAGTGTTCGGATTCACAAACACTCTCTTCCCATACAACAACAAAGGGGTCATCAAACTCTTATTGCAATTGAGACAATGTTTGATTACCTCATGGTTGTAATTAGCGTTGGCATTACTCCAGATTGAAATCCAAATAAGGATAGGTGCCAGTTTACTAGCATCTTCAAGATAACCTATCCCCAGTTCCTCATGGCAAATAATGTATGTTATATTAAGTTATGTTATACAGAACCTGTTGCCAACCTGTAGGCTTTTAGTATTAACTTAACCTCAAATCCATGCATCATAAAAAACAAAAAGTGAGCATTGTATTCTTTATATTTCCAATAGAGGAACAATTAGCTTGGAACCTAAATTAGCTAATAAACTAAACAATGAAACATTGCCTGAACAAAGGTTTTACACCTCACAATGATACAATAGGACCAAGTACTTCCTGAATCTAAGAGCACTCCAAGCTAGATGAAATTGTGTACTCTTTGCAAAATCTTATCTTTACCTAAATAGTACATAATTTAAAGCTTTGGGGGATGCAGGCCACAATGTAAGATTTAGATAAATTGGTTTCTAAATCCACGTCTTACATAAAAGGAACAAAAGAGTCTAACAAGTTATTTAAAGCTAACAGCGGCTTCATCTGTATATAAGAGGGGGAATTGATTTACCCCCAATCACGGGTACATCCTGCTTTATTTTTATCAAGAAAGAATTTAAGATAAAGCTAATAAAATGAAAGGGATCGAGGGTAAAGCGAGAGGTGGCATAAGTAATTTTAATGTGGGAGCAGGTTTGGTTTTGGCGTTTCCTTTGGGAGAGGTTCTTGTGCATATCCCGTGGACACGGGCTGATTTGTAAGCATTTACGTATACGTTTTCAAAATTGCGAGAGGAGCCAGCAAAATGGTATGATGAGATACACAAGCTGACACATATTTCTCTGATGTTATAGTCGAATTTCAATTTTCTGTTTGAAATTGTGGTTCCTGGAGATTTATGGCTAGAGTGAAGGAAGTGGCCCTTAGGGGCCACCCGGGTTACTTACAACCTCCTGCTATGCCTTCCCAAGTAATGAAGAGTCAGTCAGACAGTAGAGAATACAAACACACCTTTATTAGCAAATACTCTGCAGAGGAGTCCAATCTGACCTGCACCCTAAGATGTCTGCCGAGGGACTGACCCCCCAACAGTCTGCAGTGAGTAATCATTCTTCCCAAGGAGCCTCGAACCACGCCCACAGTGGGAAGTTACCGGCCTGGGCCGAACATGAACAATGGAGGCACAGGAGGATGGGCTACCACCTGCCAGATGGGTACATGCTATCTGCACTTCGAGGTCATCGCGCTGAGTCTCAGCGTCTCCCAACGTGGGAGCAGAACTACACACTCAGATAGGTATGCGAGGGCAGAATGGCCTATTCATTAGTAAGTCAGAAAGCAGCCTTGAACAGAGAGAAAATAATAACGAAATACAGTGCTCTGCTGAGGCAAGCAATACTAATGATGAGGCCTAGTTCAGACATGGCCTAAGCGGCTCAATAGGGATTACGAAATACAAAATGGAGTCACACTGGCTAACTACAAGAAAGCTTGCACGTTGCAGGGATAACTCAGTGGGTTGCATAACGTGAATACAAATGGCGTATATTTCGCCACACATCGCTAACCTAATATAGCATGATACGAGTGCATAGCAGAAATGGGATTTTCAAATCTAACAGACCCTCCTTTTAGCGTGGGTGGCTAAATGCTTTATTGATGCTATGCGGTAGGGTCTTTACAATTCTAAGTGGGAAGGAGGGAAATGCATAGTCACTCAAGCTATCAGGGAGAATAAAACAACACATGAGGATCAACATCTACTTAGTATTCAAAAATTCCCTCATCGATAAGCATGATGTCCTGGATATCCTGCATCATCATAGTAGAGACCTTAGTATCACGTCCTGACAACTTAGGGGTAGGGGTGAGCTTGCTCACACAATAGGTGCAACATGCTGGAAGGCAATTAATACATAGGCAACATGTGAATATGACACCTGCAATAACTACGAGGGCAAGTAGTATCTTCCAACCCCATGATGTCAGCAGACCCCAGAAACACCCCGTGAGGGACCATGATCCATTATCCTGATGGATGTCTGAAGCAAGCCTGTATAATTTCTGTATGGCGGAGTACACAGTAGAGGCGTTATCAGGAATGTAAACACAACAACTGCTGCTGATGACGCGGCAGGCTCCACCCCTATCAGCAAGGATGACGTCTAAAACCATCAGGTTTTGAAGAGCAACGAGTCTCGTAGCCTAAAGCTCAACTGTAATATCAGTCAGTATACCTGCAGTAGTATTAATAACTCCCTCAACTACTCAGGCAAGGCAACGTATATTACGGCTATTGAACATGGGGCCCCAGAACGGCAGAATGCCCTTCATGATGTCAGTGAACTGCTGTAGGGAAGTATCTGTTTGGTCTATATCTTCTGGATTGACAACTCTCCTGGCCCGATACAAATGTAGAACCCTACGTTGTAGCCTATGATCCTTGTGATATTTAGATGGTGTAATGTAAACGGGAGGTAAAAGAAAAGAGACATAACACCGGCCAGACATCCCCTGGGAAGCCAGGTATAGGCCTGCTCCCCACAAACGAAGTATACATTTGGAGGTGTGAGCAAAGGTGGGCTACTAGTAGTGTTCAATCAGAATGTTTAGTTGCAACTGCTTTGTCCTACTGGAACGGTCCCTGAACCTTCAACACAAAAACTAGCTGCTGTATTGATCACAGGGACAGGCATGGCTTTGTCTTCAGTTATATTCGGTAACATTAAATTCTTGGAAATCCAACATTTCATTTTGTAACCAAGTGATATTCTTATTATTTTCAAAAACATTCATACAGGCTTCTGGATGGAGGGTACCCTCCTTTCCATCTGCCCCAGGGGTGTATCCTTGGTGTACCACTATTCCAATACTGCTTCATAATCAGCCTGTACCATATTCATAGTGTTGGCATGATAGTGCATATATACCATAGAGAGCAACTGGAACCAGGCCTCACAACTACCCAAGTATGACAGGGGCAATGACACCAGTAGATCATTCTTGTGCATATCTGAGGGAAGTAACTAACACACCCAACAGTTCGTGGCATTGGTGGTGCTGTGTACCTGATGAAGCATCTGCAGGAATGCATTCTGGGCATAAGTCTGTCTATGTCTTTCTTTATGCGGGGCCAGTGTAACAAACGAATGCTCAGGTGGAGCCGGAGTAGTCCCTATCAAAGTGTGTACAGGATGCTGTTCTTCTAAATACCACACCACCCCGAATAGTGTTATCGTTACTATGAAAAGGAACCCTACCACTACTACCCTACTCCCAGTGGACCAACTAGACCACCCTGGACCATTCTGCTGTAATGGTGGGGCCACCAGAGGCTGTTCCTCCTTCATGACTGCACGGCCAAATGGGTACATAGAAAGAAACCTTAGGAATTGGAGCCACAAAAATACAACCGACCAGAGGGGTACAAATCACCCAGTGTCCTTCAGAGCCTCACTGGCAGACTCCTATTGTTCATCAACGACGGTGCTATGAAGCACTCCCACGGGGGAGTTGCGGGATCGCAGCCCTTGCTTGAAAACAAATCCTCTTCTTTCAGGATAGGGCACCCTCCTTCCTGGGCAAATATCCTCAACGATCCTATCCAGTGTCTAGGACAGTGCACCAGTGTTGTTCACTCTAATCTAAAGCAGGCACCATAGACATAGCACCTCCGCCCTACACTCAAGTCCTTCCCTAACTCCTGGACTGTCCTACTGGCGCACTGTCCTTCCGTCGGGGCCGCAAGTTGTACCTGACAACCCCAGGCACTTCTTCGTCAGCAAAAAGGGGAAGAAATTCAGGCTCAGCAGGGCATTGAGACTCAGGTGTCTGTGCACTAGAAGTGGGAGCATTCGGGGCGGCCCTTATCTTAGGGGGGACTGCCTCAAGTAAGGCTGCGTCGCTTTCTTCGTCTGTCTGCGCCCACCTCAATCGGGCGTCAGAGAAAGGAATGAAACGGGGTACGCGCTCCCCTTCCTGGTCAGCTATTCCTTCGAGGGCCCACTGATCATACGGAAGTGGTAGAGGTACCCTCTTTACATGCGATGCATGCACCCAGTGCTTCCAGCCTTCAAGCTTCACGGCAGTGCGGGTTGCGAGCAGGACAAGCAGGGGCCCTTTCCACCTCAGCTCCAGGCAGTTCTTCCGTTGAAAATTTCTGACCATAACGAAATCCCCCGGTTGTAGCTGATGCACGGGCCCCACTGGTACTGGTTGCAGCGTGGCGTGAATCTGTTGGTGGACAGAACGGAGATCTTTAGACAATTCATACAGATAATCTATCAACAGGGAAGAAGCTATCTTGGAGAAGCGCTTGGGTCTTGGGACGCCCCAGACGTTGGCGGGGTGCCCAAAGACCACTTCGTACTGGGACAACCCTTTTCTAGAGTGCGCTGTCGCTCTGGTGGACAACAAAGCCAAAGGTAATGCATCTGGGCATCACAATCCTGTGCTTTCTTGGATCTTCGCTAACTTCAGTTTGAGAGTACCAATGTACTTCTCAACCAGGCCTGCTGACTGGGGGTGGTTCGCTGCATGAAACTTCTGCTTAATATGCAAGCCCTTGCACACCAATTCAATGACTTTTGAATTGAAGTGACTTCCGTTGTCACTCCAGATCACACGTGGAAATCCGTAGCGCAGGAAGAACTCTTTTAAGAGCTCCTTCGCCGTTGCCATGGCCGTATTCTCCTTAGTGGGGTAAGCCTCAATCCATTTACTGAATGCACAAATTACTACTAGCACATACTTCAAGTTGTTAACTTGTTCCATTTCGATGAAATCCATCTGGAGAACCTCGAAAGGGAAGGAAGGCGGTGCAAAATTACCTGCGGGTGTAGGAGTACCTTTCCCAGGATTATGTTTCAGACAAATGATGCAGTGTTTCACTAGGTGTGTGGCTACCTTAGGGATATTATTGTTTCGCCATACTGGGTCTAGTAGCTTACATATTCCTTTGGCACTAATGTGTGCTGGGCTGTGGGCCATAGTGACAACAGGGAGCACATAGGCATTCGGCAGCAACCATCTCTGCTGCCCAGACAAGTCAGTCCAACACCCAACCTCATCCAAACGCCCTGTCCTCTCCTCCCATACTGCCAATTCATCTACTGTCGCCTCGCCCTGTATTTCCCTGACATTTTCCAATGTGTCCTCAAACATTCCATTGTCTGGAACCCACCTAGCGGGACCTGCCACAAACATCTTTTTCATCTTCGATCTAGCTGTCTCCTTAGCTGTCTGATCCGCAAACGCAATGCCCCTTCCAACATCGTCTGTTACTGCTTTGTGAGCGCTACATTTTATTATTGCCAGCTTATCAGGAAGTGCCAATGCTGACAACAGTCTATGTATCAATGGACCATGCTGCATTCGCAGCCCATGCGAAGTCAAGAACCCTCTCTTTGCCCAGAGGCGCCCGAAATTATGGGCCACCCCAAAGCCGTACTGGCGGTCGGTATAGAAATTGACAGTCAGTCCCTCACTTAACTCGCAAGCCCTAAGAAGGGCAACTAATTCTGCAGCCTGAGACGATTGGTATGGGATACGGGATGTCTCAACTACAGTGTTTAACGTTGTGATTGCATAAGCTGCAGTGGTAGTGCCATCTGGTAGTTTGAAACAAGAGCCATCGACATATAGTTCCCCTTGGGAGGCAGATAAGGGAACATCAGTCAGGTCTACCCATCCCTTAGTTTCTTCCTCAGTCCGAAATAAACAATCATGGACATCATTATCCTTTTCTTTCGGAGGGAGGGGTAGTAACGTGGCTGGGTTCAGAGTAGCACATCGTTTGATGGTAATGTGCGGAGCAAACAAGGTTAACTCATATCCAGTGAGACGTGCACTAGTAAGGTGCTGTGTCTTTGTCTTATTCAACAGTGTGTCCACAGCATGAGGTACCATGACTGTGACATCCGTATCAAGGACGAGCCCTGCCGATTGTCTGATAGAAACTGCCACCGCCGCAGCAGCCCTCAGGCAGATCGGGAGAGCTCCAGCGACGTTGTCAAGAATAGCAGAGAAATACGCGCAGGGTCTCTGCTTACCACCGAAACCCTGTGTTGGAACAGAAAGCGCGTAACCATCCACCTCATGTACATAAAGCACAAAAGGCTTCTGGTAATCAGGAGTACCAAGCACAGGAGCAGAGCAAAGCGCAACTTTTAATTGCTCAAAAGCTTGCTGGCATGCAGATGTCCAACGCAAGGGTTCATGCACGTCTTTAGTGGTCAGGTAAAGGAGGGGTTTTGTTAGTAGGGAATAGTTAAGGATCCAATGCCGACAATACGAAGTTATCCCAATAAACGCGCGTACCTCTCGTTGGGTCTTAGGAACAGGCATAATAGTAATAGCAGCTATGCGTTCAGGTGTTAGTCTGCGACTCTCCTTCGACAGAAGGTGACCTAAATAGGTGACCTCCTGTCGACAATATTGAAATTTTGAGAGTGACACCATGTGTCCATGGTGTGCCAAATGTAACAGTAATTTAACCGTGGCTTCTTTACAACCATCCTCAGTGTCCGAAGCCACAAGAAGATCGTCAACGTACTTTAACAGCACATTACCAAGGGGAAGATCCAAGGAATCCAATTGAGCTTTTAAAGCCTGACTATAGATACTCGGACTTTCTGTATAGCCTTGTGGAGCACCGCAGAATCTAAAGCTCCTTCCGGCTATTGCAAATCCAAACAGATATCTGCTACCTGTATGGATTGGAATGCTGAAGAAAGCATTCTTCAAATCTATTACTGAAAAAGAATTTGGCTGACGGGGGAATCATTGTCAAGATCGTGGTAATGTCTGGGACTACAGGATACTGGGGAACCACTATTTTGTTAACCTCTCTAAGGTCAATGACAAAGCGGTAAACATCAGGGTGGGCATCAGAAGAATCCAAAGGTGCCTTTTTGAGTATAGGAAGGATAGGGCTATTACACACATTCGCTACTGTCTCTTCAACCACACTAGACTTAATCAAATCCTGTATTATTTGCAATAAGGCCTTTTCTCCTGCCTGGGATATCTTGTACTGGGGAATACGCGGCAATTTAGCATTGTCTTTGATCTGTATAGACACTGGTGGGATCTGGAGAAACCCCACATCCGTGTCTCCTGTAGCCCATAATGAGCGGGGCACATCTTTAAACTCGACGGGAAGGGGTGCATCCTTTGCAAGGCATTGCTTGGCACGGGCCACTCGCGGTCCAATAGTCATGTAAACACCATCTGGAGAACAAAAAATTGTCGCATGCAACCTTTTTAACAAATTCAATTTAACAAATTCTCTCCACAATTTGACGTTAATAGGAATGGTGAGTCAACCGTAAAGGGGCCAATAGTCAAAGCAAGAGGTTTGGAAATGGGGCTAACAACTGGCACGCCTGAGAAACCCACCAAAACATTGTTTTGGCCAGTTAGAGCTGCCCCCGGGACCAGTGAACGGGAAACCGAGCTATTTATGGCCCCTGTATCGACTAAGAATTTCTCGGTCGTACCATGTAAATCTGCAGTGACATAGGGTCCACACTGATCTACAGGCACCGGAACTGGTCCCTTACCCTGTCCCTGGCTGTCCTAGCTGTGAGACATCCCTGTCACTTCGTCCATGTCATAGTCGTCATGATAGTACTGTCTCCCTCGGGGGTCATCGAAGTAGTTCCCGCTCTATTAGATGATGTGTTCTCTGATCGCATGTCCCCACGGCCTCCTCCTCCCCTTCCACGTCCTCCAAACCCCCCACCTCTTGGGGCCTCACCTCTCTGCGACAACTCCGGGCACTCATTCCACCAATGTCCCTCCCGCTTGCAATATGCACTTTGATTGAGCCCAAGGGGTGCATTCGAAGTACCACCCCTGTTAGTCCGGGGCAGCCGCTGGGCCGAACCCGAACCTCTTCCTCTTCCCCTCGCAACTTGCTGCATCAACACCCTAGTCTTCAAATCCTTTGACTTTTTCGCCACTCTTTCCTTGTCCTCATTCTCTCTATGCTCGTAGTCCTGTGCCATACTCAAAATCACTGACGGGGAAGAGGTGCTCCAAGTGCTTTCTGAAGCCTGCAACCTAGTCGCAATCTCAGGAAGCAAGTTGTTAACAAACCTGCTGACAAACAACCGTACATCACCCTACAATGACAGGTCCTGGCCACTAAAGTCGAGAAACACCCCTTCAAACCTAGTAAAGAAATCAGACACACTCTTGTCCTTCTTCTGACGACAAGCAGTCAACTTGTCCCAATCTACTCGTCTCAGCGGGATAAGGGAATGCATATAAGTGATAATGCGACCCGGTAAAGCCAATATCTCCACCTTCGGCTTGTTACCGGGCTTGCGGTCCTTATCCCACGCCCTGATCTGATCCCATGTTCCCCCCAATTCCACCCCATGGTCCTGTGTATGCACTTGCCTCCATATATCCACTGGTACCAACAAGCCAAAGAACAACTCAATATCTGCTAACATCATCACCGTGGAGGAGGCCGCCTCAGTGAACTCTTTGTAGTACGCAGTCCGGTTTCTCCGAGGGTCCGGCAACTGACTTTTAAGGGATATTACCTCACTCCAAGGAGTATAGATCCACTGTTCCTGAAACCGAGCATCAACTTGTGGCCTAATTACAGTATTTGTGGAGTCGCGCAGTTCTGGTATCTCAGGATGATAAATGGGATGGACCTCCCTCATGGGGCACTGGGTCACCATCGTCGGAACCTTTTGGAGCAATCTGCCCGATAGCCCACCAATGTAGTTACATTGCTAAAAACCTCATTAGGAGCCATACCTGCAGCATATACCCTGTCTCGTATGTCATAGATGATCTGCAGTGCAATATCCTGAAAAAACTGTTCCCACAGTCCTATTAACGTGGCCGACATGTGCTTAAGGGCATGCTGCTGTATGAAGGGCTCATAATCTTTCATCACACTCCACACATCTTCCACACTATAGATCGGGCTCTGAGCCCACTGAGCCGCCTGATTCACCACCATTTGCTCCTCCTCATCACCCACAGCAGAACGCACCAACACTTTGTCCATACGGTCCCGTGCTGCCGCCCAATTCCCTTAATGAATCCCCCGTAAAGGGGTTTCACCATTCAGCAGTGTTTGGGGCGTCATACTCGAGGGAGAAAGAGCAGATGAGGAGACAGGTATCATCATGTAAGGAGACAGTGTTGTAGGTTTGAAAGGGGGTGTAGCGGTAGATGCAGATTCAGTAGACGGAACAGGAGAGCTAACGGCTCCCGCCCCTGTTACTGGCGTGAGCAGAGAGGAAGCAGGCGGGGCTGGGGCCGAAGCAATTGGACTAGAAGCAGAAGTACTAGAAAGAGCGGCACCAGAGGCCGGGGACTGAGATGCTGGAACTCTTGGGTATATCCGCTCGGGAGCGTAAGGTGGAGGAGGGCGAGAATCCAATAGCTCTTCAACGAAAACGTCACCTTCCTCCCTAGTAACATAGCATTTATCTGTCTGCAATCGGAATTTTCTATCTGCACATTCTATGCCTTTCTCTATCTTTTCCCTTTCATAAGCCACTGCTTTCTGCGTTATAGTCTGCGTCTGTCTCTTCCGGCCTCTTTCTCTGCTCTCATACGCCGCTGCTTTGCTTCCTTCTGCCATACTCTTAGGGAATCAAACATCGACTGTCTGCTCTTTTTAGAATTAAATCGATTTTTATTGGCAGAACACATGACAAGAAAATACAGTGCGTCATTGCCTACAACCCATTGGGCCGGCGATTTCACAGGCAAAGGATAGAAAGCAGGGCTTATGATTCATAGAGCAACTACATAGGTGAGTAACACAGCATGTCGCCTACAACCCATCTTGGGCCGGCCACGTACAACATCTTGGAGTAAGAAATAGGCATATTATCATATGAATAAAACAAGAGCAAGTTCTAGAACACCACCCGTGGTCATATGACAGTGCTATAAGGGCACACCGTAGTTCGTTAGAAGCGAGTATGTCTGCGTTTAATGAATCAAAATAAGGAAAAAGGGAAAGAACAAACCAGATTTCTAAACATATAAAACCCAGGCCCTCCCCCACCCCCTCCCCTCCTCCCTCTCGGTGAGTCATCCGCAGACCTAGGCCCAAGCATGTGGACCTGCATGAATGGGTGCCAGACCCCGGGGTAAAAAGCGGCTACATGAGGGGCGCACGCCCTAGTCTCCTACCCGGCTCTCAGGGATCAGCTTCAGGAGCCGTAAATAGGCAGGGCAAGTTATCTCCAGAATTCCGAGGATAAGATTGTGATGACGGGAGCCCAGACCTTAGGGTATTCAGATTTGTCCCCCAGTGTAGCCATGGACAATCGCTTCATACCCAGGAGGGACCACAGTTGGAGCAGCCATTGAGAATGGTCGGCTATCCTGTCGGTCTTCCAGCCCGCTAATAACACCCGATGGGTAGCATTCAAAGCCAAGGCAACCTGCTTGCCTTTGATTGAGCGCAAAGGGAAGGTCAAAGCATTGGGAAGTCCTAAGATAGTGTAGGCAGGGAATCTCGGTATAGTGGTACCAAAGGCCCTGTCAATCTCGTCAAGGATTTTGTCCCAGTATCTTGTAAGTTTTGGGCAATTCCATAACACATGAAGAAGAGTTCCCGGACTCCCACAGCCACACCAGCAGAGTCCGTCATTCTGAGAGCTCCACTTAGTTAATCAGGCCGGGGTGTAGTACCAAATAGGATACCATTTTAAATGCGTTCTCTGTGTGACCCATAGAGTGTGCAAAATAATGTGATCTGTAAAAGATATCCTCCCACTCTTTGTCTGACAGGGTGTGGCCTATTTCTGCCTCCCAACGCTTCTGTCCCGCAGAACGAGCACCTCTCGCTCCCAGTGTGAGGAAGGCATATAACTCAGAGATGAGCTTGTGGTCATCCTTCTTCAGAAGAAGCCACTTCTCGAATGGTAGCATCTGTCTGCCGACCAGGGGACGCACAAGGGAGCTGGATGTCCAATGCAGCAGTTGCGTGCGAAGAAAGAGGTCCGAACCCTCCAGGCCATAATCCTCTCGGAGTTCCTTAAAGGGGACATGACCCCTCAGGTCGAACAGCTGCCCTAGGTGCTTGCACCCACCCTCCACCCAGCGTGCGCCTACCCCTTTGTCCATCCCGGGAGGAAAATCTGGGTTCGAAAAAATTGGAGACATGGGAGAGGGAAAAGTGGTAAGATTTGCACTTTTAGCCACCTTGTCCCAAGCTACCATGGTGGGGCGGGTGATTGGCGAAGAATAGAGCCCCCATGCACGTGCTGACCTAGGTAGCCAGACCTCCCTCCAGATGTGCTGACCAGCCACTGTCTGATCCATAAATACCCAGTGCTTTTCCGTCATGGGACGATTCCATTCCACGAGATAACGCAGCAGCGAGGCCTGGTAATAACGAGTGAAATTGGGCAAGGCCAAACCGCCTTCTTTTTTAGGGCGCTGTAACAAAGTTTTCTGCAGCATGGGCGCGATCGGGCCCCATATGAAACGTTCAATCTCCCTTTGGATCTGTGGGAGCGCAGTCGGCGGGGGTGACAGAGGAAGAGTCTGGAAAAGATACAGGGCCCGGGGTAAGACATTCATTTTTATTGCGGCCAATCTACCGGGCCAGGACAGGGGCAGGCGCCGCCATTGGGCGAGATCTTTCCGGAAGCGTGAGAGTAGAGTGGAGTAGTTCGCTTCCGCAGTCTTATCCAGGCTATTATGCAGGACCAACCCCAAATATGTAATGCCCCCTGTCACCCAGTCAAAGTCAAATTGAGCCTGCAGGGCTTCCACAGTGGTGGGCTTCGCAGTGAGATTCAGCACCTGCGATTTCTGCAAGTTTATTTTAAACCCCGAGACCTGACTGAAGGCCTGTAAGTCTGCCATGATGGCTGGCATGGAAGTTTGGGGGTGTGCTATCGAGAAAATGACATTGTCGGCGTATAGGCTAATGAGATGACGATCAGCCCCAAATGGGACACCCTGCGCCTGTGGGTTGTCCCGAAGCCGTTGAGCAAAGGGCTCCTTATATAAGGCGAAAAGCAGTGGGGAGAGAGGGCAGCCTTGTCTGGTGCCTCTCTCCACCGCAAAGTCTCCCGAAAGTACGCCATTGACCCTGATCTGCGCAGTAGGAGCATTATAAATGCTTGCTACCCATCTGCGAAACTTAGGTCCTATGCCGAAGCGCTCCAGTGTGGCAAACAAATATGGCCAGTGCATGCGGTCAAAGGCTTTCTCGGCGTCGACTGCCAGCAGAAGAGCCTATTCCTTTGACCTCTGCACCTTATCAATTAGGTGGCAAATCCTTTTGGTATTGTCCCCACACTGCCTACTCGGGATAAAGCCCGACTGATCCGGGTCGACCAAGCCGGGCATGAGAGGGTTTAGCCTGTGGGCCAGGATGCTCGAGAATAACTTTGCATCTATATTTAGCAGGGAAATGGGACGGTATGAGCTGCAGAATACCGGATCCTTCCCCGGCTTGGGGATGACAGAGATCGTTGCCTGGAGCATAGAAGTCGTGAGGGTGCCTGTGTCTGTGAATGAGTTGAAAAGTCGGGTGAGCAATGGTGCCAGCTCCGCACAATAAGTCTTATAGAAGAGGGCGCTAAACCCATCCGGACCGTGTGCTTTCATAAGCTTCAGCCGGGCAATGGCGGAGATCACCTCTTCAATTCGAATGGGGTCCTCCAACCCGTCTGCCTCAGGGGCTGGAAGAGGAGTGACCGCCACGCCGCGTAGGTACTCAAGAGGGTCTACACAGCTTAAAGACTCGGCGGAATATAGTTCCGCGTAGAAGGCCCGAAAGGCCGCAGCGATACCAAAATCGTCTGTGATCTCCGTCTCCTGGGCCTCCCAGATCGCCTTCACCGCTTGGGCCTGCTGCTGACTGCGGAGGCAATGCGCCAACATGCGACCGCCCCTGTTAGAGCCTACGTAATACTTATGTTTCAGCCTTAATACCGCGTATTCATCTCTGTCAAGGTCCAATCGTTTCAGTTGAAGCCGTTCTTTCTCCAACTGGCGCCAAATTAGGGGAGCATCTGTACGCTTATGGATGGCCTCTAGTTCCTTCACACGGCCTTCGAGGTCCTGGCGCTTATCCCGCCTGGATTTATTATCATAGGCCGCCTTAGCGATGAGGGCCCCTCTCGCAACTAACTTAAGCGCCTCCCAAACGGAGGCCAAATGCGTGATGCCATCATCGTTGAGCGCTAGGTAGTCAGTCAGTGTATGTCAGAGATCCTCCACCACTTGCGGGGACCGCAGGAGTGAGTCTCAAGGCGCCAATGTGGTGAGGACATTAGCGCGGGCGGGAGGCGCAGTGTTAGGGTGATATGAGCATGGTCCGATAGGGAGTGGGCCTCTATGGAAGAGGCCTGGGTACAGGCCCACGCTGCCTGAGTGACAAGAAAATGGTCCAGTCGGGCGTACGTCTTATGGGCAGCAGAGTAGAAGGAGCAATCCCTTTCGGCAGGGTGCAAGCAGCGCCATGCATCTCTAACCCCACAGTCGTCAAGCCATGCCCTCCCATTTCCGGATATGGCTCCTGTGCCACCCGATCTCGGGCAAGAGCGATCCACCCCTGCGTCCATAACCAAATTCAGGTCCCCCCCACTGCCACTCGGGAGTCAGGTGTACGCAGCACCTCGACCATAGCATTCAACAGGAACTTCTCCGGATGTTCATTGGGGGAGTAGAGGGAAGCTATTGTAAAAGTGGTAGACCCTATGCGTAAACGCAGCACAAGTAGGCGCCCTTGAATCTCCGCCACTGTTCCCACCACCGAGCCCCTAAAGTGTTTGGAAAGCAGAATGTCCACCCCCCTTTCTTATTTTTTCCCGAGGACCAAAATTGCACAGAAAATGCTCTATGTTGCATGCGGTGTGTATCACTGTGAAGGAGGTGTGTTTCTTGGAGGAGGCACACTGCCCCTTGTGTGTTTTCAAGCAAGACAGCACAGCGTTCCTTTTAGTGGGGTTATTGAGGCCTTTGACATTAAAACTAACGACCTGGACAGCCATCAGTGGGAGAAAAACCACTGTACGCCATAGCTAAGGCTCATGGACCGGCAGTGGGAAGCGAGACTGAGGGGACTGAGAGTGCATGCGCAGACGGGCAAGCCCTGTCACAGGGACTTTGGTTAAAAAACTCACCGGAGCGAGGACCCACCCCACCCTAGAACAAAAAAAACAAACCCCAGGACAATAAAGCAACACAAAGTCCAACTTGAAAGCTGGGCAGTTCTCAAAGGGGACTGCCAAAGGAATGAGGGACATCACCAGAAGAAAACAAAGCCCCCCCTCCGCCCCCACCAGACCCACAAAAGATGGTATAGCCCCAAAGGCACATTACCCTCAATCATTAGTGTCCAACGATCCCCCTTCTGTGCCTGTCAGAGTCCGGAGAACAGCAGACCATTCCTTGATGATGGTGGCCGGAGCAGGGTGGAGGCGTTCCAGATTTCGGCCGCCCCGAGGCCCACGCTCCTGAGGCCTCCGCGAGCCCCGCTCTGCGGCATCTGGTTGAGGAGGCAGGTCGTCGAGGGGCAGCTTCAGCACCCTGCAGGCTTCAGACAGGGAAGGGACCTGGTGCAACTTCCTGTCGAGACGGAAGATGAGGCAAAAGGGGTGGCCCCAGGCATAGGAAACATTTAGCGAGCGAAGATGATTAGTAATGGGACGGAAGTCTCTTCTCTTCTGGAGAGTACTAGCTGCCAGGTCCTGGAAGAGCTGTGGGGTATGGTCCCTGAAGTGTAGAGGTTGACTAGCGCGGGCCGCTCTGAGAATCTCCTCCTTCACAGTGTAGTTGTGGACGCAGATCAGGATGTCTGCAGGAGGGCGGTTCGGCTGATGAGGTGGGCCAACTCGATGGCAGCGGTCTATCTTGACTGAGGATTCCGACAGGGTGCCCAAGACCGTGCGGAAGAGGTCCTGTACATAGCCCATTAGGTCTTCTCCTTCTGCCCCTGTTGGGACCGCCCAAATGCGAATATTGTTCCTCCAAGACCTATTCTCTAGGTCCTCGGAGTGTGTTTGTAGATCTAGTTGCTGAGCCCGCAGCCGCAGGACTTCTTGTTGGAGCGCAGCGATCTCCTCATCTCTCGCAGTCGCGGAATCCTCCAGGGCAGCAATGCGCTCTCCAGCCGCATCCACATCTCTCCTGACCTCACGGAGGTCTGCCTGCAGGTCGGTCTTGATGGCCAAAATATCTTTCCTTTGTGAGGCAAACAGGGACTCCAGAAACTCCCTGGTGACTGCGTTGTCCGGGCCATCCCCAGCGGGCGTTGCGCCAGAGCCTAAGGCGTCCCCCATCGCCTTCAGTACGAGGTCTCGCTCGGATCTGTCCTTTTTACTTTTGGCTGCAGCCATCGTGAAGCAAACAAGCAAGTCGGATCAAGAGACGCGTAGGGCCTCTGGGATAGAGAGACGTCGAAGCTAAGTGGTTATGAAGGAGATGGGCGAACGCACCTGACCCCAAGTGAAAAGCTTCTGTGCCTTATCGTCATGCAGTCCACACCGCGCCCTTGCCGCAGGGAGGATCCGATCTGCAGTTCTCACCGTACATGGCGACGGCAACCAGTAGACTCCGCACAGTACCCAGGGGCAGGGTACCCAGGGGCGACTTACACTCGAGAGGAGGCGGGAAGTGAGGCCCAAGGGGCACCGGTATTATGACTCAGTCCGGACCCCACTGCCCAGCAAAGCTGATAAGTAATTCCACTAGGATGGCCCCTGCTCCTAGAGGCGCTCACCATACAGCACCGGCCCGCACCAGGTCAACCAGCGGGGAATATATTGGGGGACAGGAGGCTCCAGCGGTTCCCCTGCACAGTAAGCCTCTTCTGCCGCTAGGCCTCACGCAGCTCCTCCAGCTTCTACAACTCCAAACAGTCACCCTCGCGGCCCCAGCATCTACGTTGTCAGGGGCCCCTCACGTCGACCCCAAAGGGTGCCACCCCACACCGCATGCATCGGCACCCCCCGATGGGGACAGATCACAGGGGGCCCTTCTCCCCCGCTATAGGCCTCAGGTAGGCCGCAACCAGACGACTAGCAAAGTAGGGGCCCCAGAAGGGCCGCGGGCAGGGTCGGGTGTCGTCGGCCCACTGCGAGGCACTTTCCTTGATCTGTGGTGGTCCGGACGGGCACCCTCCGCCGCTGCAGTCCAGATCCAGCCCTCCCAGCTGGCCCGCGGGCTCACGTAGATATCCGGCCCTTGCGGCCTCTCCTTTGATCCGGGGCTGAGTGTCTGCGTCGTCCCCCAAGCGGCGCTGGAGGCAAAGTACAAATGCGGGAGCTGCCCCAGGGTCCTCCGGTAACGCGGACAGCACGGTGTCCTCCTCTGGCCCGGGAGCCGGAGCAATGTGGCCGCGCTGCGGCTCTGATGCACCCCAGGAAGCCGAGCAGCAGGTCGGGCCTTTCCTTCCCCCGACACCGGAGCAACGAGCTGGTCGGGAGTCGTGCAGAAGGACCCTCACAGGCGAGCAAGATAGCCTGCTTCCTTCCGGGCCGTGTGCTGCACAGGATCAAAGCCTCCGACTGGGGATCGGAGATCGAAATGTGCCGTTGCAGATGCTGTAGGCCCGGTGGGAGCGGAGCTCAGGGAAAACACGTCCGTTCACGCCGCCATCTTGGCCACGCCCCCCTATCTGCACTTTTTAGCGAACAACTTGTCCTGCAAGAAATTCAATATTTGCTCATCAAACGAGCCAGTAAGTTGCCATTGTAACTCAGCATTGTCCCTCGTATATTTATTCCACAATGTGCTAAACATAATAGGGCCAATACCGTGCTTGACGTATACATCAAAATTTGCGGTACCCTCCGGAGGCGCAGGCTGACTCTCTTCCAATCGAGCCTCAGTAGAACAACACCGACATCCAAAACACCCCAATTTGCTTAAACAAGGCATCTTAATATAAGACACATGCAATGTCCCTAACGGACAAGTATAACACTAGCAACGGTAATATAAAGGAGAGAGAAACGATAAAAAAAAATGTATTCAAGAACTAAAACAAATGGTCCGGAGACCACTCCCTACAGTCCAGAGACTGTACCAAGTTCAAGAAGACATACTCTAGCCCCAGACCTTTTCAAGCATTGACCAAATTACCAGTTGGCCTGGCAGAGTGTCCGCGAACAATCCCAGACCTTTTCAAGTGCGGGCCAAATTCCCACTTGTTCTGGTAGACTGCTCACAAACACTCTGTGCCTTTTCAAGGGTCCGCAGACCCACCAAGTTCAAGACAAGACAGCCCGAAGACCGTAACAAGACACAGTCCGTCGACTCGTGCCGTTCAAGTAAGGCAGTCCGAAAACTGCACCAAGACAGTCTGGAGACTGTACCAAGACACAGCCCGTAGGCTCATGCCGTTTAAGAATGGCGCAATTTTTCCAAGAATCAAATCACTCACCTGGTGCACACAGGTCGAGTCCAGTTATTCTCCACTGCAGACTCTTCGGACCAAATGGTCAACTCCAAGGTTTCGCCTTCTCAGGACCCCAGCCGGTGACCACTAGACGAGGAGTCGCCCGATCAGACGGGTGGGGCAGCTGCGAGAACCAAGCTCGATCGTGTGGGGTACCCCGATCCGCCCGACGGACCAGACGCAACCCCGACCCTGCAGCCCGATTACGGGCGAGCTGGATCACCTTGCGGGGTCCCTGTTCGGGTGCCAACTGAAGGAAGTGGCCCTTAGGTGCCACCCGGGTTACTTACAACCTCCTGCTATGCCTTCCCAAGTAATGAAGAGTCGGACAGACAGTAGAGAATACAAACACACCTTTATTAGCAAATACTCTGCAGAGGAGTCCAATCTGACCTGCACCCTAAGATGTCTGCCGAGGGACTGACCCCCAACAGTCTGCAATGAGTAATCATTCTTCCCAAGGAGCCTCCAACCACGCCCACAGTGGAAAGTTACCGGCCTGGGCCGAACATGAACAATGGAGGCACAGGAGGATGGGCTACCACCTGCCAGATGGGTACATGCTATCTGCACTTCGGGGTCATCGCGCTGAGTCTCAGCGTCCCCCACCATGGGAGCTGAGCTACACACTCAGATAGGTATGCGAGGGCAGAATGGCCTATTCATTAGTAAGTCAGAAAGCAGCCTTGAACAGAGAGAAAATAATAACGAAATACAGTGTTCTGCTGAGGCAAGCAATACTAATGATGAGGCCTAGTTCAGACATGGCCTAAGCGGCCCAATAGGGATTACGAAATACAAAATGGAGTCACACTGGCTAACTACAGGAAAGCTTGCACGTTGCAGGGATAACTTAGTGGGTTGCATAACGTGAATACAAATGGCGTATATTTAGCCACACATCGCTAACCTAATATAGCATGATACGAGTGCATAGCAGGAATGGGATTTTCAAATCTAACAAGAGTATAGGCTGGTGGTTTGATGGTTGACACAAAAACCAGCTAGAATGGGTCATTAGCAAGTAGCATATCAATCTTTAGTATTTAGTATTTGAAAAATGAGTTCCTCAGAAAGATATAAATTGGCATAAGAGTTTGAGAACCTCACAAGAGCCAAAAGAGTCAGTGCATTCCTTTTATGAACGGTTTATTCATAAACACAGTGGAGTCACAAGCCTGAAAAAGATCTGATAAGTGGTTTCTTATCTGCTTTCATGAATGGATTGAGGCCTGAGATTAGTAATCATATTTAGCACAGTGAATAGTTCTGACAGACAAAGGGCGTAGATGAGTTCCTAATGTTGGCACAAAATAGTAGTGATTATTTTGAAACAAAGCAGAAGAAGCTCAAGGAAAAGGTGACGATAAACCAGATGATGCAGTTTAAGAAAGGGTCCGAATTCAAATGGGCTCAAATACCAGAGCAGACAGAGACACAGTTGGTCAAGGTGCAGCCTCAAGTTCAAATCAAAGTTCAGGTCTGAGCTGTAGCCAACATTCCAAGGAAAGCAAAGAGACAAAGACTGTTGCTGAAAGAGAAAAAGTTGAGGAAGATATTCCAAGGAAGAGAATTTGCAAATGGAAAGTATTGTGAACCAGAAAGATATTCCAAGATACAGGTGGATTCAGAAACTAGTTGGGCTGCATCATCAGATGCGAAAAGATCAACAAGAAGGAGAGTTCCAAATCGAAAATATGCCTCACCAGAATGGGTATATTTAGTTACAACATCTGAAGAAGGAAAAAATGAAATTGAGGATGATTTTTCATTGGTGACTAAGTGCCAATACAAGTTTGGGAGTAAATCAGAGACTGAGACACAGGAAGACTACCCTGAGTGAAATAGAGACTGTTAAAAGTGAATTTAAATTTGATGGGAAAAAAAATCATTGATGTGAGTCTTTCTTTTGAAAAAGGGCCTTGCCAAACTCTGACAAAGTTTGTTAAGGCCAAAGTTCTGCTTAGCATAGACTTATAACTGATGGAAGTTTTTAATTTTTTTAGCAAGATGAAAATCATCAATGCCTGATGAAGTTTGAGAAAAATGTTTTGTAAGTAACAAATGAACTTTAAAAAAAAAAGACAAAAAACTTGTTTTAATTTGTGTTTGATTGTTGTTTTGATGAAATAAGAAGAAAAAAATAAAATATTATTGTTTTACAGAAAATGTTTGTTGACTTTAAAATTTTTACCTTGATAGGAATTTTTGTCTCAATAGAAGATGGAGTACAGCTGATGCTGTAAAATTGTAGACGGAACGCTTCTAATTATAATATTGATAGTTTTAGTGCAACTGTTTTTGTGCTTACTTACTTCTCTGGGATATCGTTTAGATTGTACTAGTGTTAATGTTGAAGTAGGCACTAACAAAATGAATTTGAATATGATATACCAGTACATGGAGAGGATTTAGTTAATGATTTTAAAGATAATATTTATACTTAAAAAATTAGGGAATAGGTTTACATAAGGAGGATTAGTGGATGCTATGTGTGTGCATCTTCATACATCTGCTGGAGAAAGATTCACTTACATCCAGCTACCAATTTGATATTCTCTATTTTGTAAGGTTTTTGTTGCAATTTTTAATTAGGATACATTTTGTTTTCCTTATTTGGCTGATTGTAAGGTGATTATAGAGAATTTTCTCATTAGGCAAGACAATAGAGAAATTAAATATGCTAAATATTTTAGACTGATTGCACAAAACAGGTGCAATACTAACTGGATCAAAAGTTATTTGTGTCTTTTGAGTAGTGAATAGCATAATTTTATTAGAGAATATAGTGAAAGAGGAATGAGAGTGGTGAGAAGCGGGAGGTGCAGAAAATTGCTTTAGAAGAAATAAGAGAAGAAGAATTTAGATTGTCAGCTTTATATCCTAGGTTGAGAATGTAGTAAGAAAGTAGAGGTGAGATGAAGCACCACATAAGGAAATAAGGTGGGAGAGAGTGTGTGTTACAGATCATATAATTTTTGTGGACTTTATTTACTTGGTGGTGCACCCATTTTTTGGGAAATCTATTATGTTTGTGGGAAAATTGCTCATTTTAATTTGGCGAGAATTGGGGTTGGTTCATGTAATTTTGGTTTAATATTCCCAAGAGTTTATCTTATAGATGGATTGAGTGATTAACATAGTCTGAGGGAAGTGAGATGATGTTTTGGACAAGTAGTCTTATTAGGTGCTATTATTCCTTTTTTGTGAGAGGCAATGAATGATGTAAAAATTAGGTGTTTGTCTACAGTAGTAGGTAGGCTTGCTATAGATAAAGTATGACCATTTCAGCTAGTAAATGTAGATATGGTAAGGTCTATAGTTATGCAAAATCATCTTACTTTCGATATTCTTTTGGCAAAGAAGGTGGAGTCTGCAAAGTGATGAAGGTTAAAATGTATTGCACAAATATAAATCCACTATTAGTGGAGCATTGCTTCTTTTACTACTAATACAACCAATTTAGCTCATGAGATTAAGTTTTTAGAGGAACCTGGCTTTTGGGAAGCTGTAGGCTCTTGGTTTAGTGAAATAGGGAAGAGTTTTGTTAAAGTTGGTGAGTGGCTAGGGAATATAGGTCGTGGTGTTTTTCAGTCAGTCCTAACTCCCCCACTAATCATAATGATTTGTGCCATTGTTCTGTTTCTCTTAATAAAATGATGAGAGCATCTGATTAGTAGATATAAAGTTAAAACTAAGAGTGAAAACAAATTAAGTAAGAGGAAAAGGTCAATGGAAAAGTAAATAGAAATGGAGACTTTAAGAATCATGTTTATAACCAGTAAAAGATGGTGGAGGAAGATGAAGATAACTACTGATTGATGGCTGATTATTACAGTTTACTAATGGTATTTTCAGTGATTATTAAAAAATAGTCAGAGGGGGGTTTGTATCAAAAAGCATGGGTATTTACATGGGAATGCCCATGTACCACCCATGTAATGTCCCTCTGGCGCAATTACTTTTAGACAAATTTCCAGTGCAAACAAGTTTAGCACTGGAAAGTAAATAAAAAAAATCATTTTGTGCTGGTTAGTGTCATTTTGTGATGCAAACACAGCGCAAAATGTTTGTAAATCTAGGTCTCAGTGTCAAACCATCCCATCAGATTTCTTGCCTTAGGTGCCTCAAAGGTATTTCAAGGAATGAAATTTGCTTTAGAACAATTGAATACTATCTTAATCAGCTGGTTATACCATTCCATGTCAAAGCTCAAGAAAAGATTTCAAATATCTTTCCACTTCTAAGATTAAATAGCCTAATCAAAGTTATCATCCCAAATTTTGACTCTTATTTTATGGCAATAAACAAGATGTAATTGGAAAGTAGAATTCAGAGTTTTAGTGTATGAAAATGATCTCCATAGCGAAATGATCACAAGCATCAGGGTTTACCACCTTAACAGTTGTAATAAGCTTGCAATGGTCACATGAAACAAAGAAATAATCTATTAATACAGTTTGCTCACCAATTAACCCTGGGCGTAGTTCGCGTAGTAGCGCTACGCGTAGCTACGCGAAGTGCACTTCGCACTACGCAAGCTATGCGTAGCACTACGCGAACTGCGTAGTGCGGTAGGAAATGCTGTTCGCAATGATTGCACAGTGCCGGATGCTTGTCCGCACTGTGCAATAATTGCAAACGGCATCTTGCACAGTGCAAGCGGTTTTTACTGCCGCTCGAGTACATTTGTATTCGAGCGGCAGTTTTCTCAACGCGGCCTGGTAGTTTCTCATCGCGAGCGGTCGCGAGCATACGCGACCACTCGCAATGAGAAACCTGACCTCCCCGCGTTGAGAATCTCGCCGGGAGGTTTATTTTCCACGCTCGCGATCGGCAACTTGATGTTGCTGATCGCGAACGAGGAAAAAGTCTCGCCGGGATGTCATTTTGCTCGCTCGCGGTCACCAACTTGACGTTGAGGACCGCGAGCAAGCAAAAAATGCCCGCTACGCTATGCGTTTTTGCACTGTGCTACGTGCAATTCGCGTAGCGTGTAGTTGCGCAAACTACGCGAGCGTAGCGTAGTTTTCCGCCCAGGCCTACTCACCATATGTGAACGTTGCACCAGCAGAGCAATAACATGAAAAATGACCATTGAGATTAACTAAGTTATATTGGACTAAAAGCATTAGCACTTCTTTACCCCTATGTGGGTAGTTTTTTACAGCTTAACTGTGTTTGGTATCTCAAAAAACAACAATTGGTCATACATTGCTTCATGGAAGTTAGAGAAAGCTTTAAATTAAGATCCCCTGCTATTAAGCTCATTAAATTGGATATTTCTATTATAAGTATGACAAGTCATGATGAAATTTCATTAAATTGTCGTCTGAAGATGAGACATTTGAGGGGATATAAACATTAATATAAACAATATTAACAGCCGCATTAAAAAAATTCACTTAACATAAAAAACCATGGTAATGTCCAATTGTAGGTTGTGTCAAGGGTTAAAACATATCTAGCAACTCTTACAGGCACCATCATCGCCTGTCTGCCCGAAATCCAATATAAAGTTTGAAGTATAGCCAAACATATAATTTCTTACTGCGACTTTTTCCTCTAGGTAAATTTGCCAAATGGGAATCTTTCTCACTCTTATGGCATAGAGGCCAAGGGGCATCTTATAGCCAAGCTTGGGTAGAAACCAGCTCACCATGTTTCGTTAAAAGAGGAGAAAATGTTTTTTAGTTTTCAGTTTTTGCACTTCCAGACTTTAATGGTCCTTCACAAAACTCAACATCTATTGCGCTGAATTCTGAACTGGCTTCCTGCATTGCTAAGACTACCAATTTATAGTAGAACAGTATGTTTCTAACCTTGCACCCTTTAATAACATAAAAGCCCTTTGTATTCAGATATTTGAACTTATGGCTAGAAGGGCTTTTGTGGCTTGGAAATCTTCTCCGATTAAGTGGCTGAAATTTAGATTTACAGTTCCCCTTTTTTTGGGCCTAAATATTAGGAGGTCTGTCGCGTTCCACAGTAGGGGAAAGGCTGTGATAGGGGAATCAGATACTTACTAGGCATATGCTCTTTGCTATTTCCAACTCACAACCCTTCTCCACTTCAAAATTAGCTCTATCAGCTGCCCTTTTATTTTGTACAAGGCTGGTTTTAGCAGGACTGGTGTTTCTGCAAGAGGGCACAAGTCTGAAAAAGCAGAAGCGGGAACTTTTGTCTTGCCAATTGGACAATGGGGCAATAACGCTTTGGATTATTTAGACACTTAGCTAGTTTTGCTCCAGAAGCTTTCCAAAGGGTAGATGTCTTTTCCCTCTATGGTGACAAAGTTTGGAGAGGCTAAATAGTGATAGAAGCCTGCTTTAACCATATCTCTCTCCAATTTTATTAATTAGCGTTGGATGTCAGGAGATATACACATTATAAGATTTGATTGGATGCTTGTCTACCAAATGCGTTGCTGTGCTTGGAGCATCTAAAACTCCCTTTATTCCATCATTAGATCCATAAATAATTCCCAAATTTATGGTGACTAATAGTTTATTTGCTTTGCTTGAAGAGTATTTATTAAGACCAATGCCTTGAGAAGAGCTTGAAATGTAGTCTGCATTAACGATAGCATTGACTAATCTTCTAAAAGGCATTAATTTAAACAGCTAGAGAAAATGAAGACTGTCATCTCGAGGTAAACTAGTGGCAAAAATTCTATTAGTAATTATTTGCAATCAGGGAGACTTAGGGCCCGATTCTGATGCGGGCTGGAAAAGCTTCCCGACCGAGGGCCTGATTCTGATGCGGTTAGGAAGGCCTCCTAACGGCATTTGCTCCTTCCAAATCGGATCGGGAACGTGTCTTCCCGACTGAGGGCCCAATTCTGATGCGGTTAGGAACAAATGTTCCCATTGAAGTCAATGGGAGTTCAACCAAATCATATCTGGAAGCATCCGGATGCATCCTACTCCGCCGGTCGGACTTTCCCGATCCGAGTGGGTCGGAAACCTATTCCCAACCGATTCGGTCGGGAAGCTTTTCCAACCCGCATCAGAATCGGGCCCTAAGAATTTTAGGGCGTGCTCTCTCATCAGCACGGTCAAAGAAATAGTCCACATTAGCTTCTATTGTTTGTTCTGGCCCCGAAAATTAAGGCAATGTGTTACACTATCCTGGACAAAATTAATTAGAAACTTTGAAGAGTTTGCTGTTTTAAAGTGTTTTAAGACAAAGTTTTGTAATTAAGCAATCTTAGGTGGAAACTTCTCAATACATCTTGAAGCAGGGGAAACTAAATGACTTGATGAAGCAGAAACGTCTGACTTATCCAAAGGAACTATGGGGCATATTATCAAGGGCTTTATTGCCGATTTAGCAACACTTTTTGCCGCTAAATCGGCGATATTTTTAACGCCCTATTAGCAAGCTGTCGCTAACAGGCGTTAGCGACAGCTTTCAGGCGTTAGAGGCCGGGAATTACATCGCCTTGCATGTCAGCGATATTTATCGCTAATGACATGCAAGGTAGGCGTTCCCCACTAAAAGCGACTGTAAACAGTCGCTAACACAACTAACCCCTATTATCAAGGCAGGCGAAGCGATAAAATAAATCGCGCTAAGCGCGTTTATCGCTAGATTTTAACACCTGCTACTGACTATGACTTACCTGTTTAAGGTATAGGAGGTGGATTCTAATGCTGAATCCACCTTAGCGTTAATGCAAGAATATCGCTGGTTTTCCAGCGATATTCCCGCATTTTGCCGCTATCGCTGGAAATATTATCGCTATGGAGATAAACCTTACTAATAGGGTGTTATCTCAACGATATTTTCCAGCGATAGGCGGCGTTAACAGGATTCGCGCTAAGCGCGTTTAGCGATAAATATTGCTATTCCTTGCTAATATGCCCCTATTTTTTCCCAAACACTTAGAGCCTAAAATTTGTGCATTGGTTGCTGCCATTATTGCTATTTCTGGGCCACAGGGTGTCTGAAGTACTGTGAAAACAAGGAGCAGACACCAAAAAAATAAACAGGGAATCAACTGGAAAAAACAGGAGACGCAACTCCTGGGGACCAATGACCGAATCCAAGATTGCAGCTACGCCTACTTCTCGATCATGTAGAATCATGACATTGTATCAAAATTTACACAAGTGTCTCTGTAGTTTAAAATCTAAGAACGGCACAAAAGTAAATAACCAGTAATATGGAAGACTGGATATAGCTATCTATGGGATAAAGTATCCTGTGCATTATAAGCATATTGCAACTCAAGGAGATCGGTGACTATGTAGAGGAATTAAGCCAATTTCCAAGTTCTTTAATAAGGTCATGATACTCCGAGGTGACTTGCAATATATTTTTTATTGTAAAGAAGAGGGTATTTATATGGTCACAGAATACCCCTTCCCCCTTCCCCTTTCCCACCCACCTCACATTTTTGGTGTCTCACTGTTTCATATGAAAGTGATAGCATGGCTGCAGACATGAAGAATAAAAGCAGAATCTGTAGTGCAAAATTAAATATACCAAAATGCATTAAGTCTTTTCTTGCAAACAAGATATTAGTATCACTTTAATTTAAGCCAGATTAAAAAAAGGCTGTAGCTCAGAATGTGTAGAAACACCCAGAGAGATTCTATTTTAGCTGTTATGACCTATAGTGTGCAAGAAATTAATGTGTCATAAATATTTCCTTTTTTCTGATCACTGTTCCTTTTAGAAAAAACAGATGCAAAGAAAGAAAATCCAGTTCTCGTTTTCATTGTTTCACCTGCAGCTGTAATTATGCTTCATGGCCTGCCTTTAACCTTATATAACACAATGGTACACCTGGGTCTCAGTAAGAGAGAGCAATGAAAGCAAGAATCGAGACAACCTGGATGAGAAGGGATATTCCTTTTAGAGAACAATTTCCCTCACCCACCACAGGTGGCATGCTTCATCATTGGGCACCTCCTCACACTGTGATGCTGAGTCAAGGTGCGGCTATGACTCTCTTACTGAGAGACAGGTGCACAGCGGATGTTGTACAGCGGTATGATAAGTACTCTTCAATGAGCTAGGTGTAGTGTGGTAAGCAGAGTTTGCAGAAAGGTAATGGTTAAAACTGGCTACAGGGTATGCAGACACCTTTATTCGTGTGCCCCTTGGTCAGGATTAAAACAAAGGACACTGCAGGAAGGATTAAACATGATGGGGTATGTCACCAAAAAGATGAACATGTTTCAGCCATTAACCCTCAGGTGAGGTGTTGCGGCATTCGTCTGGACCTAAAGTGATTGTACTTCTGCTTCAAGGTTGCGCTCAAAAAGTGATAATACAATGCAATGCAAAACCGTCCAGTGGTCCCCCATGAGTTCAAGGGGGGATCCACTGGCGATCAAATGTAGAAAAATATATGTAGACAGCTAGGTTATTGTTTCGAGAGTGAGTAGATGGTGGAGTTAAGCCACCCAACACCAAGACATAATGAAATGTATAATCAAACCCTTTATTAATACATGTAGACCAGGCACACTTACAACAGTTGATAAGACACAACAGGATAAGGTGAGTACCTCATATATCAAAACAGCCATACATAAAAATAAAACCATAAGTGAGGCTTAACCACAGTCTTCAGGTGTAGTGCCTCAACCCGGGGCCATAGGGTGGGGCTCAGGGTACTCTCTATCATGTAGGACATTATAGGAGAGAGTAGGAGAGACAAAGGATAAAGGGATAAAAACTCTAGATACGTCAGACCAAGGGAGATGTAAAAAGTAGAATTGCTAAAGAGTTAACATTTTAAAATGAAAGTAGTTGTAAAGATGTAGGACCCACACTGGCCACATCTAGGTATGCTTGTGAATACACCTGCCTAGGGAGTGCTGGTAAGTGTGAGTAGTGTTTACGTTTGATAGGTGTCTCAAAAAGTACTCTAATGACAAAGAGATACCAGCCCTGTGCTATTAAAAAACACTTAACCACAATTGGAAAAGCGATAGCCATTTGGTCTCAAACATAGTCACCCAACTAAGAGCAGGACTGCATCTAAGGATAAAAAGAGAGAGAAGCCATGTGGCATGTGGGGTGGCAATGCACCAGGTACTCATGACTGGTACACAAGCTCCCAAGAAGGCTGACCGTGTAAATGTGATATTAATCGAAGTGCCGATCTGCTCATTAATAAGGTCGTAAATGAAAAAATGAACTGTCTCTAAAAAAGTAATGTTACTGTGGAGAGAGAATATCAGCATTTATGTCTTAAACCACGTGGGAACTGGTAATCGTGACTGGTACACGCTCCCCCAGTGGGGATGGCCGTATAGGTGTGGTATAATTAAACTAATAGGCTCTGACTGGAAGTGCTCGTCTTCTCATAAATGAAGTGCAAAATAAACAGTAAAAAGTAGCCTTGTTGTAGATGCCAACCAACCGGCTAATGGTAAATCATGCTACCATAGAGACAGCGTTACATATCTCAAGGAATGCAAGAGTGTAATCAGGCTACATGAAGGCTGCCGGAAAGCCGGCTAAACTACAATGTATTGCGGGTTCAACAGAGAGAGTAAAACACCGCTTACCTCTAGTTAGGTGGAGTCCAGCCGCTTATGACGCCTGGTGCGAGGACGCTGGATGCAGCAATGGAAGTGTTCTTACAATAATTAATCACAAGCCAATGGCGCGTCTATGTCATATAGGCCCTTAGGATGCTGAGAAATCTAGTTGAGCAAACACTCGCCTTATAGGCAGTGCGCTAGAGAGCGGAGGCTACTGCTAAATTGGTGTCATGAGAACTAAATCCCAACGTGGATGTCAGTCACCGAGTTGAACAGTGAAGCATCTAATGGTAAACAATGAGAAAAAAAGACAAAGAGATAAAAAGGTCCAGATTATCAGAAACTTTAAAACTAACTATACCTGCTGGGTTTTAAAGAGAAATGTTCACGTGGTGTGTATAAAACCAGTCAGGGTAGTGAGAAAGAGGTGTATGGCTATCTTGAACCCTTAGGTAGTAAAGTTGTCTGACCCAAAAGCAAGGACATATGTGTGTACCTGCCATTGGAAGGATCAGTAGAAAAACCCAATCTATATAGTTGCTTAGTGTTGGGTCACCCTAGATGTAAAAGTCATCTATTCAGGGAATCGATGACCAGGTGATCTCATCATTGAGCCCATCAGTGTCGCTACATAATCTATAAATCCATTTTTGTTCTCTAATGAAGAGGTCTTGTCCGATGTTAGTAACTGATAGTGGTATCGTGGGTTTGTCCAGGACTGTCCAGTGTAATTCGAACGCTGAATGTCCTGTTTCTTACACCTGATCGTGCTTTTATGTTCAGTAATGAATTTTGACTTTACGTGTTGTCATACCAACATAACAGAGCCCGCACTGGCAGGTAATGAGGTAGACAAGTCTTTCATAATTACAGTTTGTGTGCTGCCCCAACTCCCAAGGGGTATTGATCCCAATATCAATATGAGTGGTGTGTGCCGTCAGGGCACAAACTCCACAGGAACCACAAGGGAAGTGTTCTTGTACTGGCGGTAGACCCCAGAGTGTGTCTTGTCTGTTATTAACTGTCAATGTGGGTCTTGTGTGAACTAACTTGTACTTGAAGTTACTGCTACATTTGAATGCAAATAAGGGACATGTGATAGATGTATTCCCTTTGTTCAGGATATGCCAATTGATGCATATTGATTGTTTGATTGAGCTAGAGAGGCTGCAGAAGGTATTGATGCACACCAGTCTCTCTGTTGGTGGTTTATGAGGTCTAATATTCAGGAGTGCTTACCAGTTATTGCTCCTGGCTCTCTTGGCTGATGCTCGTAAGAGTGGGGCAGGGCACAATCTGTCTAATAATTGGGTAGATAGAGTGTCTGCATGTTCCTTGTACTTCTGGACATCAAGCAGTTGCGTTGAAAGTGAAAAAACTGCCAGAAGCGAATGTTGTCTTTGAGTGACTTGGAGTGGTAACTGTTGTAGGACAGTAGGGCATTCCATGCCATGGGTTTCTTGCACAGTTCGGTTTCTACAAAACTGGATGCTGGGTAGATGAGGAGATCCAAGAAAGGGAGTTGCTCTTTACTGTACTTCCAGGTGAACCTCAAAAAGGAATTGAGAGAGTTAAATGAATTAGGAAAGGAGGTGATGGAGGTTACATCACCGTGCAAGATGACAAAAATATCATTGATGTACTGCTTCCACATGCCTATGTGGGAGCGATAGGGGTTACCCAGGTGCGAGGACATGGTCTGTCTCAAAGGAGTGCATATACAGATTCTCCAGACTATGGGCAAAAGTGCTGCCCATGGAAGTTCCGGACGTCTGTAGGTACAGACTCTCTTCAACCCAGTAAAAATTCTCTTTCATGGCCATATGGGCACTTCTCATAATGAAAGAGACTGGTGTGAAGAAATCATGGTTCTTAGCTATAAGCAATGGCTCCACAGTGTCTGGTCTTGTGGGATGCAAGTATAAAGAGGCTCAACAACAAAGGAAACAAGAAAGTTGGTCTCAGTATCAAAGGCAACACTGTCCAAAAGGCACATGACACCTTTTGTGTCTTTGAGGTAGGTAGGCATCTTGAGGACAAGTGGTCTGAGAAAAAAGTCCACAAATTGGGAAAGAGTTTTCAAAAGAGATCAGTTGCTACAAGAAAATCAGCTTCTTTGGCCGTCACCCATCATTGTCTTGGGCTTCTTTGACCATCAATTTGATGGCAGCTACCAATCTTTTAGCTGGGTCGCATTTGAGCGGTCGGTAAGAGCTGCTCACACTAATTGTTTTAGGCACACAGCCCTGTAGGTAGCGGTGTCCAGGTTAACAGTGGCCCTGCCTTTATCAACCAGTTTGATAGTGATGGAGACGTCCGTGCTGAGAGTATTGAGGGCCGACTGTTCCTGTTTAGAGAGGTTGTAGAAGGGTTGTTTGGCTGCTCTCTTATTGATCTCCAGATTCTTCAGGACTGCTTTTACTAAGGTCAGTACCCCAGGTGGAACCATATGGGAGGGAGAGTTAAATGTAGATCTGTTTCTCAGATTCATATTTGGTTAAGAGATCCCTGTATCAATCTCAACATTTTCTGCAAAAAAATGATGTAGCCGTATTTTACGGAAGAACTGACAAAACTGTTTCTGGATTTGAAAGTCATTCCCCTTGTGTGTAGGAACAAAACCCAGTTCTTTATTGAGCATGCAGATCTCAAGTTGTGTCAGTATCCGACTGCTAATTTGTACAACAAGGTTGTCTCGTTGCTTGTGCTTGGCTGTGGGTTCGTTTTGGTCATACTCCTTGTGTGGCGGGGTGATGAAGGGGGCTCCAGGGTACATGGGCCTGTTGGTGCCTTATTCTGTCTCTTTACCTGCCCCGGCCCTGCTCTAAAAAAGTCAGGTTATAGAATGGAGGCGGAGGGGGGTAAAATTGTGGCATAGAGTTGCCCCAGGGAGTAGGGGTCCACCATTGGTGTTGGGGTGGTCTGGAGTACTGTTGACACCACCTACCCCAACCTTTTCTTTGAGTACCAGGCTGATAGGATCCACTAGATCTAGAGTCTGAGTCATCTGACCAGTCGTCGGTGTCAGAAGAGGAGTAGCTGGAGCCTTGTCCGCGACCCCTATTGTGTCTCTCCTTCTGGTTCATATCTGGTGGTATGTAATCATTGCTAGTATACGGGCAAACCTTCTCAAGTGAGAAACATGCTGAGGTCATGTGAATAATAATTATAAGGAAGCTTCTTCGACCGCAGCCAGTGTCTTCGCACCTGCTGTCGGAAGCGTCTGGACTCCACCTAACTAGAGGTAAGCGATGTTTTCCCCTCTGTGTTGAACCCATAATACATTGTAGTTTTGCTGACTTTCAGGCACCCTTCACTTAGCCTGATTACACTCTTGCATTCCTTGAGACATGTAATGCTGTCCTATGGTAACCATGCTTTACCATTAGCCTGATATTTGTCATCTACAACAAGGTTACTCTTTACTGGTTGTTTAGCACCTCATTTATGAGCAGACCGGCTCTTCCAGTCAAAGCCTCTTAGTTTAGTTATACCACACCTTTCTGGCAAGCCCCACTGGGGGTGCATGTACCAGTCACGACTATCAGCTCCCTCGTGGTTTGAGACACTTAAAGGCAGATATTCTGTCTCTACAGTAACATTACTTTTTAAGAGATAGTTCATTTTTCATTTACTACCTTATTAATGAGCAGATCGGCACATCGATTAATATCACATTTACACGGTCTGCTCCATTGGGGGCTCGTGTAGCAGTCACAATTACCTGGTGCATTGTCACCCCACATGGTTCCTCTCCCTTTTTACCCTTAGATGCAATCCTACTCTTAGGGGCCGATTCCGATCTCGGCCGGTAGGGCACCGAATTGGATTTGGCTTTACCGGATCCGATTCGGAGCCCTCTTTCCCGACCGATTCGAACGTGCGTCCGGGCGAGCGAGTACGATGCGAGCGCACGCGAAATCGCCGACCGACTAGTTCGCGGGACCCAACCGCTCCGACCGACTCGCACGGACACGACTCGCACCGCGCAATGGAGACGTTCCCCACCGAGCAAGTACGATGCGAGCCTCGAGCAGTCCGACCGACTCGTGCAGTCCGGCTCCAAAGGGCAGTCGGAGCCGCACTTTGGGGGTCCGTGTCGGACCCCCCTGCACGCGTAGCCATGTGAGTCGCACACAGGGGGGACCCATGGGTCCCCCCTACCTGTGCATGTACGGCGCGAGTTGCTTCAACGCGTACCCGCTGTAGGGGGCGCCCTTGTTCGCATCGCACCCATTGAGTCAATGGGAGCCCGCGTACGCGTTGTACGACCGGCTCCCATTGACTTCAATGGGAGTCCGACCGAATCGAGTCCGATAGCATGCGTACGCATCGTACTCGTTCGATCGGGCTGCTAGAGTCCGATTCGGTCGGAAATCTCTCCGGGTCCGGCTCGGTCAGAGTGATTTCCGGCCTGAATCGGAATCGGCCCCTTAGTTGGGTGACTATGTTTGAGACCAGATGGCTATCCCTATTCCAGTTGCGGTTAAGTGATTATCAAATGCACAGGGCTGGTATCTCTTTGTCATTACAGTACTTATTGGCACACCTATCAAAAGTAAACAATACTCACACTTACCAGCACTCCTAGGCAGGTGTATTCTCTAGATGTGGCCTGTGTGGGTCCTACATCTTTACACCTACTTTCCTTTTAAAATGCTAACACTTTAGCAATTCTTCTTTTTACACCTCCCTTGGTCTGAAGTACCTAGAGGTTTTATCTCTCCATCCTTTGTCTCTCTTACTTTCTCCTGTAATGTTCTATAGGATAAAAAATACTATGAGCCCCATGCCAGGGCCTCGAGTTGAGGCACCACACCTGACGACTGTGGGTAAGCCTCGCTTATGGTTTTATTTGCATGTATGCCTATTTTGATTTGATGAAGTACTTACCTTATCCTGTCGTGTCTTACTCAACTGTTTTATGTGTGCCTTCTCTACATGTATTAAGGATGGGTTCGATTATACACTTCACTGTGTCTGGGTGTTGGGTGGATCAACTCCACCAACTACCCACTCTTGAAACTATAACCTAGATGTCTATATATATTTCTCTACAGGTGACCGCCAGTGGATCCCCCCCTTGAATTCACAGATGACCACTGAACGGTTTTGTATTGCGTTGTATTATCACTTTTTGATCAAAACCTTGAAGCAGAAGCACAATCACTTTAGGTCCTGACGAATGCCGCAACACCTCATCTGAGGGTTAATGGCTGAAACTTGTTGACCTTCTTCGTTCACACACCCTAGTAGGTTTAAGCCTTTCTGCAGTGTCCTTCATTTTAATCTTGACCCAGAGGCGCACAAATAAAGGTGTCTGCATAAGCTGTAGCCAGATTTAACAATCACATTACCTTTGTGAAAGCTCTGCTTACCTCACTATCCCGAGCTCATTGAAGGGTATTTATCATACCTCTGAAAACATCCACTGTGCTCCTCTCTCTCATTGAGAAAGTCACAGTCCGCACCATGACCAGGCATCATGGTCCCGGTGATGAAGCATGCGACCTATGGAGGGTGAGGGAAATCGTCCCTCAATAGGAATATCCCATCTCAGCTAGGTTATCGTGTTTCTTGCTTTCATTTCTCTTTCTCTTACTCAGACCCACGTGTTCTGTTTTCTTATATAGTGTTTAATTGAGGAGTCAGCTGCTGCTGGTCTTAAATCTCCCCTTGCCCTCCTTTGTGTTTCGGCTGCCTTTGACCTTGACTGCTGGCTCTGGCAGCAAACAGAATGAATTGCAATAACTTGTTGCAGTTGAGCAGCCACATCATTTCATTATTAAGGGTGACTAAAAATGTAACAACTTCACTGTAATAAAAATAAATACAGATGAGCTTTTATAAAGGGATTGCAGACGTCAATGTATTTCATAGGAATTAATAGCATTAGGATAATTGGACACCGGGACATTTTATTTTTTCTGCCAAGTATGCACATTCCTTAACAACCCTCTCCTAGTGTTAATCATGTACCTGACAATAAACTCAAGAGAACACACCAAGATCTAACTTGTTTTATGCCTGTTTAGATGCTAAGAATTACATTAATTCAATTTTGCAAGTCAACCAGTGGCCATTGTTCATCAATATAATGGAAGAGGATAAGCCTAATATTTTCAGACAAGCCTCAAAAAATGGACACAGTGCTGATAATTAATTTTCGCAATCAATTTCTCAAAAAATCACTTCGGTGTAAATAGCTGGAGATGACCTAAAAGAAGTGGAGTTAAGTTGTGAGGAAATATGGATCCACAAACAAAATTCTAATCAGACCCTCAGAAATAAGAATAGAATCATATAGACATTACATAATGTTGTGCTGCACCTGGGATACCATTATATAAATGTGTTCTATGATATCAACAGTTCTCGGCTACAAACAGTTGTAGGTGGCTGGGGCACACCTATTATTTACAATACATTACATAAACTTAGAGTGGGCTGTGGGTCAGCCCCTTGCTCGTGATTGGATGGCTTTGTTATCTCTCTGAGGGCTCTGTTCATGTTTCAATGGCATTCTTACCTATTCTTTTGCTTGTTCTACTCAGCATGTCTTTCCTTGGTCTCTCCATGCTCTTTCCCCCCTTCTCCCTGCACTCTGTTCACTCCACAGGCTTTCAATTTATTTATTTATTTGTTTGTTTATTTATTTATTTATTTATTTTTAGGAGGATCCAGCAGTAGGAAAGCGCTGCCGGGCTACTTAATTCCTTTTTATTTGGGCTGCAACACTCTTTCTTTTTTACTTTCTGTTACTTTAATTTACTGTATTTAAATGGTCATCAGCTATGTAGAACGGTAAATAAAAAAAAACAAAATGACTGCTGGTGTGTGACAATACATGTGCATGCATAGGCAGCACCCTTGGAATGGTTTCAATCACACACATGCATCATCACCTAAATGCATGTTTACGTCACAATGCACCAATGGCCATTTTGCTTCTAGTTAACGGCAAAAGGAAAAATGCTTTGGCAAAGTCAAAAGCTCAGCCTTTTAGAGCCAATACATAATGGGTTTTCCAATCTTTGGGCCACATGTATGTACCTTTTTTAAGGTGGCAAACGGGCCGATTCACAGAATTGGGCTGTTTGCGACCAGAAAAAAGGCGTTCCCAATGTACCAAACCCTATTTTGCGATTCGGTAACCTATTACCGAATAGCAAAATGGGTTAGCGATTCGTTATTAGTAAGGGGGTGTTTAAATCGTCCCTTCCTAATACTGAATCGCATCAGTATGTAGGAATGTTTTGTGACCGAAATGCGGTCGCAATACATTCGCATTTTACCACCTACTTAAAGTAGGTGGTAACTCATCCGCAAATGGGAAGGGGTCCCCAAAGGACCCGATTCCCCTTTGTGAATGTATGCAAAAACGTTTTTAAGAGCAGGCAGTGGTTCCATGGAAAAATTTTCATTTTTGTTTCTAAACACAACCCGTTTTCCTTTAAGGAAAACGGGCTGCATTTAAAATAAAAAAGATTGCTTTATTTAAAAGCAATCATGGACATGGTGGTCTGCTGACCTTAGCAGGCCACTATCCACTTGATTTTAGTGATTCCCAGGGGGTTGCAAATTGCGACCTACCACATTAATATTAATAAGGTAGGTCGATTTGCGACCCCTACAAATCGCTATATGAAAGATGGAACTCTTGGAGTTTCATACATTTGTAATAGGGATTACCTAATTGTGATTTGCAGAAAATCGCAGTTAGGTAGTCACTCTTACAAATGTTGATACATGTGGCCCCAGGTTTTTAAATAACTGCTACCCCCACCAAATAATATCTGTTGGCACATTGATGTAAATGAATGGGAAAAAGTGTCATCCGGACATGACATATAAAAGATGGAAGGTGGTGGACTGATATTTTACCTACTAATACTGGGCTTGGGACACAATGTTCTCCAGCTTGTGCACTCAGTTGAGTCATCTCAAAATCTGCAAAATTATGATTCCCCTTGACTTTGTGAATTGAATCAGAGCAGGAAATCATACAAATGCAGGAGAACCGTCTCCTATGAATTCGAAATGCACAGGATCCCTTGCTTGATGACTTGCTCTTTATCACTCCTAAGCTTAAGTTTGATATCATTGTCAGATCGGCCTCTTTGATGTAAATTAGCAGGATCACCAACATTGGGTTACATAAAATGCATGGCACACATGAAGGAAAAAGATTTGTCAGTTTTCAGGACTTTGTTAAATAAAATGCACTGAAATGCATCCAACCTAGCAGTTCCAGGCATGGGCAGTGGCGTTTAGCTCACCACCAATGTCTTCTCCTCTAAAATCATATTCTCAGGGTTAGCTGGTTCCAGCCAAACAGGGCTCACTTCAAGTGATGTAATGAGAAAAATAAGGAAAGTCAGTACATCTCTGTGCATCTCCTTGTTTTCACACAAAATGAAAAAAACATGCATTGTAAAGGTCAATAGTTATGGCTTTGGCAAACTGTGCACCCAATATGCAGGCAAAAAATTGTCTGGTATTTAAAGTTTATACACACAATAAATAAACTAAAAAGGGCACTTTAAACCAGGCTTGTCATTAAGGAGAAAGGTGGGGGTGAACAATGTGCACAGACTTTTTAACTCAAAGTTAAGGGAGCCAATGGGTAAAGTCGGCTCACCTATTCCTCCATGCTGTACGCTATGGTGGGAGGAAACAAAATGTGACTGCCAATTTAACAGACAAATGGATGAAGCTCTCTGACCAGAAGCCTCTCTTTGGCCCTCAATATGAGTTGCAGAGAGGACTATTACTGTCTACAGTAATCCCACTCCGGGTGATTACAAGTTGAACCAGGGGTGTCACAATCCCATGTGGAAACTGTGATGTAACACAGCACCCAGACTTAACATATTAGGAAACACCGACTATATCTCCAGGCTCAGGAATATCTTTTTTTCCGTGTATCAAAGTATCGCACTCAGAACAGCTCCACATGTGATTTTACCACCACCAATAAATCTGCGTGTGGTAAACCCGGGTACAGAATTAAGATTCCTATTACAAGTTGCTGTTTAAGCTTGAAAAGTTCCAGCTGCTCAGAGCAGGTGGTAAATTTCATAAAAGAGAGGCATAATTGTTAAAACACCTCTAAGGTGTTTGTAATCATGAAATATATAATCAAACAACTAAAAATATTTTTTGTTATCCCAAGTTGACAATAATACTTTAAAACAGTGTTTGAAAAATTATTTATTTAAGTAATCACTCTCATATGTATCCTACCACACGGACCCCTGCACAGTGACCTATATATAGCCCTCTGAAACTTTCACACCTCACACTTCAGTCCAACACCATGGAGGGAGCAGTGGACCAGGGCATCTGACTGAATGCTATGCAGATCCAAGTTCAAATGATGATCCTATGCCAACAGGAGGAGGAAGTAGGTCAGTGGCATCAACCAATTCAACATTGCAGAGGGAGACAGCCAAGACTAATCAGCACATGCTGAAATCCTTTCAGTATACCTTAGCCTACATTCATACAACATAGAGGCTGTGTATGGATTCCATACAGGAGAGCTGAATGCCATGGGAAATGCACTGGAACAAAATATAGGCATAAGGACTGCCATACCACTTCAGATGAGATTACTGCCAGAGCTAAATTGTTTTGCTCCAGGCACAAGTGGGCACTCTACATGCTATGGCAAATCCACATTTTCAAAAGGTTTGAAGCAAGCCTTAACAGCCCTACTACATTTGGAGCAACAATATATTACATTTCCACAGGATACACAGATACTCAGGGGCATATTTATCAAGGTTTTGTGTTGCCCTTGCATCACACAAGAGGGTGCACGGGTGAAGTAAAACCTAAGTGAGATTTATTAGCCATGCAAGGCCACCTTGCATGGCCCGGCATGGCTTGATAAATCTAGAGTAACGCAAGGAAGTGCAAATCGCTGCCTTGCATTACTCTGTGGAAGAAAGGCATTCCATGGGTCAAGCGTGGATGTTCCCATGCATCCACGCATGGATGATTTTGGTGCATTTCCGGATTTACCATTATTGGTAGACCAGGGAATGCGTCTAAATGCTCCGCCTCGCCAAGTGAGGCCTAACGAGGATAAATATCGTTATTTCTCCTAGTTTGTTTCCTCTTTTGATGTGTGCTGCATTCTGCAGCACACATAGAAAGGGGAAAATGCCTCTCAGGATTGAATTTGAGCAGGAAGGTGCCCCTTTCTGCACAAAAACAATCCTGCCTACAATGCAGGCACCTTTGCAACATGATGCAAGGGTGCCTACGCTGGCGATAGGCAGCCAAAAGTGTCCCAATGCTAGGAAAGGACAGGGATGTGCCCTACAATGTTAAATATGGCTCATTCCTGTCCTATTCCTTTCATGCAGCAAGGTGGCTTCCTGCATTGCACTGCTTGCAAGAATGATACATATGCTCCTCAATGAATGCAGTTGGCTGGTTTCCTAATGTGAATTGTTTTTTAGACTAGTCCCACATACCACCAATAGCACAAAGAGCCACTGAACAGATATTCCGCAATAGGAAAGAACAACACACAAAAAGATTCACATAGAGTGTGATGCAGATCTTGTCATTAAACTAAGGGTGGGCGGAATTTGCGTAGTCGCGTTACGCAAAATTCCGCGAAACGGTAAAAAATCTCTGCGAACACGCAGAATTCCGCGAGCACGCGGAATTGCTTGTTCTGCCCGTTCGCGATGCGTTTTTCCTGTTCGGGGACGCTGTTTGCGTGCTTGGGGGGAAATATCTCGCAAACTTGCCAATGCGGTCGCCAATTGGCGCGGCCATCTTGTTTCACTTGTCCCGCCCGCTGGCGATGCATGTTTCCTGTTCGCGAACACAGATGTCCGATGGCGCGTCCGAATGACGTGTTCATGATCGCACACTCTCGCGGGATCGTGCGAACGGATAGGAAAACTCATCGGCGAACGCAGGGATCCCGGTAAGTCGCTACCGCGCGCGCGAACACGCATTTTGAAAGCGCGAACAAGGAAAAAATTCCGCTACGCCGCGGATCACGGAATTTTCGGCAATTCCGCATTCTCCCCGGAACGCGGAATTTCCAAAATTTTGCACATTCCGCGAGCGGAACGGAATTCACCGCCCAGGCCTACATTAAACATTATTGTGCACATTCCCCTAGATCAATCCATGATTCAATGAATAAGAAATAGTTTAAATCCTAGAACAATGGAGAGATAGTATTCAGAAAGAACTTAGCTTTTAGATATGCTAAAAAAGTAATGTTGTCAATCTATTAAAGCTACAATTTCCATAATACATTATTTTTGTTAGCATTATGTTTCTTTATTAATTGTATTTTTCTATAACTAAGAGTTTCCATTGAGAACTTAGTTAAAGACACCTTTCATTAAAAGCAGCAGAAGTATATAATCTAGAACATACATGGACATAAAACAGAATAGTGCGTACATTTGCCCTATTAAGGGCATGTTTCAGATGTTTGCATAGAAGTGGTAGTGCTTTGCAATGTCTACCTAAAAAAGTCTGTAAAATAATTATGGCTCTCTCTTTTTCATAGCAACTGCCCAAGAAGACTAATTCCTATACCTGAAGAAGGATATGATATTTCAGATTCATATAAGGATGACGAAGATTATGTAAATCAATATGGACAATGTTATCTTGATGGTAATGCAGCTAGAAATAGGGATAACATTATTTCAAATTACTGTTAATGGTTAAGAATGAAAGATCATTAAAAGAAGAAATACATTTTGTGTTTAAAAAAATAGGATTTGATTTTTCCGCACCCAATATTACTACTGGGTTTATCTCGTGTTAAATCTGGGTGTGCTAAATCCAATACATGGAGCCTGTGAAAAAACTCAAACATGCATGGAATCAACGCCCCGTGTCAGATTTACAGGACCCAGATTTCCCACCCTCTTTTATTGCTTAACTTGAATTGAGGTACCAAGTCGGTACATCACGTATTAACTTTTTGGAAAACAATAGTCCGGGGAGACAGCTAAAGCTATCACAAGGGCCAGAAATAAAAGTTTACACAGCAGTTATACGATTTCGAAAAGCTACCCAGACCAACACTGTGACATGAATTAGGTTATATATCACACCCTGTGCTTTATAATTCATGCTAGGGTGTGGGTACCCCCCGTTTTACCTGTCTTTTACACCAGTATATCCTTCTCGTCTTTAACTCCGTCCCATTTACTATGTTTCTCCCAAGTCTATTAAGCCTACTACTAGGGTTTGACGTGCTGATATATAACTGGGAAAAATTGCAGGGTTGTGGAATTCATGGTACCTGGTAATTACCAGCTACAGTAAACTCCGCCCTATTTATAATCCATCTATAATAGAACTATGTTGCATTTTCAAATTGAGGTAATACATGCTGGTCACAACTTGTTGTTTCCCATACCCTTTGCCGCTTTCAAATAATGCTTCCAAAGGCCTTATGACTATTTCATTTGTTGAAACAAATTACTTATCCTCAGGGGCATAATCATTTCACTCATTAGAGAGGTGTGGTGCAGCGGCCAGAGCAGCTGACTTCGGAGCACAGGGCTCACGGTTCGATCCCCGGCTCCGGCGGCAGCTCAGCACCATGTGACTCTGGGCAATAGCTCACTTAATTTCCCCAGCGCCTTGAGACCCGTAAGGGTGAGTAGTTCGAGCTTTACAAATACAGATTTATTTATTATTTTATTAGCAACTGGTCACTCTACAGTCACTCACTTTATCCAATGAGAACCTGTTTTTCTTTTGCTCCACCTTCAGCTTGGTTGTCATGCGGAATGCATTTATTTGTGCAGAAACTGTAGTCCTCTTTCCAAGCACCTGCTGATCCAATCCTGTCTCTCTCTCTCTCTCTCGCTCGCTACTGTGCTAATGCTGCATGCATGAGCACATTAAACCTAGACCTATTGGCTTTGCCTGTGCTTGTTATTCCTTACAGCTTCCTTGCTCTAAGAACTGGAATAAGCTTCCAGAGTCAACGTGAAAGACTGATAACTACATAGCACTTGAATGGCAAGTTAAGACAGCTTTGGTCTAGTCTCTGCTTCACAGCTTTGAGCACTCACATGTCATTTCCGGATCTGGGTATGAATCATGATCTTGGGACATGTTCCCACAGATGCAAAATAGAGCTTTGTCTCCTTTTCTCAGGAAATTGCTGTTGATAGTGAAACTCCTGCTGCAGAGAGTGCAGGTTGGAAAGAGAATTAGAGGCCACATGTGATTCTTTAAAGCAACACTTTCATGATGCATGTGAGGCATTATTTGAAGAAATCAGCCCATACTTCCTTCTATATCTATGTCTGAGCTGCATGCTCTTCATCATAGCCTGTGCTGCTCACAGAGGAATTTCTTGCACACTTACTGTTAGACCTGGCATCTTTTGCTGTGGTTTCCCCTGACTTTTTGCTTTCTGACCTCCTGTTTTTTACTTTGTTTTTGCTGGCCTTAGGACTCTGAGCATTTTACCACTACTGACGAGTGCTAAAGGCATGTGCTCTGTACCTACAATGTGATGACAATTGGCTTATCCATGATTGGCATATTTGGTTTACTTATAAGTTCCTAGTAAAGTGCAGTACCTGTGCCCAGGGCCTATAAATCCAATGCTAGAAGTGGGCCTGTAGCACTGGTTGTGCCGCCCACCTAAGTAGCCCTTTAATCATGTCTCAGGCCTGCCACTGCAGAGCCTGTGTATGCAGTTTTAAACTGCAATTTTGACTGGGCAAGTTCACCTACTTGCCAGGCCCAAGCCTTCTCTTTTATTACATATAGGTTGCCCCTAGAGTAGGCCCTGGACAGCCTGTGGTCAGGGTACAGTGTACTTAAAAAGTAGGACATGTACCTTTAAGTTTTACATGTCCTGGTAGTTAAATTCGTATTTCACTACTGCAAGGCCTATCTCTCCCATAGGGTAACATTAGAGTTGCAGTGTAACCTTTTACAAGTGTAACTTTCAATTGGGAAAAGATGGGAAAAGTAAGTTTGGTGTCTCTGGACTCACATTTTAAAAACGCAGTGAATTTGGTTTTTAAATTGCAGGTCTGAAAATTCCACTTTTAAAATGATGGCATTTTCTTACTTAAACCCTTTAGTGCCTTCTGCCTGTCTCTAGAATGCATGTTTGGGCTGAGTGATAGCTGGCGACCTGCATTCCCTAGATAGACATACACAGAGGAAGGATACGTGTGTCACCTGCATGTTGATGCGTCTCCCTAAGCAAGATGTGTGGGAGAGGCTGACACTTCCACCTGAAAAGGCCTGCATACCCCCTGTGGTGAGTCTGGAGGCAGGGCAGGGAAGGGCAGGGTCTTGTGCACTACAAAGACCTTTCTTAGAAGTCTCCCTACTTTAAAGGCTAAAATGGGTATAAGTACTTGACCCCAACACCATCTACTCAGTTCACTTTTGGGACCTGAGGAGACTCTGTCAGGAAGAAGAGCTGTGTTGCAGGAGGGACTACCACTTTGTTAACTGCCCTGCTGTGTTGGCCTGCTGCTTGCTGATTGCTGTGCTGTAGAGTGGACTGCCACTTTGCAACTTGCCCTGCTGTGTTGGCCTGCTGCCTTTTGCCTGACAGTGAGCAGAAGTGGATCTACTCTCTGCATCCTCTACAAAGGCAACTTAAGTAACTCCAACGGCTTTGTGGCTTGTCCCTTGTTCAAGAAGTCTCAGGGCCATTAAAGACTTCACTCCTACATACACTCCTGCTGGACCCGGCTCTCCCGGAGCCATACCCTGCTGAGGTCACGCAAAGCAAGTCCAGGGAATCAAACCAGGGCTCCTGCAGGTGTTTGCCAGTACACTAACCGAGATCGCTGCAGAGTTCATAGCGTCCGCCTGCCTCGCCACAGTGCTGCTCAACAACAGCCCAGCACGGCTGGGCATATATCGCCTGTAACCCTGAAGTGAAGGGGCATCCCCAGTGCGGGACCTATCGAGGGAGACTGCTAAGTCTGCCCACTTCCTCCAGCCTGCCGAGGCTACTGCGATTGCCACTGCAGCGCCATGCAAGGACGACTCTGCGCGGATCGTCGCAACACTGCAGCCTGCCTGAAGGAGGAGATCTCGATACGACAAGCTCTGTTCACGAGGCCGTTGACCTCGCAGCTTCCCCCACAGAGACGTACTGTGTATATTGAGACCCTGGAGTCTTGGTAGCTGACATGCGCGTTATTGCTGGACTGCTGATTTGCAGATCGTCTGCTTGGATCACGATCATTTTGTCAACATTACAGTAAATGACCTACCAGAAGGACGTGTTTTCACCACTGTATTTGTATTCATAACTGGTGAACCATTGATTAGATTTTTGTTGTTGTGGTCTTGTTTGAAAAAGTAAAAGAGATACTAGTTTTCTACAACAGTGTGAAGTCTTTTTGTGGTGTGTTCACTGTGTTACTGTTTGTGTATGTGTGCACAGATACTTTACACATTGCCTCTTTAGTTTAACCTGACTGCTCTGTGCCAAACTTACAGAGGGTGAGCACAGGTAAACTTTTAGGGGCTTATTTACAAGTCCTTTGTGCCACCGGTACGTCACTTTTTTCCATTTTAAAAGTGACGCACCAGTGGCGCAAAGGGCTTGTAAATAAGCCCCTTAGTGTGTACTACACTTACCCTGACTAGGATTGTGGTTCCTGCTTGGACCGGGAGCATACCTCTGCCAACCAGAAACCCAATTTCTAACACTTACGCATAGCAGCATGATACACATTCCTATAGGGTTTAAAGGAGCGTGTTTGGATTGCATTGTATTGGTTTGGATTGGATTGGAGTCAGGTAGAAAATGCCATTTAAATGTAGAAGTAAATAAAAAAACAATTGTGTATTTTTAGCCATCGTGCTGAATCTATTCTTGAGGGATCTTTGAAATGCAACAATGTTACTAGTCTCAGACAAATGGACAATGGTAAATGTATTTGGCATGAAATAAGATAACCGGGGACGAATGTTTAGGTTATGTGTTGTGTGTAGATTGCAAAAATAAAAATATGGGGAGTATTATTTGCTTTATCAAGTGTTTTTAGCATTCTGCCTATAAATTAGGCTTAGAAAATGTTTCAACATTAGACGTATAGCAAGGCCCATTCACTCTTTGCTTTTAATTTTCCTCTCTCTGACTTTTGTGATATCAGCACCCATCACACAGGTCTATTCCCATATTTAGCAGAAGCATTTTACCATCTAAAATAGAGTAACATTCACATTTTGACGTAAAATATTACATAAGCTCATTTATGGATCATTTTATGGTTCCTTTCATCTATAGCCATTTGTGAAGCAAGAACTTGATTGCCATTTTCCATTTACCTTGTCAACCTATAATGAAATTATCAACTCTTCATAGTGTAGTTATATCCCAGGATGTTGGCAAACACTAGATGTTGAAAGCAATGTGATCACATCAGTGGAAATAAACCATTGCAGCCAGACTGACTGTTCTTTGCAGGGCATGTAGAGAGAAGAGGCACACTTGGGGGAAGGGGGAGCAGTAGTGTGTGATAGAGATGGCATCCATCTTGTCCGAGATAGAGTTTAAAAGAAAAAGTAGCATAACTATAACACATTAATAAACACACTTCTATGTATCTTATAAAATTTGTTTCAACTATAATCATGTTAATTCTACCTATAACTGCAGAATCGAATGTGGAAATAGTCACAATGTTTATCATTATTCATGCACAAAATATAAACCTCGAAAAACCATCTAACAAAGCCATAGCTCAAAGCCTTTCTACCATCAACACGTCCACCACCAAACTTAAACCAAGTACAGTGGCGATGCAGCTTAAGGCACTCCACAGTCGCAACTGCAGCCAATTACCGCACTCTAAACTGCCACAGCGACATTATCCATTTTATTAGTACTGCCTGATGCTCTTTGTCCCTTCTGCTAGTGTCAACCACACAAAGGAACTTTATATGAAGCAAAGTAAGGCTGTTGTTCTTACACTTCTTTTACATCCTTAATTCCAAGTGCATTATAGCTAGCAATATTCCATTACTTCAGACAAATTTGATGGTTTCTGCAAACAAAATATTTTTAAGCTTTTCATTACATCATTGAAGAATACAGTCCTTATTCTCAACCCCTCCTATGTGTTGAATGCGGCCTGGTGTTCTCTTGGTGCAAAGTAGCTGAAAAAAGCCAGATATGTTACCAACAGTTTTCAATGCTAAGTTGGAGCATATCATATAATTTTCAATATGTGTGGTAGTCTGATTTCTTTATTTTTTCCAAATCCCTCTTTTTCAGACACTTTAGGTTTGTTTTATCAGGCTTGGCAGTTTCAAAAACCGTTGGCAGACTGTCAGTACGCAGACACCTGATATGGTGCCAACCGTCTATAGAGGAAAGCTTTGAAACTCTTCCCAAAACTATTTACAGTCTTAAGTATTTTAAAGGGTTCTAAGATATGAGGATTAAATTCAAATCTAAAGCAAAAGTATCATTCTGCAAAATGAGGTTCTATGTGGAATCGCTGGATACTTACATTTTATTTTTCCATTTTCTTTCTACGCATGCTGCCCTTCTAATGTTTATATGTTTTACATATTTAGTTTTGGCAATTGCTGTTCAGCAAGTTTATAGTTATGGGCATTAAAGAGTGGTTAAAAAGAAGAAGGGGAATGCAAGAGAGGTAAGTCCTCCTGTGGGTGAAAAGTGACTTCTGCCAGGTATAAAATATATTATAAATGAGGAGAGCACTTTGTAAAACTATGGGGGCTATTCATTAAAGCATATTGGAGTGAGTACATAACATAGTACTCCTGTTGTAGTCTTTTACATACTCCTTAATGCCTCTGGGAAAAGATCCCTAAACACGTAAATTAGGAATTAAATGGGAAGATTAGGAAAATATTCATGTGTAGTTGGGGCACATAGAAAAGACTTTGCCCTCTTTGCATTTTACTAATAGGGAATTTGATCTTTCAGAGCTGGTTCAGAGTATGTTAAAAAGTCTACTACAGTACTGCTTCCCATGCTCATAAATGCTTTTGCCGATTATTTCCTTGCAATCTCAATTATCTGACTTTTGTGACCATGATGTTGGCTTCCACTCAGATCTCCATCGACAAGCATGCAGGAGCTCTCCTTAAGATTTGCTATCCTAGTAGTAACATGGCCCTCTGGGCAGGTCAGATATGTACTGTGCTTGCACAATGCAGTCACTCCTTTAAGGACCTTCAAGACCTGCAGAGAGCTCTTCATTAAGGGTGCATATGAGTCAATATGGAGAAAATAGTTGAATACTTGTCTTATCTCCTTTCCTGATACTGTTGAGACTACGACATTGACAGCTGGGGCTTCGGTGATGTCTCAAAGCACCTTGTGTTTGTGATCTTTTCCTAAACGTTCTGCATAGTAAAACATTGGGGCCTATTTACAAAAGCTTTTTTTGAGTATGGGAATTAGTACTTCAATAGTGGTACTTTATGTACTCATTTTATTCATAAATGGTATTCACTAACATCCAGGTGGAGATCTCCACCTACAGACGGAGATTAGAAATTCAGTTGAAAAGTTACTTGTTGTAACTTTATGGTGTGATTTTGGTTGCTAAAATTTCCACTCCTTTGCATAAGGGGGTGGACACTCTCTGGTGATTCTGATATAACCTCTCTGTATCAGCCAGCAGTTGTCATTTTTCTGAATCTGACATTTGTAGATCCCAAATTGTAAACCTGCCAGGGTCCTCTTGCACCTTGAGTCTCATCTCATATGCTCCTAACCTTCCATGTTCTATTAATGTGCTATTGATGTGCTAGAAGCTGAAGGATAAGGTTCTAGAGACACGTCCTTTACAAATCATTAGTATATGTTAGCAATCCACCCAGAGATTATAGTAGCCATTGACTGTTCTTTCACACTTGTCTGAATAATGGGTGAAGCCATATTTAGGGGCCATCTTGCAGTGCCAATTTCTGGAAGAAGGTTTCCATAAGGGCTTCCCTGTTTCCAACTGAAGAATACACTTAACACAATTGACCACTATGGTAGTCTCCATCAAATAAGGGGTTTGTATTCAGATGTTTACACATTGTCTTGCTCTTTGTTTAGGTCTTTCTGCCCCCTCTTCTCGTCCCATAGCTTTAATTCAAATTGAACACTCCAAAAACTCCACCAGAGAGCTCTTCCAGGTAATTAAATCCCTTACCTCCCTAGAACGTACCACAGTGATAATCCCTCACTATACTGAGCGCTGTGTTCAAATTGCAGGATTTGTTTGTGAATGAAGTGAATAGCATCTACACCTCTTTCCCAGAGAGTGCTAAGACTTTTAATATGCTGCATCTCTCCAATACCCTGCCATACACCATGGGTAAGCTCCTAAATTTACAACCCATCGCTGAGGCTGATACGCACAGTCTCATGCTGAGAATCAAATCGGGATCCCCTCTCTAGACCCTGCAACCCCAACCATCTTGGATAGAGGTAACACTGCCATTGTCCCAGTACTAACAGAGCTGCTCAACCTGTCGTTTTGCTCTGGCATAGTTCTGAAAGAGTGGAAGCAAGCCATGGTAATTCCCTTGCTCAAAAAGCCTAACCTAGACCCTTTACAGCCTGAGAATTTAAGACCTATCTCACTACTCCCTTACTTTGCAAAGGTGGCTGAGACGTTTGTCAATGAAAAAATAATGCAGTTTGTAGAGGATTACGATCTCCTACATGAGACACAGTCTGGTTTCAGACCCCTGTTCAGCACGGAATCAGCACTACTTCTAGCCTCTGATTCATTATGCAAATCTGCTGATGATAGTCAAATGGCAGCCCTTATCATGCTTGACCTAAGCGCCGCCTTTGATACAGTCTCCCATGGTCTGCTACTTGACAGACTGCACCGTGCTGGCATAGGAGGCTTGGTTCTGGGTTGGCTGGCAAGCTTTCTGGAAGACCGTACCTTTCAAACTACTTTGCAACCTTATGTATCATCTATTCAACATCTGAAACAGGGGGTGCCTCAAGGTTCCGCCTTGAGCCCGACCCTTTTCAACCTATATATGCATCCTCTGGCAGATTTACTGAACAAACATCGGGTGCAGACGGTGTCATATGCAGATGACACGCAGCTGATCCTTATCCTGGCCCAGGACAATGGCAAAGTGGCTGAGGAATTCAAACTCTGCCTGGAGGACATGGCAAATTGGATGAAACATAGCTGCCTTAGGCTCAATGCCAGCAAAACAGACATCCTAGTGGTAGGAAAACAACCCTCCATCTGGTCATCGAGATGGTGGCCCAGCCTGTTGGGACCTCCACCTCCTGAGTCAGAAAGTAAAAAATCTGGGAGTCTGGTGGTACAGGTGCTTGTAACATCCAGGTTGGACTACTGCAATGTCCTCTACCTGGGGTCACCAAAGAGGAGGATACACATGCTCCAGCGGGTGCAAAGAGCAGCTGCTCGGATGCTCTTAAACATCCCTAGACGTGTCCCAATTGGTAGCGCTTTGGAGACTCTCCATTGGCTCCCTATTGAGGAGAGGATCTGCTTTAAAGCTCTATGCTAAGTCCATTGGATAATACAGAGCTAGGGCCCGAAATTTCTTCGTCCCATGATACACTCCTACCACCCCACGTGCAGCCTAAGATCAGCTGGAGCAGGACTGGTCTGCATTCCCAAATGATTTATTTATTTATAGAATTTATAAAGCGCATGGCTGCCCAGGGGCTTCCCAGCGCTACCGAGAGAAGGCACAGTTTGAAGAGGAAGACTTTAGGGAAATAGATACGTCTTAAGTTTTTTCCTGAAGCTTCTTTCGTCTCTGGTCAGTCTCAATTCCTTGGTCATGGAATTCCAGAGTTTTGGAGCAAGGTATGAAAAGGATCTGCCTCCCCATCTAGCTCTCTTTATCCTTAAGGTGTTCATGAGGTGGTCCGATGAGGACCTGAGAGATCTATTGGGGACATAGGGTGTGACCATGGTTTTTAACAGGGCTGGAGCTTTATCCCACATGGCTCTGTGAGCTAGACATAGGGCTTTGAACCTGACCCTGGATTGGATCAGGAGCCAGTGCAAAGTTTTTAACGAGGATCTTACTGTCTCCTGTCTGGGGATCTTCAGGAGCATCCTTGCCGCGGCATTCTGGACTACTTGCAGCCTGTTGACCACGTTTTTGTGTGAACCCAGATACAGGGAATTACTGTAGTCCAGTCTTGAGGTCACTAAGGCCTGGACCACCATTCTGCATGCCTGTTCTGGGATTAGACTCATGATCTTACAGATCATTCGCAGAATGCCAAAACAAACTGCAGAAAGTTTTGTGGCTTGAGTTTCCATTGAGAGGTTGTGGTCTAGCCACATCCCCAGGTTTTTTATGGAAGACTTTGGAATGGGGTGGGCACCCCACTTCTCTGGCCAACTGATCCTAGACCATGGCCCTGAGCAGTTGCCCAAGAGCATCAGGTCTGTTTTATCGCCATTCAATTTTAAATTGGAGTTAGCCATCCATTTGGCTATTTTTGCCAGGCATGGTACCAGCTGAAGGTGATTAGAATTCATTTCCTCCGATACTGAGAATACCAATTGTGTATCATCAGCGAAAGACACAATGGTGAGTCCGAACTCCTGAACAATTTGTGCCAAAGGAGTCAAGTAGACATTAAACAGGGTCTGACTAAGGGCCGAGCCCTGTGGTACTCCATGGGGTGCCGGGAAGGTATCGTAAAGATTAGCCGATTCCATGCATTGAAACAACCTTTCGCTTAGGAAAGAGGTAAGCCGTTTTTTGGCTTGGTCCTGGATCCTGATGTCGCCTAGTCTCTGAATTAGAATACTGTGGTCCACAGTATCAAAGGCCGTACTTAGGTCCAGATGGAGAATGGCGGCGGAGCCTCCTTGGTCTAGTATCATTTTTAGTTTGTTGGTTATGATTAGGAGGGCTGACTCTGTGCTATGTCCTGGACGGAACCCCATTTGTGATTGATGCAAGATATTGTTTTCCTCCAGGATCTGTGAAATGATGCTATTAACATGCTTTTCTAGCACTTTACCTAAGATAGGTAGTAGTGAGATGGGGCGGAAATTCCCCAGTACCAATGGATCCAGTTGGGATTTCTTGAGTAGTGGCTTCACGATGGCGTGTTTCCACATTTTAGGAACTATCCCTGTGCTTAGTGATAGTGAAAGGAGGTCTGCCATCATGGAAAGGATGGGATCTCCACACTGAAGTAAGATGTGAGGAAGAGCAGGATCAAATGGAGAGCCAGACTTAATTTTGCCTAATAATAATCTAGTCAGTTCTTTGTCAATTAACGGAAAAGAACCCAATATTGTAGAACAGGGTGAACTGGATTGGTCCGGGCTAAGAAGTTGGCTTTTCGAGTCCGAACTTGCCTCCATCACTTCGGGGCCATCCACAGAGCTTGTGTGTAGTGAGTTGATGATGTTGTCAACTTTATTGTTGAAGAAAGAGGCTGGCTCATTACATCTCTCCTTAGATGAGTGAGGCAAATGAACATCTTGTCCGGTAGTGGTGAGTGACTTCACGATTTTAAAAAGTTCCTTGGCGGAGTTTGAAGCCAGGTTTATCCTCTCCTCGTAAAATTTTGCCTGCGCTAGTTTAATGTCATCATGATATTGTCTTTGCTCTTTTGTATATCAACTTGAGGTCCGGAGCGAAAGTTTTCCTCCAGTTCTTTTCAAGTTTCTTGCACTTTTTTTTTTTAATTGCAAGCTGGTTGTTGAACCAGGCAGCTCTTTTAGGGTTGTGTGATGCTGCCTTTCTGAAAACAGTGGTCTGCTGAATAATTGATCCAGTCTACCCACTGTTTGTGTGCCTCGTTGGTGTCCCTTGTTAGAGAGGGAATGGTGGACTCAAGACATTTAGTTCAGTTTGCTGGTACTTCCCTAGGCCATTTCCTGCCTGGGATATCGCTGTCTACTGCGGGGGTGTGTCCAGTTGGTTTGGCAAACGAAAAAGGAATATAAAAATGGTCCAACCAGGGAACTTGGTCTGGAATGAGGACCTTCATTCCTGGGTCATTCGAGAAGATAGGATCAAGAAGATGGCCTCTTTCGTGGGTGACTGCGCCCACATGCTAGGAGAGTTGCATCGCCTCCAGATCTAAGAGTAATCTATGTGCTGACGGGTTCCTGGTGTCATCTAGGTGAATGTTAAGGTCCCCAAGCACTGTAAAGGCGCTTTTTCCTACCATTAGACTGGCCAGGATGTCCAGGAGGGCCTCGAGAAATGACCCACAGGACCCAGGGGGCCTATAAACAAGGATTCCATGAAAGGATGCAGTGGGGGCAAGTGTTATTCTGAATAACATGGCTTCACAATTGGCTAATCTGATAGGAGTGGAGGAGCAGTTAAACTGTACCTTATGAATGATGACTACCCCTCCTCCTGATTTCCCTACCCGGTCTTGTCTGCTAATGCCATATCCAGGGGGGAGAGTCATAATAATATCAGGCACAGAGCTCTCATTGAGCCAAGTTTCAGTAATAAACAAAATATCTAGAGCCTCTTCTTCTAGAAGCAGCCCAATTTCAATTTTATGTCCTGGTAAAGATCTACAGTTTATCAATCCCATTTTCAGGTGACCATAAGTGTCTTGAGTGCCTTGTGGCCTAGCTAGGTTAGGCGAGCTTCTGGCAGTGGTGAACTGGCAATGTTGATACAGTATCTCCTTTCCCATAAGAGTTGCCGGCTCTAGAGAGTGGGCGCAGCTTGTAAACAGGACGGGGCTGAACTGTCTCAGTTCCTCAGTAGTGTACGTAATGTGACTTGAGGAAATAGAAGAAATTTGGACAGGGTTCCTGGCCCCTGGACCCGTTCGGGCGCAGACGTGTGTAGACGGGCGCAGACGGGCGCAGACTGGCTTGCCTTAGGCGCGCCTGCTGCCGCCATTAATCGGCGATCCCGATCAGCTAGAGCGCAGACCTGCGCGGCCCTCTCTATGGTAGCGAGGAGTGTCTCCCTCCTCTCTGTGGTCGGGTGAGTCAATTCCGACAATTTAGAACATTACAATTTAAAATATGTACAGACAGCGATTTAAAAAAGTTAAAAAAGTGTGGCAGTCAAATTCAACACAACACTGGTAATTTCCGCAGTGTACACAATGATAGCTAAAGTTAACAGCGAGCAGAATGCCCAATTGCTTATTAGTTAAAAGCAGGTAGAAGTGGGTGATAGCGGGAGGTAAGAATAGCGTGAGAACCCACAAAAAGAGTACTGACACGGATAGTGCCTTCTCTCAGCTGCGCATCCGCGCTGCTGCCACCATTATTAGGCAATCCCGATCAGCAGGAAACATTTCAGAGGTACCTCTTTTAGGTACATAGCAGCCAAGGGATTGGAACTCTCTACCCGTTTACCTCAGACAGGAACCAGTAGAAGAAGCTTTTAGGAAGCAACTCAAAACTTGGCTGTTTAGGAAAAATCTCGCTACCTAGAATCTCTCTATCTTTTAAGCTCTTCGTGATCTCAGCCTATGATTGGAATTCAGCGCAGGGACACTCCGTAATGGAGTAACCATGGTGCTTTATAAATTGCTATAATATTAATAGCTTTCCTGTGTAGGAAACTGAAGTTTTTTTGCGGTACTCCCCCACTTTTTGCCTGGTAACTGGTGCAACTTTGATTGAGAGTGTGCTGAGTTCCTGCTAATCAGGTCCCCAGCACCAGTGTTCTTTCCCTAAACTGTTCCACAATTGGCACAACTTCAGCCCCCCTGTAAGCCCCTAGTAAATGGTACCCCTGGTGCCTAGGTCATTGGGACTGAAGAGGGTCCACTAGAGTTGCAGCACAAATTGTGGCACCCTAGGGACCGCTCACCAAGATCATGCAAACTGCCATTGCAGGCTGCGTGCCTTGGTGCAGACAAAACCGAAGAGTCAACATGGCACACAGCCATGCCTGCAGACACTGCATGAGATATAGGTAAGACACCCCTACAGCAGGCCATTCAGCCCAAAGGCAGCGTGCACTATATCCCATGTGTGGACATATTTGCCTGAGCAGATGTGACCCTACAATGTCGAAAACCATTCTTAGACATTGCAGGTGAACAGGGAAGCCATACCAAGTTCATGGGCTGGACACTCGTCATTACAAAGTACCCATCTCCATGATGGCTTCACTGTACCCCAAGATGTTTGGTACTAAACATCTCATCCTAACATACCAGCACTGATGCCAGTGCCAGACTTATTAATAAATACACACAGAGGGCACCTTAGAGGTGCCCTCTGAAAAGCTATCAACTACTAGTGTGGTTGCGGACTAGTCTTAGCCAGCTTGCCATCACTAGTCATGTTTCTGGCCTCCTGGGGGGAGACTGAAAAAACAAAGTAAGTCCCTAACCAGCTTATATAAATCTCTGGATTATGTGATGAATCTGTAATTTTGCATAGTAATAACGGTTATGCAGTATGCAAAAATTATAGATCAAAATACTTAAAAAAGAAGAAAACTTAAAGAAGATAAACAAGATAAACAAACAATTATGACAGTATCAAAAAATGTATTACAATTAAAACAATATGGTCAGATATGGGTTAAAAACATATCATATTACTAATACATTATTTATGATATACATCACAAGAAAACTAAAAAAGTCGACACAGCGTTTCGGTGAGATGTATCTCCTTCACCTTCTTCAGGACAAAGTTTTCTAAGTGGCAAGAGACAACATATTATTTTCACTTTGAACCTAAAATGGTTCATCAGTTAACAAAAAAATTTACACCAATTTATTTAATAAAAACAACTACTGCTATACATTTTGCTGCATTTAATAAAAAGCGTTACACCAACATTCTATCACACATGCTCCACAATGTTGTAAAGCACTATCTAATATATTGTCTTATCATTGCATCAATTTCAACATTATTCAACAACACATGATCCACAAAGATGTAGGGCAGCGTCTGGTATCAACACATACCTAAAAAAAACAATTTGGTTTTGATTCGATGGAGAACGAATGGGGAGATAATCCTCCGCTGTGTTTTAATTGATAAAAGAGACCTACAGTGGGGTACGAAATGGTAAAGAAAAAGATTTCTCAAAAGGAAAAAGAACGATGTATAACTGTTATAAATTAATAAACCTCATTGCGTACCTTATTATTAATGATCACTTAAAAAGGGTTACGTTCGTTGGAGCCACCGATGATAAATCCCTCGGGATGAAGATTAAAACATGAATACCTGGGAGAACAATCAAATAGAGTCCCCAAGTTAAACTCCTATTATGGTATATGCTCCCTACAGATATCCCCCTTATAGAAAGGAGCTTACCATATCTATACTGATACATCCATAGGCTACCAGATGTGCCGTGACTTGAAATTCAATTTTTCGGATGGTATCTGAAACTTTCGCCGTTTTTAATAATTGGCGATGAGATACTATATTAAGGGAAACAGAGTTGTTTACTTTTCACACTTTTCAGCATCAAACCTATTTAATTTCAAGTGGTTGCTTCTTAACACACTCTCAAAATTTACCTGATATGGTTGCTGTGAGAATAACGCAACAGAAGAAAATTTTAAATCTGTAATAATAAAACGAAAAACAATATTTTAATAATGCGTCTCAATGTTTCGTCATGAATTAATCACTATTGCCATTTATGCATTAGATTTTTTAGGAAGGCTACATGATGTCATAGTTAGAATCGCCTGCATTTTGTGGTAAGGTTTCTGTTATTAAGGTAACTACAAAAAAAATATTACCTATTTTATCTATCAGTTGCTTTTACCATGACTGACTATCGTTTATTTAATATACAGCACGAAATGTTGCGGTTTTCACCTGAAAACCATTATCAATACTAATAGCACACCATATTTTAAGTTAAAAAGATGAAACCAGAGACAACGGTAACTTGAATAGCCGTCCTCTTACGTTGGACCATAAGATAGCCATACCAAAACATGTACGCCTTCCACAGAAGAGCGGAACAGTAGGGTTTAAATTACTACACCCTGACCAATTATGAGGGGGTCCTTCATTAGAATAAACAAAGTCTGCATGTTGCCTTTGCGGCAGACACTACTCCGCGTTTCATTTCCGCGTTAAAGAAAGCCGAGGGAAATCTTCTATTTGGTGAACTAAACCTGCATGGTGCATTTGGGGCAGAAGTCCTAGCAATAGATTCTATCCCAGCATTTACCCTGTAAAAGTACTTCGGCATCCCTGCTCACAACGAATGGCTTCCGGGTCAGGATACACGGCAGTGCTGACCCGGATGGTTCTTTAAATACATTTTGCCGCATCACGTGATGCGTGTTGGAACTAAATATTTAAAGTGTATTTTAAAGCCTCTGCCTTGCTTTGTATAAGGCAAGTTATTATAAGCGGTATTTAATAATAAATCTGTCCCAAGTTTTAACTGTAAAGACAAGACATAAATAGCACGTGTTATTATCAATATGGTGGCCATATTGGAGAAGGGAAATTTGCGAGCTTTCAGGCATACATCTGCTGGTACATCAATTATTGGCGATATTCACACAATAGTTAATATTTATATATGTTCTTATTACATGCTTCCTTATTTATCTGATGCCAAGCTCCACAAAGAGGGATTCCACCTCTAAATTTTGGGGTTTATTATTCGGCACACTCACTGAAGCGTGTAAAACACAAATATTTGGAGTCTCTCTGAAACCCAATATATCTTCTACGGCGATAGATTATCTAAGGTGTTTGTTTCTCAATCAACTAGTGATTGTAAAAATACAAACACAAAATATCGGAAAATACAAAGTTCAAATGTTATGTTTACATAGCGGCCATATTGGAAAACGGAGATTCATATATACACACTAATCCCCTTGTTGGTATCTAAACAATAAACCGCTTGGTCTAATTTAGTAGTGTTTACATGGCGTTTACATATGATTCATTTTGTAACTAACAGATTGTGTTTGGATCGCCCTGAATAATTGTTATATTGATTAAGGATTACTATGTTATTCTACAATGGCCGCCAAATTATTTGGTAAATAGAAAAACGATTGAACCGGAATATGATAGGGTTCCTTAAGTAGTGGCATTTTATTTTAGATTGATTTTTCCCAGTCCTCTTTGCTGTTTAACCCCTTTCTAAACGTGTTGAAATGGGACATGTAAAACTGTTCACGTTTCTTTCTTTTCATTGTTGGGTCCCCACCACGGGCACTCATCTGAATAGTTTCAATACCGCACCATCTCAGATCCTCAACTTTGTGGTACATTTCACTCCAGTGTTCTACTAATGGAGCAGTGCGTTTGTTGGTACGTATGGCAGATTTATGCTCATTAATTCTAATCCTTATCTCTCTGGACGTTTCACCAATGTATCCCTGGTTACACAGACACAGGATAAGGTAAATCAGATTTTTTGTGCGGCAGTTAGTAAAATTCTTAAATTTGTGAGTCACCCCATTATGGGAAATAGTGGATCCTTTGATTATATTGTTACAACTGTTACAGGCACTACAGGCAAAAGTACCTGTGGGTAGGCCTGGGCGGAAAACTAAGCTACGCTCGCGTAGTTTGCGTAGTTTGCGGAACTACGCACTACGCAAATTGCACGTAGCACAGTGCAAAAACGCGTAGCGTAGCGGGCATTTTTTGCTTGCTCGCGGTGGTCCTCAACGTCAAGTTAGCGACCTCGAGCGAGTAAAATGACATCCCGGCGAGACTTTTTCCTCGTTCGCGATCAGCAACATCAAGTTGCCGATCGCGAGCGTGGAAAATAAACCTCCCGGCGAGATTCTCAACGCGGGGAGGTCAGGTTTCTCATTGCGAGTGGTCGCGTATGCTCGCGACCGCTCGGGATGAGAAACTACCAGTGCGCGTTGAGAAAACTGCTGCTCGAGTACAAATCTACTCGAGCGGCAGAAAACGACCGCTTGCAAGATGCTGTTTGCAATCATTGCACAGTGCGGACAAGCATCCGGCACTGTGCAATCATTGCGAACAGCATTTCCTACCGCACTACGCAGTTCGCGTAGTGCTACGCATAGCTCGCGTAGTGCGAAGTGGGACTAGTGGAGAAAGCTCCAATAATTAATCTCTCAGATAGGGCACTAACACAGGATGAGGTGAGTGTTTTAGAAAAAGGGTTGGGATACGCAATCACCTCACCTGTAGATAGATACAACCTAGAGAGAGACTTACAAAGCTTTTTTAGAAAGGTCAGACTCAATGCCTTCTTTGAAGGTAAGGATAGAATACCAACGGTGAATAAATCTGGTTTGAAACCAAAATCTACATGGACACCTCAATTACATCTTGTTAACCAAGATATAGAAGTGTTTGAACGTGTAGTAGAGAAATGTATAGATGATCTTCTTAACAAAAAAATGTGGATAAGTAACAACCTTACCCCCCAAGAACGTGCAGCCCTCACTACGCTAGAACAATGTCACAATCTTACTATTAAACCAGCAGACAAAGGAGGGAGTATTGTCGTGATGGACACCAGCGACTACAATAACAGAACACTATTACTCCTTAACAATAACTCTCATTATCAGAAATCTAGCAAAGAGGAGTGGAATGCCTTAATTCACAAGGTGACCAATCTATTACTATTAGCTAGGGTTGATGGGATCATCTGTACGGACGAACACAACTTTCTTAAAAACACTAATCCTATGATTCTGGCACTATATGGGCTGCCCAAGGTCCATAAGGACATGGAAAATCCCCCGATGAGACCAATTGTGTCAAGCATCGACTCACTAACTGAACCTTTAAGCAAATACGTTGATGTGTTCCTCCAACCTTTGGTCACCCAACAAAAGGCTTACATCAAAGATACCACTTTCATGATCAATAAGATTGAAAATTTAGAATATAACCCAGAGAAGCATTGGCTTGTAACATTAGACATCGAAGCTCTCTACACAAACATACCGCAGGATGACAACATACAAATGATTAAGGATCTCCTGAGCAATGATGATGGCGACTTATCTGCGCACGCGACCTTCATCATAGAATGTGTAGAGATTATCCTTAAAAATAACATCTTCCTATTCAGAACAGACTTCTTCAAACAAATCAAGGGGACCAGCATGGGAGCAACTTGTGCTCCCAGTCTGGCCTGTCTGTACGTTGCTCAATTTGAGGACAGACACATCTTCAATGTATCGGCTCCATTCTATGAGAATATATCCCACTGGTCCCGATATATCGACAATGTTTTTTTCATGTGGACAGGTACTAGAGAATACCTATGTGAGTTTATAGAATGGCTTAATCTAGGTGATACTAATTTAAAATGTACGTCTAATATCAACAGACAAAGCGTAGACTTTCTGGATATAAAGATAAAGAATGAGAATGGTCAGCTACAGGTGGAATTATTTACGAAGCCCACGGACCGCAACACCATGTTACATTACAACAGTAACCACCCAGCTTGCCAAAAGGACAATATTCCTTTTGGCCAATTCCTAAGAGTGAGACGAAATTGCACCAATATCAAGGACTACGACCAATATGCTTGATAAACTGACCAAGAGTGTTCTTGGATAGAGGTTATCCTAGGAAACTGATTAAACGAGCTTATAAGAGAGCCAAATACTTTAATAGAGATTCCTTAATTGAGAATAAACCAAGCACTTTAGATCCGAAGAAACTACCTTTAACTTTTGTAATGAATTACAGCAACATCAGTAACAAAATTAAGAATATTATCAATAGAAACTGGCATTTAGTCAATGCTCAAAGTAAAGAAAAACTGCCAAAACCAATGATCTCTTTCCGGCGCAACCGTACCATTAGGAATTGTCTTGTACATACTTATAGAAGTACTATTGAAAATAAACAACTCTGTATAACAAATGCCCCTCTACCCACAGGTACTTTTGCCTGTAGTGCCTGTAACAGTTGTAACAATATAATCAAAGGATCCACTATTTCCCATAATGGGGTGACTCACAAATTTAAGAATTTTACTAACTGCCGCACAAAAAATCTGATTTACCTTATCCTGTGTCCGTGTAACCAGGGATACATTGATGAAACGTCCAGAGAGATAAGGATTAGAATTAATGAGCATAAACCTGCCATACGTACCAACAAACACACTGATCCATTAGTAGAACACTGGAGTGAAATGCACCACAAAGTTGAGGATCTGAGATGGTGCGGTATTGAAACTATTCAGATGAGTGCCCGTGGTGGGGACCCAACAATGAAAAGAAAGAAACGTGAACAGTTTTACATGTCCCATTTCAACACGTTTAGAAAGGGGTTAAACAGCAAAGAGGACTACGAAAAATTAATCTAAAATAAAATGCCACTACTTAAGGAACCCTATCATATTCCGGTTCAATCGTTTTTCTATTTACCAAATAATTTGGCGGCCATTGTAGAGTAACATAGTAATCCTTAATCAATATAACAATTATTCATGGCGATCCAAGCACAATCTGTTAGTTACAAAATGAATCATATGTAAACGCCATGTAAACACTACTAAATTAGACCGAGCGGTTTATTGTTTAGATACCAACAGGGGGATTAGTGTGTATATATGAATCTCCGTTTTCCGTGTAGAAACATAACATTTGAACTTTGTATTTTCCGATATTTTGTGTTTGTATTTTTACAATCACTAGTTGATTGAGAAACAAACACCTTAGATAATCTATCGCCGTAGAAGATATATTGGGTTTCAGAGAGACTCCAAATATTTGTGTTTTACACGCTTCAGTGAGTGTGCCGAATAATAAACCCCAAAATTTAGAGGTGGAATCCCTCTTTGTGGAGCTTTGCATCAGATAAATAAGGAAGCATGTAATAAGAACATATATAAATATTAACTATTGTGTGAATATCGCCAATAATTGATGTACCAGCAGATGTATGCCTGAATGCTCGCAAATTTCCCTTCTCCAATATGGCCGCCATATTGATAATAACACGTGCTATTTATGTCTTGTCTTTACAGTTAAAACTTGGGACAGATTTATTATTAAATACCGCTTATAATAAATTGCCTTATACAAAGCAAGGCAGATGCTTTAAAATTCACTTTATATATTGAGTTCCAACACGCATCACGGGATGCGGCAAAATGTATTTAAAGAACCATCCGGGTCAGCACTGCCGTGTATCCTGACCCGGAAGCCGTTCGTTGTGAGCAGGGAGGCCGAAGTACTTTTACAAGGTAAACGCTGGGATAGAATCTATTGCTAGGACTTCTGCCCCAAATGCACCATGCAGGTTTAGTTCACCAAATAGAAGGTTTCCCTCGGCTTTCTTTAACGCGGAAATGAAACGCTGAGGAGTGTCCGCCGCAAAGGCAACATGCAGGCTTTGTTTATTCTAATGAAGGACCCCCTCGTAATTGGTCAGGGTGCAGTAATTTAAACCCTACTGTTCCGCTCTTCTGCGGAAGGCGTACATGTTTTGGTATGGCTATCTTATGGTCCAACGTAAGAGGACGGCTTTTCAAGTTACCGTTGTCTCTGGTTTCATCTTTGTAACTTAAAATATGGTGTGCTATTAGTATTGATAATGGTTTTCAGGTGAAAACCGCAACATTTCGTGCTGTATATCAAATAAACGATAGTCAGTCATGGTAAAAGCAACTGATAGATAAAATAGGTTATATTCTTTTTGTAGTTACCTTTATAACAGAAACCTTACCTCAAAATGCAGGCGATTCTAACTATGACATCATGTAGCCTTTCTAAAAAATCTAATGCATTTAAGGCAATAGTAGTTAAATCGGTACAGAGCAAGAATATCGATGTATAAATATTGACCTACAGAAATATCGAGGGAAAAATATCGTGGGTAAGAAATATCGATGTAAAAAATATCGTGGTAAAGAATATCGATTGTTAGGTAAATAATATCGATTGCAAAAATATCGAAGTGTTAAATATCGTTTACAAAAATATAGTTGTTAAAAATATCGATTCATTATTAATGTTATGTATTTTAGTATTTTGTATGAGAATTGTTTGTATTTTTATTATATGTGTTAAATTTTTAGCAGTTAATATTTTTTTTTAACTTGAATTTTGCGTTTTAGTTCCATAGCGGGTTATTGGGTTTATAGGCGAATAGGGTGGGAAGTAATTTAATTATATAGATTTTATTTATTATTTATAGTAGTTAATAATTTTTTTTAAATTGAATTTTGCGTTTTTAGTTCCGTAGCGGGTTGTGGGTTTATAGGGGAATAGGGTGGGAAGTAATGTAATTATATGAAATGTATTTAATAATTTATATTTATTCATAATTGTATAATTGTGATGTTATTGAGTTATAAATGTGTAAATTAATTTATTAATAATTGTTTGATAATTATGTGTTAATTATTTTAAATTAATTAATAAATAATTAATTATGTTAATTGTTTAATTAATTTTAGGTGTGTTGTGGTTTTTATAGGTGTAAATGGTGGGAAGTAATTTATTTTTTATTGATGATTTATTAATTATTTGTTAATTAATTTGTATTAATTAATTTGTTAATTAATTTGAATTAATTAATTAGTAATTATTAATTGTAATTGTGTAATTAATTTTAGATGTGTGTTGTGGATATTATAGTGTTAAACAATTTGTAATTAATGAATGTTTATTATTTGTTTTTAAATAATAATATGTTTAAATTTCAATATTAATTATGTTAATAATGGAAATAAAATTTAATAAAAATGTTGATGTTTATTTTTTTATTGGTGTGGTATCCAGCATTTTCCCTACTGTTGCACTCACTGGAGTGGGAATAGTAATTTTTACCCCTTTGCTATCCAACACTTTCCCTACTGTTGCACTCACTGGAGTGGGAATAGTAATTTTTACCCCTCCGCTATCCAACACTTTCCCTACTGCTGCACTCACTGGAGTGGGAATAGTAATTTTTACCCCACTGCTATCCAACACTTTCCCTACTGCTGCACTCACTAGAGTGGGAATAGTAATTTTTACCCCTCCGCTATCCAACACTTTCCCTGCTGTTGCACTCACTGGAGTGGGAATAGTAATTTTTACCCATCCGCTATCCAGCACTTTCCCTGCTTTTGCACTCACTGGAGTGGGAATAGTAATTTTTACCCCTCCGCTATCCAACACTTTCCCTGCTTTTGCACTCACTGGAGTGGGAATAGTAAATTTTACCCCTCCGCTATCCAACACTTTCCCTGGTTTTGCACTCACTGGAATGGGAATAGTAATCTTTACCCCTCCGCTATCCAACACTTTCCCTGCTTTTGCACTCACTGGAGTGGGAATAGTAATTTTTACCCCTCCGCTATCCAGCACTTTCCTTGCTTTTGCACTCACTGGAGTGGGAATCGTAATTTTTACCCCTCTGCTATCCAAAATTTTCCCTACTGTTGTATTTATTGTGTTGCAAAATGTATTTTTAATATTTCTTTTAATAGTTTAATGCGTTAATTAATTATAGAATGTTTTATTTTATTTTGAATTATTCATACATGTATATATTTTATTTTTATATAATTTAAAAAGTTTATAAATTAAGTAAAGATAATAGTTAATAAAAAGTTTTTAAGTAAATATATGTATTTGTACACATTTTTGTGTGTTTATATTTTATTTAATTAAGTTTCTTTTTATATTTAGTTAAAATATATATTAAATGTAATTTATTTTGTTAAAAATAATAATATTATTTAATATATTTTATTTAAGTTATATATCTTTTTTAAGTCGATATTTTTTACATCTATATTTTTTACTTCGATATTTTTGTATCGATATTATTGTACTTACCTGTTTAAGTATAGGGAGTCGATATTTTTGTATTCGATATTTTTACCACAATATTTTTGTAAACTATAAGGCCCATTACGATACCGGGCGTGAAAAAATCCGCCAGGCATGAAAGCGGCAAAAATCCGCCCGCACACACCGTCTGAACACCGACCACGCCATTACGATTACACAAACCGAAAACCGCCATCGGCGGAAAAACCACACAAGATACCGCCCGCCCTCGTCCGAGTCGGAGTCAAACCGCCCGCCACGGACGGAAACACACACGACAACACAAAACCGCCCGCCCTCACGGCCGACACACCGCACGTGAAATTACGATCGCACCGCCATGAGCGCGGGTAAACCACAAATATACCGCCCGCCAGCGCAAACAACGCCGATGAGAATTGACACGGCAGAAGCCATGGCGCCCACGTCCCTGGACAGAAACCATCCGCTGACAAAAACAATCGCACACAACATGGCCAACAAGTCCACACAGCAAGGCACGCACAAATACACAAGCACAGTACACATCCCGAAAACACCCCCCTGGACAAACAAAAAATACAAAGGCCAGAACACCAGACACAACACACCTGAAAACAACAGACCATGAGGACACACCCACATAGGTAAGTACAAAAGCAGCACTCCCACAGACCACAACCCCTTGCAACATTGCAAACTAGAGAGGAGAGGAGAGGACACAGTGACACAGCAAGGACAGCAGCACACCACAGAAACGCACACATCACAACCACCACCACCACCACCACCACCACCAAACACCGGCACCACAAACCCCCTGCACATTACACAACACACACCGCACCAGCACCACAAACACCATGGCACCACAAAGAATGCCCAAGTTCACGCCCATTGAGCTGACGGTCATGGTCGACGAGATTATCAAGGTGCACCCACAAATCTATGGGAACCTGGTCCAGCACACACCACTAGCCACCAGAAAGAGAATGTGGAACCGGATCGTAGACCAGGTCAATGCAGTCAGGACCCTGCCCAGGAACAGAGTTGAAAACAACAAACGGTGGAATGACGTCAAGAGCCTGGTCAAGAAGAAGGAGAGCAAGAACAGAGAGCTGGCTGCCGTCACTGGCGGAGGGAATCCCGCGCTCTTCAAGACCTTCAAAGCGTGGGAGGAGAAGGTGCGAGTCATTATACATCCGGAGATCCTCGCCGGATTAGCAGGGGAGTGGAGGCTGGTAAGTACAAACTAATGTATACCAGCACACCGCTATGTACTCACATGCACTACCACCATGCCACAGCTCCCAGGGACAAACACCCCCATGTCCAGCACACAATACACAACACATCACACACACATGCAACAGACACCACCACACACAGCCCAAACCTAACAACTGTAAGATACGTGGGGGCATGTGTACACTCAGCCAGCCACGTAACCACCAACAGGTCCCCAAGTATGCCAGAAGCGCCACAACGAGCACCCACCACACCCATGTGTCCGCCATAGCTGCACTAACCGACAAGTAACAGGTAAGTGGCAGGAACACAAAGTGCAGTGGGTGGGAGGGTGGACAGCTCAAGTACAACACACACCAGGCCCCTAGTCCCACAGCACAGCAAGGAGGAGCATCCCCCACACCCCACACCCACGTGTCAGCCACCGCAGTGCACACCGACAGCCGAAAGGTAGACATCACGGTCCACAACAATCGGTGTCAGTGGGTGTCCAGCCATCACCACGACCCACAACACCGCCCCCACCCCCACAGACCTGCAACATGGAGCACCCCCGCTTAGAACCATGTGGCATCCAGTACAGTGCACGCACGAACAACCTGCAGGTGGGAAACTGGACAGGGCTGGATTACTGGAGGCATGAGGACCGTAACACGACCAACACATGGGACATGTTACGTAGCAGACGAACACGCAGCACCGCCCACTGTCACGAACAAGTGAACAATGTGCACACGGACATGAACCACAGACTCACACCCCACATGACCCATCACAGACACAGCAACACCCAAGGAGCCACGTCTGCATGCACAAGCCACACTGAATATAGTACCTCACGGCAGCCACTGTGCAACCCATCACACACAACCGAAACACCATTGAAGTCCTGTCCATGTAGCCCCTACTGCCTGTCAACCACACACCCCACAACTACGCCTATGTAAGACAAACAACATTAGACGCAACAGAGCGGAACAACATAAATGCACACGAACACCACTGAACCCATCAAACACACAGACACACCATGCACATACAACATACCATCCATCCCATCCGTCAGCCCCAGTCTCATGAAAGGCATGTCATCCGCACAGCTGCCACACATACAGCAGTCACGCTAAGATACATGCCCATGACCAACCAGGTGCCAGAAGTCAATGAAGCGCACGCCACACTGTGAGCAACAACACACAACATGGGCCACACCCCCCCGAGCACTGCAGTGATGCACATGGCACAGGGCAGCACGCACACCAAGGAGATGGGACAACTGCAATACGTCGGGTGGCACACAACCATCACACACTCATAACAATGCGTCCAATGCCATGTCCAGTAATCACAACAGACAGCAAATATGCAGGGTATGTCAGGCATGCACACACCTCAGACCATGCACTGTCATGCTGCCACAACACATGTCACGTTCGGCACCCATGGCTCACAGCATGTAGCCCAAAAGCATATTCCATCCCAAATGCGTTTCTGGGGCATGACCCCCATGTTGCCATATGCGTTCCTAAGCGTTCCATTTGCACCCCAAAAGCATATTCCATCCCAAATGCGTTTCTGGGGCATGACCCCCATGTTGCCATATGCGTTCCTAAGCGTTCCATTTGCACCCCAAAAGCATATTCCATCCCAAATGCGTTCCTGGGGCATGACCCCCATGTTGCCAAATGCGTTCCTAAGCGTTCCATATGCACCCCAAAAGCAAAGTACAAACCAGACCCAGGATGGGCCTGGAGCCCGCATACACCAGAGTCACAATAAGTAGGAGCACAGCAACACACCCATCGGCATAGCCAATCCGTCCCATGCCACATGTGCACAGCACACAGTCCCATTGCCAAGCACACACAACAACAGATTGTACAGCCACACACCCGCCTCCGGGACACACGTGCACGAGAGTGCACGAACGGAGAATGTCAGACAACCAATACAGACTTCGCCAGGTGCAACACAATAACAAATCTCATTCTCTCCACAGGTGACGAACTGCTGGATGCTGGGGATGGAGACAGCAGCCAGCACAGCCAGCCTACAAGCCCCCAACGAGGACACACGGATGTGGAGGATCTGTCCTCCTCTTCGGACACGGACCACCAAGCAGGCCCATCTAGTGCGGCAGGGCCCAGCAGCTCCCCAGGACCCCTCCTACCCACCAACCCATCATCCAGGGCTGCTGAACATTCCCAGCCCCCTGCTGCCACTGTCGTTGCGGCCACACCCACGGTCATTGCGGCCACACCCAGGGGCATTGCGGCCACACCCACGGTCATTGCAGCCACACCCACGGTCATTGCGGCCACTACCACTGCCGCAACCGCCACCACGTCTTCGCTGGCCCCAGCCCCAGCGCAGGTGGTGGCCCGGACGACTGGATCCACCCTGGGAGCCAGGGCGAGGACCGTGGTGAGCAATGTGGCTAGTGGGCAGGCCGGTGGCAGCAGGACTGGTAGGAGGAGCAGGGTCAGGGAAACGCCAGCCTCCCCTGGGAGCCATGCCCTGCCTCAAATGGCCAGAGTCCTTGGGGCCTATGAAGAGGCCCAAGGACAATGGGCCAGGTCAGCTACAGACACGCGTGAGGTGCTGGGGGTGCTGAGGTCCATGGACGCCCGTATGGGCCAACTCGTGGACCTCATGGGCCAGCTGGTGGTGGCGGTGAGGTCACAGCCAGGGACAGCAGCTCCCCCTCCGCCACCACCTGCCGGGGCGCAGGGTCGAGCAGCAGTGTCCAGTTCCCCTGCGTCCACAGCCAGTGAGCACACATCAACCACCAGCATGTCGCAAGCAGGCACCCCCCCTCGCAAACGTGGAAGGGGCCGTCCGAAGTGGAAACAGATCTCCCGGGAGGACTTCGCACGCTCCAGACGCAAGTGAGGCAGCCAGCCAGCCTTCCTTGACCACCCACTTCATTGACTTGGACTACGATCCCACTCCACACAGCCATCTGGATGGCATGTGTGTGTTGGACTATGGACATAGAACCAGTGGGTACACCCTGAGCATCACGCAGCCATGACCGACAGCTCATTGTCACTGCACGCACCACTTTTGTCATCACCTTACACACAATCACATGTCACAGTTTGAAATAAATGCACCTCTTCCACAAACTGCTGTCTGTGCCCTGTGTTTTAATTGTACGGAATACAACGGCCACCTTGAGCGGAACGGCACCTGATGCGTGGCATGGCAATGGAACCGGAGGGCCTGTAGGGACCTAGGGGTGGGAGACAGAACAGGAGCACATTCAATGAGTGTGTCACACACCCATCACACAGTACATGTCAACAACTACAAGCAATGTACACACATCGCACAGAGCAATAGGGCACAATGCCACAGCCACCATCAGTGGCATACTAACCTGGGCATGGAGCGTTGACACACAGCACGCAGTGAACAAAAGGCCACCCTGACACAGCACACACACACCTGCACAAATACAGACACATCAGCCGTCGTACATGGACACTCACCGTTAAGTGAAGTAGCGGGCGATGAGCTGCTGGCGCACATTCCCAGCTTCCTCCTCTCCGCTGTCCTCCTCACTCGAGCTGTCCTGGTCTGCGGGCTGGGGCCCTGGTTGATCTCCATCATCCACAATGAGGGGGATCTGCTTCCGAATGGCCAGATTGTGCAGCATGCAGCACGCCACCACTATCTGGCACACCTTCTGTGGGGAGTACGCCAGCGCACCCCCGGTGCGGTCCAGGCACCTGAACCTGGACTTGAGGAGGCCAAAGGTACGCTCGACCACACGTCTGGTCCTCCCATGTGCCTCATTGTAGCGATCGTCTGCTGGGGTGCGAGGATTCCTCAATGGACTGAGCAGCCATGCCCCATTCGGGTACGCAGAGTCACCTGGGTGTGAGGGACACAGAGAACCGTTGCTATTCCAACTGGACAGGGGACAGCATCGCACAACCAGCACGCTACACCACTCCACATACTCACCGACAATACAGCCACGATCCTGTTGCAGATTGGACATCAGTCGTGGCAAGATGCTGTTGCGCATTACGTGTGCGTCATGGGCCGAGCCTGGGAACTTTGCACACACGTGGGTTATCACCATGTCCGCAAGGCACACCACTTGCACATTCAGGGAGTGCGTGTGCTTCCTGTTGCGGTACAGGTGCTCAGTGGCCTGTGGTGGAACAAGGCCAACATGTGTGCAATCAATGGCACCAACGACGTGTGGGATCCTGCCAAGGGCATAGAATGCACCCTTCACTGCCGCCAATTCACGAGCCCTGGGGAATCTGATGTACCTGTTTCGGTACAGCATCATGGCTGCCAGTACATCCCTCAGCACCTTGCTGAACATGGGCTGGGACATCCCTCCTCCACTGCCCACTGTGTGCTGGAATGACCCAGTGGCGAAGAAATGCATGGCGGCCATCACCTTAGCCGTGGGGGTGAATGCTGTCGGATACACCCTGCGGGGACGGAGATGGGGTTCCAACATGGCACACAGTCGATGCAGGGTTGGCCTGTCCAGCCGAAACTTCCTTATGACCTCAGTATCCTCCATGTCCGCCAGCAATTGGTATGGGCGGTCAATGTTCGGTCTCCGCCTAGGGAAGATGGCAGTGGACACATGTCAGAGCAACACAACACATAGCAATTTCGCATTCACATCACTGACATGACTGAGCAAGCACATGAGTCACAGCCCAGCTATCAAGCAGGGACGGCACGGCCACAATACACTTACACAGGTCTCCCACCAATGGCAATGGCTAGTGATGCAAACCACTGCCATGGTCATGCACATGGGGATCTAGGCCCCAATGACTTGCGGGGCGTGCTGATGGGGACTGACTGCATATTCGTCAAGCGGCAACGCCACGGCAACATGAATGTCTGCTGAGCATGGCACTGCTTCTGAGGCTGGATGAGTATGGCACACGACGACGACGATGTGGGCACAGGCTGAGCGGCCAAAACAAGTGGGACCTGTGGCACGAGGGGATATGAGACAGTAGTAGGTGTCAGCACTGCACCCTATGTACAGCACTGTACGGATCACACCTCCCGAAACATTGACAGGTGTCCACATTGACAGCCCCATGCCAAGACGGCTGTGTGCTTGCAGTCACACGTCACAGGTGAGAGGTTACATTGCACGTGCCAGGTGGCAGACGTACATAGTGGGAGCTATCATGTGTGTGCATGTGTCTCCTGTTCAGGATCCACCAGATGGGCGCTGACTCTGTACTGACCATTGGACACAGCATGTTCCGTGGAAGGCTTGTGTGTGTGGGATGGTGGCACTGGATGTGCCTCCGTTGGGTGGGGGGCCATGCACAGGGCGGGTACGTCGATGATTGCGCATTGTTGGTCACGGTGGGTGCACCCACTAAGATGTGTTGCCCTGTGTACAATTCCTATGTCCGCATGATGATGGACTGTAGATGTGGGCAGACTACACATTGGTCGATGTGCTGTCTATGTGCATGTGCCTTCACACCAGGCACAGCTGCCCCTGCACATGTGACCCCTGCTGGACTCGCTGCTGGGTCTGTGGAGCTGATGCACCTTCTGTGCGTGGGGCGGACAGCTCACCTCACTTCCCTCATTGCGCATGTCATGACTTTGCCGCAGGTGACATGGATCATGGAGGGCCCACATGTACGCGTAGGTAGGCTACACATGTTTGTTCACTGGTCGCCACCCTCAGTCAGTGTTTCGAATGGGAAGGTTGTTGTGCTGGTGGTATATTCGATGTGGCGGATGGGCGGGCCTAGGTGCGGGCCTACATTCCGGACATGGGGGGTAGTTGGATTGGCGACTAGTTGCAGTACACACGGGACACGTCTCTTCCTTTCCACATCTGGGTCATCCCTTGTACTCACTGACAGTGATACAGTCATCTTCGCCCCAGCCCTCATGTCCTCCCCTCGCTCCCCCAATATGCATGTGCACCTGCGAGGCTAGCGCTTGCACAGGCAGCCCCAAGCTCGCACCAGAGAGGGCAAGGAGTGTATGTGTGGGTCCAGTTGCACGAGTGGGCTGTCTCAGGGTATGATGTGTGGCGGGACGCCGTCCACCTGCGTGGTGCCCCAAATGGAGACCCGGCCTGCATGGACTATTCATCACAGTCTTCGCCTTCCGGATCCGCCACCTGCGACACCCAGTGGCTGTGGCTGCCCTTGCGGCCAGGCCGCGTCCGTCTGTGACTGATGGCCCACACATTCACTCTTTGGCCTCTCTGGGGAGGGCTCGGGGGTGGTGGCGCACGCGCTTGCACTTAGTCGCAATGGCATGTGGCGTGGTTGGTATAATGGGCAATGAATGGGATGGTGCGAGCCACCTCCCGTGACGTCAGTGCTGCTCATGCTGAGGTGCGTCCCCCCTACACTTCCATTTGACTTGTGCCATGCTACACGTTGAGGTTCTATTGCCTGCGTGATATGACCAGGAGGAGCGCGAGGAGACCTCTCACACACCATGCTCCACTGCCATCCCGTGCCCTGTATTGCCTGTGCGGATTGACTATGTTGGGGTTACACCTGGTCGACTGGGGCTGTGTGTGCCTTGTCAAGGGGCATGGCGGGCGCACAACAGGATCCAGCTAGTCCACGGAGGGTGGGCTGACGTGTGCGCCTGGTTCCGCATTGTTCGTGTGCCCGGCTGCTGTGCACACACGTGTTCACTTCCCCCTGACAGGTGTCCTCTCACAATGCCCAGGGAAGCGGTGGTGTACTGTTCATGACCCCTCCCAACACGGCGTGCTCCAACTTGGCATGTGCGCATCTACCCGTCGCACCCACCCACCTGAGCACTGCGTCCATACGACTTCACACGACACATGTGTGTATTCCACAGTTGTGCTACTCATTTGCGTTGACATCCAATACCAGTGGACTACATGGTCATGTCACGACTGCCGTGTACTTCACATACTCTCATCCTCTCTCATTCGTACTTGTGAAATGAGTCAGCGGAGACAGTTTTGGTTTCAAACATTATATTGAGTCTTCTGTCCTCTGTGATGCAGTATAGTGGACACTACTGGCAGCGGAATACATGTTGAGGATATACTGAGCATGATTACAAATGGGATAGGGTGTGGGGTTACATGTGATTGGCTGTTGCATGTGGGATGTGGGCTTCAGAGTTACATCTGCTTGGCCAAGGCTGTGCTAATGTACATTTACGTATAGCTGCGGAGCTGCGGACTTTGACACAGACGGTATACAAGTAGCCTACCAGACCGCTTGGCATCATGGGCACAGTCCATCTCAGTTCCATGTGACAGGTTTGCTGCGGTTGTTCCTCATGCACGTGTGCATGTGAGATGACATCAGGGCATGTGCTTGCATGCATGCAGCGGCGTGCCACTTGTTGTTGCAATGTGGTGGTTACTGGACATGTCACAGTCACTGGGGTCGTGTTGTTGTTGTTTGCACTTGTCGTCCGTGCAAAGGTCCTGGTATGGGATTCCCGGGGCGGGGGTGGGAGGGGTGCAGCACCCACAGACTCCAGGCGACCTATTCATGTCCACTGAGCGGTGTGTGTGTCCATGGGCGCTGGATCCATGTCGTGTCCTGGTTGTTCGTGCAGTTCCGTCCATGTGGGTGCGATACACAGACCCCATGCCACTGCCTCCCACGATGCATGCGGTGTTCCTGGATGTGATGGGGAACAGTGTGCATGTCCCGGTCATATCCGATGTCATGGCGATGTCGTTGATGGTGTGGTAATTGTTGCCGGTCGTTTGGTATGGCTGTTGTGGTGGTGACTGGCCAGTCCGTGCGGAAGCTAAGCATGGGTGCGGGGTTGGACATCATAGGTCAATCGGGGAACCTGCGTTGGGGTCCGACGAATTTACAGGTTGTCAGGTATGCGATGCCATCCAGCAGGGCTTCCATGTCATTGGTGGTGTTTATGTTTGCCAGCCAATGTAGCGGATGGTGGCTGTCAAGGTGTTGTTCGTAAGTTGTCCTTTGGAGGACCATGATGGGGCATGCTGGGTGACATTCGATGTAGCTGTGCTCGATGATCCGTCGTGTGGAGGCACAGGGGTCCCATTTCAGTGCGGGTGCGATGTTGGCCACATACGCCATGCCCCCATAGGCAGAGCAGGCCCTGTCGTGTGCGTCCAGAGGGAGGAGTAGTACTAGCAGGTCCGCCTTTAGACATGCCGGGTTGGAGAGACACATCTCCACGGGATGCTGGTAGGGACACCTCCGACAGTAGAAGACGGGTATGACGCAGCTGAACAATGTGATGCGGTAAGTCAGTCGGTAACTTACGTTCAGCAGGGACAGGAGTTCGCATCCCAATATATGTATCAGGTTGGTTTTGTACAGCTTGACCTGTCCGGCATAGTTGGGTAGGTGTGTTGCGGTTGCCATTTTGCAGCGGTGCGTTGTGGTGGCGTGCTCCGGCTGTGTGTGCAGTCTGCAATGTGCACGCTCCGAGGTTGCTGTGAGCTCTGTGTAGTCGTAGGGAGACAGGACTTGTGTTCTGTTGGCTTGTGCGGAGGACACGGGCCCTCATCCCACATGCTTCTCAGACAGTTCAAGGTCAGTGATGTGTGACTCCTTCCAATTAACTTGCATGGGGCCGACATGGGGGAGTGTTTTCTTTATTCTTTCCCGTCCGTTGTGTTCTTCTGTGATATGCGCTATCTGCCCTGTGGTCGGTCTCCTCTGCATGCCTGTGTTGGTCTTTTATTGGACAATGGCTGTATTCACCGGCTTCTTTCGTAGGGCTGTGGTTTCGGAGTTGGAATGGAAGGTCATTCAGTGCTGTCTGCTCTCCCTTGTGTGGGCGGCAGGCTGCCTTTCCGCTCTGCGTTGGGCCTTGTGTGTGAGTGTTATTCTTGGGCCACCTGTTGTCGGTCCCCGGGCTCTTTGGTGTTCCGTTTTGTATGTCTTGTTCATATGTGCAGGGTGGTATGGGTGTTTCAGTGTGGTACTGGCGTTCCTCTTCCCGAAGGAGCCCTGCTTCTCCTAGTTGGTGTTGCCGCCGCTGTGTGCTTCGCCATGTTTGTTGCACTGGGGTGTGTCCTGCTGTTGCGTGACTTCACTGACATGTGTGCGTCGGTTGTGTGACGTTGGGTGTTGTCCGTGAATTGGGCATTGGGGACATGTCTGTGGCAGGCCTGTCACGTGTCATGTGCGTTCGGGGTGGGGCTGGTGTGTGTGCTGCTTGGTTGTGTCCCTGTGTCTGTGTGCGACGCATGCATGGCGCTGCGGTTGGCCTCTGCGTTGTGCGCATGTGTGGCAGCGTCATCGCCGCTTTGGGGCCGTGACGGGGTGGTTGGTTCCTAGTCCCAGGTGGTGTGTACACATGTGTTACGAGATGTTACAATTTGGCCTGTGTGTCATATGTGGATGCTATGGTAGATGTGTCGTGTACACGCGGGGGTGGGGGGTTGTCCGCTTTTTCCGCCCTTGCACTGTGTGCGCTGTTTGCGTGCACTTGTTGTATGTGTGCCTACCTGCGTCTTCGCGGTACGTTGCGTCCTTGGTGGTGCATCAGATAGAGCATAGGGAGGGCCTGCAGTGCTGGATTCATGCTCGGGGGTGCCGCTTCTTCGGTGTCCGTGCTCGGCGTTCGTGTTACCGCTTCGGTTTGACGTACGGTGTCTCTTAGCCGTGGGTTCAGTTTGTGTGCGGCATCGTAATTTGTACGCCGGGCGGTACGTGCTTCGTCGGACGGTGTGTGTCAATTGTGCTGCGCCGCTACGTGTACGGGCGCACTTTGATGGCGGACGGTGTCGCTGGCTTGCCGGCGGTGTTTGGCTGACTTTTCGCATCGTAATCGGGCGGGCGTGTGGACTGCTGCGTGCAGGCGGTAACTGGTGGTTTTTGCATCCGCCAGCACGGCGGTAGTGCTTCCGCCCGACATCCTAATGGGCCCCTATATTTTTTACATCGATATTTAATCAGGGAACCAGTTAAATCATGACGAAACGTTGAGACGCATTATTAAAATTTTGTTTTTTGTTTTATTATTACAGATTTAAAATTTTCTTCTGTTGCGTTATTCACACAGCAACCCTATCAGGTAAATTTCGAGAGTGTGTTAAGAAGCAACCACTTGAAATTAAATAGGTTTGATGCTGAAAAGTGTGAAAAGTAAACAACTCTGTTTCCCTTAATATAGTATCTCATCGCCAATTATTAAAAACGGCGAACGTTTCAGATACCATCCGAAAAATTGAATTTCAAATCACGGCACATCTGGTAGCCTATGGATGTATCAGTTTAGATATGGTAAGCTCCTTTCTATAAGGGGGATATCTGTAGGGAGCATATACCATAATAGGAGTTTAACTTGGGAACTCTATTTGATTGTTCTCCCAGGTATTCATGTTTTAATCTTCATCCCGAGGGATTTATCATCGGTGGCTCCAACAAACGTAACCCTTTTTAAGTGATCATAAATAATAAGGTACGCAATGAGGTTTATTAATTTATAACAGTTATACATCGTTCTTTTTCCCTTTGAGAAATCTTTTTCTTTACCATTTTGTACCCCACTGTAGGTCTCTTTTATCAATTAAAACACAGCGGAGGATTATCTCCCCATTCGTTCTCCATCGAATCAAAACCGATTTTTTTTTTTAGGTAGGTGTTGATACCAGACGCTGCCCTACATCTTTGTGGATCATGTGTTGTTGAATATTGTTGAAATTGATACAATGATAAGACAATATATTAGATAGTGCTTTACAACATTGTGGAGCATGTGTAATAAAATGTTGGTGTAACGGTTTTTATTGAATGCAGCAAAATGTATAGCAGTAGTTGTTTTTATTAAATAAATTGGTGTAAAATTTTTTGTTAACTGATGAACCATTTTAGGTTCAAAGTGAAAATAATATGTTGTCTCTTACCACTTAGAAAACTTTGTCCTGAAGAAGGTGAAGGAGATACATCTCACCGAAACGCTGCGTCAACTTTTTTAGTTTTCTTGTGATGTATATCATAAATAATGTATTAGTAATATGATATGTTTTTAACCCATATATGACCATATTGTTTTAATTGTAATACATTTTTTGATACTGTCATAATTGTTTGTTTATCTTGTTTATCTTCTTTAAGTTTTCTTCTTTTTTAAGTATTTTGATCTATAATTTTTGCATACTGCATAACCGTTATTACTATGTAAAATTACAGATTCAACACATGATCCAGAGATTTATATAAGCTGATTAGGGACTTACTTTGTTTTTTCAGTCTGACTACCCCGTCCCTTTTCCTAGTACTAGGGTTTCTCCCTCTCTTTCTTATTATTCACGTACAGCTTGTTAGCTGGGGAGGTTTTGTAGAAGCGTGCTCACAATTAAATTTGACACAGCTATACATATGGATGTCTTAAAAACATATGGGTTCTCGGAGGATCAGTTCAATAAAATCATTAATGGTACCTCCAAAAATATATCCTCCATCTCAATTAACAATAGCGATGAGGAACAATGGAGGACACTATGGAATTTCAAAAGAAAACCATAATGACCGAGCTACATGCAGACTTCCTTATCGAATATTACAAAAAGGGTATCATACCTAAAGGCCTATAGGTGACTAATGAACCTGGGATTTTTATTAAAAACCAGAAATGTATTGAAAACTGGACATTCATAGCTAACAGGTGTAGCCGTGACTGGATGTTGCTAATAATAGAAACAGCTCACGAAGTCTTAGGCATTGAAAGAAAGGAAATTGAAGAAATGGAGTTAAAACTCAGAGAAAGTACCACCTTAGAAGAAGCCAAACAAAAGCTTGAAGAAATCCAGACTGACATCGCTGGCTATAGAGAATACCTCCTTAATAAAAAATCAAATAAACTAAGAAAAGACATTTCCAAATACAATCTGGAACCTGTCTACCCTTACTTACAAAAAGGCTTATATGACAGACCTAGGGAAGAAAATTACAGCAGAAAAAACTGGCAACAACCCAGAAGAAATTTCCCCCCAAAAAGTGTGAGGTTCTTTGATACCTTGTACACTAGCTCGGATTCAGAGAACGAAATCCCACAAGAGAATCGTAACAACAAAGAGAGAGAATCTGCACCTGGTCCCAGTACAGAAACACTCTCTTTTTTAGAACAGCGCCAAACGAACTATGGGCAGAACCGAGGGAGAGGTAGAGGGAGAGGGGGTTTTTACCCCCAAAACCCCATTCAACATCGCCCCTATATGAAAACGAGGAGCCAGAAAAACTGGGACTAGTGGAGAAAGCTCCAATAATTAATCTCTCAGATAGGGCACTAACACAGGATGAGGTGAGTGTTTTAGAAAAAGGGTTGGGATACGCAATCACCTCGCCTGTAGATAGATACAACCTAGAGCGAGACTTACAAAGCTTTTTTAGAAAGGTCAGACTCAATGCCTTCTTTGAAGGTAAGGATAGAATACCAATGGTGAATAAATCTGGTTTGAAACCAAAATCTACATGGACACCTCAATTACATCTTGTTAACAAAGATATAGAAGTGTTTGAATGTGTAGTAGAGAAAAGTATAAATGATCTTCTTAACCAAAAAATGTGGATAAGTAACAACCTTACCCCCCAAGAACGTGCAGCCCTCACGACACTAGAACAATGTCACAATCTTTCTATTAAACCAGCAGACAAAGGAGGGAGTATTGTCGTGATGGACACCAGCGACTACAATAACAGAATACTATTACTCCTTAACAATAACTCTCATTATCAGAAATCTAGCAAAGAGGAATGGAATGCCTTAATTCACAAGGTGACCAATCTATTACTATTAGCTAGGGAGGATGGGATCATCTGTACGGATGAACACAACTTTCTTAAAAACACTAATACTATGATTCCGGCCCTATATGGGCTGCCCAAGGTCCATAAGGACATGGAAAATCCCCTGATGAGACCAGTTGTGTCAAGCATCGACTCACTAACTGAACCTTTAAGCAAATACGTTGATGTGTTCCTCCAACCTTTGGTCACCCAACAAAAGGCTTACAGCAAAGATACCACTTTCATGATCAATAAGATTGAAAATTTAGAATATAACCAAGAGAAGCATTGGCTTGTAACATTAGACATCGAAGCTCTCTACACAAACATACCGCAGGATGACAACATACAAATGATTAAGGATCTCCTGAGCAATGATGATGGCGACTTATCTGCGCACGCGACCTTCATCATAGAATGTGTAGAGATTACCCTTAAAAATATCATCTTCCTATTCAGAACAGACTTCTTCCAACAAATCAATGGGACCAGCATGGGAGCAACTTGTGCTCCCAGTCTGGCCTGTCTGTACGTTGCTCAATTTGAGGACAGACACATCTTCAATGTATCGGCTCCATTCTATGAGAATATATCCCACTGGTCCCGATACATCGACGATGTTTTTTTCATGTGGACAGGTACTAGAGAAAACCTATGTGAGTTTATAAAATGGCTTAATCTAGGTGATACTAATTTAAAATTTACGTCTAATATCAACAGACAAAGGGGCCGATTCCTATTCGGGCCGGAAAACGTACCGACCGACTCGGAGTTGGAATTAATTCCGACCGACACGGACCGGTGCAGCCCGACCCGCAAAGTACGATGAAAAGCGTGCAAAATCCGACCGACTCGTACGGAACACAAGCCGAACGACCGAACCGCGCGGAAAACAGCTATCCGGCCGGAAAAGCACACGAATCGAACCGACCGACACGCACCAGGAAGAATCCCGAATGAAACGTACCCGCGAACTCCGACCCGCCAAGTACGATGCAACGCGTGGAAAACACGACCGAGTCGCACGGAGCTCAAGCCGTACGACCGACACGCATACAAAACAGCGAGCCGAAGCAACCCAATACACCGCGACCGACGCGTACGCAGCACAGGAAACAGCACAAACACAGCGTGAACGACTCGGAGAAGCTCGCACGAGACAACTGCAGGGTCCGACTCGGTCAGAAGAACGTCTCCTGCACAAAAAGTACAAAGGGAAAAACACACAAAAAAAAGGCCAAACAAGCAATTACAAAGCCAATAAATACTGGGGGGGGGGGAACAGGGAACAAAGACACACCCACAACTCCACCCATATAAAGGACACAAATCCCTACCATGATCCTTTGCAAATTCAAATGACCTGCCAGCACAGAACACCAACAGACAGCAACCACACACACACTCACAGCTCATCCATCACACAAGCCACACACCATCAGCACCTCAACAAATAGCACCCTCACATACACCCAGCAAAACACACACTCACACACCCTCACTTGCACACCAACACACACATCACTCACCACCACCACCCATCACCATGCCCACCAAGAAGAATCCAAAGTTCCTAGATAGTGAATTGGAAGTCCTGGTAGATGAGATCCTCAGGGTAGAGCCACAGCTGTTTGGTACACTGGTCCAACAGACCCCCATGTTGCAGAAAACCAAGATGTGGGCGAGGATCGTTGACAGGGTGAACGCACAATCACCATGTTTGCGCACAAAGGAAGACATCCAGAACAGGTGGTATGATGTGCGCAGGAGGGTCAGGGACCTACTGAAGAAGGATTACATCTTGAGCCAACACACCGGCAGTGGCCCTCCTGCCAAACCACTATACCTCAGGCCCTGGGAGGAGAAGGTGCGGGCCATCCTACCACCAGTGAGTGTCTATGGACTAGAAGACATCCCAGAGCCTGGTGAGTACACAACCAATATACCCAATATCGTGTGACAATACACACACATCACTGTCAAGGGGATAGTCAAACCATGCACCCTTAGCAAATACACAGCAACAAAAACAGAATCATCCCAAGATGTGTATGTCAGTCAGATAAACACAATACATGCCATCTCATAGTGATATGTAACTGTGTCATGACATGTACAAACCCTACAACAAATAAAGCTAGGCAGTGGCACAAATATAACCAACAAACACTGTCAGATATGTAGCCACCACTACAACACCACCACACAGGCAATCCCACAGAAAGGAAGGAATTCTGTGTATGCTGGTCAAGTCAGTGTAGCCAATAGCATCGTGGGAGTCGTAGTCACAGATATTGCCCACCATCACAATATGCCCATCAACACCACTCTGAACAATGCTCACATCACAGGGAGTGGAAAAAAACTGACAAGATGGCTGACACTGGCTACTGCTGTGGGGAGCACAAGGCCCTGCTGGGAACTGTGCACCAACCAACAGCAGGACACCACTGTCTGACATCCTGAAAGACAACTTGCACTCCCTGCAATGGAAGCACGTTCCGTGGTGGGATATCTGGCTGGGTGGGAAGGAGGACTGACAGCTATGACCATAGTTACCATCAGCTTTTCTCACACACCCCCTTAACACAAACTTCACACAACTCACCTGGGAGAATGCATTGCCTCACACTCTAATTAAATATCCCACAAAGAACCACCACACTGGGTCATGCTGTGGGAAGCACAGTGACACACATGGGACTTGTAGCCAAACAAACACCAGGACAACACTGTCAGCCATCCATTCAGCACAGGCACACTACCCCACAGGGAAGCAGAGTCAGAAGGAAGGAAGTATGGGCAAGCTGGGAAGGGGGGTGGAGGCAATAGCATGATGGGAGTGGTAGTCACAGCTCAACATCCCCCCCCACATGGCCCAGCAAGCTCACACTGAAGCATGCACACCTCACAGAGAGTGGAAAGCCCCATCAAAGATGTCTGACACTGCTGCTCTGTTGTGGGGAGCACAAGGCCATGCTGGGAACTGGCCACCAACCAACAGCAGGACACCACTGTCAGCCATCTTGCCATTGCTGTCACACCCACACACAGTGAAGTACCCTCAAAAGGAAGGAAGTATGGGCATGCTGGGAAGGGGGTGGAGGCAATAGCATGATGGGAGTGGTAGTCACAGCTCAACATCCCCCCCACATGGCCCAGCAAGCTCACACTGAAGCATGCACACCTCACAGAGAGTGGAAAGCCCCATCAAAGATGTCTGACACTGCTGCTCTGTTGTGGGGAGCACAAGGCCATGCTGGGAACTGGCCACCAACCAACAGCAGGACACCACTGTCAGCCATCTTGCCATTGCTGTCACACCCACACACAGTGAAGTACACTCAAAAGGAAGGAAGTATGGGCATGCTGGGAAGGGGGAGGAGGCAATAGCATGATGGGAGTGGTAGTCACAGCTCAACATCCCCCCCCACATGGCGCAGCAAGCTCACACTGAAGCATGCTCACCTCACAGAGAGTGGAAAGCCCCATCAAAGATGTCTGACACTGCTGCTCTGTTGTGGGGAGCACAAGGCCATGCTGGGAACTGGCCACCAACCAACAGCAGGACACCACTGTCAGCCATCTTGCCATTGCTGTCACACCCACACACAGTGAAGTACACTCAAAAGGAAGGTAGTATGGGCATGCTGGGAAGGGGGGTGGAGGCAATAGCATGATGGGAGTGGTAGTCACAGCTCAACATCCCCCCCAACATGGCCCAGCAAGCTCACACTGAAGCATGCACACCTCACAGAGAGTGGAAAGCCCCATCAAAGATGTCTGACACTGCTGCTCTGTTGTGGGGAGCACAAGGCCATGCTGGGAACTGGCCACCAACCAACAGCAGGAAACCACTGTCAGCCATCTTGCCATTGCTGTCACACCCACACACAGTGAAGTACACTCAAAAGGAAGGAAGTATGGGCATGCTGGGAAGGGGGGTGGAGACAATAGCATGATGGGAGTGGTAGTCACAGCTCAACATCCCCCCCCCCACATGGCCCAGCAAGCTCACACTGAAGCATGCACACCTCACAGAGAGTGGAAAGCCCAATCAAAGATGTCTGACACTGCTGCTCTGTTGTGAGGAGCACAAGGCCATGCTGAGAACTGGCCACCAACCAACAGCAGGACACCACTGTCAGCCATCTTGCCATTGCTGTCACACCCACACACAGTGAAGTACACTCAAAAGGAAGGAAGTATGGGCATGCTGGGAAGGGGTGTGGAGGCAATAGCATGATGGGAGTGGTAGTCACAGCTCAACATCCCCCCCCACATGGCCCAGCAAGCTCACACTGAAGCATGCTCACCTCACAGAGAGTGGAAAGCCCCATCAAAGATGTCTGACACTGCTGCTCTGTTGTGGGGAGCACAAGGCCATGCTGGGAACTGGCCACCAACCAACAGCAGGACACCACTGTCAGCCATCTTGCCATTGCTGTCACACCCACACACAGTGAAGTACACTCAAAAGGAAGGAAGTATGGGCATGCTGGGAAGGGGGTTGGAGGCAATAGCATGATGGGAGTGGTAGTCACAGCTAAACCCCCCCCCCACAAGGCCCAGCAAGCTCACACTGAAGCATGCACACCTCACAGAAAGTGGAAAGCCCCATCAAAGATGTCTGACACTGCTGCTCTGTTGTGGGGAGCACAAGAGCATGCTGGGAACTGGCCACCAACCAACAGCAGGACACCACTGACTGACATCCTGAGAGTCAACCTGCACCCACTGCAAGGGTGGCATGCTTCATGGTAGGAGAACTGGGCTGGAGGGAGAAGGATGTCCGGATGTCAACCAAATACCACCAATGCTGGCTATGCACACACCTCAACATTCACATTGAAATGCTTCATGTTGTCAGGACAATGCGCTACACCAATATCAACAGCTGACTGTGACAACTTAGGACAATGCAATGTACAGGCCCGCATCCAGAGGTACAGTCACAACAGTCAGGTGTTTGAACCATTGATGCCTGTAGAAACATTACATACATTGTGTGTCTCTTCCAAATACAGGTGATGATGGGGAAACAGCAGCAGACGTTGAGGAGTCCCAGTCCCAGTCCCAGGCTCCGGGGGGCACTGAGCTCACTGGTGTGGAACAGCCTCTGCCCACCTCGGATGACGAAGACCTACCTGGCACCTCCGCAGTGAGTCATCATGCAGCACCAGCAGGACCACCAGCTGCACCCCCTGCACCCACCCCTCCAACAACTGCCAACACACAGACCACCCCTGCCGACACGGACAGACCAAGGACCACCAACAGCACACGGACCCCGGCCCAACGTGGAGCTACGGACACCAACACCAGCAACAACCCCCAAGGGGGCCCAGGGTCACCTGTGCGTGCCAACGCAGGTCCTTCACGTGTCGCATGGGGTGGTGGGAGGGGTGGTAGACATAGGTCGCTGCTTGCAGAGGGGTCTGGACTGCATGATGACCCACAACTGGTACGCATAGCTGATGCGTACCAGACTAGCACCGGAGAGTTCAGCCAGGTAGTGGGGATCCTCAGGGACATTCAACAGCAGCAGGCTGCCCATCATGCCCGCTTGGACTTACACATGTCCCGCATGGAGTCCAAGTGGGACACATTGCAAGAACAGACGGCGGTGCATAGGGACATATTACAAAGCCTCCGCCAGATGTGCACCAACATGTCAACACCTCCCTGTGTGCCCACAACATCTGGTGCTGCAACAACTGCAACTGCCACAGGGAGGGAGGATGACTCTGGCGGAGAGTCCCCTGCACCGCAGCAGCCTGCACTTGAGGGTCCCTTCCCAAAGAAGAGGGGTCGTCCGAGGAAGGACAACTGAGAGGCTGATGGCCATGCACAACCCCCAGGAAGCCAACACCTGTTCCGGAAAATCACCTTTGTGCGCAAACTCTTCACCCTGTCCAATGCAACACAACTCTCCCACATGACATGGGGAGCTCAAGTTGGACCAATGTATCAGATGACTGTGGACTTTACTCAGGACATTTCTGCTATCAGGACTTCCAAATCATCTAGGAACTTTGGATTACAATCACAATGTACAGCACCCACCATCCTGTGCACTATACTCACACATGTATGTCAATAAACTCACTAATACACCATACTTGCCTCTGTTGTGATTACAACGTTGTTTCTGAAGTGGAGATGATGATCTGTGAAATGACACTGTGCATGCTAACTGCTACAGCAAGTACAACAACGGCATGTGAGTCATGGCGACGTGACACATATGAGGGAGACACACCACCAGGGCTACACAACACATACACACCAGGGCCATCTGACTCATCGCCTACACTGATGTTGCCAGGAAATACGGTGCAATGCACAGATACAACACCTATTCACAGTCTGTGTTAACTAGCCCACTGGTGCAGGAAGCAAATGTCAGTCAGATGTGTGACCACAGACAACGCACATCACAAAGTGAAGCACAGGTTTATTACACATTTGCAACATGTTGTAACCACTACAGATGCAAGGTAATCCCACCTGGCAGTGGGCACACAGTCAACAAGTGTAGAAGAAAGGAAGTCCATGGGTGTGGCCCACATCACCTGTAGGGAAACGACAGCTACCACCCTGGAAGTTGATTCACGGTGTCGGGGGATCACAGTTGACCAAACAACTCTGAAAGTACCCTGTGAAGGACAGAAATGACACACAGTCAAAAGCACTGAAGAACAGGACAGAACTGCAATACTCATGCCCAATACATGTCACAAGATACCCACCCAGGACCAAGTTAGCATGTCAACACTGTTGTGGAGTACAGACTACCTGTAAGGACACATTGCTGCTCACATCCAGTCAAGTAGCACATGGACACACTCAAACAGCACCAGAGCACCACCAACACATATCATGCATACTCACATCATTGACATAACATCCCTGGATACTCACATTCAGCTGAAGAAGTTGGTGATGAGCTGTGTGCGGACATCACCCTCATCATCATCATCACCACTGGCATCGTGGTCCAGCCCAGGATCCTCCACAGGTGGCGGATGTTGGTCATCGTCATCCAGGATGAGAGGCAACTCCTTCCGCACTGCCAGGTTGTGTAGCATGCAGCAGACAATGACAATCTTGCACACCTTTGCTGGGGCATATGGGAGGGCCCCTCCTGTCTTATCTAGGCAGCGGAAGCAGCTCTTCAGGAGACCAAATGTCCGCTCAATCACTCTCCTGGTCCGACCATTTGCCTCATTGTAGCGCATCTGGGCTGGTGTCACAGGGTTCCTGAGGGGCGTCAGCAAACACGGCATGTTGGGGTATCCGGAGACACCTACATACAGACAATTGCACATTAGCTGAGTTGGAAAAGAGGGTGGAACACTACATTGCAGAACACACACAATGCTACAAAGTCAGTACACACCAACAAGCAAGGCACGCTGGTTCCGCATCTGTGACATCATCCTCGGGATGCGACTACTCCTCATCACGTAGGCATCATGTGCAGAACCGGGGAAATGGGCACAGACGTGTGTGATGCTCATATCTGCAAGACATACCACCAGTGCATTGACCGAATGGTAGTGTTTGCGGTTCCTGTATGCCTGCTCTTGGGCCTGTGGTGGTACCAAAGCCACATGTGTCCTATCAATGGAGCCAATGACATGCGGCATCCTCCCCAGGGCATAGAAGTCACTCTTCACGTCAGTGAGTTGTTGAAGTCTAGGGAAATAGATGTACTGGTTCAGGTATCTCAACATAGCCTCCAAAACTTCGCGGAGCACACGGCTGAACATGGTCTGTGACATCCCACCAGCAGACGCCAGTGTGTTGAAAGGTACCGGTGGCAAAGAAGTGTAGGGCTGCCATCACCTTCACCTTGGGGGTCAGCGCTGTAGGGTATGTCCGGCCAGGTTGCAAATGTGGGGCCAACCGTACCGTCAATTCCTCAATCAGTGGCCTGGTGAAGCGGTACCGTCGGATGCAGTCCCGTTCAACCACCATTGCAAGGTCAGGGAATGGCCGATGGACAGCTGGTGCCCTGCAGTGCATAGGTGAGGAAAGAAAGAGTGTCAGTCACCCCACATATGTGGCATAGACCAGACTCAATATCACATGATACATCATTACGAGACACAAGTACATGATGCGTGTGCTGTTCCGTAAGGACATGTATGGCACCTACATGGCTAACATCTAACATCACAGTTCAACATGTGTCCTCAACAAGTCCCAGGTTGTGCTATGGGATATCATTAGGCTGTGTCACAGTACCCATGTACTGCTGCCATGTTCCAAACACACACCACAGTGACATGTGAGGACAGATGTGCCCCAGGGATCACAGCTCATCGACAGGTAGATTTCCAGGGACCCTGTATTGACACATGGACACTGGCATGACATGGTGCATCATTAATACACCACAGCTAAACAACCATGACCCCCACAGGTAGTGGTCCCTGTTGCCTCGGCAGGACAGACATGGACGTTTGTGACACACACACGCACAACATCAAAGTCCATGCACAAACAACGTGGATGTGGAGACTGTCTCCCATTGTGCACATGGAATCAGAGACATTGTAAACACGACATGCACACAGACTGTGGAGGGCCATCACAATTGTGGCAATGGGTCACCCTGGGACGTACATACCATCCCACATGGGACTCAGGGGGTATGTGACATGACATACACATACACAACCGTGAAATGTGACCATGCCACATGCCCTGAAATGAACAGTTGCACACCACAGTGTTCATGTGCACAACACACCAAGGATTCTGTCCCCATGAACACGTGCACAGCCTGGGAGTGGCTGCCCCCAAGTGCCACCCAAAAACAACATGTTGACCCCCGTACACGGAACATGTAATGCAGCCTTACATGCCTTAGGATACAGTGTGGACAGGCTGTGGTGTTGTAGGTGTGCCCCTCACTCCCTGGGAAGTATATGTGGCTGGCATATGTTCACCTGTGACGGGCATGGTGACATATGCCAGTGACTTGTACAGGGACGCGTTGTACAGCAATGGACCGATCGGTGCGCACACATTGGCCATTGCATTCAATGTGAGCGGGTACGCGTTGTATCCCGGGTACGCGTTGAACTGCAATGTGTAGTTACATGCACTGAACTGGTACAGTGCAGTAATAGTGCATTCCAACTAGGTTTACTTCCCATTCAATGATACCATGTAGTGACTGCTGGCAAACTGTTCATAGCCATTGTTGCACTGCCTGTGTACATCATATGCCCCTGTAATTGAGACATGTATATCCAACTGTGTGATGCACGTATATGTTGCATGTGTAGTAATGGCCTTTTCACTTTGTCATCCTCACAGGTTGATGCCCACCAGAAGCAGGACATCTGGCTGACCATCGCCTGGAAAGTAAGATCCGTGGGGGTCTACAGGCGCAGGATCCGCAACTGCCAAAAGAGGTGGCAGGACCTTCGTGGCTGGACCCGGAGGATTGCAAGGGTCCAGCTGAAGCTGTCGCCTCCTCGCAGGAGGGGCGGACACCGGACCCTGACCCCCCCACATGCTCCGGATCCTGGCGGTGGTCTTCCCTGACCTGGATGGGCAGCTGAAGGACAGACAGCAGCAAGGAGGGGGTGAGTCCATGACTCCACTGTGCACTTTGTCTGCCATGCTATGTGCCCTCCTCTGGCCTGAGTAAACTTCCACAGTACATCAGTCATGTGGTCCAGGACCCATGTCCCTCATTTGTTACATGCCCACTTCTCCTCTGATACGCATATGTGTGGCCCTTATAGTCAGGAAATTGTGTCATTTGGGGACTGTGTCATTGCATTTTGCTTTGCTCAAGGTGGGGGACAGCATTTGTTCCCGTGACTATGTTGTGCGATTCATGGGTGGGTCAATTGCTTACACAATGCCTAAGTTCTGACATGTGATCTGCGTGTAACTTTGATATGTGGTCCGCTTGCTGCTCTGACTCACCACATGTCCCTGGGGAATGTGGCACACACCCATGCTGCTGGTGGGAACAATATTTGGGCCTCAGGAGTATGTGTATCCAGTGTGTCACACATGCTTAGCCACCTGCCTACTGTCCAGGACTCATCCCTCTTACAGGTGGAGCTGGACAGTCATGCCTACTCCAGTGCAAACAATACACTCTGTACTCCCACTCCCGTGTATCATCTGGCATGTTGTGATCAGTGAAATGTACCCTCAGGTGTCTGCCTCTGTCTCATTGTGTTGTGTCTTCGTTGTCAGGACTACTGGTATGTTCATCGTTTGGGGCTCAGCATGCCATCTGAGATGTGACCATGATAGACGATACTTCTGTGACTTATAGGTGTCTGATCACTTGACTGTGCACACAGGTGTTTGCGACTGTAACTTTCAGGCAGCTGTATTTTCATTCACAGCACACTGTGAGGTGCTCATGTTCAGAGATTTGTGTTTCATGTCCCCCATATGTCCAGTTGGTATGACGTGGACAAATAGTAGTACAGATGATGTGGTTTTTGGGGGATGGACATGTGCACTTGTCAGTCACATAACTTGCATTCCCCATGCCCTCGGATTGTGACACAGTGCAGACTGTTGTTGTCTGGCTGCCATGGCCATGTGACTTGAGACAGTAATGTATGACTTTGCACGCATTCCTGTGTCATGGCATTCAACTTCCTGGGACTGATCCTGCAGGGGAGTGACATGTGGAACATGCACCCCATTGTGGCATTGACTATCCGGACATGGGTGCATCATGGTGTCTGGTGCTGGTATGCATCACATGCATTTCTATTAAGACTCTGGCCATCCCTTTATCCGGACACCTGCACTGACTCAGTGGCAAGAGATGTGATGTGTGCATGTTCACATGCTTCACCGTGTTCCCTGCAATGTCCAACAACTGTGTAGGTGGTGCATGTGTCCACACTGGGGTCTTACCATCAGACAGGCACCAGACAGATGGGTGCAAGGGCAGGAGGGGTGTGAGTCCCATGGTTGACCATCAGACTGACCATTGGCTTCCCGAATCTGTGTGAGGACTTTAGGCAATGTTCAACTAAGGATGCCAGGGCTTGCTCTGTAATGTGCTGTACTTACTGTGGTGTGTGCGGTCAGTGCAGGTGACTGATGTTTGTCTGTTTCCCTAATTGTTTGCAGATACATCCACGGCCACAGGAGGGGACAGCTCCATGGACCAGGAGGAGCAGCGGAGCCAGACTGGGTCAGCATCGGACGAGTGGTCAGAGGGACCCAGTGGCACGGAGGGCGAGGGGAGCCACACCGAGGAGTCCTCAGCACCATCCACCTCAGCTGGGGACCACAGCAGCTCGGAGGATGACTCCCTTGTGGAGGCGGGTCTCGGCAGCCACCAAAGGCCAGCTAGTCTGTCTGGCCCCGCCACCACCACCACCACCACCGCCCTCCCATCGGCTCCCATTCCTGAGGTCCGTGGAGGCTCCCGTGCTCGGGAGCGTGTCTTCTTCGTGCCAGGCACCGCACCCCTGCCCCTGTGTCCCCTGCTGCCCTGAGTGAGGAGTCTGTGTACCTCCTTCGGCAGCTCCATGTAGGGCAGACAGCAATGCTGAGTGTCCTCCATGCACACACCACTCTGTTGACACAGCTGGTGTCGTTCATGGAGGGCATCTCGACGGGTATGTCTGCCCTACAGAGGAGCAATAGGTCCATGGACTCCTCCCTGACGCCAGCAGTGTCCCTCCTCCAACAGTCCCTCACCCCTCCCACCTCTGCCCCATCCACACTTCCTGCCCCCTACCTGTCCAAAGCACATGCACACCTGCACAGTCATCCAAACACAGAGACACGAGCAGCACAGACACACCCAAGAGTAAGGCAAGACGTGCACACAAGCATCCTCAGGGGACTGATACCACAGACACAGGGGATGGGGAACACACACACACACAGGCATCCACATTCACTCCGCAGTCCTCCAAATCCTCTCCCTCCAAGACCCCTTCCCTTGCCTCGCCTGCTACCCCACGTACACAGCAGCTCTTCCTGTGTGACCTCGGCCTCTTCCCCACCATTCCTGCTGACCCAGCACACCAGGGGAAGAGGAAGTCCACCCACACAGAGAGGAGTGCCCCTCGCCCCCGGACACCCTCCCCCAGGCGCAGGCAGACACAGGAGCCCATTCGGAAGTCCCCCGGAGCAGGAAGAGTAAGACCCCACCACCACCACCACGCAGCTCCAGCGCCCAGTCTCTCTCCTCCATCCCCCAGGCCACCACTGCACAGGTTCCCCCGCCACACCCTGCCCCAGGTTCCCCACACACCGATACCGCATCCCCAGACTGCTTAGGCCCTCCCCCTGCCACTTGCTCTTCCACCCCCAACCCAGACGATCTGCCTGTTAGTGGCACTGTTGTGGGGACCGGGTCCCCCTCTGTCCTGCCCACCTCATCTGCCCACCCTTCCACTCCCTTGGAGTCATGCACTGCAGTGGAGTCCACAACCACCACGTCTGACTCGGGCACTGCAGTGGGTACCCAGTCCACTACATCAGTCCAGCCCACTGCAGTGGTTGCGGCACCCACACCAACTGACTTGTGTACCTCGGTGGTGCCGGCCCCCCCTGAGTCAGACACCTCCACTGCAGTTGCCGGTGACACTCCTGCACCCACCACCCCTTCACTGCCTCACTCTGCCATCCCCTGATCCTGTCCCTGCGGTGCCTGGCCTGCCCCTTGTATGCCCCTCCAAGGGTGATGTCCCCCAACCGTACCAGTGCAGGCAAGCAATGTGTGACCAGTTGTCACTTCTCACCCCATTGGTACTGTGATTTTGGACTGGCCATTGGCCTTAGTTTCTTTTGGACTTCCGTTTTTACCCTGACATTTGATGAATAAAGCCTCTTTTTGTTTACTTTTGTTTTTTTTTTTGATGTACATGATGTGGATGAGTAGCATCCTGCATTTGCAGTTGTAATAGTGTTCACATCAGGATGATGAAGTGTTGCAGTGATGGACTCCATGTGGTCCATGGGATATGTGTCCTGTTGTATTCTGGATCTATGGCATCCTTTGCTACAGTCTGAGGGTGTAATGTTCAGCATTTGACACAGGGATGTCCTTTTTGCATTTGTAAATGAACATCTTTGTCTTACACTGATGCACATCTGGTGGGCTTACCACTGTTCAATGTTCCGATTTCCTGACTGTGTGCCCAGCTCCACTGGACATGCAGTTTTGCACATCATTGTCGAAGGACTCATCTGTGTATACAGTGCAACTTGCTTGACACGTGTTTGGTGTGTGTGCAGATGACTGACGTGACACCCCCGTACCCAGGCTGATGTGAGCAGAGCCTTCTGTGTGTTGTGGTTGTTGACTCACTGACGGAGTGTTCTGCTGACATGTTTGGGTCGTGCACAGACAAGGTTTGGCACAGCGGACCTTCCACAGGAGTGGTGTGCCCTCATGGCAGTGTGTAATCTGGTGACATTGCGTGGGCCTGTGTTGTGTAAGCATGTCTGTGCGTGTTCGCTTCCTTTTCCTACACAGGCTGTGTCCCTAGGGATGTTCCTGTTTGTGATGCTTGCTGAGTTGTTCTGTGTTCATCCAGAATCTTGGACCTGGTTTCTCTGTGATGTGGGTGCATGGCAAACTAATGTTCATGAGGTTGTCATCCCAGGTTGTCTTTGTTGTCAGTGCTGGGGATGTGGGCAAACGCAGATGGGACACATTCAGGATTCCCCTTGGCACTTGTTGTTTACACGAGTAATGTGATTTACAGTTTGTGTTAGCTTACAGTGATTGTGACACGTTGTGTGTGTGACTGCTGCCACTGCTCAGGGTCAGAGCTGCAATGTTGGTAGTTGTGTACGTGTGTTCTTCGTGTGTCACCTTGGCTTCTTCATTGGTGTGTGACTATGGCCAGGATCCCATTGATTGTGGTGGATTTCACATCATGCCCATGTACAGCATACTGTGCTGTGTGTCAGACATTGACAAGTCTTGTTGACTGGCCATGTGTGATGGGTTTCTGCACCTTGGTTCCCACCACCACCCCTGGTATTGTCATGGGTGCATGTGCAATGTCACCAGTCCATGTGAGCTTCACTGCTGCACATTGGTGGAGATCAGGGTGTGTGGTGTTGAGTGTGTGCAAAAGTGAGTTGTTGCACGGCCAGACCCCTACCTCCATATTGGCCTTGGCTGGCAGGCCGTGCTGATTGATTGGAGCTTGTGTAGGTGTAATGGTAGTTAGTTGCTCAGGACACATGGCTGGGGTTCACAGTGTGAACGACATCTGACATTGTCATCACAGTGGGATTATCATGCAGGCTAGTGTCAGCACAATATGGGGTCCCTGGGGGTAGTGCTGTGGTGGGTCTGTCTCTTGCTGTGTTAGTTGCTGTTCCTACAAGCTTGTGTGACATGTGTAATTTGTGCTCCCTCTCATCTAACAATGCCTGATTGCCCACATAGGGGATTTGGATCCATGAGTTACTTTTGTGTGGCAATGTATGTGCATCTGTGTAATTGGTATTCAGACCTCATCATGTGTTGTGTGGTTGCCTGGGGACACTGGCACCCCCCCTCACCTGTTGTGTTTGATGTGCAGTGTGGGTCTGCCTGTTTGTGCATCTGCACCACTGCATTGGCATATCTTTAGTGTGCTATTGGCTGTATGTTGTTTGGTGGGTATCACCTGCTGTCCCTGGGACTCCTAGGTCATCAGTCAGCACAATGATCATTGTTTGTGTGTCCCATTTCTGCCAAGGTATGTTATTTGTTCACCTGACATCTACAGTCTCCACAGGGTATCTACATTTGTGTGCCCATTGGTGCAAATATGTGGGTCTGCATTATGATGGTCACTTCTGTCATTGTGTCATTGATGGATGTTGACAGTGTCAGCCCCCATGGGTGATGTTTGTCTGCACATGGCCAAAGGTATGTCTTATTTGCACTGCACTGTTTGCCTCACACAATCTATGTTGCTATGGGACACACGCACTACTTTGCCACTGATGTGTTTGTTGTTTTGTGACCAGGAATCATCCATGCAGTTTGGCAGTTGCAGCTTTTTCAATGTCAACACTTACATTTTGGTCACTGTGATGATGGGGGTTGGACCCCATTGCCACAATGTTCAAAATGTGCTTCAGCTATGGACCCCACACTTACCTTTTGGTCACTGTGATGATGGGGGTTTAGACCCCATTGCCACAATGTGCAAAATGTGCTTCAGTTATGGACCCCACACTTACCTTTTGGTCACTGTGATGATGGGGGTTTAGACCCCATTGCCACAATGTGCAAAATGTGCTTCAGCTATGGACCCCACACTTACCTTTTGGTCACTGTGATGATGGGGGTTTAGACCCCATTGCCACAATGTGAAAAATGTGCTTCAGCTATGGACCCCACACTTACCTTTTGGTCACTGTGATGATGGGGGTTTAGACCCCATTGCCACAATGTGCAAAATGTGCTTCAGCTATGGACCCCACACTTACCTTTTGGTCACTGTGATGATGGGGGTTGGACCCCATTGCCACAATGTTCAAAATGTGCTTCAGCTATGGACCCCACACTTACCTTTTGGTCACTGTGATGATGGGGGTTGGACCCCATTGCCACAGTGGTCATGGTCTGCTTGCATTGTGGGTGCCACACACATTTATGTGTGACACATGTGATAGGGGGTCACATTGTATGTTCATAGTCATGTTCAGTGTTGTAGGCATTTGACACAGTCTACACACGCTTGTCATGGTGTTGGGGGATGTCTTTTTGTTGCATTCCTTATGTTGGTGTGTGCTTGTTGTGTCATGCATTAGCCATCCTGTGAGTGGGGGTGTTGTTGGTGGTAGGCATCCTACCTCCCATGGGTAGAGGTGGTAGTAGTGACAGACATGCAGCCACCCATGGGTAGAGGTGGTAGTAGTGACAGGCATCCAGCCCCCCATGGGTAGAGGTGGTAGTAGTGACAGGCATCCTGCCCCCCATGGGTAGAGGTGGTAGTAGTGGTAGGCATCTGGCACCCCCTGAGTAGGGGTGGTAGTGATGGTGGGCATCCAGCCCCCCATGGGTAGAGGTGGTAGTAGTGGTAGGCATCCAGCCCCCCATGGGTAGAGGTGGTAGTAGTGGTAGGCATCCAGCCCCCTATGGGTAGAGGTGGTAGTAGTGACAGGCATTCTGCCCCCCGTGGGTAGAGGTGGTAGTAGTGACAGGCATCCTGCCCCCCATGGGTAGAGGTGGTAGTAGTGACAGGCATCTAGCACCCCCTGGGTAGGGGTGGTGTTAGTTGTTGGCATCCAGGCCCCTATGTGTATATGTGGCATTGGTGATGGCCATCCCGCCCCTATGGTGCTGCTGTTGCTGGTGTAACTAATTTCTGCATCCCTCTGTGTGTGTGTGATATGTCGGGTACATGTAGTTTGTTTTTGTGGTTGGTGTCTGACTTACCTTCTGCGCCGTACGCGTCCGTGCCTGTTCCGGTAATAGATGTAGAATATTGGTAGGATCGGCACGATGGGATTCATGGTTGGTTCGTCTTTCTCTTTGCTTCGCCTCGTCCTCGTCACTGGCGTGTTCGTCTCGTAGCCGTGGATCGTCTTGTGGCGCGAATCGGAGCTTATGTGCGCCTCTCCCGGATGCTTTGACGTGCCGTGCGTAGCGACGGGTTCGGCGCGTACGGAAAGCGCATCGTACTTGTCCGGCCGGACGGGGCTGCATTTTGGCTTCCGTGCGACGCGATTCTGCGTTTCCGGATCCGCATCGGTCGGAGAACTGGACCTGTATTGGGTGAGTACGACTGGGTCGGGATTTGGGCAGTTGTGCGCATCGTACTTGCTCGTTCGGACGTATGTGCGAATCGGTCGGGAAACAGGCATTCGCCTGGCTTTTTTCCCGGCCAAATGGTATTTGGTGCGCCTCCGACCGGGATCGGAATCGACCCCAAAGTGTAGAGTTTCTGGATATAAAGATAAAGAATGAGAATGGTCAGCTACAGGTGGAATTATTTACAAAGCCCACGGACTGCAACACCATGTTACATTACAACAGTAACCACCCAGCTTGCCAAAAGGACAATATTCCTTTGGCCAATTCCTAAGAGTGAGACGAAATTGCACCAATATCAAGGACTACGACCAAAATGCTGATGAACTGACCAAAACGTTCTTGGATAGAGGTTATCCTAGGAAACTGATTAAACGAGCTTATAAGAGAGCCAAATACTTTAATAGAGATTCCTTCTTTGAGAATAAACCAAGCACTTTAGATCCGAAGAAACTACCTTTAACTTTTGTAATGAATTACAGCACCATCAGTAACAAAATTAAGAATATTATCAATAGAAACTGGCATTTAGTCAATGCTCAAAGTAAAGAAAAACTGCCGAAACCAATGATCTCTTTCTGGCGCAACCGTACCATTAGGAATTGTCTTGTACATACGTATAGAAGTACTAATGAAAATAAACAACTCTGTATAACAAATGCCCCTCTACCCACAGGTACTTTTGCCTGTAGTGCCTGTAACAGTTGTAACAATATAATCAAAGGATCCACTATTTCCCATAATGGGGTGACTCACAAATTTAAGAATTTTACTAACTGCCGCACAAAAAATCTGATTTACCTTATCCTGTGTCCGTGTGACCAGGGATACATTGGTGAAACGTCCAGAGAGATAAGGATTAGAATTAATGAGCATAAATCTGCCATATGTACCAACAAACGCACTGCTCCATTAGTAGAACACTGGAGTGAAATGCACCACAAAGTTGAGGATCTGAGATGGTGCGGTATTGAAACTATTCAGATGAGTGCCTGTGGTGGGGACCCAACAATGAAAAGAAAGAAACGTGAACAGTTTTACATGTCCCGTTTCAACACGTTTAGAAAGGGGTTAAACAGCAAAGAGGACTGGGAAAAATCAATCTAAAATAAAATGCCACTACTTAAGGAACCCTATCATATTCCAGTTCAATCGTTTTTCTATTTACCAAATAATTTGGCGGCCATTGTAGAATAACATAGTAATCCTTAATCAATATAACAATTATTTAGGGCGATCCAAGCACAATGCAGTTAGTTACTAAATGAATCATATGTAAACGCCATGTAAACACTACTAAATTAGACCGAGCGGTTTATTGTTTAGATACCAACAGGGGGATTAGTGTGTATATATGAATCTCCGTTTTCCAATATGGCCGCTATGTAAACATAATATTTGAACTTTGTATTTTCCGATATTTTGTGTTTGTATTTTTACAATCACTAGTTGATTGAGAAACAAACACCTTAGATAATCTATTGCCGAAGAAGATATATTGGGTTTCAGAGAGACTCCAAATATTTGTGTTTTACACGCTTCAGTGAGTGTGCGGAATAATGAACCCCAAAATTTAGAGGTGGAATCCCTCTTTGTGGAGCTTTGCATCAGATAAATAAGGAAGCATGTAATAAGAACATATATAAATATTAACTATTGTGTGAATATCGCCAATAATTGATGTACCAGCAGATGTATGCCTGAATGCTCGCAAATTTCCCTTCTCCAATATGGCTGACATATTGATAATAGCACGTGGTATTTATGTCTTGTCTTTACAGTTAAAACTTGGGACAGATTTATTATTAAATACCGCTTATAATAACTTGCCTTATACAAAGCAAGGCAGAGGCTTTAAAATACACTTTAAATATTGAGTTCCAACACGCATCACGTGATGCAGCAAAATGTATTTAAAGAACCATCTGGGTCAGCACTGCCGTGTATCCTGACCCGGAAGCCGTTCGTTGTGAGCAGGGAGGCCGAAGTACTTTTACAAGGTAAATGCTGGGATAGAATCTATTGCTAGGACCTCTGCCCCAAATGCACCATGCAGGTTTAGTTCACCAAATAGAAGGTTTCCCTCGGCTTTTCTTAACGCGGAAATGAAACGCGGAGGAGTGTCCGCCGCAAAGGCAACATGCAGGCTTTGTTTATTCTAATGAAGGACCCCCTCGTAATTGGTCAGGGTGCAGTAATTTAGACCCTACTGTTCCGCTCTTCTGCGGAAGGCGTACATGTTTTGGTATGGTTATCTTATGGTCCAACGTAAGAGGATGGCTTTTCAAGTTACCGTTGTCTCTGGTTTCATCTTTTTAACTTAAAATATGGTGTGCTATTAGTATTAATAATGGTTTTCAGGTGAAAACCGCAACATTTCGTGCTGTATATTAAATAAACGATAGTCAGTCATGGTAAGAGCAACTGATAGATAAAATAGGTTATATTCTTTTTGTAGTTACCTTTATAACAGAAACCTTACCTCAAAATGCAGGCGATTCCAACTATGACATCATGTAGCCTTCCTAAAAAATCTAATGCATAAAAGGCAATAGTAGTTAAATCATGACGAAACGTTGAGACGCATTATTAAAATATTGTTTTTCGTTTTATTATTACAGATTTAAAATTTTCTTCTGTTGCGTTATTCTCACAGCAACCATATCAGGTAAATTTCGAGAGTGTGTTAAGAAGCAACCACTTGAAATTAAATAGGTTTGATGCTGAAAAGTGTGAAAAGTAAACAACTCTCTTTCCCTTAATATAGTATCTCATCGCCAATTATTAAAAACGGCGAAAGTTTCAGATACCATCGGAAAAATTGAATTTCAAGTCATGGCACATCTGGTAGCCTATGGATGTATCAGTTTAGATATGGTAAGCTCCTTTCTATCAGGGGGATATCTGTAGGGAGCATATACCATAATAGGAGTTTAACTTGGGAACTCTATTTGATTGTTCTCCCAGGTATTCATGTTTTAATCTTCATCCCGAGGGATTTATCATCGGTGGCTCCAACGAACGTAACCCTTTTTAAGTGATCATTAATAATAAGGTACGCAATGAGGTTTATTAATTTAAAACAGTTATACATCGTTCTTTTTCCTTTTGAGAAATCTTTTTCTTTACCATTTCGTACCCCACTGTAGGTCTCTTTCATCAATTAAAACACAACGGAGGATTATCTCCCCATTCGTTTTCCATTGAATCAAAACCGATTTTTTTTTTTAGGTAGGTGTTGATACCAGACGCTGCCCTACATCTTTGTGGATCATGTGTTGTTGAATATTGTTGAATTTGATGCAATGATAAGACAATATATTAGATAGTGCTTTACAACATTGTGGAGCATGTGTAATAGAATGTTGGTGTAACGGTTTTTATTGACTGCAGCAAAATGTATAGCAGTAGTTGTTTTTATTAAATAAATTGTTGTAAAAATTTTTGTTAACTGATGAACCATTTTAGGTTCAAAGTGAAAATAATATGTTGTCTCTTACCACTTAGAAAACTTTGTCCTGAAGAAGGTGAAGGAGATACATCTCACCGAAACGCTGCGTCGACTTTTTTAGTTTTCTTGTGATGTATATCATAAATAATATATTAGTAATATGATATGTTTTTAACCCATATATGACCATATTGTTTTAATTGTAATACATTTTTTGATACTGTCATAATTGTTTGATTATCTTGTTTATCTTCTTTAAGTTTTCTTCTTTTTTAAGTATTTTGATCTATAATTTTTGCATACTGCATAACCGTTATTACTATGTAAAATTACAGATTCAACAAATGATCCAGAGATTTATATAAGCTGATTAGGGACTTACTTTGTTTTTTCAGTCTGACTACCCCGTCCCTTTTCCTAGTACTAGGGTTTCTCCCTCTCTTTCTTATTACTCCTGGGGGGAGAGCCTTTGCTCTCAAATGCCGGGGACAAAGCCTGCTCTGAGTGGAGGTGTTCACTCTTCATCCAATCAGGAACTGCCTTCCAGGTGGGGAAACTTCAAAGGCCATGCCACCTTGGAAATGCGACCCAGGCCTCTCCAGATAATGAAAGAGACCAGCCCCCCGTTCTGATGCCACTTTTTGGTGGGAGGAAAGGTGGGGAAATTAGTTAGATTAGGAGGTGGGCCCCCACCTAGCCAGCACCACCCCTCAGGTGGGGCAGTTGACGTGGGCCCCACTTTTACAAATCCTCCATCTTGTGCTGGCTGGAGAGACTTATCCTATTAGGGTCAGGGTTATGTCCACTTCCCACAGGAAGTGGTCATATAGAGTGTGTAGTCACCCTAAGGTAAGTAGCCCATTGGCTCCTACCTGGTACTCCCCTTAATGCCCCCAAATTGAGTATTTAGGTGGCACCTCTAGACCCAGAATGTCAGATTTAATCGACCTAAAGAAGAAACAGACAAGGAAGAGCTGCTGAACCCGAGAACTGAGTGCCTGCTGTAGACGATTGGCACAAAACCCTGCTTGCCGCTTCAATACTCGACCATCATGGTGAACTGTCTCATCCTGTCACTGTGAGCCCTCTAAGAACCCCAGGGGACCTCCAGACCTTCACTAATCACCCAAGAACTCCCTTGGAGTAGAGGAGCTACTTCCCTACAGACCACAGGCTCCGACCCTGCAGAGTCAGGGCAGCCTATCTTGCCTACGGCTCCAGGGTCTGCACACCCTCGAGGTCCAGCTCATTTTTGCAGCCAGGACTTGTACCCACAGTCTTCCCCTCCACAGAGTCAGCTGCTCTGCTCACCCGTGTTCCTATCAGAGTTCAGTTCATTTTCGGAGCCAGGACTTGACCCCACAAGACTGCCTCTCCTCAGTGTCAACTGAAGCCAAAGGGGATTCCCTTTCATCCACCACTTCTCTGCAGAGTGGTGCAATAGATCTGCGATGGACACCCCTTGCCTCCTCCCTCTGCAGCACCTTTTCCTCAGCCCATGCCCAACCTGTGACATCAGTCACCTATGTTTCAACCTTAGGTGCCCTGGGCGATTTCCGCGCCAAGGCCACTCGTCGCTTGGCCAGAGCCAGGGCCGAATCAACAAATCTGTTCCCCACCTTCTGGGCTGCAAAAAAGTACAATTCAAAGTCTGGTACTCCCAGGCTGCCCTCAAGTTGGGGGAGCGATGAAGGGTAGCTTATGAAACCCTCTGACGTCCGCAAACCCAAATCAATTCCCGTAGTGTCAAGCTTCCAAAACCAGGCCACCGGAATTTTCACTGGGAGGTTAATAAAAAAGCAAAGAAATCTCAGGAGCATGAACATTTTAGTGAGTACAATACGTGCCATAGTTGGTAGCTTGAGGGTGCACCAAAAGGACACATAGGATTTCAGGGACCGGATGGTCCTCCCAGGTTCCCCTCCTGGAGATCGTCCAGTTCGTGGAAGACCTGGATGCCTAAATATTTAAAGGTTCACAGAGCCCAAAGTATGTCTGGTGGACAAGAAGTAGGGTGGCCCAATCTGCGACCACCGGAGATAAACATGTTTTTATTCCAGTTTACCCGGAGACCAGAGCACCTTCCAAATTCCTCAAGGAGCCACAGGGCCAACAGAATATCACTCACCCCGCCCCGGAGGTAAATAAGCAGATCATCTGCATATAGTGAAATAACATGAACCAAACCATCTAGAATAATGTCCCAATCTATTCCCTCTATTCGGAAAATTTCTGCCAGTGGCTCAACGGCCAGGGTGAATAAGAGGGGTGACAAGGGGCAACCATGTCTAGTGCCTCTGAATATTTCATAGGCTTACAAAATCATTTGCCCTGTTTTGACCCTAGCCATTGGGTGGGTGCAGAGTAGTCTGAACCATCTTTCCCAGTTTGCACCTAGTCCCATGCAACACATAGGGGCCGATTCCGATTCGGGCCGGAAATCTCTCCGACCGAGCCGGACTCGGAGAGATTTCCGACCGATTCGGACTCTGGCAGCCCGACCGAACGAGTACGATGCGCACGTATGCCATGGGACTCGAGTCGTTCGGACTCCCATTGAAGTCAATGGGAGCCTGTCGTACAACGCATACGCGGTCTCCCATTGACTCAATGGGTGCGAGGCGGACAAGGGCGCCCCCTACAGCGTGTACGCGGCGAAGCGATTGGCGCCGTACACGCACAGGTAGGGGGGACCCATGGGTCCCCCCTGTGGGCGACTCGCGCGGCTACGCGTACAGGGGGGTCCGATACGGACCCCCAAAGTACGGCTCCGACTGCTCTTTCGAGCCGGAGTGCGCGGCTCGGTCGGACTGCTCCGCGGCGCGCATCGTACTTACCCGGCCGGGGAACGTCTCCATTGCGCGGTGCGAATCGAGTCCGAGCGAGTCGGTCGGTGCGGTTCGACCCGGGAATGAGTCGGTCGGAGCGGTCGGGACGCCCGGACGAGTCGGTCGGCGATTTCGCATCGTACTCGCTCGCCCGGACGCGTGTACGAATCGGTCGGGAAATAGGGCTCCGAATCGGATCCGGTTAAGCCGAATCAGATTCGGAGCCCTACCGGCCGAGATCGGAATCGGCCCCATAGTGGCTACCAAGAAGTCCCAACGCACTGTGTCAGAGGCCTTCTCAAGGTCTACCGACACAGTCACTGCGGCGGATTCAGTTTGCTGATAATGGGCATACAGTATTGAATTAAGTCTATGGAGGTTGGGAGAGATATTACTGGTTGGTATGAAATAGTTTTGGTCCTTATGAATCAAGGCTAGCATATGGGATAACAACCAGGATGCTAATATTTTGCTGAGTATTTTGAAGTCTGAGTTCAGTATAGAGAGGGGTTGAAAGTCCGAGGGGCGCTACATCACGCGAAGTAGATTTGGGCAGAGGCACCACCAATGCCTCCCTTGTCGTTGAAGGGAGGATACCCATCTCATAAGCCTCCGCATACATTTCAGCCAACTTAGGTGCCCGGTCACATGTGAACACCTTGAAGAACTCCAGGGGGACTCCATCTGTGCCAGGCGTCTTACCTATTGCCATGGCTTTGATGGCATTACTAATCCCCACGTCTGACACTGGAGCATCTGGTGGTTCTTTTTCCGCCTACAGGAGAGACCGAAGTGGGAGTCCCTCCAAAAAGGAATGGAATGCTGTTGGGAAGCCAAACTTCGGACGACGATAGAGGGACACATAATAAGACTTGAATGTCTCATTAATATGTTTTGACAGGAAGATGACCATCTTGTCAGCCGACACTAGATGACTGATAGGGGTGCCTCTACTCTCCGCACAAACCCAGCCAGGCAAGGAGCCATCCCGACATCCCCTCCTCTTCATGTACCAGAGTTCTGTAGTTTTTATAATCTTGCCATTACAGCCATCCTGAGCCACATTATACAGTTCTTGTGACTCCAGCAACCGAAAGGGCTCCCAGGCTACCACCCAGCTCATTATCCCACACATGGAGATCATCCTCCAATTTCTGGAGGTCTCTCTAAAGGTCTCATTAAATACCCACTGATTGCCCTAGGCAGTGCCCCCTCATCACAACCTTATAAGTCTCCCATTCTAGGCCACGACTCGATGTTGATCCCGGGTTAGTGGTGAAGTATTCTGTGATTCTGACTGTCAGGGAATCTCTAAAGACAGCGTCCTTAAGGGAAGTTGGGCATAGCCGCCATGATGATATAAGTGGGTGTTCGTCCACTGTTGCAGTGTCAAAAGGAGAGGACTATGGTCTGACAGGGTGCGGCCCAAGTAATCTGTGTGTAATAAATAACTATTAAGGCACTTAGAGCATACAAAGCGATCAATTCTTGTGTGGAACTGGAATAAGCCTGAGAAGAAAGAATAAACCTTGTCTGTGGGATGTTGAGTACACCATGGATCCTCCATATCCCAGTATGTAATTCAAGAGGAATAACCAGCATCTGCTCTATGGGCTGCTGCCCCCAGGAGTGGAAGAGTCGAGCAGTCCAAGGACATGTCTAGAACACAATTTAAATCGCCTCCAATGAGTCACGGCCTCCCTGTCAGATTAGCTAATCACACCAACAGAGTATGAAGAAATGAGGTCTGATCTTGATTTGGGGTGTAGTCACTGCCCAGCATCAGAGGTTTTCCGCAAAGTCACCCCTCCACCAAGACATATTGGCCCTCTTTATCTATGCCGATTGCAGTTGTCTCGAAGGGGACTTCCGCCCGTACCCCGAGCAGCGACCCCCGAGCAAAGGCCGAGTATATAGTAGCATGAAACTGACCCCGCCACCGCCGGCAGAGGTGATAAGCTTCAGCAAACGTGAGGTGCGATTCCTGAAGTAGGCCAATATGTACACCACGTCTTTTAAGGTACATCAGGATTTTGTGACATTTGGTCGTAGAACCCATGGCGTGTATGTTCCAAGTCATCAGTTTGTAGTTGTTGAGTCTGTTAGTCATAGGGACAACTACATGGCAATCTAGCAAAGGACCCTTCTCCAATGACTACCCCCCCAACCAGCACCCCAGGCCGTATTTAGCAGCGTCCCATCCCCATCCCCAGAACAGCGGGCCACCCAAACTATGCAGGTTAATACGTTTTTAACACGTAATATCCCCGCACCAAAAACCATAAGGAGGCAATGAGGAGGAGGAAAGACAAAGGCAGACTTCCAATGCACAGCTGCATCAGCCCAAGTAATAATTATGATAAATCCCACTTGATGTGACCAGCATAACTGGGGAAGGAGTGGCGCTAATCAAGTAATTTCGTCTGCAGTTTGGGGAGTCACAGCCAGAAGCTGACCATTCTCAATGTGAAGCGCTTTGGAGTCTAAGGCGTCCTCCAGGTGGTATAAGCTACTGTTAGTCTCTTTATTGAATGTCACTACCTCAGTCAGCGATGCCGCAGCTTGTAATGCTGCCTCTCGCCCCATTTCTGATTGCGATGGGTGGGTTTCATTAATGGACTTGCTCCCAAGCATCCACTCGACCTGCGCCACTTGAGGCAGTGTGGGGTTAGGCCACTGCTCCAGGTGCATGGTTTTTATCAGCCCCCGAACTATGCATTTCCAACCAGGTCCAATTGATATATCTTGAGAATCTAAAACATTATTGAATTGTGTAAGGCTTAAATGTAACCCTGGGCGTAGTTCGCGTAGTAGCGCTACACGCAGCTACGTGAAGTGCACTACGCGAGCTACGCGTAGCACTACGCAAACTGCGTAGTGCGGTAGGAAATGCTGTTCGCAATGATTGCACAGTGCCGGATGCTTGTCCGCACTGTGCAATCATTGCAAACGGCATCTTGCACAGTGCAAGCGGTCGTTTTCTGCCGCTCGAGTAGATTTGTACTCAAGCTGCAGTTTTCTCAACGCGGACTGGTAGTTTCTCATCGCGAGCGGTCGCGAGCATACGCGACCACTCGCAATGAGAAACCTGACATCCCCGCGTTGAGAATCTCGCCGGGAGGTTTATTTTCCACGCTCGCGATCGGCAACTTGATGTTGCTGATCGCGAACGAGGAAAAAGTCTTGCCGGGATGTCATTTTGCTCGCTCGCGGTCGCCAACTTGACGTTGAGGACCGCGAGCAAGCAAAAAATGCCCGCTACGCTACGCTACGCGGTTTTGCACTGTGCTACGTGCAATTCGCGTAGCGTGTAGTTGTGCAAACTACGCAAACTACACGAGCGTAGCGTAGTTTTCCGCCCAGGCCTACTTAAATGGTTATGGAGTGAAGCTGAAAGAAATGAGGGTTGGGCCTCTGCACACAGGGCAGACCATAATATCAATATATCGAAAGTAGGAGAGTGTTGATGGTATTCCAAGGGGAAATATGGTTTATAATATAAACTGGTTTCAACATTATAACCTGTCAAGAGATATATTTTCTCATTTTGAATTCACAATGAAGCAGGAGCAATATTACTTCTAATTTTTGCTACTTTAATAGAAAACGGAAGAATGGAAGGAACAATAACACTGATGCAAAAAGCCACATAGCTGCAAATCAGCGGCATTAGAGCTTATACCATTTACTATTCCATAAGTGCAATAGAATAAACTAGCAAGAAAGATATTGCAAATTAACAAAACTAATAGTTGAAATCCAACACTATTAAAGTCTTAATATCCAGCACAAATGTATTTGTTTCATGTTTCATGTATTTACATGATTTTGTATAGTACAAACCAGACCTCAATGGCATCAACGGCCTGAACAGAATGTCGCTATTTAACTGGGTGTGATAGAAGCAGATATTTTGTTTCTTCACAGAAGAAAGCAATGCCTAACTGCATTTTTCAATCAAACATGCAGTCAAATAAATATTCCTGGTACTATGACATTCCATGATCATGCATGAGGAAGTTAGACCATTTTAAAGGCAATGCATGCTGCAGCAGTGCTGAGAGTAAGAAACAAATTCAGGGTGTCATTCATGCAAGTCTACAAACTATGGTCTAATAAACAAAGTACTTGACCCATTGAAATTATAAGCGGGGTTGAAATTGATATAAGATTTGTGATTTATCAAGGAGATTCGCCATTCATGGAAATAAGGGGCCTATTAGGATGGCGGGCGGATGACCACCGCCGGTCCGGTGGTGGCGACCGTCGTTCCGGCGGTGGACATCCGCCCGCGATCGCAACCAAGAAAACCACTGGTCAAATTAGGATGTCGGTGGTGACCGCGGCAGTGGGAAATTCCGACCGCCACTTTTCCACCGGTTGCCATCCGCACTCCTGCCTGGCGGACGGAAAAGGACCGGGATAATGGTGGCGGTGCAGAGCAGGCTCCGCCGGCAGGATTATGATGCCGGCGGTAGCCAGCCTTTCCTCAGCGGTCTGACCGCCATGGAAAGGCATGCAGAGATTGTATTCCAGGGGCCCGTTGCGGGCCCCCAATGTTTTGGGGGGGTTGTGGGTGCACTGGGGGGGTACCCATGGTCCCCCCCTACATTTCCCTGTACCAGGTGGCAGGCATTGTGCAGTGCCTGCCACGCAGTGCAGGGAAATGCAGGACATGCTCCTTTGGACATCGCGGCGGTGCTGCGGGCAGCAGCAACCGCCGCAATGTTAAGGCCCGCGATCCGACCACCGCGGTCGGATTTTGACAGCGGATCATCATAATTTGACCGGTGGTGATGTCGCGGTCCATGCTGGCGGTCTTTTCCCGCTACCATGGCGGTCGGGGAGGTTTTCCGACCGCCATCCTAATAGGCCCCTAAATGTCTTCACTAGGAAGTCCTTGGGGCATATTACCAAGGTTGTGCGATAATTATCGCAAAGCGCACTTAGCGCTGTTTTTTTTATTGCTGGATTACATTGCAGAGATAACGCGTTATTATCAACGCTTATCTCCAAGGCGATAGAAAATCCAGCGATAGTGGCGAAACCCAGCAATAGCGCGCGAAATCCAGCGATAAATTCCACGCGCTAATGAAAAGCTTGCTAATAGGCAGGTGAGGACTTAACCTTACAATCCACCTCCCATTGACTAGAATGGTTAAGTCAAGTTTTAAAGAGGTGTTAGATTCCAGCGATAATCGCGGTTAGGGCGAATTATTTTATCGCTTCGCGGGCATTGCTAATAGGGGGAAGTTGTGTTTGCGACTGTTTTCAGTTGCTTTTAGTTGGGAACGCCTACTTTGCATGTCATTAGCGATAATTATCGCTGACATGCAAAGCAGCAGGAAAACGGCCGCTTTCGCCATAAAGCTGTCGCTAACATCTGTTAGCGACAGCTTGCTAATAGGGCGATAAAAATATCGCCGCTTTAGCGGCAAAAAGTGCCGCTAAAGGGGCGATACTGCCCTTGATAATATGCCCCCTTGAGTTCATGTTTCAATATGCAGAGAGTAACTGCTTTCCAAAGGAAGAAGCTCAAGTGGTTTCAGAGTTTTGGGGCAGCTTTTGAAAAAGCCTACTTCATTGTCTTAGTTGCATAGCTCTCTGGGCCACCAGGCATAACCTGCATTTTGCTTCTGGAAAACTAAGCCCCTCCAGATATCTTAAGCTTTTGTGCTGGGTATTTAGGTACATTTAGGTGGACTGCCATTCATGAGATCCATCAATAGAGTTTAGGAACAAGGCCTGTACCTCTTGTTTAGGTATTTCTTGGAAATGGACAGTTTTATTTTTCTTAACATACTCACCAACGTTGTTTACCCATAAGTGTTACAGTTTATATGAACATTAACATCTGTATATCTATCAACTTTTATCATTATCATATCCTAATCACATGACATTTCAATTCCTTCTTATTTGTGATTGTGATAGAAGACACATTCTTAGCAGGCTTAAACTCCTTAAATGTATAATGCCACATTGACAAATACACTCATTTAGTATTATGTCTTCCACAGTAATACTAACTACACCACTTTTAGTAAACAGATCAAGACCTCGCTGTTCTGGTTGAAGACGGGTGTGTCCACTATTTGTTTTGCATTAGGCACTTTAGGAAGCCCTTATCACGGCAGCCATGTGCTTTATAACCTTCTTAATAACAGAACATTTTAGAGGCCAAAATAATTTGTACACTCCTCACAGTCTTCCAACAATCCTCTCTGATGCCCACTCAGCAAGGCTCACATGTTCTTAACCAGTCCAATCCAGTCACTCAACAATCATTTGTAAGTTCCTTCTGCAATGCTCATCAAACTTAATTACTTCAACTCACAGAGGACTGAGTGAACCTTAACTCAGTTGTTATGCCACCTGAACTCTAGGGAGTCTGTGGCCAGCCTGGTGGTTCATATCTAAACAAGAGAATAAATTCTGATGAGACCGTGTAGTGTCCAAGATTTCTCTGTAAGTCACACGTCACAACATTCGCCTGCCACCTTGGGCAAGGTCTACTCTCTATTTAATCCATGAGGGTCTGGCTGCCTCACTTTGCCTACTGGAGTTCAAAACAGTGTTTACCTGCGTGGTTTGCTTGCCGATTTCTTCCAGAGTGTTCTTGTCTGCTGGACCTGCATTTGCACTTCAGACGATGCCCCAGGCTCTCAACATCCATAGCAAGCTGTTTCTGGTAACCTAAAAGAAAAACTAAGAAACAGAAGGTTAGCAACGTGTTCAATGTTATAACCACAACTCCGTCCCTAGACTACACAGTTTTGAATACAAATTATATGGTTAGTATAAAAGGGCTACAGAATGCTTCTTTCTATGAGAAGGATCAGGAAAAGCCTTCCTCAGAAGAATTAACAAAAGAGAAAAGAAGAAAGACTACTGCAAACTAATATCACAAAGACTAAGTAAACACTAGGCAATGGCAAATGTGATTAGATGAACGTTGAATAATAACTTGTTTTGTTTTTCTGTGGTTTTTAATAACACTGTGATCATATTTTTTGTTTCCCGGCTGCACTTCTGAAAATTAAATTACACTGTTACATTACTAAAACGTTGATGTTCATCATACCGATCTGCCAAGTTGGTTGTATGTCGAAATACTGACTACAGAAACATCATATTACCAAAATATAATGGCCAAAATATCGAGGACAAACATATTTTCATGTTAAGTGCATATAGGTAAGTATAGATTTACAATTCTTAGAATATTCTTGTACTATTCTTTACTATACTATATCTCCACATCTAGGTACCTTGAAGATATGTATATTGCCAAAGTACATATTTATGGAATTAAATAAAGTAAACCTGTATATACTTACAGTGTTGACTGGCCTATAGGGCATTCAGGCAGTGCCAGATGGGCTGGTCTTACAGGTCAGGGTTTTGGGACTATTTTTGGCTTTTTATGGGACTATTTTATGGCCTGCTGGGCCAGTTTTTTACTACGGTTTATTTCCCTGATATCAAAACAAATATTGTCTGCAGCAAGCTAATATCCATGCAGCCTTGAATACCCTGCAGAACACTCACCCAGCATGTCTTTACAAGTTCCAAACTGCCTGAATTTTCAAACATGGGCCACTTTTTTAGCTATTTAATTCTCTAATGGAGCCACTTTTATTTTTTTTTTAATAACAAATTTTATTCGGTTTTCCTGAATGAATCTGGGCCATAGCCCTACAAGTACCTGTAAGAAATAATATAAATCAGGAGTACCGGAGTTTTTAAACAATTTCAATGCCTGCGAAACATGCAAGTTACACAATGTGAACATAATGCAGACTATACTAGATTCCGGTAATTGCACAAAGGATACATTCATAGAATGATGGGCTGTTACATAGTATGGAACGATTTGGTCAGTGGATGTGTGTATAAGTAGTGATTCCTGTGAGCCACTTTTATTTTGGTGGCCAGGCCTATTTACTGCTCCAGTCCGACCCAGTATACTGACCTTGTCGAGATGTTGGCCCTGGATAGTTTGTCCACAATATTTTGGTAGGATGAAATTCTGGAGTCGATATCAAGGTTAAATACTGCCAGGTTTCCCTGCTGAAAACAGTCTAAATAGGCTGAAAGACTGAAAGAAAATCAGATAGAAGACCAAGAGCCACACTGAGAAAACAGTCACATAAGGAAGTCAACACCTGAAGTACTTACCATAGTGGTTGACTTGTGTTTTGGTCCGGTTCTCTGCAACAACCAAATGAGGAAGCACATAACCAGATCAGCCATCTGACAGAGCAGAGGCAGCAATCAACATATCACATTTGTTAGTTTCATGCTACCTCCTTCCTCTTCCATTTGGTGTCTAGATCATATAGCCTGGAAATCAAAGGAGGTGGTCAGATCCACTTTATCCCTGTAAGATGTTGTTGCAAGAATACAGGCTAATGGTGGTGCCTCTCACTATTCTAACCGTACCCCTATAAGCCTCCCATTAGGCTATATTAGCTGCCAGGCAACCACAGCTCCATATGCACAGATGCAAATGCTCTTTGATTTGAAATATTATTCCTCTTCATATTGCCACGAAACAAGCTTCTGATTTTGAAAATGACTGTCTCCTGCCCAATCAATATATAGCACACAAAGTGATAAAGTTTACATAGTTCTCAATACAAAGCTTTTTAACATAACTAAAGAACAGAATCAAAGGCTCTCATGGCTGATTTTCAGTGGCCCAGCTCTTTTTCAATCACCTGTCTTGGCCTGGGTTCCATGACCTATCCCAAAATTTGGTTGGCAACAGATTTTAGAGGGCAAAATCTTTATAACTTATTGCTAGTCAACACTAGTTGAAAGGATCCCATAATATGACCTGTGGTGTACGTGCTGTCACTCTATGCATCTGGATGTTGTTTGATTAATCTATTACAAGTCCAATACACTTTTATTGATGGTTTAGAAGATGGTGACAACCCAACACACCAGTAGGCTGATTATTAGGATTTTCGTTGGTGCCCAAATTGTGGGGGATATTCACAAGAACGTGTGCTAAATATCACCAAAAAATGTTAACGCAACTTTACACATCGCAGCCGATCGCGGGGAAATAACCATGTGTTAACGTGGAATTCACAACACGCCGGTACCATGTGATAGTCCCCCGAAAACACGGTCAATGTCTGCGATACAATCACCGCGAGCATGATAAAAACACAAACCTCAACGCGAAAAAACATGCGATGGGCCAAAGCGCGATGAGGAAATCAGCGATAAGCAGCGAGAGGCCAGCAAAACCCACGAGTAATGTGGGAAAAAGCACAAGAACAGCATACGGAAAATGCCACCACAAACCAAATCAACTGCGGAGTACCACGGACGCACCCTGACCGACTGCAGAGGACAACATGAACTCCACAATCCCCACGGAGGAACACCCAGGAATACAGGGCACGTGGAACGGCAATGAGAAGAGGAAGAGGAAGACGGGGTACAGTCTACAGGAAAACCACATGATCACCACGGATGAGACAGAACACCACCACCAACTGTACGTCACCTCCAACGTGTCATTGGCAACAAAGAGGCAAAGATGGCACACCACCTCGGACCATGTGAATGCCGCTGCATGGCAGAGGAGGACAAATGAAGAGCACAAGAGACGCTGGACTGATGTGAATGGCAAAACCAAGCAGAAACCCGCTGCCAACACGAAAGCAGCAACGCACCCCGGAGGAGGGGGGCCAGCAGAACACCAGGAGCTGAATGACATGGAGAGGATGGTGGCCACATTCACCAGTCTGGAGACGGTGACATGAGTTGGTGATCTGGACACTGCCCAACATGACCCTACATCACATCAACATGGTGCGTAGCGACCTGGGAGTGGGGGGACTGGTGGAGATGGGCACAATGGCACACATGCACAATCAAGCAGGACACACTGCATACCCACAATGACCCTGGTCCATGTCCCTGATCCCACGGGAACACTCCAGCACACACACAAACTCCAAGTAGTCCCACAAACAGCCTGTGCCCAAAAGGGCACCCACCCAACACATCAACAGTCACACAACCAACACATGCCCACGTGCGAACATGCGAACATGCACATACGTCAGCCACACTGACAATGCAAGAGACACCACATGACCAGTAGCTTGGCTGTAGCCCGAACAACATGGCAATGTACATGGCACGACACTGAGGTGGCTGATTGCGGACAACACCAGAAAAGGAGCAGGTCACACTCGGACACAACTACCTGCACAAACAACCCCTGACGTCAACGACACATCTGCGGACAAATCAGGCCCAAGAGTCACAACTCGACAAAGAGCACAAGTTACCCAAGTCTGCAACATCTCAGCACCCTGGAAGCACAGAACTGACAGGCACACCGCATGAAAGGGATCAGTGGCAGACAAATCAGAGCCGCAGGAGCGAATCACCCACCGTGCAGCATACGCACATAAGTATAAGTGCACATCGACATTGACAACATCCCGGTACAAACAGCAACACCTCCACAACAGAACACAGGGCACAACTGGTGCCGCAAATGTGCACAACATGGCAAATCACATCTGGCACATCAGGAAACTGTGACATGACAATGTACAAGTACAACCTGTAACCTGCAAATATGTTTTATTCACACATGCTGTGCTTGTGGACATTTTGTACTGTCCCGTGATTGCCAGGGACGGCCACAATGTGACGTTCTCATGAGAAGAAAGTGTTAATGATGGTGTTCCTACTGGCCAATCCTGCTGTAGCAGCAGTGGGATGTGGGCCACCTGCCCCATCATCCCCATCATCATCCGGTACTTCTGGAACTGGGATCCATGGGGCATTGGTGCGTACACAGATGTTGTGCAACACACAACATGCAACGATCATCTTGCACACGATGTCTGGGCTGTACAGGAGCCTTCCACCTGTGACGTCCAGGCACCTGAAACGTGACTTCAACACGCCAAATGTGCGTTCAACGATGCCCCTGGTGCGTATATGGGCCGCATTGTACTGCCTCTGGGCGGGTGTGTTCGGGTCTCGGAGGAGTGTCATCATCCAAGGGCAGAATGCATATCCTTGATCACCTGGGACAGTGCAGAGAGAAAAGAGTCAATACTTGGTTCGGCATGATGTGATGGCAGGCCCACTGATCCAGTGACGCCTGTGCTGGCTGTGTGTGGGGTGAGTGTAAGCCAGCCCTCAGGGAGTAGCTGGTGCTGGCAACAACTCCAACAGTCATCAGGCACTCAGAAATGCAATGTCAGAACAACAAGGGAGCATGACTTGAGTCGCACAGGGTTAGTGGTCCTGGATGCACAGCAGCCGACACGGGCCTACCGCCATGGGACGCTGACCTGCGGGAGACTGGGGTAGGGTCATGAGGGCAGAGCAGGGTCTCCAATGTCTCAGAGGTGGCTTCCGCAGAGTGTCTCGGGGGAGAATGGGAGGTGTACCCCCAGGGCATGATGCAGAGGGCACATGCCAGCTGTGACCGGCAACATGGCGGATATGAATGCCACAGACTCATGCCAGACACCAAGTCCGTACCTGCCCGTTGCTGATGACAACCCCCAGGCCACAGGCTCAGACACCAACATTGTTCCGCCGGAGGCTGACGGTCAGTCACGGCACACAGGGATAGTGGCACCACGTCAGTCCTTGCTACTGGTTGACCTCCTCCGTAACCGTGATCCGTGTTACCACCGGACTGTGACGAATCTCCCTCTCAGTCCTCCCCCTGCGTACACTGGCATGGACCCTGCCATTGATCAATGATGACTCAGTCCAGGATGTGGGACATGCTGGACTGCAGTGTAGCCGGGCTGCAGCGGTGGGGTGTGTCAACGAATGGGGAACCCTGGGGGCCTGTGTCACGGAGGACAGCGATGGCCTGAGGAGGCCACCAAGTTCGCGGGCATGGGTCTTGGAGCTCACACCAGCACGTGGTGGGCCCTCTTTGACACACGACGGTGTCAGCAGGTGAGCAGTGCGGCCTTGGAGCGCTGGTGCGGGCAGGCCTGGTCTGGGTATCAGCGTCCTGGGGTGCAGCAGGCACACAGGCTTGCAGGCCCCGCTGCTCACGGCATCAGCCTCGTGGCGGACTGCGAGGCGCCACCCTGGCAGTGATGTTGGCCTTTCTGGGAGTGAACCACGATCTGCGCCACGGGGTTTTTGTCCACACCCCTGCGCAGGCCTGGCGTACTCCAGGCCCACCCACTACGCTCACGCACACAGGGGGGGAAGCAGCGAGCGACATTTCCGCGATCTGACCCACGGCCTGGGGTGACATGGTTGCGTCCACTGTTCACTACTCTCCAGTCACCAGCAGTTGATGTCTGCATGGACATATCTGTGGTTTGCATACCCATGTCTGTCCGGCACATCCACGCCTCACTTGTCGTTGTGTACATTCCCATTCACGGGTCACTTGCATCCTTCGCACCAGCTGAAGGCAGGTGTTAAATACCTGCTGCTACCGCGGCTTATCGCGTGGTTTTGACTCGCATCGCAGTTCTGGCAGTTCGTTGTGAAAGTGGTGTAGTGGTGTTTTCGGGTGTTTTTGCACGTGAACGCCTACTCTGCATCTCATTAGGTTTAGTTGGTGGTGTCCACCGTGGTGTTAAATTTTGGGGCAGTTATCGCGGGAATACTGGCGATGTCTGCAGTTTGCACCCGCTTGTGAATGGGGTGTTAAATCTATCTCCACTTTTGTTGAGTTAAGGTGGAGATAAATCGGAGATAAGTCCTTGTGAATATCCCCCTGTGTTTTTAACTATTTATGTGCTCTCATGGCAATTTGGAATCATAAAAGGGGCAAACTTGTTGTGTGTGGCCCTTTTTGTAATAAATATGTGTGCAAGCATAGCTCCCTTGAAGTTCACAGTCGCCATTCCTTCACTTCCGTGGTGGTGTGGTCCATGCTAATCAGGACACGCTTTAGCCCATGTGCATTCTACATATTATTGAAGAACATGTATGCACAAAAACAGTCTTGGGCATGAACTGCATTTCTCCCATCATGAAGGTAGAGCAAATCTAGATAAAGTTCTTAGGTACCCTTCGGAAGGGTGAAAGGGGTGTTCCATTGACTCTCTAGGTACCCTCTAAGAGAAGGTGTTCTTGAATATTACATTTCTTTGGGTGTGATAACGAGTGCGTTTAATTGGGATCCCTGCACAAACATTTGTTTGTGCATGGACTGTGATTTAAAGTTGTTCAATGTTTATTGCACCTGTCAATTACTAGCTATGATTAAGACGGCACCCTTTGTTAAATTTCGGCAGGTCAAACCTGCCGGAATTTGACAAGAGATAAAACCCTGGGACATGTGGATTTTGGTAGAGTAAGCGCCAACATCTGCATGTTATTATTCAAAAACTCATAATATATGCTAATTATCACATTGAGTAAATTCCAAACACAATAGTGTTGGAATTTAATCTGACGCAATAATTAATGCATCTGATGGGGTCAGCTTGTATTATTAGGGCCTTTAGTAGAGAGGTCCCTCTTTCTCTTCTAAAAGCAGGCATTGCAGGCAATGGCATTGTATATGCATAGGATCTCCCTTCTTCAAGGACCCTGAGGGACCATTCCATGGTGAGGGGCCACCTGCACACAAAACAGAATGGAAGTTCAGAGAGGCACATATATCAAACCCCTATGCTTTTATGCTTCACAGTTTCTAGATTTCTCTTACTCCGTGAGGTAGCACATACACTGAGCACTTTTCAGGTCCCACCTACTGTTGGCAGCAGACCTACTGCATCCAATGTTTGCTGAGGGTGGGATTTGGTCCAGCCTTTTGTCCATGACCAGATGACGTTCTTGTCTATCACAGTTCCTTTTTCCTGATGCCATGGCTTTTGTCCCTATTCCTGTGTTGCTCTGTCAAAGGAACAGTTTGGTCTCACTGTGTTTTGACTGGATGAGTTGCATTCCTCCACTGCTGATGTCAAGATCTTTCATTGCAGAACATTACGTATTATTATTTTCTTTTGTTTGCTTGTAAAGTGCACTTTCACCCATTGGTAGAGTCACTTGGCGATGCTGATACCATATGACTAATCTAATTGCCTAAGTGGAACATATGATCAGTGGACATACAAGCAAGATTTTGATAGTTTTCCAAACATTTAGAGCATTGATTCAGCTCTATTTGAAAATGGAAGTGATTTCCAGAGGGAGGGTCCTAGAACCCTAACGGATCTTCCTTCCTGTCTATGAAGCCTAAAAATTGGAACACAAACCATTACATTTCTAGATGATCCGAACTGGCAATGTAGAATGTATTTTTTGAATTTGTGAGAGAAGAATATCGCAGAATCGTTGTAGAAAACACAATGCATCAGAAAATGAACTTTAAAATGGATGTGTTTGTTAATAGCTAACCAATGAAGCTGATGTTGGTTGCTGGCCAAATGGCCAGACATTTTCAAATTAAATAAAAGCCTGAAAGCCATGTTTTGGAATTTTTGCTGTCAATCCAGTGATTTATCAGATAAACTTAGATATGCTGACTAATTCTTGAAAACAATTTGAAGCAATCATTTTGTGTGGGTGAGAGAGAAAAGGGAAAATGTTTCGAAGTTGTTTTTTGACAAAGAAACACTGATTAGTCAAATCTCAGATTTGAGGTTCAAGTGTTAGTTTAGTCTCAAAAATAAAACTCAAGTTACAAGCACTGGGAAGAGATGGTGGGGCAGGAACCGAGGGACAGGGGCCAGTATTTTGAGTCCCAGCAGTTGATCTTGTTGAAACACACACGAATCTCTGTCTTACTTGGATTCAGCTTAAAAAAAGTGGAATTTATCCATTATTAAGTGAAATTAAGGACCAATGACAGGCACACAGATTAGGAAGTCGACTGATGAGTTGAGTTTCATTTGCATAAAAGCATGACCACTTGAAAATTATGTAGTACATTGACTAATGACTTGGATATAAATTGAATATTATCTTCATGCCCTCTTCATCCCCACTTTCTCACCCCTGCTGTCTTTATTTTATATTCCCATTGGTGTCTGTTCCCAGTACCTGCTTGATCATTACTAAACTCCACCCGTACTCTGCTACTGCATTGAAAGGCAGACATTTTTAAACATTTTTGAAGCATTCAATAATGGCTAGCTGAATGTGTGCATCTGTGATCATGTGGTCATACAGTGTGGCCATCTTGGAATGGGTTTTCCTTTGCTTTATTATGCCAAAATGGCGCCTATGCATGCGCACACACAGCAGTCATCTTGGAGTGTTTTTCTTAAGGCTAAAGAAAAAGCATTCCAAGATGACTGCACACATGTGCATGCATGCTAGCATGCGTGTGCACGTACGGTAGCCACTTGGGGAAAAAGGCATTCACAAAAACAATAGGTCTTTGTCTCAGTGTCACAGGCGAGACCTATTGAATTATTTGTCAATGCTTTATTTTTTTAAATTGTTGTAGTTTATAAGCATAGTCTAAAACATAAACATCCATTTTAGTTATAAATTAGGGGTGCGTCCCCGTCCCATTGATCACACAGCCCCAATTCATGTCTGTCTGTAAAACCTAGGCTTTATGAGTCAGGTTTGGATAGATAATACTTGTACTAATACTTGTACTAATTAATTTTATATTAACTTATGAATGCAATTAAGTTTGTTAATTGTAGAAAAAAATGCCTAGAAAGTTCTAATGATAATTTGATCCATATTGGAATTTGCTGTGGATGTCATGCGGAAATTTGTTTTGGCTCCTCGACTTTATAACTTATTTTTAGCAATTGGCGGAAGAGGGGTTATTCTTATAAATACTGTTCTTCGTAATAATGATGATTAATGTCTGCTTTGGGCCTTGTATAATATAATTGCATTTTTTAATGGTACATACACAGTTCAGTAAATTTTATGGCTATTTACACAGAACTTTTGCTAGAAAAATGATTCACATTTGGTTGGGAAAATATCCGAAAATCCATTCCATAAAGAGCAATTTTACGTCCAGCTGCTTTTCTGCTCTGCGTCATTGTAAAATCAGAGGCGAGGGGTGCTAAAATAGGAAGTATTGGTGGTAAGTAAGTGGGCAGTTTGTTGACATTGCAAGGTTCCACCGGGGTCCTAAAACGAACGGCATTGCCCTATAAAACAGAATGTCCCCACCTTTAAAGACCAGGAGGGGAATAGCTGCAGATTCCTTTTAAGGGTAATTGGAGAGGCAAGAAACGGCAAGGGAAGCTTGTTAATGGAAACAATTTACTATTTTTTCTTTCCCCCTTGGAGAGGGGCATCCTTTTTGCAATCCTTCCGCTGTGGGAATGTGAAACACTCAGCCCATTAAACGAAAATGATATAGCAAGTATGCAGTTCACTTCCCAATGGAAACTTTCTTTAAAATTCATCGTCACTCAGATGTTTTTTCCTTGCTATTGTGATAAATACATTAGCGCAAATTATTGTGTTGCTTTGCATCACGCGAGCACCGCGCAAAACCTCAGTAAATCACCTAATTCGTGCTTTAACCCTCACGATCAGAAAAATATGAGTAGCACATTTCAACCAAAGTCATTTCACCATTGATATCGGCCGAGTTTTTAGCGATGACACGAATCGAGCCAGTGCCCTGTGATTTAAGGCGACGTCAATTATGTCACTACCGAGCCTGCAGACGCTATTACCAGAGATACTTTTACAGTCCATGGCAGACCAGAGAGGAGCGTTTATCGCGCCGGCCGTGTTTTGTTGGAGAAACAGTATCCGAATCACAGATGGCGTCCTGTGCCGATGGAACCAGCCTCCAAAGGGCCACATGAGTGTATTTTGTGTTTACAAGGAGTTTAATGAAATCCTGGCCCGTTTCCAGCGTGTGCAAATGTGCTGAGGCTGTCAGTTCGTGCAAACCAGTAAAAACCCAGGCTCCCGGTACTTTCCTTTCACTCACGAAGAGATTACAAGTTGCAGCTCAGAAAGATAGTGAGGTGAGGGTAAGAAATAAACTAAGGGGCATATTTACGTTCTCTGGCGCATCCCTGCATATCAGCAGGGATGCGCCAGGGAAAATGCGTCACGCAAGTTTACCCTTGCGCCACGTCCGATGCGCCGCATTTACAATGCGTCGCATCGTGGCGCAAGGATAAGCAGATGCGTGACGCATCTGCCGGCGGAAGGTTGGCGCAGTGCTGAAGTCGTGTCGCAAGTGCGACGCAACTCCAGCACTGTCCCAACCTTCCCTATCCCTAACATGGTGCGTCAATCCTTACGCCTGCTTGAAGCAGGCGTAAGGATTTGGCGCATCAGCTGCCGGAAAAAGTGACTGCGTGAAATCTTGTAGCTTTCACTACGTCACTTTTCCGAGGCGTACCTGCGCCGGAACGCCCCCTGCGCCGGTACGCCCACATGAAACCTGACGCAGGTTTCATGTGGCGCAGGGGTTTACTACGTGACGCATCTCCCTAGATGCGTCACGTTGTAAATATAGCGCAACGCGCAGGGGCGTAGCTAGGCCTAAGGCTGCCCGTGGCGGCCCCTGCGTTTGCCGCCCTCGGCAAAATTATAGAAGAGCGGGGGGGTGGTAGCGGCCGATTCTTGCGCCGCAACGGCCGCAGGTAAGAGCGGGGGGGTGGGGGAAAGGGGGGGCCGGCTGCCGCCCCAAAACTCGTGCCGCCTGGGGCGGTCCGCCCCCATCGCCCCCCCCTAGCTACGCCACTGGCAACGCGGCGCATGGTTTGCAAAAGTGGCGCAAGGGGCTTGTAAATATGCCCCTAAGCTTTTAGCAATATGGCAGGACTTTCGGGACTGAAAAATATTTACAAACGTATGTTGAAACAATAAAATATTTACCTCTATGCAGTGTTTTCACTGTCCAGACTCGAATCCAACAGGGAAACATAAATGCTTTGTTGGGGAGAAGCAAACATCTTCATATTTTTAGATCTAAAATTAAAAAAAATTTGGGCATATTAGCAAGACCCACGTTAAAATTATCGCCGTTTTAGCGGCAGGAAACTGCCGCTAAAACGGCGATAATGGGCTTGCTAATATGCGTTATGGAATTCCAATAGAAGCCCAGGTTAGATGTCCTGCACATCTAACCTGGGCTTCTATTGAATTCTATAACGCATATTAGCAAGCTTCATTATCGCCGTTTTAGCGGCAGTTTCCTGCCGCTAAAACGGCGATAATTTTAACGTGGGTCTTGCTAATATGCCCCATAATTTTGCTTCCTGAAATCTTACATCTAAAAATGGACTGCTGATTGCTACTCAGACAGCAAAATAATTTCCTCCTAGGCAAAATTGTTTAACTACAAGTGGATGAAGGCGGCACCCTGGTTATTGCCAAAATGAACTGTGCCATCTAACTGCACGTCAGCATCCCAAAATATCACTTCGATGCGCTCCAGTTGGTATGAAATGCAGCAGCCAAATGTACCCTGTAACTCTAAAAGAAAAATCAATTCACCAGCAGTGCCCATCTCCCCCCGAAACAGGCCAGGAAACAGTTGGCAGCCAGGCGCAGGTACTCAAGAAGAACCTTCTATTCTACATTAGATGCCCCTTTGTTTTTCTCTTCTTTAGGAAGGACCAACATCGTTGTCTTATCTGCCTCAGAATGGTCTGCCCGAAATTTCACCGACATATGTGTTAGCTCTAGTAAGTCCATCGGACAACTTTCTGGAACCTGTGTGAATGTATAAAACAAGCCCTGGAACAATAAACTTGTATGTGTTGCACAGTAATAATGTGAAAAAAATAAATAACTAAAACACACTCATTCATGTCCTACATACATTCTTCATCCAACACGCCCGCTTTTAATCATTTTCCTTTTTGAATAGTTATGTGACATTATACATTTTGTTTATATTTTATTGGATTGCGTGAACATGCAAAAAAAAGACAGTTTATTGGACAAAGTCAGGTTCACCTTAATATTTTGGCTGATTTGGCACTTGCAGAATCTCCCAAATTTGTGGGAGATAAGCCCTAAAAAGTACATGGGTACAAAAGGTAACAAGCATTAGCAATAGGTCTCGCCTATGCACGAGCTATTGGCTTTACCAATGTGTTTTAGCCATATTGTACACCAGCGTGGCTGCTGTTCAGTATGGTAAAAAGCAAGGGCATAGAGAAAAGTGGGGTGTAGTGGAGTGTCATAGAGTGTAGTGAGGTAGATTGGAGTGTCATGGAGTGGTGTAGAGTGTCCTGGAGTGGCCTAGAGTGTCGTGGACTGACGTAGAGGGGAGTAGAATAGAGTAGAGGGGAGTGTTGTAGAGTGTGGTATAATTGTTATGAACCCCAATGTACCCCAATATAGGCCTGGGTAGTTGCACAACCTTTTACCTACATTTGTCCTACCTTATTCTACATAACGGTTCCGGCGCTGACCTTTTACCTAGTTAGGTGCTAAATAAATGTTGTGTGGTTTTCTCCGAAAACTAGCCAAATTTATTATGCATGAGGATTCTTAGTATCACAGCAGGATTACCATCTTCCACATAATAACTCTGTATAAGGGTCACCGCTATCATCATCCTTGGCCGACATGCCCACCGTACCATGACACATCTAGGTAGATCCCCTGAGGGTACCTTTTGGGTATATAAGTACCGCATCTTCGCTGGGCAAACCAGAGGAGAAATAGCTTCCATGCTGACACGCTGACACGAGACGTTGAAGTCCCTGCATGCAGACACTCCAGCATGCAGTGGTCTGACGTCCCTCGCGGGGTGTCCAACTCGAGACCAAGACTGGGTCCTTCGTTCTCTCCCATCAGGTAATGGGGTTGGCTCTTCCCTGGGGGGATTCTTGGCTACACACCTACATACATGCTAGGTACACTTAGGTACATCTAGTTAGGGTTTTGCATCGTAGAAGTACTCATGATTACTGCCATGTATCTATATGCCTGCATACATTCATTGTTTTAGCACCATGGTAGAATTCTACCTTTTATTTACTCTGTTGGTGCTTATAACCGTATATATCTGTTTCTCTCTAATGGTTGTTGGCGCACAAGTATTTTATACTAGAATGATGCTGGTTCAATAAAAACTTATTGAAAACGTCCCCACCGTTTATTCTGTGTATCTCTCTGAGACAAAGTGTGCATGAGTGACTTAGCGAAAAGTACTGTACTGTTTCCACGATCCCTGAGGGATCAGGGTTGTCATGTTTGATAGTTGCCAGAAACTATTCGCTCCTTGGAAAGGTTGTAGGGCTTATAGTGGCACTGTGAGCTAGCTGGTCTACAGACTAACATATCCTTTGGGGGTGTCTGGAATCAGTCTGGACACCAATCCTTTGGTTTATGTTGTCTAAGCGCGCAGATCCTATATATATTTGTAGGAACTACATGACAGAATGGCATAGAGTGGAGTGGAGTGTTGTAAAGATGAGTGGAGTAGAGTAGAAGGGCAAAGAGTGGAGGGGCATAGAGTAGCATGGAGTGTCATAGAGTGTAGTAGAGTGTCGTAGAGTAGAGTGGAGTGACATAGAGTGGAGTAAAGTGGCGTGGAGTGGCATAGAGGGAGTTGCTTACAGTGGAGTAGAGTGTCATGGCATAGAGTGTAGTAGATTTTCGTAGAGTGGAGTGGTATAGAGTGGAGCAGTGTGTCATAGAATGGAACAGCATAGAATGTAGTGGAATGGCATAGAGTGTCGTGGAATGGAGTAGAGTGGAGTAGAGTATCATGGAATGGCGTAGAGTGTCGTGGAGTGTCATGGACTGGAGTGGCATAGAATGGAGGGGCGTAGAGTGGTGTGGAGTCTAGTGGAGGGAGTAGAGTGGAGGGGAGTAGAGGGATGTATAGTGGAGTAGAGTGTTGTACAGTGGAGTGGTGGAGCGTGGAGTGGCATAGAGTATCGTAGAGTGGAGTGGTGTGGAATAGAGTAAAGTGGAGTTGCATAATAGAGTGTCATGGAGGGAGTAGAGTGTTGTGGAGTGGAGTAAAGTGGAGAGGCATAGAGTGGAGGGGCTTCGAGTGGAGTAGAGTGTCATGGAGTGACAAAGAGTGTCATAGAATGGAGTGGTGTAGAGTGGAGTAGACTGTCAGAGTAGGGTTGAGTGGAGTAGAGTGGAGTGGCGTAAAGTGGATTAAGTGGCATGGAGTGGTGTAGAGGTTATTGTGTAGTGTGGAGTAGAGAACTGTAAAGTAGAGTGGCGTAGAGTGGAGTAGTTTGTTGTAGAGTGGAGTGGCATATACTGGAGTACAGTGTCGTAGAGCAGAGTGGCGTTGAGTGGAGTGGCATCAAGTGGAGTGTTGTAGAGTGAAGTGGCATATATCGTCATAGAGTGGAGTGGCATAGAGTGACGTAGAGTGCAGTGACGTACAGTGACTTAGTGGAGTTGAGTGGAGTAGTGTGTCATAGAGTGGAGTAAAGTGACATGGAGTGTCATAGAGGCATTTGCATAGGATGTTGCAGAGTGTAGTAGAGTGTTGTAGAGTGGAGTGACATAGAGTGGAGTAGAGTGGAGGAGAGTGGAGGGGCATAGCATGTTGTAGAGTAGCATAGAGTGGATTGGTATAGAGTGTCAGGTCATAGAGCGTTGTGTCACAGAGTGGAGGGTCATAGAGTGGAGGGGCATAGAGTGGAGGGGCGTGCCACATATTGGCATAGAGTGAAGTGCCATAGAGTGGAGTGGAGTAGTGTGGCTGGTGTGGTAGCCACTGAGATAACAGACAACACATTTACAGTTGAAATCACTTACATTTGCAGAGACATAGAGTTTTACTGATAAAAGTATACAGCGCACAAACGATAATGTGTGGAAATGTAATCACCTAGTGAATTGATTTGTTTTGATCATATTAAAATGTGTTTCCACCACACTTCAGAATAAAAGTGCTTAATTTGTGCTTTCCTAATTCTGATATATTCTGAATATCTGCACAGTTCATTTAAAGACATTTACATGTTGTTGTGTGTTAGAAAAGCCTTTGCTTTCACAGCAACATTGTCACATAAATCGTCTCATTTTTAAATCAGAGAAAGAAAAGTAAATACCAAGCTCCCTCGGAAGATAGAGCCTGAGATTTGACTTCTGTCTTTGAATGCACAGCAAATGTGACAAGATAAGAAAAAATCTTAAAGGCCAGATTACAGAAAGTTAGCACTGTGCAAGAATACAGTAATAAGCTATGCTCCATGGGAGGGACGAACTCAAGCTGGACAGCCTAAACAGTCTAAAACAATTAAAACCAACAAAAAGAAAGCAAGTTATAAAACACAAAGCCAATGGTAAGCAATGGGTGAAATACATTCCCAGGGAAGATGTTGTTAGCAAACCAGACAGCCGAGCTGTCTCGTAGGCTTCCTTATTGTCTGGTATCATAACAATCAGGAGCAAAGGGGATGTGCATTTTTCAACAGAATAAAATCTGGTAGGGGCATTCTAAGTCCATTGCACACACCAGTGATGTGTAAGAAAATAAGAGACGAGAGACAGAAGATTTTTAATTTAGTTGATTTTTGGTGAGAACAAATATTTTTCTATAAAATAAAATCATGTGGCGTTTGTGAGGTAATATATTCCTGAAGAGACTTTCTTGTGATCAATGTTTACAGTAAATTTGTGAATGAAAATGACATTTGAAGGAGAGATATGTTCAGTCAAAAAGATTACCAGTGTGTTGAAGAGAACACAATGCCGATGTTTCCTTGGTAGCTAAGTGCTAATCAATGTGACCAAAAAGATCATGAGCTTGAATCCAGATAAACGCACTTCAATCTTCCACTTTTACCAAGGTTGGTAAGTTAAATACTGCTAAAGAGCAATTCAAAATATATATTAATTGTAATAAACGATTTTGGAAACAGATGGGATTGAATTTAAAAGCCAGAAACCATTCTGCCACATACATATCATGGCTGTTGGACAGAACCAGGCTGGAAAGAAAGACATTTAATTTGCAAACAAAAGCTAATACATGAGAGATAATCCTTTGTTAACAAGAATTTTAAATCAGGCTAGTGAAAGGCAGCAATAAATCCAAGAGAAAAGGACAGTTTCCACCCGATGGTCACGTGATGGTTTGTTAGACCTATCAGTCTTAGAGTGATCTTCCCCAAACATTTTGCCTTACTCCTTCATTTCTGCTGATCTTGTTTTTGTTGGCTTTCCAACTCTGTGTTCTTTACCACTGCTAATCAGTGCTAAAGTGCATGTGCTTACTCCTTAAAACATGGAAACACTGGTTTACACTTAATTAGCAGATTTAATTTACTTGAAATTTACTTGAAGGTCCCTAGTAAAGTGGTACTACATCTACCTAGGGCCTGTAAATTAAATACTACTAGTGGGCCTGCAGCACTTACTGTGCAACCCACTTTTGTAGTCCTTCAAACATGCCTCAAACATATATCAGGCCTGACATTGCAGCCTCTGTGTGTAGCTTTTGACCTGGCAAAATAAACCTTTTGCCAGACCCAAACCTTCCTTTTTAACACATATAAGTCACCCCTAAGGTAGGCCCTAAACAGTGCAGAGTACAGTGTATTCAAAAAGTTGGATATTGACTTTTAAGTTTTACATGCCCTGGTAGTGAGAAACCCTAAAATTTGTTTTTCGCTACTTCAAGGCCTACTTCTCCCATAGGATAGCATTGGGTTACCTAATTACATTTAATATGTGCTAACTTTCAATTGCGAGCAAGTAGAAATGTAGAGTTTGGTGTGTCTCGATAATGGCAATAGTCGAATCTGAAGTCACAATCCTGAAAATGCCACTTTTATAAAGTTGGCATTTTCTTGTCCCAACCGTTAGGTGCCTGCAGCCTGCATCCTGGGTCACATGACTAGGTGTAGCTGGAAGGTGTCCTTTGTGTATTGCTCCTAGGCAGTGAGACAAAGGGGGGAAAAGTGTTGTCAGGATAGACCATCTCGGTCTTGATGAGGGGGCGGAGCTGTCACCTAACTCACTTGCACATCACAAAGTCTCTGCCTGAGCGCACACACAAAGAATTTGACACAGTCTTTTGTGTCCCCAAACAAGCTGGGGACAGGGCAGGGAGGCAGAAAATTTCAAACACCTTGGGAGGTGGAAACACCCAGAACCTTCTCATACTTAAAAGCTGGCAGCAGGTATAAATATTGGACCTTCAGACCCAACTCTTCATCACACCTCTGGACTTGTGGATAATACAGGAGAAGGACTGCTGTTCTGATATGCTGCCAGCAGAACTGCTACACTGCTGCCCTGCTTGCTCGGAAGGAAGACTGGACCTGTGCACTTCATCTCATACTAAAGTGGCTCCAAGAATCAGCTGACTGACTGCTGACTGACTTCCTGTTCTGAGCTACAGGAACACTACAAGCTCTAGAGGTATCCCTGCATCTGCCCAACTGACCTGTTGCCTGGACCTGCAACTGGATCTGTCTGCGCCCTGCTCGCCTCTGCTGGAGTGAATTCCTGATCCCCAAGAGGTGCCCCTCAGGTCCAGGACCCTTGGTGTGGCATCAGTTGAGCTCCCACTTCAAAGAAAGGAGAAGTCTTGAGGTTTTGAGACCGCAAATATGCCTGTTTGTGCCAAGATCTTGCCACAGCTCCATGTGCCAGCACAAAGCTTGGGTGTACCCGACTCTTCATGCTACAGTGACCATCAGCAACACCCGGCAATGTGAGGTCTGCACTTCATGCTACAGAATCGAAAGCCCCCGATAACTGCCATTGCAAATCTCCAGCGATGACCGTCCGCGATGCCTGTCCTGCTCTTCTTGCTACATCAACAACCATCCACGATGCTCTCCCTGCTTCTCGCAACTCCCTCCACTGCCCGCGCTCCATTGTGGCTGGCCTGAATTTGTGACTTTCACCCAGTCTTGCACAACCAGATAACTGCGAGTGGCGCTTTGTGCTTTTAGGCAATTTACTTACCTGAAATCTTTAACATTGAACATCTCCAGTTCTACTGCTTGGATTTTTCATTGTTTTAGTCTCAAATAATTTGTTACATTTTACTATATTTTTTATAAATTGGTGTTGGAATTTTCTTGTTTTGTGTTTTAACGTTTTTACTGTTTGAAGTGCTGGATACATACTTCACACATTGCCTTTAAGTTAAGTCTTACTGCATTGTGCCAAAATACCAGAGGGTTAAACACAGGTTAATTTGGGGTTTTTCTTGTGTTTCACCCTGACAGAGATTGTGGTTGCTGCTTTAGTAGGGTTTCACCCCCCTCAACCAGTAACCCAATTTCTTACATGGTTGTACAAGAGAAAACAACTCAGTAGTGTTGTCTCCCTTGTACAAGCATGGTACAGCATCTCCATGGCATCATTATGCTATTGTACTCGTACCAGCATGGTTGTGTGATGGAAGCAAGCATGTGTTTACCACGCATGCCGGTTCCACGCAGTCTGTACAACGCAAGGCTTAATCACGAATATGCCTTTACCAACATGCCTTTACAACGATTTATGTATTGTCAAAGCATGTATGGTAAACACATTTCCGTGGTTAAGATTTGCCCCCTGACTCCTGCCCCCGCCCTGAGTCCTAAAACTACTACCCCCTACCTCCTGAAAACCAACCCCCACCCCCCAGAGCCCAAAAAACGTCCCAGCCTCCAATCCTAAAGACTACACCGCCCTCCCCTAAGCCCTAATAACTACCCCGACCTCTCCCTGAGCCCTAAAAATGACCCACCCTCCCAAAATCCCTAAAAACTACCCGAGCCCTAAAAACTACCCTTGAAAACTACCCCAAATTCCCCCTGAAAACTACCACAAACTCCCCACCCCTGAAAAGTACCCGAACCCCCACCCCTAAAAACTACCCTGAACCCCCTTGAAAACTAACACGAACCCCCACCACCCCTGAAAACTACCCCAAACTCCTCACTTCTGACAACTACCATGAACCCCCCACACCTGAAAACTACCACAAACCCCCCACACCCCTGAAAACTACCCCGAATCCCCCCACCCTGGAAAACCACCCCAAACCCCCTCCACCCCTGAAAACTACCCCGAACCCCCACTGCTGAAAACTACCCAAACCCCCACCCCTAAAAACTACTCCGAACCCCCCATGAAAACTACCACGAACCCCAACCACCCCTGAAAACTACCACAAACCCCCACCACCGCTGAAAACTACCCAAACCCCTCACCCCTAAAACCTACCCCGAACCCCCCTGAAAAATACCACAAACCCCACCACCCCTGAAAACTACCCGAACACCCCCACCCCTGAAAACTACCCCAAACCCCCACCACCCCCGAAAACTACCCTGAACCCCCCCACCCCTGAAAACTACCCAAACCCCCTTAACCCCTGAAAACTACCACAAACCACACCACTTCTGAAAACGACCCCAGACCCTGCCCCAGCCCCACTTACCTGTCCATGTCCGCTTCCCGTCCCGATGCTCCTCTTTCAAGTCACCGTCCATTCCGAACATTAGAGCGCATTTGCCTTAACCACGCATATGCGTGGTTAGGACAAATTTGTTGTTCGGGCTAGCGTGGTTACACTTGCGGGCTTCCGGAACTCATGGCTCTGGCTACGTAGTTCCGGATGTTTCCGTAACAGCATAGGTATCTGCTTGAAGGCCCATAATTTTCTATGATTGTTCCTGTCGACCAGCGGTGTCTCTCCCACCTTACCAGTCTGATGCAGCTTCAGTGGCTTGTGGAGTTTCCAAGTGCTCATCATTGAGCTCTATGCTATTTAATATCTTACAGTCAGATCCTTGATCTGACATTGTCTCTTATGCTGACAATACCCAGGTCATCATCTCCATCTCAAGCAGCTATGCTGATACACAGGCTAAATTCTATACTTGCATGCATCCACCACTTTTGGATGAAGTTTGACTGCTTAAACCTTAACAGTGACAAAACAGAAGTGCTCATATTCAGCAGGTTATGCAGCACCTGGTCCTCAGTTTGGTGGCCTGTGGACCTAGGTCTTACACCCAACTCTGCCAAGTTACTCAGAAACCTAGCAGTCCTTCTAGATCAGAATCTCCACAGTACTACACAATTTAAACATGTCTCAGCAGTATGTTTCTCCATCATGAAAATGCTGCAGACATTTTTCTATGGCTCCCCTTGGCTGTTCGAAAAATTGTTATACAGGCATTAATCATTTAGTGCTTGGATTATGGTAACACCCTTCATTTGGGAATATATGCCCATCTGATTTGTCATCTTCAAGTAATTCAAAACTCTGTAGGCAGCTTCATTCTCAATCTTTCTACTCGCTCTTCCATTTCCCAACACATGAGAAACATGCACTGGATCCACATGCACAAAATGATCCTCTTATTACCCTTTGCTTATAAAGCATAACACTTCTCCCACTTATCTCCACAAGAAGACATATCAACCAACCCACACATGTCCTTCGCTCTGCTAAAATTAATTTGGGTACTCTTCCTAGCATCACTCACAGCAGGAATTGGGGTCACTCCTTTTCATATTTGGCTGCAGAAAAAACAGACTGGCCTTCCACTTTCAGTATGTCCAGCATGTCAACTGTCCAGCTTTCTTGTCTTCATGAAAAAACACTTAAAACATGGTATTTCACTAGATTTCTTTCTGTACAGTGAGAGTTCTAAGTTTCAGCATGTCCCATTTGACGTAACAGTTGCACTCTGCACATCGAAATAATGTAACACTTTTCAGAAAATTGATTGACTCAGAATTATGAGAGCAAACCATTTCTTTAGATGGCAATCGAGAGTTGTGGGGCAATCTGTAGAGATAAACCATTTTAGGAGCATTTTCAAAATCTAATTTAAGCAAAATGCTTTTTCAACTCAAAGCTAAAACAGTTTGAGTGAAGGAACACAAGACGAGAGAGGCTTAGGGGAGAGAGAGTGAAACAGAAAGAGAGAGACAGAAATAGTGACTAAGAGAAAGAGAGGCACTGGGGATTTCCTAGAAATTACTGGTTAACTAGAATTTGCTAGAAATAAGTATACTTTCCAACTGCATAGACATGAATTGTTAAAGGAAACAGGGTCGAAAGGAGACAAATTGCTAGTACTGCTAGAACTAAGGGGCATATTTAAAGCCCCTATCGCCACCACAACGTCACTTTTAGTGACGTTACGTTGTCGTGGTGATAGGGGCTTCGCCTTATTTTCAAGGCAGCGTTAAGCCACTTAACGTGGCTTAACGCTGCCTTGTAAATAAGGCACCCTTTCACACTGTACTTAACGTAAAAGGGGAGGGAAATGGGTGTTGCGGTGGACGTTCCACCACAACACCCAATGATTTTGACACTGTCTCCTGTTTACAAGGGTGGCGTAAATACGAGGCAGCGCCAAAATTAAGGCCAGGGGAGACCTGGTCTTAGATAGGTGAAACGAGGAGAAATGTTTAATGTCACCTCGTTTTTGCTGTTTCCACGTGTGCTGCATTGTGCAGCACACATAAAAACAGCAAAAGGCCTTTGATTGTTTATGTGCAGGAAGGTGTCCCTTCCTGCTCATAAACAGTCAATAAAAAAATGATGCTGCATTAAGCAGCACACATAGAAGTTTTAAAACGCCATGAATGATTGTTTATGTGAAGGAAGGGAGACCTTCCTGCACATAAACAATCATTCCCCCCAGCGCAGACACCCTTGCACTATGGTGTAAGGGTGCCTGCGTTGGTGCTAGGCAGCTGAATTCAGCGCCAGCGCTAGGGGAAACGCAGGGGTGCACGGCATTCTTGTGAATACGGCTCATCCCTGCATTTTCAGAATGTAGAAGCGTGGCGTTAGCAATGTTTGCTTAACGCCACGCTTCTCCATTCTTTTGTAAATATGCCCCTCTATTTCCTGAAAAAAAGCAGTAAAGAGAAAATATATTTTCCACGAAGGTGGGTGGCCAGGGTTATTTAAGGAAGGATGATTCAAAAGATAGACATTTTGAGAACCATGAGTGAAAAATTGAATTAAATATGCTGGATAAATACAATATTTCTGACCGATAGGCACCAAAAGGTTGTCAGTGTGAATTGAATTTGCATTGGAAAATATATATTTTGCTCCACATAAGGAGGCTAGGAATGTGCAATGCAACATGGCTGGAAAGAAACACCTTTTTGGGAATACTGATTTTATTGAATTTTCAAAAGGAAGGAAATGGCCTCTTGAATTGGCTACTAAGTTTTCATAAGGAATACAGTTTACTGCTAAACTTATGTGGCTCACAAACTAAAACAAGTGCAATTTCTGACATCCTGAATGAAGTTTAGATATGAGTCCTGCAGAAACCCTATACAAAGTCGTCCGTGAACTGATAAGCCTCACAAACGCCTTGGTATAGGTTCCCCATGGAACTCAATCCTTGACAAATGTTTGACTACAGGATGAGTCCCTGCAGGTAAGACCATGGCGTCAATAATCCCTAAAGCATAGGGTGTTAGCAAATGACTGGCTGGAGGAAAGACTTACTCTTGCCTTTTTCCAGATTATGGAACAGGTATAGTAGGAAGCCTATTTTGCTATGATGAAGGCCCAAGACCAAGTTGCGGCACATTTATGTGCCAAAAACTTGTTGGCACAAGGACGAATGAGACATCACATCTCAACTTCATCCAGACAAATCTTTTTAATGCGGCAAAATAAAGGAAATCCCATTGGGGCTACACTGAGACAGTTTTAACTGTTATCTGGATCCTACAATTGTCCAGCATTATCATTTCTAAGTTCCCTCATCATGAGGCCCCTCATTCTGAGTATTCTTTAGTTGCTGAAACTATATATACCCATTCAGGTGAAGCATATTTTCTGTTTGGACTCTCTTTCTTGTTGATCTTTTGAGCACTGGTGATTTGCTCCCACTAGCTTCAGAATCTATCTGTCTCTCAGGTTTTGCCGCTAGTTCACAATATTTTCTTTTGCAAGTTATTTTCCTTGGAATATCTTCTTCAGCCTTTCTCTGTACACCAACAGTCTTTCTCAGAGTCTCTTTACTTACCAACTAACTTAGACCATGGCGCCACCAACAATTGGTCAGGTACTTATTTAATAGGTCTCCTGAGTAGTGCTTGTGTGTGCCCATAGTACCCTTAAACCTCCTCCGGAGAAGCACCAAATTGTTTTTGTTGGTTGTTCAAGCTTGAACCTTTAAAAGTATTACCTATATTAGTGTTTGCACTTTGTTTTAATTACTGTTTTACTAATGGTGCAGCCACAGCCAATACCAATTGCTCACAATTGCAGACCTACTGTCTATGTGCATTTAACACTACATGGCCTTGGCAATGCAGGCGGTGACTTAATCTTCGTGGCTGAAGCCCACAATGCCTATCATTTAGAAGTCTTTTGTTCTTGGGTCTATTTTCCAGATGTGGATGCTAATATAAGAACATTTCATGAATACACTAATGTTGCACCACCACAACAATACAGAGCATATCAGCTCTTAGAAATTCCACTTTCACATCGGGAACATCATAATTAGTTCAGAGAGGCCCTAATACACCTACATAGTGCTGTACGCATGGGTGCCCTTAGTAATGAAGGGGCCACCTGGCTAGCGTTAACTGGTTACACACCATTCCCTAATTTACAAAATCTCAATGCTAATAAGCTACAGCAATTATACACTGGTATAGTTAGACTATATCGACGCATAACTCAGTATGTTTCGTATACCTTGATAGCTGTCCCAGCAAGTGCAGCCCTGGATGGGCAACCACATTTGCCTGCAGTACCTACAATAAGTCCTGTAATTATTCATTCAATTATGGGTAAAATTCCCACAAACCATGAGGAAATTTCTTTTTGGAAAGCCCAAAAAATAGATCAAATTTACGCTGCGTTTCCCCTTACAGGACCGCAAGACAAGCACAGAATATTGACTATGTGATTACCCCATGGGATGGTTCCCCAAATAGGTGACTGTAACACTTGGGGCACAGTTTTTGCTGCAGTCTATACCATCACACATGGTACTCCATCTATGTCAGTCTTGCCTGAGGTGCTAAAACAAATCCAGAACGAACACAGGGCAGCTGCTGCCCTGGATATGCAGATAAAACTAATGGGAAACTTTCATGTGGTCTCCTCAATGATTCTGTCAAACATTAAAGACAAAGCAGGTTCTTTGGCTATATGCCAGCAGCTTGCATCAGTCAACCAAGAGCGTGAGCTACCTATAATTATTGCTGAAGCATATACTTCTGTAGGTCGGAATGATTTGGGAACCAGACCAAATAAACCACAACTTGGCAAACCTGGTTCCGCCAACGACACTGCCAAGCAGAACCCGGAGTTTGCTAACAAATGAAAACCTAAAGGGAAAGGTTAGGTCTCGAGGAGGTTCTCTACCACGGAACCCTCTGACAGATGCTATAGTTTGCGTGATCACACACAGTTGAAAGCACCTGATAGGTATCAGCTTTCTGATACCAGTCCTTCTCTTTCCTTTCAGGACTCATCTGAAAAGCAATACGAGAGAGGGATTATTCTGAGCACAGACAAAAAGAGTATGTGAAGCCAAAAAAGGACTCACAATGCTCATCTGACATAAAGATAAAGTAGGAGGAGAAACCTCACAATTTAAACCCCAATTTCAGAAAAAGAAGGTTACGTTTTAACCACAAAATATGCCACAAACAATGAGAACTCTTCGCTTGAACAGGAGGTGGGCAGTGACTCTCCTCGACAGAATGGAAGAGGTCACTATAGTGCGCCAGAATCTTCAGGAGTTTCAGGCAGCGAAAGGAACTGATCAATACATTACAGTTGAAAACCCAAACGGACATGTAGCCCCTCCAGTCAGATTATATAATTTGGATATACAAATTGAGAGTGACATACAGTGCATCATTAGGATAATATTCTTTGAAAATTTAACATTATCATACAACATTCTCTTAGTGGAGGTCGATTGGCCCCCGGAGTTTGTATGAACATCCCCACAAGGTGAAGATGTTATCATACCATGTTTTTCTGTGCTTGTCCCTGATAAGGTCAAACAAGTCTATGCCACAGGCTGGGCTCTTGCACTAGCCCCAGCTTTATATCGCAATCATGGCGGCTGGGATACGGACTCCCCTTATCATGTAATATCCATAAGGTCCAGCCCATAAGTGCAACCAAAATACCTAATAAAACGGGATGCTAAAGCACCTCTTAAAGAAATACTCTCAAAATTAGAGTACCAGGGAGTAATTGAACCCTGTGTCTCTCAAATTTATAATCCCCTTTGTGAGAAGTTGGCCTGGCATATGCTGTCCACTAGTTATAGTGGGCACCTTGCACCAGTCCAAACGACCTTTATTGATGATAGGTTTAAAGACAACCTTTATTGAAAGCTATCCTAGTGGTAGCTTTGGAGAGCAGCCTTCAGGCTAAGTTTTGAAGGAGTGTAAAGCAGCTTGGTTTACCAGATTATAACCTCTTGAATAACTAAATGAAAGGAGAACCACACAAGATATATATAAAATATATGTATTTATTTCTAAACACTAACTACTAATCCCTTTATGAGATTAGAGTTCAAGATACACAATATCACAGTACTAAAACGACAATAAATAGCACAATACACAGTGGGCTCCAGGGGGAGACCAAACCATATACTAAGAAAGTGGTATAAGAACCACGACTTAACTAGACACAGTGCCTAGAGCACGTAGAATCGCTGGGACCCCAAGGAACCACCCAAGGTAGTGACACAGGAGACCCACGGGGGACATGTGCAGTGTGAGAACACAGCCGCGAGCGCCGTAGGATTCAATGCGGAAAGTCGCGGTTGCAATTTTAAAGATAAAGGACACTTAGGAGAGGACTTTGAGCAAACCCCTTTAGACTTAAGGGTTTCTAGGGCCAACACCCACGGGAGCACCGGAGTACTCGAGTTACCTCACCCAGGGAAGCCGGGTGCATAGGTGCCAAAAGGTGTCGGGAATCGTCGTCGTTTTCAATGGTGAACTGCTGCAAAGTGCTGCTGCCGTGAAGGAGAAAAGTGTCCGGTGTGATCCAAGCCTGGATCGAAGATGTGAAGAATCTGAAAGCAGAGGGGACAGAGTCTGGGTCACTAGCCAGTGACCAGGAGAGGAGCAATCGAATGCCCACCGATGTCGGGTGCTTCAGGTGCGAAGAGGTGAAGCTTGACTCTGCAGCCACGGGGTCCCGGAGATGTCGACGACAACCAGGAGCCAGATTCGAGCTGTCTCACAAAGGATGTCGAGTGCTGGGGTGTCGGTGATCAGATTGACTACAACAAGCCTTGGCAACAGCAACCCGCGCAGGAAAAGAACAGATGCTTCTGTGCGGACCAGCAAGGTCCTGGGGACTCCTCAAGCAATGGAGAGTCAGGGCACGTCTGGAGCAACCAGGGAAGCCCAATAAAAGTTAGAGTTGCCTTCTTGGGGACCCACAGGTCAACGGACCAGGGATCGCGAAGGGACCTTGAGAGGAATCACAAAATGGCGGCCCATGGAACACTCATTGAGTGTAGGCCTGCAATCTTCAGTGCAGTTACTGCTCGGGGTTAGGGCTACAAGTAACCTAAAGCTCAGCCTCAGGGGTTGCCGGAAAGCTGATGCTTCTGCAAATGGTTGCGGTGTCCAGGGGTTCAGGTTGCACGGTCTCCACAAGGGATACGGGCCTCAGACTTGCTGTGGGCACAGATCGACCTCAGGGACCTTGGAAAACCCACCTCCTGTGTGGCAATCTTCTTCGGAGTCCGTTAGAGCTCGGAGATGCCTACTGGTCAGTTGCGTTAAAGGTGCCTGCCTTGCAGGGGAGTAACTCCTTTACTCCAAGGGAGATTCTTCAGTCGTCCAGCGTCGTGCAGATCGTCGAAGTACTTGGTTTCTGGTATCAGAGTTTAGTCCAGGTGTAATCTAAAGTCCTGTAGTCAGGGTTTCCTACTTTATACCCAAGGAAGGGGTTGGACAACCTCTGGGGACCCACCTATGGGAGGGTCAGGAAAGAGGGGTGGCTACACCCATTTCCTTTGTCCAGTTTCGCACCAGAGCAGGGGCTGTGTGCCCCTGCAACCGGTTTGAGCTGGACTATGCACAGGGACACCAAATGTGCCCCCAGTGCAGACTTCAAAGCACTCTGAGAGTGCACCCACCCAGCCCCAATACACTAAAGCCTGTCTGGGAGGTGGTCACACCTCCCTGTGACAGGAAACCTATTGTCCAGGCCTCCCCTGCCGGAGTTTCGTCCAGCAGCAGGAGGGCAGACTTGTGTCTGTGGCTGCAGCATCCATTTTGTGATGCCAGGGCTCTGTAAGCTGGTACCAGGTATACTGGTGCTGTCATGTCTCTCCCTCTAGAAGGGTGGGATCATACTCCCACACCAGTTACTGGTGTGGGGGTATGATTCCAAGGTGTTTGACACCAAACACGACAGTTTTCCATGCAGCCACTCCAAAGTTAGCATTTACCGTTTGGTTATAATGCACTTAAGAGTATATGGTCTGGCTGCATCACCAACAACCCCGGAATAAAGATTCCGAAAGCTGCAGAGGGGCTCTGCTCATGCATGGGCACCCTCTCACATGAAACCCAGCACCCTGCCTTCAGGATTGTTAAGGCCTCCCATAGGGGTGACTGATAGGTTTACATGTGCAGTGATATGGAGAGATATAGGGAACCTATATCTCAGTAAGGGGTGGATACACCACCTTACACAGGCTGCTGTAGCAGACCTGTTGTGTCATTTTAAAAGGCTTCCCAGGGGTGGTATAATACATGCTGCAGCCCCTGGTAGGCCTCTGGGGTACCTATGCCCTGGGTACATAGTATACCATATACTAGGGACTCACAAGGGTACCCCAGAATCCAATCTGGAGTGTACCTAAAGTACATACAGTCAATTTAGAGTAGAACGCAGATAGACTGGGGTCCTGATTAGCAGGGCCTCAGTCTGGCTAAGTCGAAAAACAGTGAAACATCAGCAAAAAGTGGGGGTAACTATAAGAAGCAGATCCTACTCTCCTACACAACCCCCTCCAAACATCAGGACATTAAACTAACCTTGACCAGTTGAGTCTTCATGTTCTAAGTGGAAATATCTGGAGAGTCCATCTGCATTGGCATGGTTACTCCCAGGTCTATGTTCCACTGTATAGTCCATCCCCTGTAGGGAAATGGACCACCTCAAAAGTTTGGGGTTTTCACCCTTCATCTGTTTTAGCCATAAGAGGGGCTTGTGGTCTGTCTGAACAATGAAGTGAGTGCCAAACAAGTATGGCCTCAGCTTCTTCAAGGCCCAAACAAAAGCAAAGGCCTCCCTCTCAATGGCTGACCAACGTTTCTCTCTGGGGGTCAACCTTCTGCTAATAAAAGCTACTGGCTGATCCTGACCTTCATCATTCAATTGTGATAACACAGCCCCTACCCCCAACTCAGATGCATCTGTTTGGACAATGAATTGCTTGGAGTAATCAGGACTCTGCAGAATGGGAGCAGTGCACATGGCCTGATTCAGGTCATCAAATGCCTTTTGACAGCTAACTGTCCACTGAACTTTCTTTGGCATTCTTTCAGAAGTTAAGTCATTCAAAGGGGTCACTATGGATCCATACCCTTTGACAAATCTTCTATAGTACCCAGTCAGGCCCAAGAAAGCTCTGACCTGAGTCTGGGTGGTTGGAGCAACCCAGTCCATGATGGTCTGGATTTTGCTCTGCAATGGTTGAACCTGGCCTCCACCCACAAGGTGGCCCAGGTACACAACCTGACTCTGCCCTATCTGGCACTTGGTGGCCTTGATAGTTAGGCCTGCTTTCTGCAGGGCCTCCAAAACATTTCTCAGGTGGACCAGGTGATCCTCCCAGGTGGAGCTAAAGACAGCAATATCATCTAGGTATGCTGCACTATAGGCTTCCAGGCCTGTAAGGACTTTGTTCACCAACCTTTGAAACGTGGCAGGTGCATTTTTCAAACCAAAGGGCATCACCACAAATTGGTAGTGCCCACTAGGGGTAGAAAATGCTGTTTTGGCTTATGCATCCTCAGCTAATCTGATTTGCCAGTAGCCAGCTGTCAGGTCAAATGTGCTGAGAAACTTGGCTGAGGCCAAAGTGTCTATGAGCTCATCTGCCCTGGGTATGGGATGGGCATCAGTCCTAGTGACTGCATTGAGACCTCTGTAGTCTACACAAAACCTCATCTCTCTCTTACCACCCTGGGTGTGAGGTTTAGGCACTAAGACTACTGGACTAGCCCAAGGGCTATCTGAGGGTTCAATCACACCCAAATCCAACATCTTCTGGACTTCAGTCCTGATGCAGTCCCTGACATGGTCAGGTTGTCTGTAAATCTTATTTTTAACAGGCAGACTGTCCCCAGTGTCCACTTCATGAGTGCACCAGGTAGTCTGACTTGGAGTCAGAGAGAACATATGTCTGAACTGATTGAGAACCTTTCTGCAATCAGTTTGCTGCTGGCCAGTGAGGCTGCCTGCCAAGGCTACACCATCTACTGATCCATCATCAGGGTTCTGAGAGAGCAGGTCAGGGAGTGGATCACTCTCTTCCTCCTGTCCCTCATCAGTAGCCATGAGCAAGCCCATGTCTGCCCTGTCAACTTATGGTTTCAGTCTGTTGACATGGAGCCCCCTGTGGGGGCTCCTGGGAGTTCCAAGGTCTACCAGATAGGTAACCTCTCCCTTCTGTTCAACAATGGTATGGGGGCCACTCCACTTATCTTGGAGGGCTGCTGGGGCCACAGGCTCCAACACCCATACTTTCTGTACTGGCTGATAAACAGTCAACACAGCCTTTTGGTCATGCCAGGCCTTTTGTAATTCCTGGCTAGCCTCAAGGTTTTTAGTTGCCTTCTTCATGTACTCAGCCATCCGGGAGCGGAGACCAAGTATATAGTCCACAATATCCTGTTTAGGGGTTTGAGAGGTAACTCCCATCCCTCCTTCACTAGACACAATGGACCCCTAACTGGATGTCCAAACAGAAGCTCAAATGGGCTGTAACCAACCCCTTCTGTGGAACCTCTCTGTAGGCAAAGAGAAGGCAGGGCAAAAGTATGTCCCATCTGCGCCTAAGCTTTTCTGGGAGACCTTTAATCATGCCCTTCAAGGTTTTGTTGAACCTTTCAACTAAACCATTGCATTGTGGGTGATAAGGGTGGTAAATTTATAATTTACTCCACACTCCTTCCACATAGCAGTCAAGTAACTAGACATGAAGTTGGCATCTCTGTCTTATACTACCTCCTTAGGAAAACCCACCCTGGAAAAGATTCCCAGGAGGGCCCTTGCCACCACAGGAGCTGTGGTGGTCCTGAGGGGAATTGCTTTGGGTACCTAGTGGCATGGTCCACCACCACCAGGATAAATCTGTGCCCAGATGCTGTTTGGGGGTCTAGGGGACCAACAATGTCAATCCCTACCCTCTCAAAGGGAACCCCCACCACAGGTAGTGGTATCAGGGGGGCCTTTGTGGTGCTACCTGCCTTACCACTGGCTTGACAGGTAACACTGGAGCGACAAAACTCCTTGGTGTCTTCAGACATATGAGGCCAATGAAAGTGAGGGATAATTCTGTCCCAAGTCTTGTTTTGGCCTAGGTGACCTGCCAATGGGATATCATGTGCTAGGGTCAATAGGAAGCTCCTAAACTTCAGAGGTATAGCCAACCTCCTGGTGGCTCCAGGCTTGGGGTCTCTACACTCTGAGTAAAGGAGTCCATCATCCCAATAGATCCTATGGGTACAACTAGCACTCCCAGCAGCCTCAGCAGCAGCTTGCTGTCTGAGGGGTTCAAGAGAGGGGCAGCTCAGTTGCTCCTGGCTCAGATCTGCCCTGGAAGGGCCCCCTGTCCCCAAGAACTCAACCTGATCAGGCTCAAGCTCCTCTGGGACAGTTCCTTCTTCAGGACTGAGATAATCTCCCTCAAGAGACTGATCTTCTTTCTGAGGCAGGGGGGAAGGCACTGCCTTAACCCTACTGTTCCTCCTCTTGGGAGGCACCTGGTCCATTCTTCCAGAATCCAGGGCCTGTTCAGTTTTAGAAATGTTTGCCTGTGACCTGGTCATAGCAAACACATCTGCAGGGATGCCCAACATTTCTGCATGGGTCCTGAGTTCAACTTCAGCCCAAGCTGAACTTTCCAAATCATTTCCAAGCAAGCATTCAACAGGGAGGTCTGCACTTACCACAACCTTCTTAGGGCCAGTTACCCCTCCCCAGGAGAAATTAACAACTGCCAGGGAATGGTCTGTCCTGACATTGCTAGCATTGGTCACTTGGTACATTTCACCAAGTATGATCTGCTCAGGGGCTACAAGATCTTTTGTCACCATTGTGACACTTGCTCCTGTGTCCCTGAATGCCAAAGCCTCTCTTCCATTAATTAAGGGCTTCTGTCTGTATTTGCCCAGATTACTGGGACTCACATAGGAGGACATATCTATGTCTCCATCACAGATCAGAACAGCCTGAGTTGGAACTCTGACTAGGCCAGAGTCCAACTCAGATCCCAGGGTTAACCCTACTACACCCTTATTAGGAACACCACCACTTGGAGCTGAACTAGGGGGAACAGTTGCCTTAGGGGCAATGGTGGCTGGAGTTGAGTCTTTGGTCTTTGTACAATCACTAGTCCAATGGGTTTTCTGCTTACAGATTTTACACCATGGTTTCTTTTGGCCTTTTCCTTTGTTAGATTGCGACTCCCCACCAGATGCAGATTTTTGGGGCCCTTGAGAAGACTTCTGGTCTTTACCCTTGTCCCCACCCTTATCAGAGTTCTTAGAATCTTGCTTCTTAGAGTCAGCACCTTGGTTCTGAACCTTCTGCCTCACCCTGGTTCTGACCCACTTGTCTGCCTTCTGACCCAATTCTTGGGGAGAGGTCAGATCAGAGTCCACCAGGTACTGATGCAACAGTTGATTTTGACAGTTGTTAAGGATCTGCTCTCTCATGATCCAATTATACAATCCTTTGAAATCACACACCTTACTGCCAAGTAACCAGCCTTCCAGAGCCTTAGTAGCACAATCAACAAAGTCAACCCAGTCCTGAGTCTGTGCCTTTTGGGTATCTCTGAACTTTAACCTGTATTGTTCAGTGGTTAGGTCAAACCCTTCAATCAGAGCACTCTTCAGGACTTTGTAATTGTCAGCATCCTCTTCTCTTACAGTGAGGAGCTTGTCTCTACCTTTGTCTGCAAAGGAGAGCCACAAGATTGCTGCCCACTGCTCCTGAGGGACCCTCTGTACCTTAAAGGCCCTTTCCAGTGCAGTTATCCATTTGTGGATGTCATCCCCACTCTGGTAGGGAGGGACAATCTTGTTCAGGTTCCTATGGTCATGAGTATGATCTCTAACTCTAGGGACACTGCTGCTGCCACCATGGGGCTCTAGCCCCAACTTTTGTGAAGCTTTCTGAAGCTCCAGGGATGCCCTGTCTAAGGCCAATTGCTCTCTTGATTCTGAGCTTAGCTCTCTCAAACTCAAGCAGTTGGCACTTCTTCTCATAAGAGGCTGCCCTTTTATGAGAAGCAGAGGACCCTATAGAAGTATCAGAATGATTAGATTCCTGAGAAGGAGATCTTGATCTTCTTGGTAGACTATTAACCCTTCCTGGGGGAGTGAAGAGGGGGCCACTGAGGCCTTCCTCTCCTTCAGGAAGAATTAGATTTTCCAGGGGGGAATCATGTTGATCCCCCTGGCCAGCATCAGAGTCTGGGTCATGGTAGTTTTCACTACCTGGCCTTTCCTCTTCTACTGCCCCACCCAACTTGCCTGCCTCATCAGACCCTGGTGTCTTTCTGAGGTCATCTAACAGCAAAGCCTCTATGAGGCGTTCAGTGCTTGCATGTCTCCCTGTTTTCAGTCTCCTAGAGGTACACATGTTTCTCAATTCCTGGAATGAGAGATTGTCATACCTAGTGGGCAAGGAGTCACTTACTTCAGGCCTTTGCAGACATTCTAGTGTGGTGTGGTGTATGCACCTACCTACTCTAGTGGGAACTGAAACTCTCTTGAGTTGTAGAAAGGGTGTGCTAGACCCTTGACACACAACTCTAAGTTCAGTAGAACTTATTGTATTCTAAACTTGATTTATATGTACCTATGTACCTATAGTGGTTTTCAGTTAGTCACTTCAAAGAGATTATCTGGTAAAGCAATAGCAAGCTTGAATCCAACCGCTGCACACCAATGTGAGAAGTTGGCCTTGCATATGCTGTCCACTAGTTATAGTGGGCACCTTGCACCAGTCCAAACGACCTTTATTGATGATAGGTTTAAAGACAACCTTTATTGAAAGCTATCCTAGTGGTAGCTATGGAGAGCAGCCTTCAGGCTAAGTCTTGAAGGAGTGTAAAGCAGCTTGGTTTACCAGATTATAACCTCTTGAATAACTAAATGAAAGGAGAACCACACAAGATATATATAAAATATATGTATTTATTTCTAAACACTAACTACTAATCCCTTTATGAGATTAGAGTTCAAGATACACAATATCACAGTACTAAAACGACAATAAATAGCACAATACACAGTGGGCTCCAGGGGAGACCAAACCATATACTAAGAAAGTGGTATAAGAACCACGACTTGACTAGACACAGTGCCTAGAGCACGTAGAATCGCTGGGACCCCAAGGAACCACCCAAGGTAGTGACACAGGAGACCCACGGGGGATATGTGCAGTGTGAGAACACAGCCGCGAGCGCCGTAGGATTCAATGCGGAAAGTCGCGGTTGGAATTTTAAAGATAAAGGACACTTAGGAGAGGACTTTGAGCAAACCCCTTTAGACTTAAGGGTTTCTAGGGCCAACATTCACGGGAGCACCGGAGTACTCGAGTTACCTCACCCAGGGAAGCTGGGTGCATAGGTGCCAAAAGGTGTCGGGAATCGTCGTCGTTTTCAATGGCGAACTGCTGCAAAGTGCTGCTGCCGTAAAGGAGAAAAGTGTCCGGTGTGATCCAAGCCTGGATCGAAGATGTGAAGAACCTGAAAGCAGAAGGGACAGAGTCTGGGTCACTAGCCAGTGACCAGGAGCGGAGCAATCGAATGCCCACCGATGTCGGGTGCTTCAGGTGCGAAGAGGTGAAGCTTGACTCTGCAGCCACGGGGTCCCGGAGACGTCAACGATGACCAGGAGCCGGATTCGAGCTGTTCCACAAAGGATGTCGAGTGCTGGGGTGTCGGTGATCAGATTGACTACAACAAGCCTTGGCAACAGCAACCCAAGCAGGAAGAGAACAGATGCTTCTGTGCGGACCAGCAAGGTCCTGGGGTCTCCCCAAGCAATGGAGAGTCAGGGCACGTCTGGAGCAACCAGGGAAGCCCAATAAAAGTTAGAGTTGCCTTCTTGGGGACCCACAGGTCAACAGACCAGGGATCGCAAAGGGACCTCGAGAGGAATCACAAAATGGCGGCCCACGGAACACTCGTTGAGTGTAGGCCTGCAATCTTCGGTGCAACTACTGCTAGGGGTAAGAGCTACAAGTAATTTAAAGCTCAGCCTCAGGGGTTGCTGGAAAGCTGATGCTTCTGCAAATGGTTGTGGTGTCCAGGGGTTCGGGTTGCACGGTCTCCACGAGGGATACGGGCCTCAGACTTGCTGTGGGCACAGATCAACCTCAGAGACCTTGGAAAACCTACCTCCTGTGTGGCAATCTTCTTTGGAGTCCGTCGGAGCTTGGAGAAGCCAACCGGTCAGTTGCATTAAAGGTGCCTGTCTTGCAGGGGAGTAACTCCTTTACTCCAAGGGAGATTCTTCAGTCGTCCAGCGTCGTGCAGATCGTCGAAGTACTTGGTTTCTGGTATCAGAGTTTAGTCCAGGTGTAATCTAAAGTCCTGTAGTCGGGGTTTCCTACTTTATACCCAAGGAAGGGGTTGGACAAACTCTGGGGACCCACCTATGGGAGGGTCAGGAAAGAGGGGTGGCTACACCCATTTCCTTTGTCCAGTTTCGCCCCCAGAGCAGGGGCTGTGTGCCCCTGCAACCGGTTTGAGCTGGACTATGCACAGGGACACCAAATGTGCCCCAGTGCAGACTTCAAAGCACTCTGAGAGTGCACCCACCCAGCCCCAATACACTAAAGCCTGTCTGGGAGGTGGTCACACCTCCCTGTGACAGGAAACCTATTGTCCAGGCCTCCCCTGCCGGAGTTTCGTCCAGCAGCAGGAGGGCAGACTCGTGTCTGTGGCTGCAGCATCCATTTTGTGATGCCAGGGCTCTGTAAGCTGGTACTGGGTATACCGGTGCTGTCATGTCTCTCCCTCTAGAAGGGTGGGATCATACTCCCACACCAGTTACTGGTGTGGGGGTAGGATCCCAAGGTGTTTGACACCAAACAGGACAGTTTTCCATGCAGCCACTCCAAAGTTAGCATTTACCGTTTGGTTATAATGCACTTAAGAGTATATGGTCTGGCTGCATCCCAAACAACCCCAGAATAAAGATTCCGAAAGCTGCAGAGGGGCTCTGCTCATGCATGGGCACCCTCTCACATGAAACCCAGCACCCTGCCTTCAGGATTGTTAAGGCCTGCCATAGGGGTGACTGATAGGTTTCCATGTGCAGTGATATGGAGAGATATAGGGAACCTATATCCCACCTTACACAGGCTGCTGTAGTTGACCTGTTGTGTCATTTTAAAAGGCTTCCCAGGGGTGGCATAATACATGCTGCAGCCCCTGGTAGGCCTCTGGGGTAACTATGCCCTGAGTACGTAGTATACCATATACTAGGGACTCACAAGGGTACCCCAGAATCCAATCTGGAGTGTACCTAAAGTACATACAGTCAATTTAGAGTAGAAAGCAGATAGACTGGGGTCCTGATTAGCAGGGCCTCAGTCTGGCTAAGTCGAAAAACAGTGAAACATCAGCAAAAAGTGGGGGTAACTATAAGAAGCAGATCCTACTCTCCTACACCCTTTTTCCTGTTTTACAACCTGGATCATTCATATCGTATTGCCTTAGACTAAAGACATTTAAACAGTCATACAGCCACATTTGCAATACAAAATACACACAATACGGCACTTATAAATAATATAGTCAGTAAAAAATAAAAAACAACCTTGGATATTCCCAATGTTTTTTTCTGCAAAAATATAGCGCCTGAAAGCAGAGATTGGACTGCCTTTTTGGTGCTAGCCTTTCAATGTCACTTTTCCATACTCCCCATGGAGAATAAGAACAGTCCAGGAATGTTTGCTGCCCGCATTGTGTCAATTCTACATTATATTGACCCAGATGCATTGTCCTTTGTAGATGATATCTACCTGACGGATGATGAGTTGAACACTCATTTAGCCAGTGTCGATCACTTAATGTTAGGATTTACTAAATCTGGTTACAAGTTCAACTTTAAGAAATCTAATATAGCATTTCAAAGTATCCCATTTCTAGGATACAAACTTACCCATGAGGGAAAGAGCCTTGCACCACACTTCCTAGAGAAGTGTGCTCTGGCTACAACCACCAAATGGTCTTAGAAAACTGCAAACCTTGCATGGATTCCTTAATTTTGGCAGAACATACATATCTCATTATGCACAACGCATTAAATCATTATATGAATTAATTCACCCTGATTTTTCCAGTTCACAGTGGACTACAGAACTCACAGGCATACTCAGATCACTACAATCTAACTTGCTTGTAACACGTCACTTACATACATGTATAAATACCACAAACCTGGCCATCCGTATAGTCGTGGGTGCCACTGGCTTTACATATGTCACCTTGACTGAGGTGCTGATTGCATATCAATCGCATTTATATTCCAATGCAGAGATTCGTTTTGCATCCACTGAAAAAATACTGACTGCAGTGCAAATGGCTATAATATAAGAAACGCCACTGGCAAGGGGAAACGCACCATTGTCGTTACTCCCATTCCAGCCTTAGAGGCTGTTACAAAAGCAAGAATTCCGAGTGCTAAAGTCCTCCATCATAGATGGATTCAGTGGGCAACATCCTTAACAGCTATGGATGTAAACTTTGTCTTTGACCTGTCTTTACAGACACAAGCATTTCTTCAACATGAGCATGTTTATCTCATGCCTAGTAATGTTTTGCCACTTGAGCAGTATAAATTTATTATTTATACTGATCGCTCAGCTCAACCTGCTATAGAAACCAAGCACCAATATTCGGTGGCGTGCGCCACCATTAATGGTGTGGTGTTGGACTGAAAATTCCAACCACAAAAATTCCTTAGGGTACTGCTCTGTGCAGTTGGCTGAACTGAAAGCCTTGCTTCTTGCATTAGAACATACGGACCCTGAATTCCCCACATTTATAGTGTGCAATTCATATTATTGTGTGCAGTCTATTAATGACAATTTGCATTATTGGCACTAGAATGGATTCACAGATTCTAAGGGCAACACTATAAAGCATAAAATGCTTTGGGTGAAGGTGGCGTGCTGGAAAGATGGGTTGCCACAGACTCAAGTCATTCATGCATTGAGTCATCAGTGTGTGGGACCACACATTGCAGGGAATTGTTTGGCTGATGAAGTAGCAAAATCTGAATTTGCGAATACAGCAGTTGCTCTGATTACTTGTTCTCATACGAGGGTAGATGAGGATATACTAGCTGCCATTAAAGCCACACGTGATGGTACCCCTTTGCCTAGGGGCTTTCCAGCTAAATATACATACCATATAAGCGAACAAAAGTTCCACTTGTTACGATTCCAGGAGTTGGTGATCATGTGATTCCCAACCACAATGGCAGACTAGCCTTACTGATAACTGCACATGAAGGTGTTGCTTCTGCTCATGCAGGTGTGGCGCGACAATTTTGTTACTACAGCAACGTTATTGGTGCATTGATTATAGGCCAAGAATTATGTCCTTTGCTGTGACATTTGTCAGAGCATTTGTTAAAAGTTCTACCATGGCCCTTCCACTGCAGACACACCTGTTGGTTTCCAACAAACATTTCGGCTGCATTTATATGGACCATTCGTATCCTCTTAATTTGGATGGAACGTTTAAATGTATCCTACTTGCAGTTGATTCTTGCTCTCGGTTCCTCTGGGTGTGGTCACAATGTTCAGCTGAATCCAGCACTGTTATTAAAGATTGCAAGTATTTATCGGAACATATGCATGCACTACATTGCACTCGGACAGGGCGCTGCTTTCGCCTCGAAAGTGTATCGGGATACTATGCCTTCCCTGGGTGTAGAGGTACATTAGTTCTCCCCCTATCATCCTGAGGGGTGGAGACGATGAACCATGACTTAAAACAACCCTTAACAGCTAGAGTATTAGGTTAAGAGTGTAGTTGGATCCATCACCTATATGGTGTACAGAGAGCACTTCATAATCTCTCTAAACAATCTTTGGGTGACCGGACCCCATACGAGTTCCTTTTTTGCATCAATATGTATGGTCCAGACCTTGATGGTCCAGACATAGAGATGATCTGCAGGAAGTAAAGAAACATCTCTTTAGTGACATACAAGAACTTAGGAGACACATGGATGTGCTGGGGAACTGGGTCTCCACACTGGAGGATCACAGCAATGGCCACACAGAAGAGATGGAGATACTGCAGCAGAAAATCCCACACCTCCGCAATAGACTTACAAGCCCATGCCGAAAATCTCGAAAACAGGTCCCAGCGCAATAATATCTGGATCAGGGGAGCACTACCCAAATCAGAAGGTGCAGATCTCAGAGGCTTTGTCACAGATCTCTTTCTCCTTGTTCTCAACGCTCCCCCAACGCTCGAGAGAAAAATGGGCCATGCACACAGAGTCAAAAGAAACAGTTGATGGACGGAATGCTGGACAATGCAAACATTCACCCCCAGTCACAAGGATCTGGGTTTAATCCATCATTCTTTTGCTCTCCACACCACCCCAGTTTGGACCCAGCCATATGCAAATCAGTCTTGACCCTGTTCCTTGTGGGAACAGTCCAGCCAGACTGCCAAGCCAGGTCCTCCTGGACCGGAAACAAGCATCCTGGGACCGGTTTCAGGGCATCACCCTTCTTCAGCCAGGCTAGCTTGAATCCAGTGGTGTAGTGAGCATGGGACCCACGTCTGGGCATACCCTTCCCACTTAGGGCGACATATGCAAAGAAACAGTTGATGGACAGAATGCTGGACAATGCAAACATTCACCCCCAGTCACAAGGATCTGGGTTTAATCCATCATTCTTTTGCTCACCACACCACCCCAGTTTGGACCCAGCCATATGCAAATCAGTCTTGACCCTGTTCCTTGTGGGAACAGTCCAGCCCGAACTGCCAAGCCAGGTCCTCCCTGGACCGGAAACAAGCATCCTGGGAAAGGTTTCAGGGCATCACCCTTCTTCAGCCAGGCTAGCTTGAATCCAGTGGTGTAGTGAGCACGGGACCCACGTCTGGGCATACCCTTCCCACTTAGGGCGACATATGCAAAAGAAACAGTTGATGGACGGAATGCTGGACAATGCAAACATTCACCCCCAGTCACAAGGATCTGGGTTTAATCCATCATTCTTTTGCTCACCACACCACCCCAGTTTGGACCCAGCCATATGCAAATCAGTCTTGACCCTGTTCCTTGTGGAAACAATCCAGCCCGAACTGCCAAGCCAGGTCCTCCCTGGACCGGAAACAAGCATCCTGGGACCGGTTTCAGGGCATCACTCTTCTTCAGCCAGGCTAGCTTGAATCCAGTGGTGTAGTGAGCACGGGACCCACGTCTGGGCATACCCTTCCCACTTAGGGCGACATATGCAAAGAAACAGTTGATGGACGGAATGCTGGACTATGCAAACATTCACCCCCAGTCACAAGGATCTGGGTTTAATCCATCATTCTTTTGCTCACCACACCACCCCAGTTTGGACCCAGCCATATGCAAATCAGTCTTGACCCTGTTCCTTGTGGGAACAGTCCAGCCCGAACTGCCAAGCCAGGTCCTCCCTGGACCGGAAACAAGCATCCTGGGACCGGTTTCAGGTCATCACCCTTCTTCAGCCAAGCTAGCTTGAATCCGGTGGTGTAGTGAGCACGGGACCCACGTCTGGGCATACCCTTCCCACTTAGGGCGACATATGCAAAAGAAACAGTTGATGGACGGAATGCTGGACAATGCAAACATTCACCCCCAGTCACAAGGATCTGGGTTTAATCCATCATTCTTTTGCTCACCACACCACCCCAGTTTGGACCCAGCCATATGCAAATCAGTCTTGACCCTGTTCCTTGTGGCCACTGGAATCAAGCTATCCTGGCTGAAGAGGGGTGAAACCCCGAAACCGGTCCTAGGATGCTTGTTTCCAGTCCAGGGAGGACCTGGCTTGGCAGTTCGGGCTGGACTGTTCCCATGAGGCACAGGGTCAAGACTGATTTGCATATGGCTGGGTTCAAACTGGAATGGCATGGTGAGCAAAAAACGATGGATTTGGGCCCAGATCTCTGTACTGGGGTGAATGTATGACATTGTTCTGCATTCTGTCCATCAATTGTTGTTTTTGCATTTGTCACCCCGAGTGGGACGGGTATGCCCAGACGTGGGTCCCGTGCTCTCAATGCCACTGGAATCAAGCTATCCTGGCTGAAGAGGGGTGAAACCCCGAAACCGGTCCTAGGTTGCTTGTTTCCAGTCCAGGGAGGACCTGGCTTGGTAGTTCGGGCTGGACTGTTCCCATGAGGCACAGGGTCAAGACTGATTTGCATATGGCTGGGTTCAAACTGGCATGGCATGGTGAGCAAAAAACGATGGATTTGGGCCCAGATCTCTGTACTGGGGTGAATGTATGACATTGTTCTGCATTCTGTCCATCAATTGTTGTTTTTGCATTTGTCACCCCGAGTGGGACGGGTATGCCCAGACGTGGGTCCCGTGCTCTCCATGCCACTGGAATCAAGCTATCCTGGCTGAAGAGGGGTGAAACCCCGAAACCGGTCCTAGGATGCTTGTTTCCAGTCCAGGGAGGACCTGGCTTGGCAGTTCGGGCTGGACTGTTCCCATGAGGCACAGGGTCAAGACTGATTTGCATATGGCTGGGTTCAAACTGGAATGGCATGGTGAGCAAAAAAACGATGGATTTGGGCCCAGATCTCTGTACTGGGGTGAATGTATGACATTGTTCTGCATTCTGTCCATCAATTGTTGTTTTTGCATTTGTCACCCCGAGTGGGACGGGTATACCCAGACGTGGGTCCCGTGCTCTCCATGCCACTGGAATCAAGCTATCCTGGCTGAAGAGGGGTGAAACCCGAAACCGGTCCTAGGATGCTTGTTTCCAGTCCAGGGAGGACCTGGCTTGGCAGTTCGGGCTGGACTGTTCCTATGAGGCACAGGGTCAAGACTGATTTGCATATGGCTGGGTTCAAACTGGAATGGCATGGTGAGCAAAAAACGATGGATTTGGGCCCAGATCTCTGTACTGGGGTGAATGTATGACATTGTTCTGCATTCTGTCCATCAATTGTTGTTTTTGCATTTGTCACCCCGAGTGGGATGGGTATGCCCAGACGTGGGTCCCGATGCTCTCCATGCCACTGGAATCAAGTTATCCTGGCTGAAGAGGGTGAAACCCCGAAACCGGTCCTAGGATGCTTGTTTCCAGTCCAGGGAGGACCTGGCTTGGCAGTTCGGGTTGGACTGTTCCCATGAGGCACAGGGTCAAGACTGATTTGCATATGGCTGGGTTCAAACTGGAATGGCATGGTGAGCAAAAAAACGATGGATTTGGGCCCAGATCTCTGTACTGGGGTGAATGTATGACATTGTTCTGCATTCTGTCCATCAATTGTTGTTTTTGCATTTGTCACCCCGAGTGGGACGGTTATGCCCAGACGTGGGTCCCGTGCTCTCCATGCCACTGGAATCAAGCTATCCTGGCTGAAGAGGGGTGAAACCCCGAAACCGGTCCTAGGATGCTTGTTTCCATTCCAGGGAGGACCTGGCTTGGCAGTTCGGGCTGGACTGTTCCCATGAGGCACAGGGTGAAGACTGATTTGCATATGGCTGGGTTCAAACTGGAATGGCATGGTGAGCAAAAAAACGATGGATTTGGGCTCAGATCTCTGTACTGGGGTGAATGTATGACATTGTTCTGCATTCTGTCCATCAATTGTTGTTTTTGCATTTGTCACCCCGAGTGGGACGGGTATGCCCAGACGTGGGTCCCGTGCTCTCCATGCCACTGGAATCAAGCTATCCTGGCTGAAGAGGGGTGAAACCCCGAAACCGGTCCTAGGATGCTTGTTTCCAGTCCAGGGAAGACCTGGCTTGGCAGTTCGGGCTGGACTGTTCCCATGAGGCACAGGGTCAAGACTGATTTGCATATGGCTGGGTTCAAACTGGAATGGCATGGTGAGCAAAAACGATGGATTTGGGCCCAGATCTCTGTACTGGGGTGAATGTATGACATTGTTCTGCATTCTGTCCATCAATTGTTGTTTTTGCATTTGTCACCCCGAGTGGGACGGGTATGCCCAGACGTGGGTCCCGTGCTCTCCATGCCACTGGAATCAAGCTATCCTGGCTGAAGAGGGGTGAAACTCCGAAACCGGTCCTAGGATGCTTGTTTCCAGTCCAGGGAGGACCTGGCTTGGCAGTTCGGGCTGGACTGTTCCCATGAGGCACAGGGTCAAGACTGATTTGCATATGGCTGGGTTCAAACTGGAATGGCATGGTGAGCAAAAAAACGATGGATTTGGGCCCAGATCTCTGTACTGTGGTGAATGTATGACATCGTTCTGCATTCTGTCCATCAATTGTTGTTTTTGCATATGCACACAGAGTCGGCCCTCAGCAGGCAGAGAATGCTCCACTGGTGAACATTTTGGTGTGCTTGCATGACTTCCAGCTAAAAGAAGGCATTCTTTGCAAGGCACGAGAGAAACACCCTATCAACTTCCGAGATCAATCACTTACGCTCTATCAGGACCTGGCTGTATCCACCCTGCAAAAGAGACGCACATTCCGACCGGCGACCGCGCACCTTTGGAGCTTGGGGGTGCCATACTCCTGGGGGCACCCATTCCGACTGATTTTTCACTGGGAGGGGAGGCTCCTTCAACTCTGCTCTTTTGAAGAAACTTGCAAGGTATTGGGCATAGACCCAGTAACAGACAGCTCCACTGCCCGAATGTCCCCGCTGCACTCGCCGACTGGTTGCCCGCACTGGCGAACCCACAGACCGGGGAAAAGGATTGCCAGACCGGACCTGGATACCATAGCGAAAGGCCAACAAGTATCTCTGGGGGCGCTTCTGGGCATACTAGCGAAAGCTGAATCCTAAGGCAGATGGGCGAGTATTCAGTGGATTGTATAGCTGGTGGCTCAGTGGCGGGGGTGGAGGAATTGGCCACAAATTCATCTCCGCATTGGGACTATGGACTGTAAGTTCTTCTATATTGTCCATTCATGTTGCTATGCATATTCTTACTTGTTCATCGGTTAATGGGGGTTTGTTTTATTCTGGCATGCACTCACGTTTACTGCACACACGCTCCTGTACGTTCACAGTAGCCGCAAATTCTTGGGGTGACTGGTCGCCTTAAGGAGGGGCTTTGTCTGCATGTCGGGAAGGTCACAGCTCTCTCCGAAGCCTCCAAATGGGTAACCCATCAAAGGTCATTACTCTAAATGTCAAAGGCCTCAACAATCCCATTAAGTGCAGAGTAGTATTGTCATATTTGGAAAGTACAGGAGCAACATCTGCTTACTCCAGGAGACACACTTCCTCACACACGACTACAACAGGCTACGATCATGTACATTCCCTCACCAATTTTTCATGTCCACACGCACCAAGACAGCTGGAGTGGCACTCCTGTTCTCACATACCTTCAAAGGTAACATAGGCTCTAAAGTGGCAGAGGTGAAGGGCCGTCTCCTTACATTCCACCTGTCTCTTGGCCCATGGTCTTTGGTGGTGGCTTCAATCTATGCTCCGAACGAGGGGCAAGAGGCATTTATACACACTGCTCTGGGGGAGTTATTGTCGTCCCAGGAATGCTGTGTCCTTATAGGTGGGGACGTTAACCTGGTCCTGGATAATGAGCTTGATAGATCCACATCCAGATATGGACAGGCCGGGACTTTGTCGAGGGAGGGACACCGGGGACTGAGAGATATGGATCTCCAAGACATATGGAGAACACTTCACCCACAGGCCCGTAAATACTCGTACCTCTCACATGCACACAAAACATATGCCTGATTGGACCTCTTCTTAGGTACAAAAGATATCCTAAACCTCACCTCAGACATGGAGATACTTCCGGCTTCACTGTCAGTGGGGAATTTGCCGCCCTCTCAGAGGCAGATAATAAGGCGCGCAATGAGGAGAGGGATCTCTTGACTAGACGAGTAAAAGCATTAGAGGGCATACGCCAACGCACAGGGGCATCAAGGATGTGGAAGCAATTGACAGCTGCACGCGCACAGTTAGCAAGCATTGTTCTAGATAGTGCTGAGTATGCATTGTTAAGTTTGCGTGACAGCTTTTACGTAGGGGGGACAAGGGAGGCTAAGCTACAGATAAGACAGCAAAACCTGGGAATACACTCACTAATGGGACTCTAATGGGGCGAACATCACTGACGATGTCTCAATTGCAGAAGCATTTAAAAACGTCTATACATACTTATATTATAGCCAGCAACTAGATTGGGAGAATAGTAAATAATGCCTAGAAGGGTCTCACATATCACCCCTCAACCCGGAACAGTCAGAGACTCTAGAGCAAAACATTAGAAAAGAGGAAGTCATAGCAATGATCTTCCGACTAAAGCAAGCTAAATCCCCAGGGCCCGACGGATTCCCTCCCTTTTTTTATAAGATGTTCTGTTCCAGACTCGCGCTGACCTTGACCTGATTATACAATTCCTTCTCGTCTCTGGGAATGATCCCCCCTCAATGCTAACTGCCCTCATAACGGATAGTCCCAAACCTGGGAAGGACAAGCAACAATGCAGCTCATATCCCCCAATATCCCTTTTAAACTTGGATCTCAAGCTCTTTACTAGTATTCTAGCAGCAAGACTGGGCCCACACATGCCTTTTATTATATACCTGGATCAAACAGGCTTTATCCCTCAGTGCCACATGAGCGACAATACAAAACTGGTTCTCCAAATAATTGAAAAGGCTTCTCAAGTGCCGAACGAGTTCATGCTCTTAGCCATAGATGCCGAGAAAGCCTTAGACAGGGTTCACTGGCCATTCCTAGAACAAGTGCTGACCCACTTTGGGGTATCAATCAATCAATCAATCAGGGGTTTGTAGAGCGCGCAACTCACCCGTGAGGGTCTCAAGGCACTGGGGGGGGGTGGGTGTAGCTCTAGCTCTGATCATTCAAAGAGCCAGGTCTTGAGGCTCTTCTTGAAGGTGTGCAGAGTGGGCGAGTGTCTGATGTTGGCTGGGAGCTTGTTCCAGGTTTTTGCTGCGAGGTAGGAGAAGGCCCTTCTGCCTGCTCTGGTTCTGCGGATGCGTGGGGTCTCTGCCAGGGCGAGGTCGGTGGAGCGGATGTTCCTTTTGGGTACGTGGAAGGAGATTCTTTCGTTGAGGTATTTGGGTCCGATGTTGTGGAGGGATTTGTAGGCATGGGTGAGTAGCTTGAATGTTACTCTCTTCTCGATGGGGAGCCAGTCTAGGTGTCGTAGGTGCTGGGTCATGTGCTCGTGTCGTGGGGTTCCGAGGACGAGTCTGGCTGCGGTGTTCTGGATGGTCTGGAGCTTGGTCTGGAGCTTGTGTAGCAGGGTTTTGTTGATTCTGGCGTAAAGGGCGTTGCTGTAGTCCAATCTGCTGGTTATGAGTGCATGGGTGACGGACTTTCTGCATTCGGGGGGATCCACTTGAAGGTCTTGCGGAGTATGCGGAGGGAGTTGAAGCAGGTGGAGGTGACGGCGTTGATCTGGCGGGTCAAGGTGAGGGAGGAGTCTAGAATGATGCCGAGGTTCCGGGTGTGGTCCGTCGGGGTGGGAGGGTTTCCGAGCGCAGGGGGCCACCTGGAGCTGTCCCATGCAGTGGGGGAGGGTCCGAGGACAAGGACCTCAGTCTTCTCCGAGTTCAGTTTTAGGCAGCTGTCGTTCATCCATGCTGCAACGTCTTTCATTCCTTCTTGGAAGCTGAGTCTGGTGTCTTCGGGGTTGTTCGAGAGAGAGAGGATGAGCTGGGTGTCGTTGGCGTAAGATACTATGCTGAGCCCATGCTGTCTGACGATGGCGGCGAGGGGGGCCATGTAGATGTTGAACAGCATGGGGCTGAGCGAGGATCCTTGGGGTACTCCACAGTTGATCTCTGTAGGTTCAGAGAGGAAGGGGGGGAGACTGATCCTTTGGGTTCTGCCGGAGAGAAAGGAGCGGATCCAGTCGAGGGTGGTTCCCCGTATACCGGCGTCGTGGAGTCTGGCTGAGAGAGTGCGGTGTGAGACGGTGTCGAAGGCTGCGGAGAGGTCTAGTAGGATGAGGGCCGCAGTGTGGCCCTGGTCGAGTAGCATGCGGATGTCATCGGTGGCGGTGAAGAGAGCGGTCTCGGTGCTATGGTTGCTACGAAATATGGACTGGGAGGAGTCGAGGATGGCGTTCTCTTTGATGAAGATGGTCAGCTGGGCATTGATGAATCTCTCGGTGACTTTGGCTGCGAAGGGAAGGAGAGAGATGGGCCGGTAGTGTTTCAGGTCTGTCGGGTCGGCCGAGGGTTTCTTGAGGAGGGGCTTGACCTCAGCCCGTTTCCAGTCGTCGGGAAAGCTGCCGGATTCGAGGGAGGCGTTGATGGTCCGGCCTAGTTGGGGTGCTATGGCGGCGGCGGCTCTGTGGTAGATATGCGGCGGGCAGGGGTCCGTGGGGGCTCCTGAGTGGGTGTTCTTCATGCTCGCGGTGGTGTCTTCAGTAGTAGCGGTTTTCCAGGTGGTGATGGTCGGTTGGTTGCCGGTGGTGGGGAGGGGGGTGGTGATCGGAGTCTGTTCGCTGAAATTGTCATAGAGGGCCTTGATTTTCAGGTAGAAGTAGGAGCTGAGCTTGTTGCAGAGGTCCTGGGAAGGTGTGACGTCTGTCGCTTCGCTGGGGGTTTGGTGAACTGCTGTATGAAGTTGAAGAGCTCTTTGGCGTTACTAGCGCTGGTGTGGATTTTGTTCGTGATGAAGGTCCGCTTGGTGGCTCTTATTCGCTGGTGGTATTCATTCATGGCGTTCCTGTAGTTGTTCTGGTCTTCGGTGGTTTTCCTGTTATGCCATAGTTTCTCGAGGCGTCTGCAGGAGCGCCTGGCTTCTTGGAGTTCGGTGGTGAACCAGGCGTCCTTCAGGGGGTGTTGTTTGACGGGGTGGCGGAGGGGTGCAAGCTTGTCAGCGCAGCTGGAGATCCAACGGTGTAGTTCTTTGGCTGCGGAGTTGGTGTCGTTCGTGGCAGAGGGGGGGTCATGGAAGAGGGTGGTGTTGAGGTGTTCCTCTGTGATCTTGCTCCAGTTCCTTCGGGGTGGGTGCGGGGTGGGTTTGGGTGCGGTGGTGGTGTTGAAGGTGAAGTGTACGCAGTGGTGGTCTGTCCAGAGGGGCTCCGTGGTGTGGCTGAAGTGGATGCTAGTCCCTCCTGCGAAGATGGGGTCGAGGGTGTGTCCGGCTCTGTGGGTAGGGGTGGTGACAAGCTGCTTCAGTCCGAGGTTGGCCAGGTTGTCAAGGAGGGTGGTGGAGTCGGGGTCGCAGTGGTTTTTGAGGTGGAAGTTCAGGTCTCCGATGAGAATGTAGTCCGTGGAGGCGATGGCGTGGGGTGTGACGAGGTCGGCGATGGTGGTGGCGGAGGAGGCACGAGGTCCGGGGGGCCTGTAGACGAGGGTCCCGCGCAGCGTGGTTCTGGGGCTGGCCTGGATCTGGAAGTGGAGGTGCTCAGTGATGGGGAGGGCGTTGCTCGTGCTGGCTGTGGAGAGTTGGAGGGTGTTAGAAATGGGGGTCTCTAGTTGGCAGAGTTAGGTACCTTTGACCAAATAGGGACCCTTGCTTCTAGTCAGGGTAAGGGGCTACACACTTTAGATAACCCCTGCTCACCCCCTTGGTAGCTTGGCACGAGCGGACAGGCTTATCCCAAAGGCAATGTGTAAAGTATTTGTACCAACACTCACAGTAACACAGTGAAAACACCACAAATGGACACCACACCAGTTTAGAAAAATAAAATATCTTTATGTAAACTAAACAAGACCAAAACGACAAAAATCCAACATACAGATACTCAGTAAAATGTCTTTAAAAAGGCTGTTGCAAAAATAAGTTTGTAGAAATCAAATAGCACCAACTGGGGCTATCACGACGTCAGGACAGTACAAAATCCAAAGTACGGCGCCGCCCTCGAGGATCGCGGCGTTGAGCGTGGAGTCACACAGACCCCCAACAACAGTACCTTGAGAAAATGAAGTCAGTGACGATGCACGGCGTCGACGAAGAACGATGTCGTCTCCGGTGATGATGCGACGTCGGCGGTTCTTTCGAGTCACCCTCGGCGGTTATTGGCGCTGCGATAACAGGAGGCCGGCGCTTGGTGAAGACACAAAGTCGATGCGAGCGCTGGCGTCGGTCACAGCTGATCACTGCCGGTGTTGGCGGGCGTCGTAGGGAGTCGGGGCTGCGGAGCAGGCCGGGCGCAGCGTCGTCACTTCACGAGCGGCTCCCCGGGCCTCGATGCAGGTCGCGGGGTCACAGCGGCGGCGTCGACGGCATCGGAAAACAGATTTTCTTGCTTTTCTTAGTTTCTATCAGCTCTCAACAGCAGAAGCAACCTCCAGGGACTCACACACAGTTACAGGCACCTCCTGGCAGGTCAGAACTCCCAGCAAGGAAGTTCAGGGAAGCTGGGGATGAAGTCCTTTTGTGCCTGGGATTTCAGAAACAGGATGCCAGCTCTACTCAGGCCCTTGGAGACTTTTTTTCAGAGGGACACAGCACACAGCAAAGTCCTTCTTCAAGCAGGGGGACACAGCACCCACACAAAGTCCCTTAGTCCTCTCCTCAGTGGATACAGCAAACTGCAGGCCAACCCCAGACACACAGCAAGGGCAGTACTTCTCCTCAGTCTCTTCAGCGGATCTCCTTTGGCAGGGATTCCTCTTGATCACAAAGTAGTCTAAAGTTCAGGGGTTTCAGCTCTTATATTTATACCCCAAAAGTATGTGTGAGGGGTCCTGGACCCAGTCCAAACCAGCTCTGGGTGCATTCTGCCAGTGCACCTCTTCTTCCTTTGTGAGTGTGGGCCAGGGTCATCAGACACACCACAGGAGGTGGAGCCAGCATTGTGGAAGGCAGGCACAGCCCTATTCAGGCCCAGGTGCTACTCCTCCCCCACTCCAAATGCAGATAGGTCTATTCAGCCTAGTGCTGACTCACCTAGTCTCCTGAAGCCACCCCCAGCCCCTGTCACTCTCAAACCAGACAGTCAATACACAAACAGGCAGAGGCACACAGAAAGGTTGAACAAGAAAATAGCCACTTTCTAAAAGTGCTATTTTCAAACACAGAATTTAAAAACCATCTTTCCTAAAAGATGTGTTATTAAATTCTGAGTTCAGGGATACCAGATTTCAATTTTATATCTTGCTCCTATGGGAAGATATGCAGGTAAACATGATACACAGCATTCCCCATTCTGTCCTATGGGCAAGATAGCCCCTTTCAATAGTGAAAAACGAATTTGGCAGTATTTCACTATCAGGACATGTTACCCACACTAGTACATGTCCTACCTTTCACATACACTGCACCCTGCCCAGGGGGGTACCTTGGGCCTACCATAGGGTTGTCCAATGTGCAAGGAAAAGGGAAGGGTCAGGCCTGGCAAGTGGGTACACTGGCCAGGTCAACATGGCAGTTAACAAACTGCGCACAGGCACTGCAGTGGCAGGCCTGAGGCATCATTTTAGGGCTACTCTTGTGGGTGGCACAATCAGTGCTGCAAGCCCACTAGTAGCGTTTGAATTACCAGCCCTGGCACACTCAGTGCACTTTACTAGGGACCTACTGGTAAAACAAATATACCAATCATGGATAACCAATCACACTAACAATTTACTCAGGGAGCACTTGCACTTTGGCACTGATCAGCAGTGGCAAAGTGCCCAAAGCATCTAAACCAGCAAAAACGAAATCCAGAACAGTGTCAAAAATACCGGAGGTAGAGGCAAAAAGTCAGGGGAAACCACGCCAAGGATGCCAGGTCTAACAGAGGGAGCTCTTGTGTGCGATGGCGAGTCCTCCTCCTGGGCGGTTGGGGCAGTCCTTTCTTTGGATCTTATATCCGTCGGGGATGGCAGTGGCGATGTCTGGGGTGGAGGTGGCGTTGGTCCATGTTTCCATAAAAAAGGCGACGTCTGGAGAGAGGGTGTCGAGCAGTTCCCAGATCTCCGTGGCATGTCTGTGGAGGGAGCGCACGTTGAGGAGTATGCAGGTCAGGGCTTTGGCGGTGCGGGTGTCCGCTGTTGATTGTGAAGGATTATCGGCAGTGTCGGCAGGAGAACTGGCCGTGGGTGGTGTTTGGCATCGATCTGTGGCAGTTGTTGTTTCTTCCAGGGTTGAGTGCGAGGAGGGTAGTGGAGTTGTAATGATGGACGGTTGTAGATCCAGGTTTGCTGGCGCTGGCAGCGGTCGGGTCGCGGACGGGTGCAGACGGGCTTGCCTTTGGTGCGCCTGCTGCGCGGCCGCACAGCAGTCGGCATTAAATAGGGGAGGGGGGAGGGAGGCACAGCTGGGAGGCGGGAGCGGGAATCGGTGGGGGGAGGGGCCGCGGGGGCAGCAGCGGCGGGTGGGGAAGCGGGGAAAAAACGGGCAGAGAGGGCAGAACGGCACAATAACAAACAAGGCACAAAAGTGAAAAGAGCACAAAAGAATAGAAGCACAAAGAGGAAAGGCAGTCAGAGAGCACAATGAGGAAAGGCAGTCAGAGAAGCGAAATGAGGAAAGGCAGTCAGAGAAGCGAAATGAGGAAAGGCAGTCAGAGAAGCGCAATGAGGAAAGGCAGTCAGAGAAGCACAATGCGGAAAGGCAGTCAGAGAAACCAGGAAGGGCGCAACCTAGGCAGGAGCCGAGGCTCGAACCGCTACCTGCACTGAGTCCTGCCTAGGGCAGATGCACAGCACAGCAACCGGAGCTACAGAGGGAGAGAGCAGGTCCCTGGCCGAGGTCAGAGGTCCTGCTCGCGCTCACCATGCAGCGGCCGGCATTAAATAGGGGAGGGGGGAGGGAGGCACAGCTGGGAGGCGGGACCGGGAATCGGCGGGGGAGGGGCAACGGGGCAGCAGCGGCGGGTGGGGAAGTGGTAAAAAAACGGGCAGAGAGGGCGGAACGGCACAATAACAAACAAGGCACAAAAGTGAAAAGAGCACAAAAGAATAGAAGCACAAAGAGGAAAGGCAGTCAGAGAGCACAATGAGGAAAGGCAGTCCGAGAAGCTCAATGAGGAAAGGCAGTCAGAGAAGCGCAATGAGGAAAGGCAGTCAGAGAAGCGCAATGAGGAAAGGCAGTCAGAGAAGCACAATGCAGAAAGGCAGTCAGAGAAACAGGAAGGGCGCAACCTAGGCAGGAGCCGAGGCTCGAACCCCTACCTGCACTGAGTCCTGCCTAGGGCAGATGCACAGCACCGCAACCGGAGCTACGGAGGGAGAGAGCAGGTCCCTGGCCGAGGTCAGAGGTCCTGCTATCAGAGAGGTTTCGTACCTGGGTGCTGAACTGTTACCACCTTCCTTCGGCTACGGTGAGGGTGAATGGGCACATATCTACTCCCTTCCACATTAATAGAGGTACACGGCAAGGGTGCCCGTTGCCCCTACTGCTATTTGTGTTATATATGGAGCCCTTTGCTCAGCGAGTGTGGGAAAACCAGGAGATCATTGGCACTATATTTGGCGGAGACCAACACACGATCAGCCTATACGCCGACGCTGTGCTTGTGACTCTGGATAAACCGGGTACAACCCTACCAGCTTTTCTCTCTGATATTGAGGTGTTTGGCCTCGCCTCGTGCTTCTGAATAAATGTCACTAAATCTCAGGCCCTGAGCCTCTCCCTATTTCCTGAGAAAATGTCTCACCTCGTCACTTAATACCCTATACAATGGGCGAAAGATGCAGTCCCATATCTGGGGATTCGATTAACGCACTCTCTACAGCAAACTGTCATTATTAGTTACCGATCACTACTCAGACATGTTAAACAAGAATTGGCACGATGAGGGCACTTCCCGATATCATGGCTTGGAAGAGTGGTGGCCACCCAAATGACTCTTTTACCCAAAATTCTATACTTATTTCAAATGCTCCCCCTGACACCCCCGGTAGGGACAATACACAGAAAACAAACTGAAATAAATTGCTATGTATGGGCTGGGAGGAGGCTTCGAATGCGGAGAGAACTAAGCTACCTTACCCCAACTGCTGGAGGATTGGGCATTCCAAACCTCTAACTCTATTTCCAGATGTCCCAATTATGGTATCTGGTCAAATTGCATAAAAAAGAATCAGAGCGGAATTGGCTCTTTCAAGACCGAGCAATAGCCGGAACCTCTTTGTGGAAGGTTCTCTTACTAAAGAGGTTACATAGACCCCAAACCTATACCTCTCCCCAATTACCAAAATGACCACGGAAGCTTGGGATCGATGCAGCACTCGCTGTGGACTGACATCCTTTCCCTCTCTGCTGACAACTTTGCTTGACAATCCAAACTTCACACCCGGGAATCACCCAGGGCGTTCCCTAAGTGGCATAAGACTAATTGCCACTCCGCAGGGCACATGATAGATGAGGATAAGATAATTCCCTTCCCACAACTGCGGGTGGACTGCAACTGGCCCGAGACAGAATGCTTACAATACCTACAAATCCGACAATGGCTACTCCACCCAGACAATAAGGGCACCACCCAGAGACACCTTACTGCCTATGAAAAGTGCCTGATCACGAAAACCTCCGATAAAACACTGATCTCAGACCTGTATGCCTTATTTCTCTAGCCCATGAGATACATCCATTAGCCTAACCAGATACAATGGGAGAAGGAACTGGGGAGACAACTGACTAACAAGGGCTGGGAGAGCATCTATTATAGGGCCCACCATACCACTCATCACACAGCCCTTACTGAAAAACTTACTAAAGTGACGACATACTGGTATCTCACTCCAATGCGATTACACAAAATTTACCCAACCTGAAGCCCAGATTGCTCGCAGGGGTGTGGAAGTGTAGGGTCCCTGGTGCACCTTCTCTGGGAATGTCCACAAATACAAACCTATTGGACACAAATATTAGATGGCATAGACCGCCACCTAGAGACTCAGCTACCCCGATTCCCCTTGTATAACTTATTGGGTCTACCTAACCCTCTCACTTATCCCCTAAAGTCTCTATGGGGCCGGCAGATTGGAATTGCATTGGGGGCAGCTTTACAAAATACTTACACATTGGGGGATGGCACACATGCCTACTCACCTGGGGTGGTTCCATCGCTTGTGGTATGTGCTTGGGATGGAAAAGATTACATTTTCCACTAAAAATAGCGGGGCTCCATATGGGGTCCTTTGGAAACCTTAATTATCTCTTCTATCCCAAGAGTTTTGAGAATTACCATATCCTAAATTCCTCAAGGTACTGCAGCTCTCTGAACTATCGACCACTTCTTGTTCAGGGGCAAAGTCATAAATATGCACCGAGTGGTGATGAATAAAGTTATGGAATTAGCTGAGTGCTGGGAGTGGGTGGGGGAGGGAAGGGGATTATTCTCACTGTTTTGTTATTATATATAAAAGATATATCTTGCTAATCTGTGAATCTATGTATACTCTTGCAAGAAGGCATACATGAATAAAAAGATTTAAACCATAAAACAATTGGGAATGGATTAATCAGTACCGTTCAGAAAATCTTTGGAGTAATACCGTCCTTTATACATTCCCTGTTTTTGAGTGTTTTTGGGGGCATACGCTTCAGTACCAGGATTTCGGAACTCCAGCTCTAATAACACCGATGCAGGACAACAGACTGCTTCCTCAGCATCGGCTGATAATGAGGATCATGTCTGTTCTTTGGAGCTTTTGAATGGGGCTCTTGAGGAATCATCATCTTTGGAGACTAAATCCGTTCTGGATTCACTAACCATTGAACTTGTGGAAGATATCTTGGGTGCTTCCAGCTCAACCTAATTTGGACCACTTTTCAAAATTTTCATGTTTCATTTTATTATGATTATAAATTTGCATTTTATGCTTTTTGCCATCATATTGAATTTGCTTGGCTTGTGCAACATATTATTTTATTAGTTGCTAAGTTACTTTCCTGACCAAGAAGGGGTTGTAGTGAGGTCCCTTAGTTTAGCATATTAGAAGTCTAAGGGGCATATTAGCAAGAACGGCGTTAAAATTATCGACGCTTTAGCGGCAGGAAACTGCCGCTAAAGCGGCGATAATGGGCTTGATAATATGCCCTTGAGAATACCAATAGAAACCCATGTTGACACCAGAACATGGGCTTCTATTGGAATTCTCAAGGGCATATTATCAAGCCCATTATCGCCGCTTTAGCGGCAGTTTCCTGCTGCTAAAGCGGCGATAATTTTAACGCCGTTCTTGCTAATATGCCCCTTAGTTTTTTGCACAACCACACATAACAGTTTTGTTTTTTGTGACATTATTTTCAAATACGATGTACATGTTTTCTTGTTATTCAGTGACTCTTCTTTGGATTTCATCTGCACATTTCGTACAAGGTCGTCTAGAATGTTGTACTGTTTTCTGCTCTGTCAGCTACAGCTCCTAAAGTTTTAGACATAACACAGTAGCCCAGCTGCAGCTTTCCAGCACAGTAGTTTCATCATAAAAACAGTGTCTTGTCCCTTTGTGACAGAGAGGAGAAATCCGGCAGAGAGACCTGTGCTGGAACGAATGCACACCAGGTATGGAGTCCATTGCTAATCCAAGAGATCACTAATATATCCCTTTGCTTACACAGTACGGATAGGCATAGAAAGATAGATAATTTGCCATGGCTGGGTTGTTCATTGTATACTGTCTGCTAGTAATGCTGATTACATTGCACAGTTCTATTTGCCTACTTATCGCAGCACATTTGCTTCATAATAGACTACGATAGTTTCAATAAATGTATTGTAAACTTTCATTGTGTCTTTCCATTGTTTACTAAAGGCATGCATGAGTGAGAGATGAAAGGTGATGATCTGTTTCCACAGTTCCCTTGGGGACTAGAGTGTCATGTTCTAGGTTGCCAAAATCGCCTGCTACTCTGGGAAGGTTAAGTGTTCAGGTGAAGCACTGTGAGCTAGGCAGGATTTGTCTGACAGATACTGATGTTGTAGAGAGACTCAGGGGCATATTATCAAGAAACGGCGTTAAAATTATCGCCGCTTTAGCGGCAGAAAACTGCCGCTAAAGCGGCGATAATGGGCTTGATAATATGCCCTTGAGAATTCCAATAGAAGCCCATGTTCTGGTGTCAACATGGGCTTCTATTGGAATCCTCAAGGGCATATTATCAAGCCCATTATCGCCGCTTTAGCGGCAGTTTTCTGCCGCTAAAGTGGCGATAATTTTAACGCCGTTCTTGATAATATGCCCCTGAGTCCCTACAATCTGATGTCCTGTCATCCGAAGGCAGAGTTCTGCTTTACCAGCAGACTCCCTGTGACAAGACTTGAACTTAAGCTTCAGTTTGAACTTGAATCTTGATCCACTTTGTCTGCTTTGTTTACTGTGAACTTCTTCCTTCCTCTGGGGGGTTCTTGTAACTTAGAATTTCAACTGCAATCTTTGATTGATTGTGTCAGAGACTACCTCTTCTTCCTGCCACTCCTGCCTTTGTCTTTTGCATTGAAGCTGGACTTCAGAATTTTCAGGTTCTTCATCAGGGCTTTCACTAACCTTTCACTAACCTGAAATTTCAAAATGTATTTTCTTTCAATCCTCACCAATTTCAAAATGTTCACCCCCTTCTGGGTCCACGCTGCAAAGTGGAACTTGATTTTGAGCTTCACTTTGAGGGCTAAGGTCTGGTTCATTTGCTGCTCCTTCCACCGCTTCTTCTTCAGCTGTCACTTCTGCGCCTTTTATTGCAGTGTCCTTCATCAAAATGGCTTGGAAGTGTCCATGCCATCTCTCCTCAAGGAAGTTCTTCCTGACATACTTCCAGACTATTATCCAGCCTCCTGGTTTTTGGCTGTGGCAGGGAATGTCCTTTGTTTCTTCTGCTGCCACATTCACCTGACGAGAGACTGATTTCACCATATCAGCCAGAGCTTTGCAATAATCTAGCACAATTTAATCATTATTGAAACTAATGAACTTGAAGGCACATATGCAATTCTTATTGCTCTTCCTATAATAATTTCATGGGCGGCAAACCAGTCTTCCTGTCAGGACTACTTCTTACAATCATTAAAACAAGAGGAAGTGCATCAGACCACTTTACATCAGTTGAAGGACAATGGCCAGTTTATTCTTGAAAGTCCTGTTAGCTCTTTCGACAACACCAGAAAATTGTGGATAATAACTACTATGGAATCTATGATTGATCTGCAATGCTATGCAGATTATTTGCGATACATCATTCTTAAAATGAGTACTACAATCTGTCTTAATTAACCCTGGGCGTAGTACTACGCTAACGGAGCATGCTTAGTTTGTGCTATTACGCAAATTGCATGTAACACAGTGCTAAAACTGTGCTAATTGATGTAACGTAGCAGCAAAACCATCAACACCTACAAATGCTTTGATAAAGCAATTTTACATGCTAAAAAGCATATAATCAATTCCCAAAAACGAACTTTGAGGATAAAGATATCAGGCAATGAGAGAGGTGATGATTTTGGGGTCCCCCCTAACCTAGGGGGAGGACCAAGCAGATGCCTTGAACACAAAGAGCATATCATGCTGAATGATTCAGTGGTGGTCCCTTCCTCCTAGGACCACCCCAAGCACAGTTATGGGGAAAAATACAATCCCAACCAAAGGCCCTGCAAAGCATTATGGGACGAGATTAGCAGTGGGCAGTGAATATTATAGTGTCCAATATCAAAATAATTCTACAAAGAGCTGCAGTTCAACTAGTCGTTACTAGATGTCCCTCACGAGTCAAATGCAAAAGCATTGAAATTATTAATACATCAAGCTGCAGTTCCACTAGTCGTTACTAGATGTCCCTCATGAGTCAAATGCAAAAGCATTGAAACCCTTTCATGAAGCTTTTGCATTTGACTCGTGAGGGACATCTAGTAACGACTAGTGGAACTGCAGCTCTTTGTAGAATTATTTTGATATTGGATACTATAATATTCACTGCCCACTGCTAATCTCGTCCCATAATGCTTTGCAGGGCCTTTGGTTGGGATTGTATTTTTGCCAATAACTGTGCTTGGGGTGGTCCTAAGAGGATGGGACCACCACTGAATCGTTCAACAAGATGTGCTTTTTGTTTTCAAGGCATCTGCTTGGTTCTCTCCCTAGGTTAGGGAGGATCCCAAAATCATCACCTCTCTCACTGCTTATTAATTTATTGTTTTCACTTTTGTGAAATGACTATATAAAATTTTAGCATATAAAGACAGAGATTCTTATTTTATCTTAATTTGCACTGTGCAAGATGCTGTTGGCAATTATTGCACAGTGCAGACAAGCACACAGTTACGCACTATGCAATTTGCGTAGCTACGCGTAGTTCAAAGTGTACTTCGCGTAGCTACGTGTAGTGCTACTACGCAAACTATGCCCAGGGTTAGTCTTAATGGAAGTTGGAGAGCCAAACCTTAGTATCAACTACCTCAAAAACAATTTTGGACACTGTAAGGCTATCTGAGCTCCAAGTGGGGTAGGTATTGACCCATTTGGAAAGCAAGCAGACAATTTCCAAGATGTACTTCAATCCATTATAAATTTGCATCTTCATAAAGTCTACATGGAGTCTTGTAAAGGGGCCCTCTGAAACGCCGTCGTTACATGAGGAGTACTCTCCGTAAGACTGTTCGAGGATATTGTTTACCTGACGTCATGGGAGTTGTTTGTTTGAACATGAGGACATGAGTCTATACTTGCTCTTGTCAGATAAATTGCCGTAGTTGCCCTGAGAAAGTCAGTGGATACTTCCACAAAGACGAAACACGTGTTGGCTAAAGTTATTTTGCTGATGGCCGAAGTAACTATAACTGTACTGAACTTGGAATAAACAAGATCAAAGAAGATTTCTACGAAAATACTGTGTGGACTCATTAATTAATTACGGACTTTTGTTGCTCAGGATATTGAATCTTTAGGCCCTCTGATTTGCCAATATGGTTCATAAATGTTTCTGTTTTTCTGCCTTGATTACTGAGCTGACATGTCATATACATACTACAGAAGTCAATATTTCAAAATTCTAAAATGTACCCGTATTTTTTAAATATGCATATTAGACTAGCTCTTCCAGCATTTGATTTACTATGCAAGTGCTTAGCCATTTGATTTGCATATTTATTTACAAGAGTGACTAATTCCTTTCCAGCATTATGGGCAACACACTGGATCACAGCAATCTCCTTTGATTGTTGTATTGCTTAAAAAATCCAGCACACTGCACTATTTTTAATTGGAGCTTCTGAAGATGTCATACATCCCCTGTGTGACCACAGTTGACCAAAGCCATGTACAACTCTAAAAACATACTGGCTGTCTGTGTAAATTGTCACATTCAAATTCTCTGACAAGCAGCAAACTCTTGACAATGCAGCCAATTCTGCCACTTGTTCTGAAGTTACATTACGAGAGGGAGGATGCTTCCAAAGTCTCAGAAATGGAACATACTGCATATGCTCCATATTGGTTTCTTAAACAAGAACCATCAACAAACAATGTCAGATCAGCCATTTCTAAAGGCGTTTCTTTCACATATGGTCTTGGTTTGGTACATAACTCAGTAACCTCAATGACGTAATGCTCAAGTTCATCTTAATTCTCATCAATTTCCCTGGATTCACAACTCCTGTCTGAAATAGGAAGCAGTGTTGCTGGATGTAATGAGTTGCATCTCTTAGCAGAAATGTTTTCTGCTGAAAGTATAATCTGCTTGCAATGAGTCAGTCTACTGTTAGTTATATGCTGACTTCTCGTTCTGATCAAATGAATCTCCACTGATTGCAGGCCGTGTTCAATTAATGTATGTCCCATCACTAGCCCTTCAATTTGTTCAGTGGCATCACAAAGATTTCAAAGAACCTGGAAGATGTACAGCTACTGAATCCAATACAGCTGGCAAGTAAGCCATTGGTCTCATCAACTTACCATGTAGTTGAATAAAGAAAGAAAGTTCACATCCACCTTCTCATGACAGAGTAGGAAGATGGTTATATTATAGTTTGGCATTCCAAGGGCAGGGGCATGACACAAACGTTTGGTGTTTTTGTGCTTGTAGGGAGACCAAAAGCCCCAGGAAGCAAGAGTAGCTGAGGAGAGGGCAGTGGAGAGCAACCTCTACCTGTCATTCGTGCTACAAAGTGTCCTGGCAATAACCATGCCTGTCAGAGCCGCAAAAAGGCTAGGCTGGGCTCTCCCTCTAACATCTTGGTTTTGTGGCTCTGTGTTTCTTGAGTGAGTAAGCAAGGAACATTTGCTGTAATCCCTAATAGGGGTAGCAGCGGAGCTCCCTGGATTGAACATGATATGTCTCACCTGGAGTAAAGCTGAAGTTGTGACTGTGCACAAACCATGTGTTTATTTGGTCACTACGATTGGTGTAGCTATAGAAGACAGAACTTCCTTTTAATACCAAATAGCCTGTAAACTCTCAGCATCTGTTGCCTTAGTGTTAATGAGAGAAGTTGATGGACAGAGAGTTTGCTTGGGTATAACTGGTTTTTAAGGCAGCCAGGAAGGTTTTCCCATTCTTTTTCTCATCTGTTGAGATATATTGTGCACTGCTAGATTTCCCTGTGAAGATACGAGACCACCATTTTAAAGGATGAGTCAATGGAAATCTGAAGTACAGAATGGTGTTGCCAAACACCTGAGCCCAAATGAGTCAATATTTACTTATTTGAATCCAGCCATGGGTGCTCTCATGGAGGAGCAACTGGGGATGAATGTTTCCTCCCCTCAGGGTGTTCAGAGGAGAGAGGGAGAGGATGCAACAACAACTTTGGCACCTGTTAGTGATAATTTGACCCACCTCAACAACACTCATTTAGTTCAGGCTTTAGTACATGCTCCATAGTCTTTCTCTCTGGGGTATTGCTCTGTTGAAAAAGAAGGGAAAAAGTATGGTGAATGCCCCCAAAAAGTCAGGCAAGGTATTGGAAAAAAGAAAGGTGGAAGAAGGGAATGTCGCACAAGTGGATGAAGTTGCTCGCTTGTGGGACTTTTATTTTTCTAGTGTAGGAAATTAAATTCCGAATTTGTTTGAAGTTTGTGCTCAAATGATTATTAACTTGGAAAAAGCTGCAAAGGGATTGGCATGGAACTTAAAAGGTTTAGAAAACTCTGCACAGGGGCAATTATCTGTTAATGCCAGAGATGCACAAGGTGGTAGTACAGTTGGCACTAAAGTATTGGCGGCAGGCCGACCCAAGAGATTATTGCCTCCGGCAGGACCTATTATGAGAGACCTGGGTGTTCAGGATGTAAAGTGGCTCCCTGGGAAAAATCGCCACAGATCCAGCACAGTTTGGATAATGAAAATGAGAGGTGAGGGGACAAAAGTTGATTTTCCATGATTGGGACACCTGGGAAATATAGGCCCTCTCTTAATTTACTGCCTGTAGCTGCTCCGTATGTGGTGCTATTGGCAAATGTCCCTCTCTTAGCTGTTAACAAGGAGGAAAGAGTTGTACAACTTAGAAACAAAGTGGTGCATTAGATGAATAGGCGGGCACATATATGAGATAAATTGTTTGAGCAAATCATTAAGGCAAGAATTACAAATCCTACAGCTTTGGAGGGAGACTGTGTGGTTATTACTTTTAATATCTTCGTCACCCCAGGTCTTAAGAACTCTTGCGACAAGGAAAGTTGCAAGCATAGGTATCCAAGCGCTTCCTTTGGGCTTTATTAAAAACTGCCCTACTTGAGATTTCAAGGTGGGTACTCCTCAGAGACTTTGTCTTCTCCAGAGCATCCAGTTAGAACTCTATGACCTAGGATACCAGTGGCAAACAGGTTTGAAGTTCTAAGTAGTGTAGAAGACATGGATTGGCTAGGGTTGTCACTGGATGGACCCCGCAAAATGCAACATTGCGGTTTAAAAAACAGTGTAATTCCAGGAGAAATTATTGTGTAGACTCACGCTCGGGATATGATTCACTCTGAATGCTAAGCTGGAATATAGCACAATTGCCAACCAGGAAAGGCGATGTGCAGTGCTGTCATTTCCTTATGGATTATCAAAATATGTGCCTTCAATAAACATGAGATGAAAAATGTAATTTTATTTTGGAAGGATATACCTCATTCCTTACACCTGCCCTCCCATCCATGCATGGTAGAGCTAAAGGAGGATTGATGATTTTCTTAGCTTTAGTTATAAACTGTACAATAGAGAGGATTGGATTAAGGCATATTTCCCTAATTTTGTGGCATTGTTGTTAAGTTTTTTGTTGTTAAGTAGTTTGAATTCTTAGACCATTTTACTGGTGATAATAATTTTGCACAAGTAGTGGTTGTGTATGTTGATGCACTGTATAAGTTTTTAGCAGAATTTCTTATCAGCAGAAAGGCTGATGTGATGACCATGATGATGTGCAATGTTAATATGAGGCAACGTGAGGAATATGTGATCCCTCAGGACCATGAAATGGTGAATGAAAAACATTTCTGCACACAACAAAGACAGATTTGCCCAATAGTATCATTTTGGAATATATCTTGATCAATCTTAATGACTATCATCGAGGGGATGAGGAGTTGTGCACTAGTCCCACCATTGTAGGAGGAAATTCTTCTTCAACAAAAGATTATATTATTTGTTACCATGAGCCTGTACCACTCTTTGTTAGACTACAGAGTAAAGTGGGACAGCTAGAGTAACCACAATCCTCTAACGGCATCTTCGAATGGAGGCATGAACAACATGAGGGGATGTTCAATTTCAACCGTTCAGTAGCTCTTGAGGATCAAGGATACAGAATTAAATGGAGAATGATGAAGTTAGATGACTTTTATAAAAAATATGTTGCAGGAATGTGCATTAGATTTTGACCTCTGTTTAAAAGAGGGTGGAGAGCCAGAACAGATTATGGTCGTGTTCCAAATTATTAGCTCCTTCATTAATATCACTTTGACCAAAGCGAAGAGTAAATCCCCCTTGGAAAGATGGTTTGATAGCACTTGCTTTGAAGCTCACCATCACTTGAGGAGGGCTTTAAAACAGAAACCTCAAAATAAAAATCTAGTGTCTAATATATAAGACTGTGGTGAATACACAACAAAAAAACCTCGAGAGAAAGCATGGGAGGACCTTCTAGGTGTGGGGTTATGATTAACAGCAGTAAGTTTTGGAGTATTTTTAATTGCCCTATATAATCAAACTGTAGGCCATCGCATTGTAAACCACATACCAGTGGATGATTGGGTGAAATATTTCAAAACTATTTATGAGTCTGCAGATTACATAGAGGGGAGTACCACTTTGCAGTCTCACTCGCAGGCCAGTTTCGCCTGGGAGGAGGTGAAAATAGCAGTGACAACATTAGCAAATAATAAAATGCCAGGCCATGATGGGGTTCCATGTGACTTTTATAAAGAAAACCTGGACCAATGGGCTCCTTTATTAACCATTCATCTTGATACCGTGGTCAAAACTACACTTCTGTCGATAATAGTACCAGTGTTCAGAAGGGCTGTAGGGATGATCCTTTCTGGTATCACCCTATTTTCCTGGTGGATACAGAAGTGAAGATCCTGGGCCAGGTGATTCTAAACCAACAGGAAACCAATGTGGGATCACACTGCTTCACCTCCCAGCAGGTTCGCCCCTGAGCATTGTGGTCAATGCAGTTCACCAAGCGTGTGTGCTTGCAGAATTGTCTCGAGTAATTACAAAGTTGTACTGGCCATCTCTATACACGTGTTTCTGGATCATTATCCGTCGTCAGTAGAGATTAGGAACAAATATTTGGGGTTGCTGAGCAGGCTGCCAAAGTATTCTCAGGTCACAGTACCTCTCAAGGCGCGCAGGTGCCTCTCCACGAGCTCGTCAGCTCAGCCGGCTCGAGGGAGCCTTTTAAACAGGAAACCAATGTGGGATCACACTGCTTCACCTCCCAGCAGGTTCGCCCCTGAGCATTGTGGTCAATGCAGTTCACCAAGCGTGTGTGCTTGCAGAATTGTCTCGAGTAATTACAAAGTTGTACTGGCCATCTCTATACACGTGTTTCTGGATCATTATCCGTCGTCAGTAGAGATTAGGCATCAAATATTTGGGGTTGCTGAGCAGGCTGCCAAAGTATTCTCAAGTCACAGTACCTCTCAAGGCGCGCAGGTGCCTCTCCACGAGCTCGTCAGCTCAGCCAGCTCGAGGGAGCTTTTTAAACAGGAAACTAATGTGGGATCACACTGCTTCACCTCCCAGCAGGTTCGCCCCTGAGCATTGTGGTCAATGCAGTTCACCAAGCGTGTGTGCTTGCAGAATTGTCTCGAGTAATTACAAAGGACGGTCAAGCATGGATTAAATGTCAACGATGAGTTCCATCACTTTATATGAAAGGGTGAGACATTGCATATGCAATGGGATGAATCAATTTCTCTTTCTATACTGATACCCATCTGCTTATTTAGAATGTGACTTATCATGGCAGATGAGTTGATGATATACACTATTTATAACTTTATCAGTCATTTATTTCAATATCTGCTTTCTTGAATCTCCATGTATGATAAGGCCATACAATACGATTGTTGTCTACACATGTGTAGTAAACGAACTTGCTTTATTCTCATATATAATGTAGAAGAAAGCGAAACATGTAGACATATTGCAATTATGATGGACAGTTAATTTCCATGTAAGGTCTGTATGTTTTGACACCATTTTTGTTGTATTACCATGTAGGAATAGACATTGCGAAACAATTGTGCGTTAAAACATGTGTATTATGATCAAATATGAATATGCATTGTAGAGAAAACAGTGCATTTTATTTGGGTATGTGAACATGGTGGAATTCAGAGATCAATGAGGTGTAGTTTGAGAATTAACTGTAGATGATCAGATATGGCATGAGGGGTTGCTATATTGTGCTGAAGATTAATCAGCAAATTGACTGTCTCAAAATGCTGATTGTTTAGGCCGATTTGGTCAAATTCTGTTCGGGCTATGGTTCTTATTTATTTAGATATTTGATGAAGTCCGTAATACAGTATATATTTGACCTCTGATCAACAATTGTGGATGAGAATGAGCCCTCATATAAATAACGATATGGTGGATTACCTAAAATATATTGGAACATCTTCGTTTCTTTTCACCGTTCAGTAATGGCTGCCATGCTAAAGGCTCACACAACTATTGACCGTTCCAAAATGGCGATTGCTCAGGTTGATCGGGTCAAACTATGTTCGGGTCTCAGTTTCTATCTACGTAGTTGGATGGAGTCTGTCATATAAAATATCTTCTAACCTCGATCAACAATTGAGGATGAGAATAAGCCCTTAAATAAGCAACGACACGAAGGAGTACCCGCAATATATTGGAACACTTTCGGCTATTTTACCATTCAGTAATGGCCGCCATATTGAAGGCTCACATAACCGGCTCTTTGAGGCTCTTGTTTGTTTTTACACAATCAGGTGTCACATATTTATAATATAAAAACACCCGCCAAAAGTTACTCGGTTTCTCTTTTTCGAAACTGACCTGTACGGACTTGATCGGCCACCATGCCGCTTTTTTGGGTGAGTGCTATATAGATAGAGATATTGCAGAAATTTGTGTTTAAAAGGTATAGACAAGTGAAAGTGAGTCCATGTCTGTATTTCAGATGTGAGGACGTTCGTGAACAGCCAATTTAAGTATACGCATAAGAACCGGCTTGACATATCTGGCGTTGCATTATATTAAGCTGATGGTGAGTCACATATGCACCGTGATTGTTTATATATACTGTATTGCGCCATTATGGAATGTCACAGAACTTACTTTAGCAAAATCGATAGATCTTCGCAGTGAAATGTATACTGAACTGTGGGGCCTTTTAATTGGCCTTTGTTTTGGCGATATTTGTCGTATGCTCTTTTTTCTACACTTTGATTGGGTTTTTTTTTTGTTTTTTTTTAATATAAAAAAGAAAAAACAATTATGTTTCTCTCTATGTTGCGGTTACGCCATGCTCTCTAAACAAGCATCCATATATGTTGTATTGCAACATTATGGAATGCAAGGAACCTTGATTTAGCAGAAGTTGTAGAGTTTAGCGGCGTAATGGTTTCTAGACCATGGGCTCGGTAACTGGCTGCTTCTCTGATGGTATCCCCTTTATGTCTTTTCGTTCGTTTTCTTCATGTTTTTCCATAAAATAAACATGTCTCACTTCGTATTGCTTTCATGTTCGATTATCCAAATGAATAGGTGTGTTTTGGTATGCAATCGATGGCTTTGTGATCAGTGGCTTTTTAAAATTGTAATATCGATTAATTGGAAATGCTCTGGGACAGCAGACAATGACATAAGGAAAGGCATAATGAAAGGCCTAATTTTTTGTGCCTATGCAATATAGTGCTGGGGTTCTCTTTCTCGAACTGGGTTTTTGTTTCTCAGGATAAACATGGGGTGCTTCATGTTTTCTTGGGTAACCTATTGCACTTATGAGTATTTTGGAATGTATCGATGAATGTGCTAACTTAACATGATAAAGCTGTTAATTATCATGTTGTGTTGTCTGCACTCGTAATATAAGAAATTTTGTATTCCCTCGTTCAGGTTGAAAAATCAATACTGACCTTCATAATCGTCTTCTTGTCCTACTCCTGATATAAGAGTGGAGTTTTAATTACTTTTCTGTTACCTTGCCAAATATCAGGTGAGCGTTCAAAGGACTGTTGTAGATAACTTTCGATATACCTTGTTATTGTGGATGGATATATTTTAGCAAATTCAACATTGGTTGATATATCTCCTCTAGGGCTAAAGGTGTTACTTGGACCTCACATTTGAATATTTATTTGATTCGTGTTTTCACTGCCAAGTTACTATTGCGGTGAGTGCAGCATAAGACTTTTAGGTATAATGCTTATTGATTTAAGTGATCATTATTCTGTCACTTTTAGGTATTATGCATTGTTAAGTTATTACTTAGATCCTGATACTAAGACTTTATCTCAAGACATATCTAATGCGTTTGCTTTGAGATTGATCATGATTCAATGTAATTAAAGATATATGTATACATTTAGAATAATATACTATTCCCTTTACACTTGGGGCAATACTCTCATTTGTTAAATTATAATTCCCTGTTTCAATAGGAATATGCTGTTTCTGCTTCTCTTATTTTCTTTCTTCTTCCCATGTCTTTTTTAATGAATATAGGCGCTATACTTGATAAAAAATGAATATTGATTGTATCGATTTCTGAAAATGGCATAACATTAACAAGTGTATGATGTTGGCTTAAATTTTAATGGATTTGTATATTCTCTCATATGTGTACATGATTGTTTTTTTTAAATGTTCGTATATATGTGTTTTTTCTATAGCCCTGAAGAAGTCTCTGTGTGAGACGAAACGCGTTGGCTATGGCTTTGTGGATTTTAATGAAAACACAATAAAGAACAGTTTTATACAAGAAAAGATCGCATCTACAAATCGGAATTTTCTTTGTGTACACATTGTCTAATACATTATGATATACGTATCTATGGGGTGCTGAACCTAATGTGTTATGTTTTAAGGGAATCTTTTCTCTATTTAGGAGTGTAAAGGGGAGTGCTCCTAGGTTCTTTGCACTCAGCAATAATAGGAATTAATTGCTACATTTTCATAAAAAACTTTGCTGTCAAGTGCGGTATGTTATAGCCTCTTCCCCTTTTCTGGTTTGTGTAACGTGTATAGAGATGGCCAGTACAACTTTGTAATTACTCGAGACAATTCTGCAAGCACACACGCTTGGTGAACTGCATTGACCACAATGCTCAGGGGCGAACCTGCTGGGAGGTGAAGCAGTGTGATCCCACATTGGTTTCCCGTTTAAAAGGCTCCCTCGAGCCGGCTGAGCTGACGAGCTCGTGGAGAGGCACCTGCGCGCCTTGAGAGGTACTGTGACCTGAGAATACTTTGGCAGCCTGCTCAGCAACCCCAAATATTTGATGCCTAATCTCTACTGATGACGGACAATGATCCAGAAACACGTGTATAGAGATGGCCAGGACAACTTTGTAATTACTCCAATCAATTCTGCAAGCACACACGCTTGGTGAACTGCATTGACCACAATGCTCAGGGGCGAACCTGCTGGGAGGTGAAGCAGTGTGATCCCACATTGGTTTCCTGTTTAAAAGGCTCCCTTGAGCCGGCTGAGCTGACGAGCTCATGGAGAGGCACCTGCGCGCCTTGAGAGGTACTGTGACCTGAGAATACTTTGGCAGCCTGCTCAGCAACCCCAAATGTTTGATGCCTAATCTCTACTGATGACGGATAATGATCCAGAAACACGTATATAGAGATGGCCAGTACAACTTTGTAATTACTCGAGACAATTCTGCAAGCACACACGCTTGGTGAACTGCATTGACCACAATGCTCAGGGGCGAACCTGCTGGGAGGTGAAGCAGTGTGATCCCACATTGGTTTCCTGTTTAAAAGGCTCCTTCGAGCCGGCTGAGCTGACGAGCTCGTGGACAGGCACCTGCGCGCCTTGAGAGGTACTGTGACCTGAGAATACTTTGGCAGCCTGCTCAGCAACCCCAAATATTTGATGCCTAATCTCTACTGACGACGGATAATGATCCAGAAACACGTGTATAGAGATGGCCAGTACAACTTTGTAATTACTCGAGACAATTCTGCAAGCACACATGCTTGGTGAACTGCATTGACCACAATGCTCAGGGGCGAACCTGCTGGGAGGTGAAGCAGTGTGATCCCACATTGGTTTCCTGTTTAAAAGGCTCCCTCGTGCCGGCTGAGCTGACGAGCTCGCGGAGAGGCACCTGCGTGCCTTGAGAGGTACTGTGACCTGAGAATACTTTGGCAGCCTGCTCAACAACCCCAAATATTTGATGCCTAATCTCTACTGACGACGGATAATGATCCAGAAACACGTGTATAGAGATGGCCAGTACAACTTTGTAATTACTCGAGACAATTCTGCAAGCACACACGCTTGGTGAACTGCATTGACCACAATGCTCAGGGGCGAACCTGCTGGGAGGTGAAGCAGTGTGATCCCACATTGGTTTCCTGTTTAAAAGGCTCCCTCGAGCCGGCTGAGCTGACGAGCTCGTGGAGAGGCACCTGCGCGCCTTGAGAGGTACTGTGACCTGAGAATACTTTGGCAGCCTGCTCAGCAACCCCAAATATTTGATGCCTAATCTCTACTGATGACGGACAATGATCCAGAAAAACGTGTATAGAGATGGCCAGTACAACTTTGTAATTACTCCAATCAATTCTGCAAGCACACACGCTTGGTGAACTGCATTGACCACAATGCTCAGGGGCGAACCTGCTGGGAGGTGAAGCAGTGTGATCCCACATTGGTTTCCTGTTTAAAAGACTCCCTCGAACAGGCTGAGCTGAAGAGCTCGTGGAGAGGCACCTGGGCGCCTTGAGAGGTACTGTGACCTGAGAATACTTTGGCAGCCTGCTCAGCAACCCCAAATATTTGATGCCTAATCTCTACTGACGACGGATAATGATCCAGAAACACGTGTATAGAGATGGCCAGTACAACTTTGTAATTACTCGAGACAATTCTGCAAGCACACACGCTTGGTGAACTGCATTGACCACAATGCTCAGGGGCGAACCTGCTGGGAGGTGAAGCAGTGTGATCCCACATTGGTTTCCTGTTTAAAAGGCTCCCTCGAGCTGGCTGAGCTGACGAGCTCGTGCAGAGGCACCTGCGCGCCTTGAGAGGTACTGTGACCTGAGAATACTTTGGCAGCCTGCTCAGCAACCCCAAATATTTGATGCCTAATCTCTACTGACGACGGATAATGATCCAGAAACACGTGTATAGAGATGGCCAGTACAACTTTGTAATTACTCGAGACAATTCTGCAAGCACACACGCTTGGTGAACTGCATTGACCACAATGCTCAGGGGCGAACCTGCTGGGAGGTGAAGCAGTGTGATCCCACATTGGTTTCCTGTTTAAAAGGCTCCCTCGAGCCGGATGAGCTGACGAGCACGTGGAGAGGCACCTGCGCGCCTTGAGAGGTACTGTGACCTGAGAATACTTTGGCAGCCTGCTCAGCAACCCCAAATATTTGATGCCTAATCTCTACTGACGACGGATAATGATCCAGAAACACGTGTATAGAGATGGCCAATACAACTTTGTAATTACTCGAGACAATTCTGCAAGCACACATGCTTGGTGAACTGCATTGACCACAATGCTCAGGGGCGAGCCTGCCGGGAGGTGAAGCAGTGTGATCCCACATTGGTTTCCTGTTTAAAAGGCTCCCTCGAGCCGGCTGAGCTGACGAGCTCGTGGAGCGGCACCTGCATGCCTTGAGAGGTACTGTGACCTGAGAATACTTTGGCAGCCTGCTCAGCAACCCCAAATATTTGATGCCTAATCTCTACTGATGACGGATAATGATCCAGAAACACGTGTATAGAGATGGCCAGTACAACTTTGTAATTACTCGAGACAATACTGCAAGCACACACGCTTGGTGAACTGCATTGACCACAATGCTCAGGGGCGAACCTGCTGGGAGGTGAAGCAGTGTGATCCCACATTGGTTTCCTGTTTAAAAGACTCCCTCAAACAGGCTGAGCTGAAGAGCTCGTGGAGAGGCACCTGCGCGCCTTGAGAGGTACTGTGACCTGAGAATACTTTGGCAGCCTGCTCAGCAACCCCAAATATTTGATGCCTAATCTCTACTGACGACGGATAATGATCCAGAAACACGTGTATAGAGATGGCCAGTACAACTTTGTAATTACTCAAGACAATTCTGCAAGCACACACGCTTGGTGAACTGCATTGACCACAATGCTCAGGGGCGAACCTGCTGGGAGGTGAAGCAGTGTGATCCCACATTGGTTTCCTGTTTAAAAGGCTCCCTCGAGCTGGCTGAGCTGACGAGCTCGTGGAGAGGCACCTGCGCGCCTTGAGAGGTACTGTGACCTGAGAATACTTTGGCAGCATGCTCAGCAACCCCAAATATTTGATGCCTAATCTCTACTGACGACGGATAATGATCCAGAAACACGTGTATAGAGATGGCCCGTACAACTTTGTAATTACTCGAGACAATTCTGCAAGCACACACGCTTGGTGAACTGCATTGACCACAATGCTCAGGGGCGAACCTGCTGGGAGGTGAAGCAGTGTGATCCCACATTGGTGTCCTGTTTAAAAGGCTCCTCGAGCCGGATGAGCTGACGAGCTCGTGGAGAGGCACCTGCGTGCCTTGAGAGGTACTGTGACCTGAGAATACTTTGGCAGCCTGCTCAGCAACCCCAAATATTTGATGCCTAATCTCTACTGACGACAGATAATGATCCAGAAACACGTGTATAGAGATGGCCAGTACAACTTTGTAATTACTCGAGACAATTCTGAAAGCACACATGCTTGGTGAACTGCATTGACCACAATCCTCAGGGGCGAACCTGCTGGGAGGTGAAGCAGTGTGATCCCACATTGGTTTCCTGTTTAAAAGGCTCCCTCGAGCCGGCTGAGCTGACGAGCTCATGGAGAGGCACCTGCGTGCCTTGAGAGGTACTGTGACCTGAGAATACTTTGGCAGCCTGCTCAGCAACCCCAAATATTTGATGCCTAATCTCTACTGACGACGGATAATGATCCAGAAACACGTGTATAGAGATGGCCAGTACAACTTTGTAATTACTCTAGACAATTCTGCAAGCACACACGCTTGGTGAACTGCATTGACCACAATGCTCAGGGGCGAACCTGCTGGGAGGTGAAGCAGTGTGATCCCACATTGGTTTCCTGTTTAAAAGGCTCCCTCGAGCTGGCTGAGCTGACGAGCTCGTGGAGAGGTACCTGCGCGCCTTGAGAGGTACTGTGACCTGAGAATACTTTGGCAGCCTGCTCAGCAACCCCAAATATTTGATGCCTAATCTCTACTGACGACGGATAATGATCCAGAAACACGTGTATAGAGATGGCCAGTACAACTTTGTAATTACTCGAGACAATTCTGCAAGCACACACGCTTGGTGAACTGCATTGACCACAATGCTCAGGGGCGAACCTGCTGGGAGGTGAAGCAGTGTGATCCCACATTGGTTTCCAGTTTAAAAGGCTCCCTCGAGCCGGATGAGCTGACGAGCTCGTGGAGAGGCACCTGCGCGCCTTGAGAGGTACTGTGACCTGAGAATACTTTGGCAGCCTGCTCAGCAACCCCAAATATTTGATGCCTAATCTCTACTGATGACGGATAATGATCCAGAAACACGTGTATAGAGATGGCCAGTACAACTTTGTAATTACTCGAGACAATTCTGCAAGCACACACGCTTGGTGAACTGCATTGACCACAATGCTCAGGGGCGAACCTGCTGGGAGGTGAAGCAGTGTGATCCCACATTGGTTTCCCGTTTAAAAGGCTCCCTCGAGCCGGCTGAGCTGACGAGCTCGTGGAGAGGCACCTGCGCGCCTTGAGAGGTACTGTGACCTGAGAATACTTTGGCAGCCTGCTCAGCAACCCCAAATATTTGATGCCTAATCTCTACTGATGACGGACAATGATCCAGAAACACGTGTATAGAGATGGCCAGGACAACTTTGTAATTACTCCAATCAATTCTGCAAGCACACACGCTTGGTGAACTGCATTGACCACAATGCTCAGGGGCGAACCTGCTGGGAGGTGAAGCAGTGTGATCCCACATTGGTTTCCTGTTTAAAAGGCTCCCTTGAGCCGGCTGAGCTGACGAGCTCATGGAGAGGCACCTGCGCGCCTTGAGAGGTACTGTGACCTGAGAATACTTTGGCAGCCTGCTCAGCAACCCCAAATGTTTGATGCCTAATCTCTACTGACGACGGATAATGATCCAGAAACACGTATATAGAGATGGCCAGTACAACTTTGTAATTACTCGAGACAATTCTGCAAGCACACACGCTTGGTGAACTGCATTGACCACAATGCTCAGGGGCGAACCTGCTGGGAGGTGAAGCAGTGTGATCCCACATTGGTTTCCTGTTTAAAAGGCTCCTTCGAGCCGGCTGAGCTGACGAGCTCGTGGACAGGCACCTGCGCGCCTTGAGAGGTACTGTGACCTGAGAATACTTTGGCAGCCTGCTCAGCAACCCCAAATATTTGATGCCTAATCTCTACTGACGACGGATAATGATCCAGAAACACGTGTATAGAGATGGCCAGTACAACTTTGTAATTACTCGAGACAATTCTGCAAGCACACATGCTTGGTGAACTGCATTGACCACAATGCTCAGGGGCGAACCTGCTGGGAGGTGAAGCAGTGTGATCCCACATAGGTTTCCTGTTTAAAAGGCTCCCTCGTGCCGGCTGAGCTGACGAGCTCGCGGAGAGGCACCTGCGTGCCTTGAGAGGTACTGTGACCTGAGAATACTTTGGCAGCCTGCTCAACAACCCCAAATATTTGATGCCTAATCTCTACTGACGACGGATAATGATCCAGAAACACGTGTATAGAGATGGCCAGTACAACTTTGTAATTACTCGAGACAATTCTGCAAGCACACACGCTTGGTGAACTGCATTGACCACAATGCTCAGGGGCGAACCTGCTGGGAGGTGAAGCAGTGTGATCCCACATTGGTTTCCTGTTTAAAAGGCTCCCTCGAGCCGGCTGAGCTGACGAGCTCGTGGAGAGGCACCTGCGCGCCTTGAGAGGTACTGTGACCTGAGAATACTTTGGCAGCCTGCTCAGCAACCCCAAATATTTGATGCCTAATCTCTACTGATGACGGACAATGATCCAGAAAAACGTGTATAGAGATGGCCAGTACAACTTTGTAATTACTCCAATCAATTCTGCAAGCACACACGCTTGGTGAACTGCATTGACCACAATGCTCAGGGGCGAACCTGCTGGGAGGTGAAGCAGTGTGATCCCACATTGGTTTCCTGTTTAAAAGACTCCCTCGAACAGGCTGAGCTGAAGAGCTCGTGGAGAGGCACCTGGGCGCCTTGAGAGGTACTGTGACCTGAGAATACTTTGGCAGCCTGCTCAGCAACCCCAAATATTTGATGCCTAATCTCTACTGACGACGGATAATGATCCAGAAACACGTGTATAGAGATGGCCAGTACAACTTTGTAATTACTCGAGACAATTCTGCAAGCACACACGCTTGGTGAACTGCATTGACCACAATGCTCAGGGGCGAACCTGCTGGGAGGTGAAGCAGTGTGATCCCACATTGGTTTCCTGTTTAAAAGGCTCCCTCGAGCTGGCTGAGCTGACGAGCTCGTGCAGAGGCACCTGCGCGCCTTGAGAGGTACTGTGACCTGAGAATACTTTGGCAGCCTGCTCAGCAACCCCAAATATTTGATGCCTAATCTCTACTGACGACGGATAATGATCCAGAAACACGTGTATAGAGATGGCCAGTACAACTTTGTAATTACTCGAGACAATTCTGCAAGCACACACGCTTGGTGAACTGCATTGACCACAATGCTCAGGGGCGAACCTGCTGGGAGGTGAAGCAGTGTGATCCCACATTGGTTTCCTGTTTAAAAGGCTCCCTCGAGCCGGATGAGCTGACGAGCACGTGGAGAGGCACCTGCGCGCCTTGAGAGGTACTGTGACCTGAGAATACTTTGGCAGCCTGCTCAGCAACCCCAAATATTTGATGCCTAATCTCTACTGACGATGGATAATGATCCAGAAACACGTGTATAGAGATGGCCAATACAACTTTGTAATTACTCGAGACAATTCTGCAAGCACACATGCTTGGTGAACTGCATTGACCACAATGCTCAGGGGCGAGCCTGCCGGGAGGTGAAGCAGTGTGATCCCACATTGGTTTCCTGTTTAAAAGGCTCCCTCGAGCCGGCTGAGCTGACGAGCTCGTGGAGCGGCACCTGCATGCCTTGAGAGGTACTGTGACCTGAGAATACTTTGGCAGCCTGCTCAGCAACCCCAAATATTTGATGCCTAATCTCTACTGACGACGGATAATGATCCAGAAACACGTGTATAGAGATGGCCAGTACAACTTTGTAATTACTCGAGACAATACTGCAAGCACACACGCTTGGTGAACTGCATTGACCACAATGCTCAGGGGCGAACCTGCTGGGAGGTGAAGCAGTGTGATCCCACATTGGTTTCCTGTTTAAGAGGCTCCCTCGAGCCGGCTGAGCTGACGAGCTCGTGGAGAGGCACCTGCGCGCCTTGAGAGGTACTGTGACCTGAGAATACTTTGGCAGCCTGCTCAGCAACCCCAAATATTTGAAGTCTAATCTCTACTGACGACGGACAATGATCCAGAAACACGTGTATAGAGATGGCCAGTACAACTTTGTAATTACTCGAGACAATTCTGCAAGCACACACGCTTGGTGAACTGCATTGACCACAATGCTCAGGGGCGAACCTGCTGGGAGCTGAAGCAGTGTGATCCCACATTGGTTTACTGTTTAAAAGACTCCCTCAAACAGGCTGAGCTGAAGAGCTCGTGGAGAGGCACCTGCGCGCCTTGAGAGGTACTGTGACCTGAGAATACTTTGGCAGCCTGCTCAGCAACCCCAAATATTTGATGCCTAATCTCTACTGACGACGGATAATGATCCAGAAACACGTGTATAGAGATGGCCAGTACAACTTTGTAATTACTCAAGACAATTCTGCAAGCACACACGCTTGGTGAACTGCATTGACCACAATGCTCAGGGGCGAACCTGCTGGGAGGTGAAGCAGTGTGATCCCACATTGGTTTCCTGTTTAAAAGGCTCCCTCGAGCTGGCTGAGCTGACGAGCTCGTGGAGAGGCACCTGCGCGCCTTGAGAGGTACTGTGACCTGAGAATACTTTGGCAGCATGCTCAGCAACCCCAAATATTTGATGCCTAATCTCTACTGACGACGGATAATGATCCAGAAACACGTGTATAGAGATGGCCCGTACAACTTTGTAATTACTCGAGACAATTCTGCAAGCACACACGCTTGGTGAACTGCATTGACCACAATGCTCAGGGGCGAACCTGCTGGGAGGTGAAGCAGTGTGATCCCACATTGGTGTCCTGTTTAAAAGGCTCCCTCGAGCCGGATGAGCTGACGAGCTCGTGGAGAGGCACCTGCGTGCCTTGAGAGGTACTGTGACATGAGAATACTTTGGCAGCCTGCTCAGCAACCCCAAATATTTGATGCCTAATCTCTACTGACGACAGATAATGATCCAGAAACACGTGTATAGAGATGGCCAGTACAACTTTGTAATTACTCGAGACAATTCTGAAAGCACACATGCTTGGTGAACTGCATTGACCACAATCCTCAGGGGCGAACCTGCTGGGAGGTGAAGCAGTGTGATCCCACATTGGTTTCCTGTTTAAAAGGCTCCCTCGAGCCGGCTGAGCTGACGAGCTCATGGAGAGGCACCTGCGTGCCTTGAGAGGTACTGTGACCTGAGAATACTTTGGCAGCCTGCTCAGCAACCCCAAATATTTGATGCCTAATCTCTACTGACGACGGATAATGATCCAGAAACACGTGTATAGAGATGGCCAGTACAACTTTGTAATTACTCTAGACAATTCTGCAAGCACACACGCTTGGTGAACTGCATTGACCACAATGCTCAGGGGCGAACCTGCTGGGAGGTGAAGCAGTGTGATCCCACATTGGTTTCCTGTTTAAAAGGCTCCCTCGAGCTGGCTGAGCTGACGAGCTCGTGGAGAGGTACCTGCGCGCCTTGAGAGGTACTGTGACCTGAGAATACTTTGGCAGCCTGCTCAGCAACCCCAAATATTTGATGCCTAATCTCTACTGACGACGGATAATGATCCAGAAACACGTGTATAGAGATGGCCAGTACAACTTTGTAATTACTCGAGACAATTCTGCAAGCACACACGCTTGGTGAACTGCATTGACCACAATGCTCAGGGGCGAACCTGCTGGGAGGTGAAGCAGTGTGATCCCACATTGGTTTCAGTTTAAAAGGCTCCCTCGAGCCGGATGAGCTGACGAGCTCGTGGAGAGGCACCTGCGCGCCTTGAGAGGTACTGTGACCTGAGAATACTTTGGCAGCCTGCTCAGCAACCCCAAATATTTGATGCCTAATCTCTACTGATGACGGATAATGATCCAGAAACACGTGTATAGAGATGGCCAGTACAACTTTGTAATTACTCGAGACAATTCTGCAAGCACACACGCTTGGTGAACTGCATTGACCACAATGCTCAGGGGCGAACCTGCTGGGAGGTGAAGCAGTGTGATCCCACATTGGTTTCCTGTTTAACAGGCTCCCTCGAGCCGGCTGAACTGACGAGCTCGTGGAGAGGCACCTGCGCGCCTTGAGAGGTACTGTGACCTGAGAATACTTTGGTAGCCTGCTCAGCAACCCCAAATATTTGATGCCTAATCTCTACTGACGACGGATAATGATCCAGAAACACGTGTATAGAGAGGGCCAGTACAACTTTGTAATTACTCGAGACAATTCTGCAAGCACACACGCTTGGTGAACTGCATTGACCACAATGCTCAGGGGCGAACCTGCTGGGAGGTGAAGCAGTGTGATCCCACATTGGTTTCCTGTTTAAAAGGCTCCCTCGAGCCGGCTGAGCTGACGAGCTCATGGATAGGCACCTGCGCGCCTTGAGAGGTACTGTGACCTGAGAATACTTTGGCAGCCTGCTCAGCAACCCCAAATATTTGATGCCTAATCTCTACTGATGACGTATAATGATCCAGAAACACGTGTATAGAGATGGCCAGTACAACTTTGTAATTACTCGAGACAATTCTGCAAGCACACACGCTTGGTGAACTGCATTGACCACAATGCTCAGGGGCGAACCTGCTGGGAGGTGAAGCAGTGTGATCCCACATTGGTTTCCTGTTTAAAAGGCTCCCTCGAGCCGGCTGAGCTGACGAGCTCGTGGAGAGGCACCTGCGCGCCTTGAGAGGTACTGTGACCTGAGAATACTTTGGCAGCCTGCTCAGCAACCCCAAATATTTGATGCCTAATCTCTACTGATGACGGATAATGATCCAGAAACACGTGTATAGGGATGGCCAGTACAACTTTGTAATTACTCGAGACAATTCTGCAAGCACACACGCTTGGTGAACTGCATTGACCACAATGCTCAGGGGCGAACCTGCTGGGAGGTGAAGCAGTGTGATCCCGCATTGGTTTCCTGTTTAAAAGGCTCCCTCGAGCCGGCTGAGCTGACGAGCTCGTGGAGAGGCACCTGCGCGCCTTGAGAGGTACTGTGACCTGAGAATACTTTGGCAGCCTGCTCAGCAACCCCAAATATTTGATGCCTAATCTCTACTGATGACGGATAATGATCCAGAAATACGTATATAGAGATGGCCAGTACAACTTTGTAATTACTCAAGACAATTCTGCAAGCACACACGCTTGGTGAACTGCATTGACCACAATGCTCAGGGGTGAACCTGCTGGGAGGTGAAGCAGTGTGATCCCACATTGGTTTCCTGTTTAAAGGGCTCCCTCGAGCCGGCTGAGCTGACGAGCTCGTGTAGAGGCACCTGCGCGCCTTGAGAGGTACTGTGACCTGAGAAAACTTTGGCAGCCTGCTCAGGAACCCCAAATATTTGATGCCTAATCTCTACTGACGACGGATAATGATCCAGAAACACGTGTATAGAGATGGCCAGTACAACTTTGTAATTACTCGAGACAATTCTGCAAGCACACACGCTTGGTCAACTGCATTGACCACAATGCTCAGGGGCGAACCTGCTGGGAGGTGAAGCAGTGTGATCCCACATTGGTTTCCTGTTTAAAAGGCTCCCTCGAGCCGGCTGAGCTGACGAGCTCGTGGAGAGGCACCTGCGCGCCTTGAGCAGACCCTCCAGGATTTCGCGATTTCGCGGTTTGCCGCGAAATCGGCACTTTTGTAAAAATGCCGCGATTTTTACAAAAGTGCCCGCGAAATCGGCACTTTTGTAAAAATGCCTCAATTTTTACAAAAAAGTGCCCGCGAAATCGGCAATGCGCACAATTAGACAGTAGCTGCTGGTGACTAAGTTTCATGGGGAGACTCTTCTTCCACATTTTAAGAGGGTGCCTTTATCATAGCAAACTCGGGCAGAAAGAGGACATCTTGGGAGCTAAACCCAGTGAAGGAACTGGTATGGTAATGGCAACATGACAAATGTAGGTGGCAGGCGAGAGAAGGGCAGGCGGCAAGCTTCCTGGTAACAGAGTTGGCACAAGTAAGGGCCAGGAGGACGAAAGGTGTTGGGCATCATGGCACAAAAGGCAGCACAAGAAGATGAGATGAGGACAAAGGCAGGAAGGAGTGGGATGGCAGCGAGCACCTTAGGGCAGAACCTGGTGCGAGAGGAGGACATTTTCCAGGCATCAAGTGAAGTGACGAGGTAAGACCAGGATATGAGTTGATGAGGTGGCAACTGGATAAAAGCAGGGAGTAGAGGAAAAGTAAACAGGAAGGGACCATCTTGAGGGCAGAATGGGATACAGGCAGGTAATTAATGGGCAGCAAGGTGATGGGTACCCATGGAGACAAGGGACCAGAACAGGACACTTAGCGGGCAGGCAGTGAACCCAATGGGGCAGATCAGGTGAAAAGAAGTCACACTCTGGAAACTGTCAGGCAGCAAGGAAGTGGTGGAGAGAGGACAGAGCAGCAGCAAAATCCATCCATACATGTCCTGTGTAAATGTCTGTCACCCTAGCAGAATAGTAAAAAAACAAGCATTTGCAATGCAATCAGTCTCGCATTTACGCGAGTTTGAGCTATTGGCATTGTAAATGACAATGCCTTTTATTTATGTTTTGGTTTTTAAAACATAAATAAATGGCATTGTCATTACAATGACAATAGCTTGAACAGCGACGTAAATGCGAGTCCTGTTACATTGCAAATGTTATAACGTTGTGCCCCCCCGCCCCCTTCACCCGTGAAACCATAAACGGTCGGAGCCCTAGCCAGACCCTCCAGGATTTCGCGATTTGCCTTGAAGTATTACACAGTTGTATAGTGCCTTTATTATGAGTTTCTCCTCTGCTGCTCCTAAGTGGATTCCACAGGTCATATACTGTGACTGGTTGCATAATTTCAATTTCTTTGGGTATCTCCCTGTCCTTCCAATCTGGACCCCCAGAGTATACACTAAGGTAGGTTCTAGAATGCCATTTCCTATGGGATGCTACCAGGCCATCTTTGATGGGCTTCTCAGAACCTATACTAAAGCAAATGGAGGATTGCATTTCCAAGGGATAACAGCCTTCACCTGTGGGCTGCTTCCTCTGTTCCATATCCCAGGTTGCCTATTCAAAGTGGAATACTCTGCTAAAACAGTTTCCATTGATTTAAGGCTGAAAATGAATGATTATGAGTAAAATAAAGTGCCGCAAAAATGCCGCTAAATTTCCAAATTTGTGCCGCTAAATTTCCATATTTGTGCCGCTAAATTTGCTAATCCATGCCGCAATATCCTGGGGGGTCTGCTTGAGAGGTACTGTGACCTGAGAATACTTTGGCAGCCTGCTCAGCAACCCCAAATATTTGGTGCCTAATCTCTACTGACGACGGATAATGATCCAGAAACACGTGTATAGAGATGGCCAGTACAACTTTGTAATTACTCGAGACAATTCTGCAAGCACACACGCTTGGTGAACTGCATTGACCACAATGCTCAGGGGCGAACCTGCTGGGAGGTGAAGCAGTGTGATCCCACATTGGTTTCCTGTTTAAAAGGCTCCCTCGAGCCGGCTGAGCTGACGAGCTCATGGAGAGGCACCTGCGCGCCTTGAGAGGTACTGTGACCTGAGAACACTTTGGCAGCCTGCTCAGCAACCCCAAATATTTGATGCCTAATCTCTACTGACGACGGATAATGATCCAGAAACACGTGTATAGAGATGGCCAGCACAACTTTGTAATTACTCGAGACAATTCTGCAAGCACACACGCTTGGTGAACTGCATTGACCACAATGCTCAGGGGCGAACCTGCTGGGAGGTGAAGCAGTGTGATCCCACATTGGTTTCCTGTTTAAAAGGCTCCCTCGAGCCGGCTGAGCTGACGAGCTCATGGAGAGGCACCTGCGTGCCTTGAGAGGTACTGTGACCTGAGAATACTTTGGCAGCCTGCTCAGCAACCCCAAATATTTGATGCCTAATCTCTACTGACGACGGATAATGATCCAGAAACACGTGTATAGAGATGGCCAGTACAACTTTGTAATTACTCGAGACAATTCTGCAAGCACACACGCTTGGTGAACTGCATTGACCACAATGCTCAGGGGCGAACCTGCTGGGAGGTGAAGCAGTGTGATCCCACATTGGTTTCCTGTATAAAGGCTCCCTCGAGCCGGCTGAGCTGACGAGCTCGTGGAGAGGCACCTGCGCGCCTTGAGAGGTACTGTGACCTGAGAATACTTTGGCAGCCTGCTCAGCAACCCCAAATATTTGATGCCTAATCTCTACTGACGACGGATAATGATCCAGAAACACGTGTATAGAGATGGCCAGTACAACTTTGTAATTACTCGAGACAATTCTGCAAGCACACACGCTTGGTGAACTGCATTGACCACAATGCTCAGGGGCGAACCTGCTGGGAGGTGAAGCAGTGTGATCCCACATTGGTTTCCTGTTTAAAAGGCTCCCTCGAGCCGGCTGAGCTGACGAGCTCGTGGAGAGGCACCTGCGCACCTTGAGAGGTACTGTTACCTGAGAATACTTTGGCAGCCTTCTCAGCAACCCCAAATATTTGATGCCTAATCTCTACTGACGATGGATAATGATCCAGAAACACGTGTATAGAGATGGCCAGTACAACTTTGTAATTACTCGAGACAATTCTGCAAGCACACACGCTTGGTGAACTGCATTGACCACAATGCTCAGGGGCGAACCTGCTGGGAGGTGAAGCAGTGTGATCCCACATTGGTTTCCTGTTTAAAAGGCTCCCTCGAGCCGGCTGAGCTGACGAGCTCGTGGAGAGGCACCTGCGCGCCTTGAGAGGTACTGTGACCTGAGAATACTTTGGCAGCCTGCTCAGCAACCCCAAATATTTGATGCCTAATCTCTACTGACGACGGATAATGATCCAGAAACACGTGTATAGAGATGGCCAGTACAACTTTGTAATTACTCGACACAATTCTGCAAGCACACACGCTTGGTGAACTGCATTGACCACAATGCTCAGGGGCGAACCTGCTGGGAGGTGAAGCAGTGTGATCCCACATTGGTTTCCTGTTTAAAAGGCTCCCTCGAGCCGGCTGAGCTGACGAGTTTGTGGAGAGGCACCTGCGCGCCTTGAGAGGTACTGTGACCTGAGAATACTTTGGCAGCCTGCTCAGCAACCCCAAATATTTGATGCCTAATCTCTACTGACGACGGATAATGATACAGAAACACGTGTATAGAGATGGCCAGTACAACTTTGTAATTACTCGAGACAATTCTGTAAGCACACACGCTTGGTGAACTGCATTGACCACAATGCTCAGGGGCGAACCTGCTGGGAGGTGAAGCAGTGTGATCCCACATTGGTTTCCTGTTTAAAAGGCTCCCTCGAGCCGGCTGAGCTGACGAGCTCGTCGAGAGGCACCTGCGCGCCTTGAGAGGTACTGTGACCTGAGAATACTTTGGCAGCCTGCTCAGCAACCCCAAATATTTGATGCCTAATCTCTACTGACGACGGATAATGATACAGGAACACGTGTATAGAGATGGCCAGTACAACTTTGTAATTACTCGAGACAATTCTGTAAGCACACACGCTTGGTGAACTGCATTGACCACAATGCTCAGGGGCGAACCTGCTGGGAGGTGAAGCAGTGTGATCCCACATTGGTTTCCTGTTTAAAAGGCTCCCTCGAGCCGGCTGAGCTGACGAGCTCGTCGAGAGGCACCTGCGCGCCTTGAGAGGTACTGTGACCTGAGAATACTTTGGCAGCCTGCTCAGCAACCCCAAATATTTGATGCCTAATCTCTACTGACGACGGATAATGATCCAGAAACACGTGTATAGAGATGGCCAGTACAACTTTGTAATTACTCGAGACAATTCTGCAAGCACACACGCTTGGTGAACTGCATGGACCACAATGCTCAAGGGCGAACCTGCTGGGAGGTGAAGCAGTGTGATCCCACATTGGTTTCCTGATTCTAAACCAACCATGGGTCTGGGCTGGCTCCCAGCAAACAATTCCTGATATGCATTTTGGCTTTTCACCAGGGTGGGTACAGCTGAGCAGTCATTGAAGCTGTACCCGATTGTTTCAAAATGCACCAAGGCAATGAAGGGGGTTGTGCATTTGTGTTTAATGGACCTCAGATCAGCTTTTGACAAAGTGAACCGGGACAAGTACTGGGCAGTGCTGGGGTCCATGGGGGTTGAGGAGGACATTGTTTGTCACCCAGGAGGGGGCCTCGCCATTGCCCACAAGAGCACCCTCTGCCTCACCACCTCCAGCGAAACCTTCCCCTCCGCCGAACACCTGCACTTCCAGATCCAGACCACCCCCAAAGCCACACTCCGAGGAACCCTCATCTACAGACCCCATGGCCCCCGAACACCCTTCACCACCACCATCACCGACTTCATCGCACCCCATGCCATCACCTCAACAAACTACATACTCATTGGAGACCTGAACTTCCACCTCGACAACCCCAGCAACCCCCAATTCCACTATCCTTCGTGACAACCTCGCTAGCATCAGACTTAAACAACTCGTCAACACACCGGTCCACAGAGCAGGACACACCTTCGACCCCATCTTCGCGGCAGGAAACAGCGTCCAATTCAGCCACGCAACGCAGCCACCATGGACCGACCAACACTGCGTACACTTCACCATCAACAAACCCAAGGCACCCAAACCAGCCCCACGCCCACCTTGAAGGAACTGGAGCAAGGTTACCGACGAGCAACTTAACTCCACCCTCAACCGAGACAACCACACCTGGGCACCCGACGCAAACGACGCAGCCAGAGAACTCCACACCCGGATCTCCAACTGCACAGACGAGTTCACCCCGCTACGCAACCCCGACAGACAATGTCCCAGGAAAGCCGCCTGGTTCACCACCGCTCTCCAAGAAGCCAGACGCACCTGCAGACGCCTGGAGAAGAACTGGAGAAACACCAAGACAACCGAAAACCACACCACCTACAAGGACGCCATGACGGACTACCACAACCAGATCAGAGCCACCAAGAGGAACTTCATCCACAACAAAATCCTGGCCAACTCCACCAACTCCAAGGAACTTTTCAGTGTCAGTCAAGAATTCACCAACCCACGCAGCGAAGCCACAGACATCACCCCATCCCAAGACCTCTGCAACAAGTTTGGAACCTATTTCCACCTCAAGATCAAAAACCTCTACGACAACTTCATCGACCATCCACCAGGCGCCACAGATGGCCCCCCGCCCCACAGAAACACCAGCCAGCCCACCATCTCCAACTGGACACCGATCACAGCCGATGACACCGCCTCGACCATAAAAAGCATCCACTCTGGGGCCCCCACCGACCCCTGCCCCCCTCACATCTACCACAGAGCCCGCGGCCGCCATCGCACCCGAACTACAACACACCATCAACACCACCTTCAAAACAGGCACCTTCCAGATGACTGGAAGCGTGCAGAAGTCAGACCCCTGCTCAAGAAGCTCACAGCTGACCCCACCAACCTCAAGAACTATCGGCCCATCTCACTCCTCCCCTTCGCAGCCAAAGTTGCAGAGAAAACAGTCAACAGGAAACTGACACGATTCATTGAAGAGAACGCCGTCCTCGAGCCGTCCCAATCCGGATTCCGAAGGAACCACAGCACAGAGACCGCCCTACTCTCCGCCACAGACGACATCCACACCCTCCTGGACCAAGGCCACTCCGCAGCCCTCATCCTACTCGACCTATCAGCGGCCTTCGACACCGTCTCCCACTGCACACTAGTCGCCAGACTACACGATGCAGGCATACAAGGAACAGCCCTGGACTGGATCCGATCATTCCTCACCGGAAGAAGCCAAAGGATCAGACTCCCACCCTTCCTCTCCGACCCCACGAAAATCACCTGCGGAGTCCCACAGGGTTCATCATTGAGCTCCACCCTCTTCAACATCTACATGGCCCCCCTCACAACCATCGTCCGACAACACGGCCTCAACATCGTATCCTACGCCGACGACACCCAGCTCATCCTCTCCCTCACCAAAGACCCCACCACTGCCAAACTCAACTTCCAGAAAGGAATGCAAGACGTCGCAGTCTGGATGACCAACAGCTGCCTGAAGCTCAACGCCGAGAAGACAGAAGTCCTCGTCCTCGGTACTACCCCTTCTGCATGGGACAGCACCTGGTGGCCGACCGCTTTTGGAAGCCCACCTACCCTGTCAGACCACGCCAAGAACCTCGGCATCGTACTCGACTCATCACTCACCATGAACCGACAGGTCAACGCCGTCACCTCCAGCTGCTTCAACACCCTCTGCATCCTCCGCAAGACCTTCAAGTGGATCCCCCCTGAGTCAAGGAAAACAGTCACCCACGCACTCATCACCAGCAGACTGGACTATGGAAACGCACTCTACGCCGGCATCAACAAGTCCCTACTCCGCAAACTCCAGACAATACAGAACACCGCCGCCAGACTCGTCCTCGCATCCCCCGACACGAACACATCAGCCAACACCTACGAAGTCTCCACTGGCTCCCGTGGAGAAAAGAGTCACTTTCAAAATCCTCACTCACGCCTACAAATGCCTACACAACAACGGACCCAAATACCTCAACGACAGAATCAACTTCCACGTACCCAAAAGAAACCTCCGATCTTCCAACCTCGCACTGGCCGAAACCCGCGCATCCACAGAGCCAGAGCAGGCGGAAGATCCTTCTCTCACATTGCAGCCAAGACCTGGAATGAGCTACTGGCAGACATCAGATGCGCCCCCTCCTTGAACACCTTCAGGAAGATCCTCAAGACCTGGCTCTTCGGCTAAACAGATCTGCGGACCCCGCCCCCCCCCAGCGCCTTGAGACCCTCACGGGTAAGTAGCGCGCTTACAATTCCCTGATTGATTGATTGATTGATTGAGAGATCTGCACCGCTACCTCGCAGCATCTGTCAGACACGGGGTAGGTGGGGAGTGCACCAAGTTATTTAGCCTTAGGAAGGGGGTCGGCCAGGGGTGTATTCTGGGCCCCTTTTTGTTTATTCTACATATAAATTACATAGAGTGATTCTTGGTCAAAAGTGGTCAGGATGTGCCTCTTGTATGCAGGAGGGCCCTGGCAGCCCTTTTATATGCAGATGATGCCGTTCTAATCTCGAGAACGGCAGTCGGGCTGCAGAAAGTGTTGGATGCTTTTCCAGCTTTTATGGAGGGATTGGACCTTAACATGAATGTGCAAAAATCACAGATCATCGTGTTGGGCCTTAAGTAGACCAGAAAGAGAATATTTTGTGTAAATGTTCAGGAAGTTAGAAAGGTAAATTCTTTTACGTACTTAGGTTTATTATTTGATTTTGCTTCTTCATGGACACTTTTATTGAAAAAAACATGTCAGTTTTTGGAAGAACCACCCACTGTGTTTTTAATTTTACCAAAAGGGTAGGAGAGAAGTTCATTGAGGGAATGATTCAAAACTACAGAGCAAATTGCCTCTCTCTGGTTACTTATTGGGGTGGGATCTAGGGTTTCATCCCTGCCCCTCAAATTCAGACGGAAGAAAACAAATTCTTAAGGCAGCTCTTGTCTCTCCCTCAGTCAACCCCCACCTTTAAAGTTCATGAAGAGTTGGGCCTTGGGTACGTTTCTGACATTCTCCAGTCACACTCGTTGTTGTGGCTAGCCGTATGGTGCAAACCAGAGAGCAATTTGAATCGAGTAATATTGGAACATTGTCTGTCTTTAGAATACACTCTAGACATACCAAGGTTGTGATGCATTAAGGACAACTTCAATTTGCTGGGAAGGCCAAAGTTGTTTACCTCACCTGGTACAATCGTGAAGGCTGATCATATTTGGACAATGAATGCTTTCCTCACTCTGCGAAATATGGAGAGGGAGCAGCATGCTTTGCTTAAGCCTGCAGTGAGGCAATATATTCTAGTCAAAATGATATGCCCAATCATCACAGTTACTTACTGACCCATATCAGAATGAACACTATGCATCATTTAGTAGGCACCCATAGAGGATGGCTAAAGGTTTCCGATAGGCCCCCTTGTATCTGTGATAATAAATTAATTCAAGACACTTTGCACTTTATGATGGTGTGCCCTCAATTTAGCTATTTGCGCCACAAGTACATCTGCCCTTTGTTGAAAAATTTCCATTTTAACCACATTCAACCTGATTTTTAATATTTACAATTACTTCACTCACTTCAGGTATGTTACCACGTGGCTTGCTACTTCTCCAGGGCGGTAAGTGTGATGACGGAACTGGTTATACAATGAATTAGGTTATAAGAACTTGTGTCATATAACTGTTGTTTGCCTTATATGTCATATTAAATTGTATCTTTAGTCAATGTGTTCTGGCTGTTGATTTCATTTATGAATGTTGTATTTGCTAATGTACACAATGATTGCTGCCCTGTATATAGCTTATGTTCATCAATTTTGCACAACGCACTTTATCCGTGTTTATGATCTTGGATTATGCTGATTGAATGGAATATGAGTTGCAAACTGAGTTTTTTTTAACTAAGAAATTTGATTTGTACTTCAGTTTTTAAAAGTGTGGGGTTGGTGCATTTTATTTTAACATGGTATGTGGTTTTTATATGGTTTTATGATGTAGACATTTATAGGTATTTATAACCGAAATAAAGTATCTTGATTTATTGACACAAACTTTCTCTCAACTTTCAAATGCATTAAACATTCTTTGTCAAATCGTTCCGGATCCTGTATGTCACCGCATGTCAACTTTGCTAAAGGTTTTGCAATCAAGGATAAGTTTGGAATCCACTGACAGTAGCCAGTCATTCCAAGAAATATCTGAACCTACCTCTGGGTCGTTGGTGAACTAATTTTCAGAATAACAGAAACTAGTTATTTTGAGACTTTCCTCACACCTTTTTCAATATGGTGACCAAGATAGATGATTTCCTTTTTACAGTATATACTGCTAGATGATTTAATAGGGCAATTTTCTTAGGTGTGATTAGTAAGTCATCTATTAAGTGCACTAAGACTGAATTAAAAGGCATTTTCAAACTCTCTGTAGCCAGTCTTGGACTGTGAGCCATTTACCATTGAGTTTCTTTATTTCCATCACGGGAGAGTTGCAAGCACTACCAAGTACCTGCCGTAGGATTCCCTGCTCAATCATTTTTTTAACACTGGTTTCATTCACTCTTCTGCTTCTTTAGTAAGTCTACAAATTTTAGTTTCAGGAAATATTGCATCTGGCTTCACTTTTATCGCAACTGGATTTGCTCCTTTAATCAATCCAATCTCTTTTCTAGTGATATCCCATACCTCATCTATGATAGCATGTCTTAAATCCAGAGGTAGATCTCCTTTTGTTAAAGCTGGAAACAATTGAACTCTAGTATCTTCTGAATTTATTTCAAACATTAAATCCTCATTTTGTGCTTCAATCATAACACCATCCGGTGTGCAGTAAATCACACAATTCATTTTGCAAATTAAGTCTTTGCTCAGTACGTTCACAACAGTGAATCACACAAAATGAACTGGTACTTGTTCTCCATTTGACTAATTTTAACTGGGACATCTGCTGAAACCTGGTTAACAATTTGTTTATTACCGATCCCTACAACTTGGACTTCTCTTCCAAAGAGGAGCAGGTTTGGGATTTCCAAAAAACGAACTGTAGAACAGGTACCCCCTGGACTTCTCCATCAACATATGGGCCGCTTTGGTCTATCTCTAGGACTGCTCCAAGCATTCAGCTGTCTCACCCCCCCACCACTGTCATTGTGAACTGCTCCCTGCAGAATCATCACTCACAATCAATTAAATCTGCTGGTACTTTGCACTATAGGACATGTTGTTTCTCAAGTTTTGGTGCATCACTGGTGCTAAAGGGATTGATAGTCGAAATGATTTCTGATTCTCCGCACTCCAGTCAGCATTTGATAAATATTCAGGACCATCACATTTCTCTGCATTTGTGGAACTACTTCTCCCTGACCCCTATTTGGATTCTGATGAGACTCCAGTTTCCAATGCCTGATTATTCCACAGAAATGACAAGCAGTGTTTCTTTTCACCATTTCAATATTCACATTCTTTCAATCATTGTTCACCATCCCTTTTTCACCACCTTGTATTTGCATCAATCCATGCATTCAAGGCTGAATATAATTCATATTTGAACTTATTTGGTTTTAGGACCCTCTCTCAAATTGCTTTGTTTGGGCAATCATCAACTTCTCTTTAATCTTTTTCTGCTTTGCATAAAAATATTCACTACTGTATTTTGCTAGCTTCAAGATTTCATCCATACTCTTTGTCTGCCAAGACAATACTCTCTGCTGCATGTGATTTCTAAGTTCTGGTCTCAAACCTATCAAGAAAGCAGATATGAAACCACTAAAGCCATCTTTCTCAGGATCATTGACTCTGCTGTGTCTCTTGAAACTCTGTACAAGCCTCTTGTGAAAGGCATGCACCGACATTTTTTTTTTTTACATAATTTTTAGAGCGCATGGTGACCCGAAGGCATCCCTGCGCTGAGTAGGAGGAAGCATCCCAAATGATCGGACCAAGCCCCTCAAGGATTAAGCTATTTAAAGAGCCAGGTTTTGATCGCTTTCCAAAAGCGTAACTTGTTTTCCACCCTACAAATAGCTGGTGGTAAGGTGTTCCAAAGTTTTGCTACATTAAAGCTAAAGGAGCGACCAACTCTTTTAATTTTTCTGATAGTTGGGACAGAAGCCAGATGTAAATTCGTAGACCGAAGTGGTCTATCGGAGTGTAGGGCGTGATCAGTTGTTGAAGGATAGGTGGACCATGGCCATGCAAAGCCCGGTGCGCAATGCACAGTGATTTAAATTCCACTCTTTGAGCAATGGGAAGCCAATGAAGAACCCTCAGGCCCTGACTATCTGACTGTGATCTAAGGATTCCAAGCTGTGTGCATGCAGCTGCATTCTGCACCACCAGCAATTTCCGGATAACTCCATTTAGGGCCCCAAGTATAAGGAGTTACCATAGTCCAAACAAGACAGTACCAAGGCTTGAATCACCAATTGTCTCGAAGTCTGGGGGAGCAAGGGTAGGATCTTGCGTAGCAGTTTTATCATTCCAAAACAGATAGCCGCCATTTTTGTGGCCTGGGCTTCCATGGTCAAAGTATCTTCAAGTTCAAGCCACATCCCGAAGCTTTTTATGACAGATTTAGGGATTGGTGGGGGACCAGGGCCATTAGGCCAGCCCAGACCCTTTTGGATGTTGTTATTGCCAAGGATCATTAATTCTGTTTTTTATCCATTGAGTTTCAGGCAGGATTTATTCATCCAGCTGGCTACATGCTCCAGACAGGGTCCAAGATAAAATATTAAAGTAGCCAAGTCTGGGGCATGAGAAAACACCAGCTGTGTGTCATCTGCGTATGAGACTATAGAGATTCCAAAGTTGGCCACAATGTCTGCCAAAGGCTGAAGGTATATATTGAACTGCGTGTGGTTAAGTGAGGAACCCTGTGGGACCCCACAAGCCACCGGCAAGATGTTTGAAAAACAGTCTCTGTCGAAAACTTGGAATGTTCGTTCCTTTAGAAAGGAACCCACCCACTCCAGGGCTTTCCCTATAATACCGGCCCGACCCACTCTACCTGAAAATATTTGTCAGTCTGTGGACGTCTTTGTGTCACTTTTCTGACCCTTTTCGCAATTTCGGAAAGTAAGTGGTAAATGCTTACAAATCGGTTTGTTTCCAAGGCAGTTTTATTGAAGGTAGCTCTAAAACTCTAAACTTGTTCCTGTCCCAGCTTCTGGATCATGTACTACAGCCTTGCTCTATTCTCAGCCCCTTTCTCTTTCTTCTTACATGCCCTTCCTTTTATCCATCTTGCTCTGTATTTTTTCAAATCACTCCATTCCCTGGTTTTCACAATTACATCTTTAATATGGGCTATTAAAGTGATTCAACTAATTTCTCTAATTTAATCATGAGCAAGACAAGCCGAAGGCGCGCCAAAGGCAAGCCCGTCTGCGCCCATCCGCGACTCGACTGGAATCAGCGCCAGGGCCCTGGTCCTCCTATCCACCAGCACTAAAGCTCCTCAACCCTCTACGCACTCAACAGTGGCCTGGACAACAACTGCAAGTGTTCTTCACCAATCGACAACCATGGACCCTTCACCTGCCGCCACTGCGGCCACTCCTTCGCCTTCACCGAGATACAGGACCCAACTCAACCCTCCCACCACAACACCACCGCACCCCAAACCCTGCAATGCATCCTCCTCAATGTCCGCTCCCTCCACAAACACGCCTCGGAAATCTGGGACATCCTCGACAGCACCACCCCCAATGTTGCCTTCTTCACAGAAACCTGGACGAACGCCGCCTCCGGACCAGACATCACGATTGCCATCCCCGAAGGCTACAAGATCACCTGGAAGGACCGCCCCAACCACCCCGGAGGTGGCATCGCCATCGCCCACAAATCCAATCTCTGACTGAGCACCCACACCGACGGGCCCACAGACCTGATGGAACACCTTCACTTTAAGATTCAGATCAACCCAAACACCACCCTCCGAGGCACCCTCCTCTACAGACCCCCCAGACCACATGCACCTTTCTCCAACTCCATCACTGACATCATCACCCCACAAACTATCACCTCCACCGACTACACCATGCTGGGAGACCTCAACTTCCACCTCGGCAACCTCCAAGACCCCAACTCCACCTCCCTCCTGGACAACCTCCTCAACATCGGACTCAAACAGATCGTTCCAGAGCCCACGCACTCAGCAGGACACATCCTTGACCCCATCTTCACAGCAGGAAACTCCATCACCTTCAGCCACACCTCTGAGCTCCCATGGACCGACCATTGTTGCATCCACTTCGCCTTCAAAACAACGATCACCCGCAAACCTCCACACCAGCTCCTGCGCAGGAACTGGAACAAGATCTCCGACGATCAGTTCACCATCTCCCTCAGCTGCTCCGCCCCAACCACCACAGACGACGACCCAACCACCACTGACCAAACCCTGCACAATTGGATCACCAACTGCGTCAACACCATCGCCCCTCAAGAAAACTACCAACACACATGCCAAGAGAGCCAGCTGGTTCTCCACCAAACTCCGAGAATCAAGACGAACCTGCAGACGCCTCGAAAAGATATGGAGGAACTCCAAAACTACAGCAGACCTTGACAACTTCAAAGGAGCCACCACCGCCCACCACAAGCTCATCAGATACACAAGGAAAAAAGAACTCTAGGACAAAATCTCCGCCCACGCACACAACAGCATAGAACTTTTCGGCATCATCAAAGAGTTCGCCCAACCCAACAGTGAGACAAATGACATCCCCCCCTTCCAGGACCTCTGTGACAGACTCGGCGCCTTCTTTCACCACAAAATCAAGACCATCTACAACAACTTACGTCGATGACGACAATCAACGCGTGGAACCTACACTCCCTACTCCTGACACCACGCAGCCAACACTTGAAAGCTGGACCGTGCTCACCATCAAAGACACCCTGAAGACTATGAAGTCAACCCACTCCGGGGCCCCCATGGACCCCTGCCCCCACCACATCTACCACAGAGCCACCGACATCATCGCCCCTGAGCTTCGATGGATCATCAACCACTCCTTCGAGACCGCCTCCTTTCCCGATGACTGGAAACACGCCGAGATCAACCCTCTCCTTGAAAAACCCTCGGCGGTCCCCACCGACCTCAAAAACTTGAGACCCATCTCCTTACTCCCGTACCCGGCAAATGTCATCGAAAAAGCCGCCAACAGCCAGCTTGTCTCCTTCATTGAAGACAACAACATCACCGACACCTCCCAATCCGGCTTCAGGAAAAACCACAGTACCGAAACTGCCCTTCTCGCCGCTACAGACGACATCCGCTCCCTGCTCGACTGAGGCGAGACAGTGGCCCTCATCCTCCTGGAACTCTCTGCAGCCTTCGATACAGTCTCTCACAGTACCCTAGCCCACAGACTTCACAACGCAGGAATCCAGAACAAGGTCCTCGAATGGATCTGCTCATTCCCCTGCGGAAGAACGCAGTGGGTCAGACTCCAATCCTTCCTCTCGGATCCTACACCGACCACCTGCGGAGTTCCCCAAGGATCCTCCATCAGTCCCACCCTGTTCAACGTCTACATGGCCCTGCTCGCACCCATCATCAGATACCATGGACTCAACATTATATCCTACGCAGATGACACCCAACTCATCCTCTCCCTATGCAACAAACCCAACGTCTCCAAACAGAACTTTCAAGAAGGAATGGAAGCGGTCACCAGGTGGATGAAGAACAGCTGCCTACAACTAAACATGGACAAAACCGAAGTACTCATAATGGGCCCACAATCCGATGCCTAGAACGACTCCTGGTGGCCCCCCTGCCCTCGGGAACCCACCCTCCCCCACGGACCACGTGATCTTGTTGTGGAAGAAGTTTGCCAGGGTATTGCAGAGTTCCTGTGAGGGGGTAATGTTGTTTGTTGCAGCACAACAGAAACCTAAGTCTTCCTAAACAAAAGGAAATATATTGCCCTGTGTGAACCAGCACATTAATGACAGTTATTAATATCCTTGAAAGAAAGCTACAGGTACAGGGCAATGGGTCAGTAGATTTGAGAGTTTCTAGTGAACGTAGCATAACCACCTCGTGTTTAGTTTTATTTATATATTATAAAAGTGTCTGTAGATCTTGTTGTGGAAGAAGTTTGCAGGACTGTCGCAGAGTTCCCGTGATGGGGTAATGTTGTTTGTTGTAGCTGAGGGGGTTAGAGTTTTCTTTGATGATGTTGAAGAGTTATTTGCTGTTATTGGAGCTTCATTTGAAGTATTTAGGCTAAGGCCTCAACTTCAATTCTCTCAACTGTCTTTGGTAGAGGTTGAGGGCTGTCTTGCAGTCGCTCTTGTCGGTCATGTCCTTGCTGGTGCGCCATCTCCTTTCCAGTTGGACAAATGCTTAACCCTCTGGTAGCTTGGTACCAAGAAGTCAGGCAATGTGTAAAGTATTTATGCAGTAATCAAACAGTAATAATGTGAAAAAACAACACAAGTAACTTCCAAACCAATTTAGTAAAATCAAGTGCATTTTATTAAATAAAATGATACCAAAATGAAACAATTCCAGTAAAGAGAACCAGAGATATTAATTTTTAAATTACAAATTTAAAATAGCTGCAAAAAGCCCAAAATTCTAGTCCAAATCAAAGTCAGAAGTTAAGGCTGACCGCGATAGAGCTTGGGTCAGATACATGAGCAAGGTTTGTATTGGTGGAAAGTTCACCTTCTGACTTGGAAACTTTTAAGGAGAAAAAGTTGCCATAGACAAGTCTTCAGTGGGAGCAAGCTGCAATCTGGATCTGAAATGGGGCTCAACAAAGGCAGGTTGCTGAAGAGCTAGGTCCTGCTGTGGTCATCGAAGGTGGAAAGCCCCAAACAGGCAAAGTTTGAGGTTCGTGGCTGGAAACACCTCAATGTTGATAAAATGCTGATCGCTTCAGTCCTGATGAAGCCCTCTAAATTTGGACTTCGAAACTTTTCTGGAAGTCAGATCTCCTTCAGCTGGGCAAACCAGCAAGCTGAGGCCAACCAGCAATTCAAAATCAATGGCTGCAGCTTGCCCGGTGATCACGGTCTCCATCTCCAAATGTTTGAAAGTCTCATTACTTGCAGTTTTGGGGACTGGCGAAGTTCACTCTAACACAAGTAAGTGGTCCAGGAACGAGGGGGGGAGGGGGGCACCACTTGAGGGTTAGGACTCACTCCAGCAGAGACTGATAGCAGGGTCCATGGCAGGTCCAGTTGGATCCGGTCAGCTAGGCAGTTGCAGAAGAGGGGCATCTGGAAGCTTGATGTTTCCCTGTAGCTCAAACAGGGTCAGCTAACTACCCTTGGAGAAACATGTGGGATCCTGGATTTAGAGCAAGTAGATCCAGTCCTGCTTCATGTTTTTCAGACAGCAGGGCAGATCCTCTGATTCCTCACAGGTCCAGGAGTGTTTTCAGGGGATGTCTGTGGGGTACATCTTTATTAAAAAATTAAAAATAATTTGTAAAGCGTAAAGAAATGCTTCGAAGGAAGCATCTCGGCACTCAGTTAACAGAAAGTGGTGACTATATGCATTTACTTACCAGAAGTATCTATCTTTTTCTAAACAAAAAAGTCTTCAGGTTAGCCTTGAAGACAGGCTCTAAAGCCATTGCTTGGAGCTGATACCCCAGAGAGTTCCACAGTCTAGTCGCATTGGAAAGAAAAAGATCTACCTCCAGCTCTAGCCTTATGTATTCTTGGAACACAAAGAAGAGATTTTGATTTTCTGAGGTAAGTGCTCTATGGGGTGTATATTTGTTTACTTTAGTCTGTACATAAGAGGGACCATTATTCTGTGTCCTCCTGTGTGTAATCATTATTGCTTTGTATTGTATTCTTTGCCTAATAGACAGCCAATGCAATTGCTTCAGGCAAATGGACTGCCATTTAGGATTATTCAGAACAAGTCCAGCTGCTGCATTCCCCACACTTTGCAGCCTGATTTGCAGTTCCATTGGAGCAGCCAGGTACATGAAATTGGCATAATCCAATTTAGAAGCGATAAAAGCATGCACAACGTCTTTGCGAGTAACTACTGGGAGATATTTTATCAACTTTTTTAAGATTTAAGAAGGGAGAAGCAAATAGCTGCACTGGACTATACATGTCATTTAAAAGATAGTTCTGCGTCTAATTGTATGCCCACATTTCTAGTAACTGATGTAGGGATAGGAGGCTGTCCCAATTCACTCAGCCATAGCTCTCTTGATGTCCAATGGAGATGAGCTTCCATATACTGATTTCTGGTATGTTCAAATTCAGCTGTAAACAGCTGCTTTGCATCCAACTTGATACGGTCGGGAGACATCCTTGGAAATTGGCTGCTGTAGCATCATCAAGTTGTTGAAAAGCAAGCATCAGCTGAGTGTCGTCCACATAAGATACAATGTTAAAGCCCCAAGGATGAACTACAAGTGCCAGTGGAGCCATATAGATATTAAATAAGTTGGGGCTAACAGCTGAGCTCTGCAGAATATCACATCTTGTTTCTTTGAAACAGGAAGTATAAGGTGGCAAAAATACAGCTTGACGTCTGTTGGGAAGGAAAGATTTTAACCAGTGCCAAGCTTTATCCACAATGCCAGCCTTATGCACTCTCTGCAGAAAGATGTCATTACACACTATATCACAAGCAGTGGACAAATCAAGAAGAAAGACCACCAATTCTTTTCCCTAGATCAAGGTTTCACCTGATGAATGCATCAACCTCTAATAGTGTGGTTTCTATACTAAAACCTGCAAGGAATCCTGATTGAGAGGGAGGAAGGATGTTGTTCCTTTCAACATGCTTGGTGATCTGCAAAATCACCAGGGTTTTCAACATTTTGTGGACTGCAGGAAGTAGCGAGATAAGTCTGTAGCTGCTCAAAGTTGATGGAGCAGCCTAGGTTTTTCAAGAAGCCTCAGTATATATAAGCCTTTTTCCAGGCTAGCGGAACAATTCCTTGCTCCAATGACAGGCCAGTTTAAGCTCGTGGGTGGAGGGCAAGCCTTTACCCACCCTCTAAACCAGTTCTGGCCAGTTTCCTCTTCTCCCACTGAATTTAGTGCCAGCCTGACTAGGGAGAGAACGGGGAGGCAGGCCTGATTGTAAGAGTCATCTGCCAGTGACAAGGGGGACATAATTTCAAGCTCTGGAAGGGGCCGGTCACAGCCCAGTAGACCATCCTAAGGGAGGAGTCCCCAACCCCACACTGAGAAACCTTTGTCCCCCATCTGGGAGCAATACACATCTCACTACAGGGGAGCCATCAGGGGTCAGGTGACAGCTGAATACTGACAGGAAAGCCTTTTGGTTTTATACAGGAAAATGTCAACTTTCTGATAGTGTAATTTATAAAATATTAATATAAAAACTGACTTGACTATTAAGTTGGATTTTACATTACTATTAATATGAGTCCTTGAACCTTTTCTCTAGCTACTCCCAACTGAAGTTAGCACTTACTACATGTAATGATGCAACCCAGTGTTAGCCTACGTGAGAGCCAGCCTTGGCACAGTATTAAAAAAAACTTTGGAGGTTTTCACTGCAAGGACATGTAAAATATTAAATTCATATGTCCTACTTTTAAAATATGATGTACCCTGCCCTATGGGCATTGACGGTCTACCTTAGGGGTGACTTAGACGTATTAAAAGGGAAGGTTAAGCCTGGTAAAATGTTTGTTTTGCTAGGTCGAAATAGCAGTTTAAATTGCACACCGAAGCTGCAGTGGCAGTCCTGGAGATCTGTTTCACAGTGCTACTTAAGTGAGTAGCACAATGAGTGCTGCAGACCACTAGTAGCATTTAATGTGCCTGCCTTGGATACAGGTAGTACCCTTGACCAGGCACTGATAAGTAAATGAATGGTGCCAATCATGTGCATCACTTTTGTAAGGGAGAGCAGAAGCACTTTACCGCTGGTTAGTAGGGTTAAAGTGCACAACAAAAGTCATAGAGCCAACAAAAATGAGGTTCAGCAACAGAAGGCAAAAAAGTAGGGAGACCACGCAGAAAGGTCAAGTTTCCAACATTAATGTTTAGGGGTGTTGGGGGGTAATTGATGTTGTCTACACAGTTGTCATGGTAGTTCAGCTAGCTCTTTCAAAATCTGCTCCTATTATAACAATCTTTTCACATTTACAACAGTCTATAAATTGTGGGCTTCAACGTTCCTCCTGTGATTTCTTCCTTCCAGCGGCGTAGCTGGGGCGGGCGATGGGGGCGGACCGCCCCAGGTGGCACGAGTTTTGGGGCGGCAGCCGGACCCCCTTCCCCCCCGCTCTTACCTGCGGCCGTAAGAATCGGCCGCTACCACCCCCCGCTCTTCTATAATTTTGCCGAGGGCGGCAAACGCAGGGGCCGCCACGGGCAGCCTTAGGCCTAGCTACGCCCCTGCTTCCTTCTCCCCATGTGTGTTTTGAATGGTTGTATGATTTCACTTCGCAAACAACTACCACGCATGGCAATACCACGCATACTTTACTACGCATGAGCCACTACCACGGTGACATTTACCACGCAGCTATTTATCACGCTGCTTTTTACCACGCTTCTTATTACTGCTGAAATGAATCGGAACACATAAAAAGGCCCATTCCTGACATTCCATTGTGATTAACATATTCCTTTTCTTTAACTGACCAATGCCAGGTAAGTAACGTGTACGCTTGTCTCTCGTCACTTTCTGTGACCTTTACAAACGTTCCCGCAAGCAAGATGGCAGAAATAGCTTTTAAAGAAGGTCACTTGCCATTTTCACACTGCAATTTAAAATATACTTTTAGTCACGTAGCCTTAACAATAATAATTTCATGGTATTTTAATAAATAAAAAATGCCCAATTATTAAAAGTCATTCTATTACAACCTAAACATCCAACATATAAATAATCATGTAGTTCATCCAAAAGAACTTCAACCTAATAAACGTAGCCTTAACCATAGTAAGTTAAAAGATTTATATTAAATAAAAAATGACCAATGATTATAAATCATTCTATTACATCCTAAACATCCCACATAAAAAAAAACATGTACACACACAAAACATGCCATCAACTTTTATTTATAATATATAACTGTGTCTGGAACTCATTTTCAGCATTAAATAAATATATTTATACATCTCTTGCATATAAAAACCCTGCATAATTAGTTAAATGTGCTTAACAAAGCAAAACATCGATGTATGTAACATTCATTTTAAACAAATGACTTCTCTTCAAAAAATGCATTTCATTTAAAGTGTGTTTTACTTTTAAATGAATAAAGTTAACTTTTCTTACCTGTCACCCGCACGCCTTTCACCAGCACTCTTTACTTCCACCAACCTAAAAAAACATGTGAAAACACGTCTACGCCGACAGTAAAAACTAAAAAAGGACTTGTTAAAAGACGTACGCGCTGAACGTAGGTACGTAGAATACATCATGAGACCCGACGAAGACGTTCCAGTGCAGCTTGCGTGGTAAAGACGGTCGTGGAAGGCATACGCGTGGTAAAGACGTTTACGTGGTAAGTGTACCGTTGTAAACATAACGCGTAGTAAAGCCTTCGTAGTTAAGGATGTTTCCCGTTTTGAATTAGCCTGACGTTCCGCAGCAAATGCTTCCTGAGCCAATCAAAACAGTTAAACATATAAACTACACTGCACGGTTTGACCTGGGGCCGAAATCGAACTCCCGCGGCTTCCAGCAGCGCCTTTCTGCTCGACAGTCCTCTGGAGCGAACAGGAGTAAACAGCACCTTCCCTCTCACCAACAACCGCTTATCACTGCTCTCTGGTCTGCCGAAGTCTTAACTCCACAGATTCCGGCAGTACTCCAGGCTTTCCTCTTTCCTCGGGTTCAATCACAGTCGTCGCCAGTATTATGTTCTTCTCACGAAGAAGACACATTATCCAGTGGTGGTTTGAAGTCAGAAACTGCCAAGTTCAGGGGAAGAGGGGAACCGATTTTCAAGAAGAATAAGGTTATGAACCAGGGGTACCAGGGGTATCAGTGACTCAGCTCTTCATCCCACGATCTGAAGAAACAGCACATTTTGAAAGAGGTTGCTGTGCACAGAAAGAGTCCTGATATTGCAAGACCTGCTTACCCACTGAAGTCTCCCGCCCTGAGTTCTGAAGTTCTGGATTACGATTAATGTGCCACATAATGCAGCCATAGGACTAACCACCAGCGGTCCCGGCAACTTCAGATCAAGAGAACAAAGCCCTACGGTTCAGCACAAGGCACTTTATCACCTCACCTCAGCGGGAGCAGTAACAGCGTGGGGACTAGGACCACAATCCCCACGCTGCAACGCGTCGCGCAGGGAGCACGCCATCATCCAGCTTCAGGGGGCGCATTTATTTCGGCCTGGGCACCCGCAGCGCGGGACGCCCAGAACTGACTTTTGCCCTTTTGCTCTTTTTTCACAGCCCTACGGTTCAGCACAAGGCACTTTATCACCTCACCTCAGCGGGAGCAGTAACAGCGTGGGGACTAGGACCACAATCCCCACGCTGCAACACGTCGCGCAGGGAGCGCGCCATCATCCATCGTCAGGGGGCGCATTTATTTCGGCCAGGGCACCGGCAGCGCGGGCCAAGGGCGGACCCGTCTGCGCCCGTCCGAGACCGATCGGGGCCGGGCCGGGCGACCCCCCTAACAACTTGCTAAGCGGTGAGACTTTCTACTGCCAGTGAACTTACATATAATTTTGGGGACTGTAAGTTGTGAAATCTTACTGTTTTCTGTTCTAGTATTTGAGCAGCATATTTGTAACGAGATCTTGTAATGAGCAAGGGTAAGACACTAACAGGGAAGGGGGTGGTGGGTACGTTAGATGCCTTCTTGTCAAGAGCAGAATCGGCATTAATGCACGAAATAGCACTAACTGAACGGCGACTTTCGCTAGAACCCCGGTAAGGCTGTCTCAGGTTCCTTTAAATATAGATGAACACGACTTAACCGCTTTTAATGTACAGAATAGGGAAATATCCTTAACTTTGGTATCCTTGGTCTCACAGCCTAATGAAGTCAAGATACTTGGTAGTAGTTCAGGACAGCAGGCACCGAATGAGCAAAATCCAATACCCGTTAGGACACGGGGTCAAAAGTCTAAAGTCAGTCAGATAAGACCACATCAACCGCCTGCCAAGAAAAGAAAAGGCCAGGGTGCTGCCAGGCAGGTTAACACTGGGGGGAAAAACCAACTAACCGCTCCTATAGCGGCCCCCGTGCAGGTAAACCCCCGTTCATTAGAGGTTAATACCTTAACCGATATTACCCAAGATATAAACGTTGGAGAGTTCTGGAATAAAGCTAGGGAAATTTTTACTGATCTATTAAAGCCTGTTTTAAATATACTGGATAATATGGAGGGCCGGTTGTCCAACATAGAGAAGCAATTGAATATCCAGAATGTAATGACGAGTGCTAGTAGCCATATTCCCCTAAATGTTGATCCCCATCAGTTGGTATGCGACCAGACTCCTACACCTCACCCGAGTGGTTCCAGGGATTTGAAAGATAAAAATCGTTCACACCCGGGTCTGTATCCACAAACTATTATAAACACATCGGAGGGACCTACTCAAATGGGAATGGGGGGAGAAAGGGTGGTAGATAGTCGGAGGGAGAGTCTGTCTTTATTACAGAGAGAGCCGTTTAGACAAGGTCCCCCAGGGCGACAAACACCTATAGAGGGCCAGGGTGACAAAGCCAAAATTCTTTCATCTTCGCAAAAACCTTCATGGCTTTTTTCAGTTGCTCCAAAGACACTACATCTTCCACCTGATGCAACTCCGCTAACTGTGGTGCTGGTTAATGTTCCTCCACTTTCATCGGGGGAAACAGAACATTGGTCTGCTTTGAGAAATAAGGCCTTGCATTTTCTATCGGGGAAAACAGGAATTAACAATAGGCTCTTCTCCGAATTTAGAATGGCAAGGCGAATTGAATGGGTTGGCAATTCTAATAAAACCTTGTCCGGTGACTGTATAGTGTTATCATTTTCCTCGCAACAATTGGTACGAGCGATTATGGAGAAAGTGGGTAATTGGCCAGTAAGGAGTAAGGGTATTGGTGTTGTCCCTCTGGGTTTCTTTTATCATCCTTCAAAATTGTTATGGAACCGCAGAGAGGAGAGATTCCTTACTGGTCCTTCTCCCTATATTTACTCCGTACCCACCTTTAACCACTTTGAAGCTCTGAATAACTTGGAGGAGATAGATTGACTGTGCAATATATCCCCCCCGTGTGTAGGAGGAGTAGCCCTATGTGATACCTTATCCCATGGGCAGTTGATCTCAAGGACCTCTTTAATTAGCGATGGGCTTAAAAACCCCCTACTTACCACAGGTTTAGTCTTGGACTTAGGGGAAAATGCGGCTTCTGTAAATCTAAAGGCTGCACAGGTGACGGCTGATGAGTTGTGCACTAATACAAGGGGATTAGGTGATGATAATTCTAACTGTTCATCGCATCCATGCATGAGACGAACTCTGTCTCCTCCCCCCACTACGAAGTGGAATATCTGCTCATGGAATGTATCTGGGCTGCGCTCAAAGATCGACAACCCAGAGTGGATGGAGTTTATCCAAGGTATGGATATCCTTAGCCTGCAGGAAACGTGGTGCACGGAACCGATACACATTAACGGTTTTAAAACGTTTAATACACAGGCTGTAAAGAGTAGGGGGGGAAGACCAAAAGGAGGACTTTGCACTTTTATTTCTAATTGCTTAATTGTGGATAATTTAGTATTTCACCCAGGAGACTGTCACTACCATATTATTGAAGTAGTATGCAGTGTAACTCACTCTGTGATTGTGGTAAACTTTTATAACAATGTCGCGGCTGAAGATCTTAGTACCGTGATTAAAGAAATGAGCGGGGACTTGAATGCTATTTGTAAAACTGGTAGTAAAGATTGTATGATAATTGTCCAGGGTGACTTAAATTGTGCCCCCTGTAATTTTACTGATGTTAGGATCTGTGGTTTGGATCAGGAGGAAGAAGAACTTTGTACACATTTTACTCATTCAAGGACTGGAGAGTGTTTTAATGAACTTTTGCATATGTTTGATTTGAGCATTGTAAATGACCTTTTAACTCCTTTTGTACCTTTGTCTTATACTTTTAATGGTCGAGGGCTTGTGTCAATAAAAGGGTCCACACATTTAAGGTAGGGGAGATTGCGATGAGTGACCATTATCCACTATGTTTAGCGATCGCTCCCCCCCCCGATTACTCATCATAAGCATAATCACAAAAGAGGTAATATCCTACCAGGAGACCTAGTTTTAAATCGAACAAACGGGTATTCTTTGCGGTGGCCCAAAGTGGATCCAGAGGGGTTGACAAAACAACTGATTTCTAATAGTAAACTCGCCACGGATATTTGTTTAAATGAGCACTCGCCTTGTGAGGAGATAGTACAATCTTTTATAGAAATTTCTAAAGAGGTGAAGAACCTCCTATGGGTACAATCTAAAAAAAAACAGAAAAAGGAAGGTTGGTTCGATAAAAAGTGTTCACAAGCCCACTCCCATCTAAAGAAGGAGTTACATAAGAAGCCGAGATCTATCCTTGCGGTAAGAGCAGCAAGGACAGAATACCAGAGAGCCATTAAGGCAAGAAAAAGTGGTCTAAGGGATGAGGCCTGGGAAGCCTTGCAAATTGCTGCAATGCAGAAAAATAATGTGGCCTTCTGGAGTATAGTTAGATCACCCTTTTTGACTTCGGATGTGGGCCCCTCAATTGAGATTGCAATTACTGAAGAGGAGTGGGTTAACTTCGTCTCTAAAGTTTATTATGATGATTTGACTGATGATCATGATAGGATCCAGAATAATACCCCCCAAGATGTGCATCCGGTGAAAGCAATGCAGGTAACACTGGAGGAAGTGGTCAAGGCCCTGTCACGAAGCCATGGTGGTAAGGCCCCAGGACCCGATGGCGTTCCAGTTGACCAGTTCAAACATAATGTTCACTTGTGGGGTCCTTTAATTACTCAGGTAATTAATGCTAGTTTACGGTCAACTCTCCCAGGGTCCTGGGCAGAATCTACTATAATTCCGATTTTTAAGAAGGGGGAAAGAACCAATCCTGGGTGTTACAGACCCATCTCCCTTCTAGATTCAATGGTGAAAGTGATAGGTCGGATCGTTTTAGAACGGCTTGAAGCTTGGGCAGAAGATGCTAGTATCCTTTCGGATCTACAATATGGCTATAGGGAAGGGTTAGGTACCATTGAGCAAGGCTTAAATTTGTCTATGTTAATAGGAAAGTATACTAGGGCAAAAAAGGGCCGTTTGTTTATGGCCTTTGTGGACCTAACGGCGGCGTTCGACTCGGTGAGACATGGTAAATTATGGCAGATCTTTTCTTAGTCTCGCTGGGTGTGGACCTGAATATTGTAGCCTTTTTACAGCAATTATATAGTGGAGCGGTAGCCAGGGTCCGATATGGCAACGGTGGTGAGTGCACTAGAGCTTTTCCTATTAGGTGGGGGGTCAGGCAGAGCTGTGTCCTGGCTAACCCTGGATATAATACTTCGCTACACTCAAGGAGCATGCAAAGTTTGTGCTACTACGCAAATTGCACATAGCAGAGTAAAAACTGTGCTAATTGACATAGCGTAGCAGCAGTATAATAAACACCTTCAAATGCTTTGAAAAAGCAATTCTCTATGCTAAAAAGCATATAACCAATTCAGAAAAGTGAACTTTGACAATAAAATATCAAGCAATGAGAGAGGTGATGATTTTGGGGTCCCCCCTAACCTAGGGGGAGGACCAAGCAGATGCCTTGAACACAAAAAGCATATCATGTGAACGATTCAGTGGTGGTCCCTTCCTCCTAGGACCACCCCAAGCACAGTTATGGGCAAAAATACAATCCCAACCAAAGGCCCTGCAAAGCATTATTGGACGAGATTAGCAGTGGGCAGTGAATATTATAGTGTCCAATATCAAAATAATTCTACAAAGTGCTGCAGTTTAACTAGTCGTTACTAGATGTCCCTCACGAGTCAATTGCAAAAGCATTGAAATTATTAATACATCAAGCTGCAGTTCCACTAGTCGTTACTAGATGTCCCTCACGAGTCAAATGCAAAAGCATTGAAACCCTTTCATGAAGCTTTTGCATTTGACTCGTGAGGGACATCTAGTAACGAGTAGTGGAACTGCAGCTCTTGTAGAATTATTTTGATATTGGATACTATAATATTCACTGACCACTGCTAATCTCGTCCCATAATGCTTTGCAGGGCCTTTGGTTGGGATTGTATTTTTGCCAATAACTGTGCTTGGGGTGGTCCTAAGAGGATGGGACCACCACTGAATCGTTCAAAGATGTGCTTTTTGTTTTCAAGGCATCTGCTTGGTTCTCTCCCTAGGTTAGGGAGGATCCCAAAATCATCACCTCTCTCACTGCTTGTTAATTTATCGTTTTCACTTGTGTGAAATAACTATATGCATTTTTAGTATATAAAGACAGAGTTATTTATTTTATCTTAACTTGCACTGTGCAAGATGCCTTTGGCAATTATTGTACAGTGCAGTCAAGTACACAGCTATGCATTTGCTTAGCTACGTGAAGTTCAAAATGTACTTCGCGTAGTTACGTGAAGTGCTACTACGCAAACTACGCCTAGGGTTAGTCTTGGCCCCCTTCCTTTTTAACTTGTATATAAATGGATTAGGAGATGAACTGCTTAAGAGTGGTCAAGACTTCCCTCAAGTTGGAGGTCGTGCGATACCTACCTTATTGTATGCGGATGACGCAGTTTTAATGGCGCGTACGCAAAATGGTCTTCAAAGGGTTTTAGTTAGTTTTAACGATTTTATGACGAATCTGGGCTTAAATATTAATATTTCTAAAACTTTTATTATGAACTGTGGAAACAGGAAATATAGAGGCAGGGGCAGGGAAATCTTCCTGGAAGGCAAAAAGGTATCACAAACTGTAAGTTTCTCATATTTGGGCATTCTATTTAATGATGATGATACTTGGGCAAAAACTATAGTTGCAAAAAAACAGGCATTTATGAGAACTACCAGTGCACTTGCCACTTTTTGTAGGAATTTAGGGGCATATTAGCAAGACCCACGTTAAAATTATCGCCGTTTTAGCGGCAGGAAACTGCTGCTAAAGCGGCGATAATGGGCTTGCTAATATGCGTTATAGAATTCCAATAGAAGCCCAGGTTAGATATGCAGGACATCTAACCTGGGCTTCTATTGGAATTCCATAACGCATATTAGCAAGCCCATTATCGCCGTTTTAGCGGCAGTTTCCTGCCGCTAAAACGGCGATAATTTTAACGTGGGTCTTGCTAATATGCCCCTTAGGACGTAAGCCACCTGGTGAGATTCTACAAATTTATAAGGCAAAATGTATCTCAGTTGCTACATACGGAGCAGGGGTATGGGGTTTTATGAATATTCATCCGATACAATTGGTGGAAAACGCTTTTTGCGTTTTATTCTGTCTGTACCACAAAGTACGTCTACCTTTGCTTGCCATGAGGAACTGGGTCTTGTCCATGTTTCGGATCTTATAAAACTAGAACCCATACTACTCTGGCATAGGATATGGACAATGGAACAGACGGAGTTAAATAGAACAATTATGTCGGATATAATGAGACTTGATGGGGTCCGGAGGATCCCATGGATGAAAGTATGTGGAGTCTTTTTTATTAGCATTAGGTCACCCAGAGTTTTATACAAATCCCAGCTCAATGTCCGGACTATCTAGAAAGGATTTTAAATCAATGAGCCTTGCGCACATGGGTGAAGCTAGAGTAGTAGGCGAGCTATCGAAACCCTGTGTGTTGCAACATCAGTTAACACTTACTACTGGGGGGATGGAGCCCTACTTGACCTTTATACCAAGTGGGTTTGATAGAATGCTGCTATTTAGGTTTAGGCTGGGCACCATCCACAGATTACTGTAATTCCCTAAAATGAACGATTGGTCACACAGTTTACCCCCTTGCCCCTGTGATTTACAATCAACTCAGTCTACAATACATGTGATGTTCTTTTGTAAATTTTATGTGACAGAAAGAAAAGTATTATTGGTTCCTATTTTAAAAGCTTATGGTTTAAGACAGTGTCGTCCAGCATTAATTTGCCTGCAACGTTTAGAAAATGTACATATTGCTTGGAGGATCGCCTTATATATTAAAAGAATGCTCCGCCTTAGGAAAACAATGATCTGGGAAAGTAATGAGTAGAGGGGCATGGACTGAGATTGATGATTCGTGAAATGGGCATTAACTTCTAATAATGATTTATGATGGTATTTAACAAGTTTTATGAATTTGTTTTTGTTCGTTTTTATCTGCTTTTATGATTGAAAAGGGATCAATCGAATAAAGTTTTTATTGATTGATTGATTGAATTAGATTACTAGCATCTTTATGCTACAAAAGGTAGTGGCAAATCTTGGGACTATTCCAGAGACCCGAGGTCAAGCTGTGACTGAAACGTTGCTTGCTGCATGGACAACAATGCAATGGAAACGGCATTCTGTCATTCCAAATAAATTAGGCTATTTCAGATGATGGATGGTTGGCCATGGTAATTTCAGGTGTGATTGAATACAGTATGGCAAGACCTTAAAATTATTTTTTTATTGGCATTATGCATTTAGATGCACCATTGTTTGCCTTTTTGGCACAGTATCAGGGCGCACATTTGCATTTTTGGTAGGAGAATGGGAAACTTTGGCCAAAGAAGAGACTAGGGAGAAACCTACGGTGTTTTCTCCTGGGCTGATCAGTATACTGTAAAGACAATAAGGCCAAGATGGAAGCAACAATCATTGGGGCATATTAGCAAGGAATTGCGATATTTATCGCTAACCGCGCTTAGCGCGACTTTGGTTAACGCCGCCTATCGCTGGAAAATATCGCTGAGATAACACCCTATTAACAAGGTTTATCTCCATAGCGATACCATTTCCAGCGATAGCGGCAAAATGTGAGAATATCGCTGGAAAAGCAGCGATATTCTCGCATTATCGCTACGGTGGATTCAGCATTAGAATCCACCTCCTATACTTTAAACAGGTAAGTCATCCTCACTAGCAGGAGATAAAATATAGCGATAAACGCGCTTAACGCGAATTATTTTATCGCTTCGCCTGCCTTGCTAATAGGGGGTAGTGGAGTTAGCGACTGTTTCCAGTCGCTTTTAGTAGGGAACGCCTTCCTTGCATGTCATTAGCGATAATTATCGCTGACATGCAAGGCGATGGAAAACCCGGCCTCTAACGCCTGAAAGCTGTCGCTAACGCCTGTTAGCGACAGCTTGCTAATAGGGCGATAAAATTATCGCCGCTTTAGCGGCAAAAAGTGCCGCTAAAGCGGCGATAAAGCCCTTGATAATATGCCCCATTGTTTATTACTATCTGCCCAAAACACTGCAACTGGTTCACATTTCTAACTCCCTCCGGTATGTGCAGTGCTGCTTCTTCTCAAATGTGGTATTTTTCTGAGTTGATGAGAAACAGGCTATTTACAGCCTATGCTCATTATCCCTATCCTAATAACTATTTGAGAACATGTTACTTTTCTCTGGAGCTTTACTTTTCAACCTTGGTGTTTTTTGTTATGGGAGGAAGGTATAATTGCTTCTTGGGGCAAAGGTGTGCCTCACCCAAGTTTCCCACCAAACCATAACTATAAAACAAAGAAAGGACATAGAAGGATGAATGGAAGTATCTGCCCCTTGTACATGTGAATAATATACATACCTTCGGCTTAATAGATTGGACTTCAAATGATGGAAAATACTCTACCAGCACCTGCGCAGGCGTTCTTAATATAAGCACTAGAGACAGCTCTGCATGGTGCATTTTACACAGGCAGAACCACAGGGCAGAGGCTAATCCACCAACCTCCTGGGATTAAGTTTAATATAACACAGTATTCAGTGTTGAGCTGAATGCTAGTGTCCTCTTGTAAGGTGCCTGCTTTTACTGTATCTCGGGTTTTACATTCTGGAGCTTAAAACTGCCAATTAGCAAATGTACAAACATAGATTTAGCTCCTTCCTCTTTTACGTCAGGTTCTGAAAATGAGCCAAAAATTCAAGTATGCTATTAAATGCAGAGAGGTTTAAAACAGAAAAAATAAGTTACCTAACTCTGATTTCATATCCTTTCATTCAAACAGAAATGACTGCTTGTGGTAGACATAAAATGCACACATATTTAAATATTGCAACCTACCTAGGAAAGTGCTTGAACGCTGAGATAATTTCCCCAATTACTTATAAAAGTGGTATTTTTGTCAAATGGTATATAAAAGAGGATGTGAAAGCATGCTAAACTGTGAATGGGGCATACAGCATGAATGCCATAAATATTCTCAAGTAGAACCTGTAAATCTGTCATACCTTACAGTATGGAATTGATCGTATACTATGAATTTGTGTGAAAATTATGTTGATGTTTGACAGGGGGTCTTTCCATTTATGATACCGCAAATATATCATTCAACTTACATCTTCAGGGCTAGACAATTGCTTAGATTCATGTGTCACTATGTTTGAGCCTGAAATTTGAAATGTATTCAAAGGAAAGTAAATCGTGTGGCACTACTCAGTTTTGTGAGATGCTCAACACTGAAACTAATTTAACCCAAATATCCGACTGAATTGCAGTTGCAATATGTGCAGTTTTAAAGAGCAGTGGTTAGCCCGTATTTTAGGGGACTGTTGTGCTGCACAATGTAAGCTCAATGTTCTTGATTCTGATAGGTGGTTGCACAAATATCATTAAAGTGTTCATGCTCGCCACAAATGCAAATTCCGAATTTCAAGCCTGGAATGTTGTGACTCAGGCCCGATATGAAGACTAGGGTCGGGTGAATCGTCTCTACATTAATAAAGTTTATTTTCGGATCATCTTTTATATTTCAACACAGATGAGGGAATAAAGAGAACACGTCAATAGCAACCATACGTTCAAAATAGATGTGAAGCATGCTCGTCTGAAGAATCACTTGAGGACGAACTAGGAAATTAGAAGCAGCAAGAGGTAATTCCGAGCACCGATTTAACACAAACATTTTTGCAGACCAATATGATTGAAGTTGAGTATGGAATATAGATTGGGGCATATTTACGTTCCTTGGCGCATCCCTGCATATCAGCAGGGATGCGCCAGGGAAAATGCGTCACGCAAGTTTACCCTTGCGCCACGTCCGATGCGCCGCATTTACAATGCGGCGCATCGTGGCGCAGAGATAAGCAGATGCATGACGCATCTGCCGGCGGAAGGTTGGCGCAGTGCTGAAGTTGTGTCGCAAGCGCAACGCAACTCCAGCACTGTTCCAACCTTCCCTATCCCTAACATGGTGCGTCAATCCTTACGCCTGCTTGAAGCAGGCGTAAGGATTTGACGCACTAACGTCAGAAAAGTGACTGCGTGAAATCTTGTAGATTTCACTACGTCACTCTTCCGAGGCGTTCCTGCGCCGGAACGCCCCCCGCGCCGGTACGCCCACATGAAACCTGACGCAGGTTTCATGTGGCGCAGGGGTTTACTACCTGACGCATCTCCCTAGATGCGTCACGTTGTAAATATAGCGCAACGCGGCGCATGGTTTGCGTCGCCGCTGCGTCACATGCGTGACGCAACGGCGGCGCAAAAGTGGCGCAAGGGGCTTGTAAATATGCCCCATTGTTTTTTGGTCTTTAGCTACTCGGCAGCAGGCAGCACCTGTATTTCACATGTGGGCACACTAGCCAACAGGCACGGTGGTTCCTGAAAATATACAAGCACTTTGGGGCATATCATCAACGAGGCGATAAAAAATTATCGACGCTTTTGCGTCCGTTTTCGGACGAAAAGCGGCGATAATTTTATCGCCTAATCAGCAAGGTCACGCTATCGCGTGAAACCTTGCATTAGCGCCTGTTCTCTGAACGCCCATCTTTGCATCTCTAATGAGATGCAAAGTGGGCGTTCCTGCCCTGACATAACTGGAGAAATGTCGCTAAGCGACATTTCTCCAATTATCAATGGGCACGCTAACCTGCAGAGCGACAAGCAAAGTAGCGATAACCTCTGTTATCGCTACTTTCCTTACACCTACTTCAAGACTGACTTAGCCATGATATCCTATGTAAGGTGGATATCATGGCTAAGTATGCCTTGCCCTATCATCAAGCTATCGCCAAACTTTGTGAGATTATCGCTGGATTTCCAGCGATAATCTCACATTTAACAGATTAGCGCTTGGAATTTATCGCTTTTGAGATAAGCGTTGCTAATAGCATGCTATCTCAGCGATAAAATTCCACGTTACCAGGCGATAATTATCCTAGCGCTAAGTGCGCTTAGCGATAATTATCGCCGGTCCTTGATGATATGCCCCTTTGTCTTTTCTTAATCATAGTATAAGTGCTATGTTGTGTCCATTTTGCTTTACATCAAGTTGGGACGTTTACAGTTTGGGTCATACAGTATGGGCCCTCAAGGGGAACAGGGCTTTACAGTCCCTGTTCGCCTCCTCCCATTGCAGCTTGTACTAAGGTATAGCCTCGTTTTTGACACTGGCAACCAGAAGTGTGGTTTCAAGGAGTTTATGGAGTCAGCAGTATATTTATGTGTTGTATCTTTTGCCTCAAGGATCGTTAATGTTTTCTCTGTGAGAAGCAGCCGCGGCCCGTGCAAGTAAGAGTGGTGGGGCCAGGTGGGGGTGGGGGGATTTTGACAGACGACGAGGGAAAATTAATTATTTATTTAATTTTTTCTCGTCGTCATCTGTCGAAATCCCCCCGCCTCCCCCACCTGGCACCGCCGCCCCACAGCTCTTACCTGCACGGGCCGCGGATGGTGAGAAGTTCCTGCCACCTTCTTATAAGATAACATAGTAACAGGCGTCTGTCACACGTTTGAGCCCCATAGACTTGTACTGAGGGAAACAGTATATAAACAGCTCAAACTGGCATGGCTTTTTTTCATTACATGCCCATTTTGAGTGGGAGCTCTGGTCGGTTGAAATTAGAATTGTCTCTTGATTATTTGCTGTGCTGCTTTCTATTTTTGCATTGAACACGTTAGACTTTTGGGTTCCCGACCTGCTGTGTTTAATTTTAACAGATGGTGCATTGTCTGGGAAATCCAAATTTTCCTAGTTTTACAAAGGAAAGCCTTCATTTTATTAAAGACATGGAGGCAAGTATTATGCCTTTCTTAACTTGCTTTACCTAAAAAAGCAGCAGTAAAGACAAAGGAAACAACTACTAGTCCCATGAGGCTTAGCAACAAAAGCCAATGGGAACAGAACTGTAGTCCAACTGAATGACCAATCAGGCTCAAGACCCCTATAATTCCTATCTTAACTATGAACAGTCCTCTTTTCTTAAGCAAGAAGTCATGTAGAAGTATGGAACAAAGGTAACATTAAAAAAACAAGAGAAACTGCTAAAACAAATGTGAACATGTCCTGTGTAAAGTCTATCTGGAACCTGAAGTGAACCTCCTCAAACAGGTGAGTCCATGGTTGTGAAGGCTTTCCGGGAAAGTGCAGGCCCGCCCAAAAGGCTTTGGATGCCATGGCCCCCTGGAGGGATGAGCTCCAAATATGGAGGTGTCAATCCCTGCTAAAGACATAACCCACCTAACCCAACGGGCAGGGCAGGGGAAGACACTGCTTTATGAGGTTTTTTGAAGGACATGAGGAGTTGAGTGACAGCGGACATTGTGAGATAGTAAATTACCTGTTCATAAATTTACCAGTTACCCACACAGGGTTGAGGATGATCAGGAAAGAAAGGGTAAAACACGGAAGTTAGAATTGTTTTTTGTGTTTTCATATGTTAAAAATCATACCCACGGGAGTAGAATGACAAGGAGAAAAGTCCAGTGCTTTGACATCAGAAAGACGTTTGATAGAAAAGAGGCATTACAACATTATTAATTTAGTGGCTAACACTTTAAGGGACAGAGAAGCGTTTTCTGGCCAATTTATGAACATTTATAAAATCAAATCAACATCCCATAACTGACTTTATTTTGAAACAGGAGGATCACAAAATCTTACTCACTTTAACAGACCACAAAACTGAGGATGTTCCCCGACTGGTTTTCCATTGATCAGTGGGTGGTTTGCGGAGATTGCAGATCTGTAGACTTTGACCGTATGGTAAGTCTTGCCTCCACAAGCTAGTGAATCCAATAAATTAACTATGAATGTGACATCTGCTAAAAAGTGATTAGCAGATTTTCCAATGCACCAGCTTGTCCATACCGTCCAGGCTGATCTGTGAGCTTTGGTAGTTCCTAGAGCCCAGGATTTACTGATATATTCTGCAGTTTCTGACAAAATACCTGGATTAAATTGGGCAGTCCCGCTATCTTCCATAAGAAAAGAAAAATTGCTTTGTCCAGAATGATGTTGTGTCTGGTGCCATTGGGAGCTAAAAGGAGGTTGGGAAAATTCAGAAGTAATATTGAATAATCTATTGCAAGTTCCAGGAGGGGAGGGTATCATACCTGTGATTGCCAAAAGGCAACTATGTGAACTAGAATAGCTTGCTGTCGCCCGACCTGGGCCAGGCGCCTGTTGATCATGATGAAGGAAGGAAAAGCATAATTGGTGTTCTGGAACCAATCCTGGAGAAACACATCCATTGCCAAGGCTAACCCGTCCGGTCTCCAGCTGAAGAATTGAGGAAGATGACAATTGAGTCTGGATGCAAAGAGATCTATATGGAGGGAACCCTATTTGAGGTAAACAAAGTGGGAAATAGAGCTATGTAGTCTCCAACTGCTGGTACTGGGATGATACCGTGAATGGCAATCGGCAACGGTGTTGAGTGTTCCTGGAAGGTATTCCGCTTGAACTGAGATTTTGCGATTGAGGCAGAACTCCCAAAAACCTTTCACCACTTCAGCAAGAGGTTTGGACCTTGCACCACTGAGGTGACTGATAGGATAACTGTAAGATTGTCCATGCAGGGGCAAATGGAGCATTTTAATTTGTCTTTTGTAAAACTCTGGAATGCAAAGGACACTGCAATCATCTCTAAACAATTTATGTGCAATTTTGACTCCATGACAGTCCATGTGCCTCCAGTAAGATTTGACCACACCGGGCGCCCCAGCCTGTCAGGCTTGCATCAGATTCTAAGACAAGACCTGGGACCAAGGCACAGATTGTTCTGCCATTCCAGACTCCTAAATGGTCAATCCACCATTGAACTGACATGCGAGATTCAGGATCTAACTCTACTAGTTCGTAATAAGAAAGACCCTGTCGAAGATGACATATTTTAAATCTCTGAAAAGCTCAATAATGAAGAGGGCCCTGCAGAAATGCCCTGAATTGATGAGGATGGAAGACCTACAATCCTGGCAAGAGACCTGAGAGAAATAGACAATGTCTGCAGAGTGTGAGAAATTTCTGATTTTATCGCTTTGACCTTGGAGATGGAGAAACGAAGGGTTGCCTGTCTCTGAACCAACTAGAAAACCTAAGAACTCGATCTGTTTGGAGGGAGAGAGAGTCCATTTTTCTCTGTTGATGAGAAAACCTAGGTTCTGTCATAGAGAGCATTTTATTTGGAGTTGAGATTAAAACATTGTTAGACTTTGACCCATTAAGAGAATATCATCTAGATAGATGATTAAGCGAATACCCTGAGAGCTGAGAAGAGCACCAACAGGTTTCCTGATCTTTTTAAAGCACCAAGGTGCTGAAGGAAGACCGGACCGGAGGGGAGATGAGAAAATTGGTACCTTTTCCCCTGCTTTGGAACTGCAGATACTTTTTGGATGAGGGGTGAATTGCTATAGTTAAATATGTGTCCTGTAAATCTAGATAGACCATCCAGTCATTTTGCAACAATGAATCTCTGAGATGGATGATGGTTTCCATCTTGAAATGATTGTACACAACAAAGTGATTGAACTCCCTAAGATTTATTACAGGTCTCATTCTTTTGTTTTCCTTTTGTACTAGAAAAAGGCAACTTAGAAATTCTTTGGGGTGAAGGGAAGTCTCTTAAATTGCTTGTGTTTGTAAAAGAGAAAGGATCACTTCTGTCACCATTGCAACCATATCAAGGATTTGGTGTTAGGGTCTGAAAAGGCCTGGAATAAAGTTCTATGGAATAACCTTGAACAGCGTTTAACACCTAGGGATCTACTGTGATCAACTGCCATTTGTGAAGGAAGAACTTTAAACGACCCCCAACTGAAAGAGGAACGGAAAGAACACCTAGCTGAAGAGGCTGTTCCTCAGATGCTCCTTTGACCTATGATTCAGACTCCCCTATCGATTTGGGGATAAAATTGTGGTCTGATTTCTTGGTTACCGTAGTAATTGAAGGCTTGAGTTTTGTAACTGTGGCTGGCAAACCAGCTTCTGCCTCTGCCGGCCCTGACAAACACCCATTGGGTGAAAAATTTCTTTAGGGATTGTTGAGCTTTATCTATTGAAGCACATGTGGTAACATATTTGTTGAATTCCTTAGTGAATGAATCCCCAAAAAGTAGACCTTCAGCTTTAACTCCAGGGTCTAAGGATGTCAGGTTGGCTAATTTTGAATCAAGTTTCAAAAGTAGACCTTTCCTTCTTTCATGTGTGATGGCAGAATTAGCATTCCCTAAGAGACAAAAGGCTCTTTGAATTCACATGGATAACTAATCTGCATTATTTGACGTATTATCTAATCTGGCTGTTTTTGCCAAATCAGAGATGTCTGCTAAAGGACCGACCACGTCTAACAATTTGTCTTGGCAAGTTGACCAAGCCTTATCCAAGCACTTCCTGGGGTCCTTCCCAAAATTGGAGAAGAAGGTTACCATGTTTGGATCTATAGTACGTATTGAGGTGATGTTAAACAATAAAAAGGTCCTAGGACATTCCGATTTAAGTTTGTTTATCCAAGGGTTAAAGTAATCTACTAGAAATATACTTTCCTACATGTTCTGAGGGAAATCATTCAGTGGAGTTAGGGTGGTGAATGAGTTTAGGGTCAAACATGGGCAAACCGTCAGAATCCAACATAGGTTTCAAATCAAATAGCTCTTGCAAAGCGCACGGCTACTCTCTAGAGCATCCATGCTCTATAGGTACTGTAACCATTGAACACTACAAGAACAGAAAGTTAAAAGGCACCCTTAAATAACCAGGTCTTTAAGCTGCGCTTGAAAGAGCCTGCATCACTGGTAGCACGAAGATGCAAGGGAAGAGAGTTCCAACCAGCGGCCACCTGTGCAGAGAAGGAAGAGCCTCCCCATCTCTTCCTTCCTGTTTTGGGCAGCACCAAAAGCAGCGCTTGGATTTAAAAGAATCAGATTCTTTTGTTTGGGATCCAGCCAAAACTCAGAATCATTGTCCTTATCATTATCATCATCATCATCATCAGTATCAATATAATAGGTATTGTCATCTGTATCCGGAATGTCGGAAATCACAATCATAGTGTTGGTGTTAATGTCTTCAGCATCACATGTCTCCTCCTTGGAAGAACGTCGTCCTCTATCTTGTGTAAGGAAACCTCACAGACTAACAAAGCGCTTTTGGTTTTACTGCAAGCTCTTTCTTTCCCCTTGGAAGAGGAAGACTCCTTGGCAATGTTAGATACTTTTACTGACATTAATTTATGCTTTCTGCTTTCCCCTGCTTTTCTCCAAAATACATTTTTAGACATAATATTAATTACTGTATTATCAATATTTTTTGTTATTTTAGACATAGAAGAATCGTCTGCCTGTTATACCGATGACTGGATAAAGTAATCCAAATTCTGGCAAAATTCCTCTCCTTCGCCACCATGTTGTGCATAAAATGCAGAAGAACCACCTCTTTCATTTGTAATAAATAAGCTCTGATAATAAATGCAATAGAAAATATCCCTGAACCGGAATTTACTGTGGAGAAAGAGTTAGCAATGAAAAGGTAAGGAAACAACACTCCCCATAGGGTGGGGCCTGCGCCACAGGAGATGTGAAACTGGGAGTGGCTGAGTGCGAAGCCGCACCGCAGGTTTCACCACAATCTCTGCGTCAGTTAGGTCGAGCAAAGCAGCGAATGAAGTTGAGGAGAAAGGGCCTGTATAGAAGCGGGCAATGAAAGTATTAAACCATAATGATGTCAAGGCACAAAAGATATTATAATTATGAGAGAAGTATATATGCTTATTTTGACTGCGAGCAGCAAGAATAGAGGACTGTTCGCAGTCAAGATAGGTATTTTAGGGGGTCTTGAACCTTGATTGGTAATTCAGTTGGGCTACAGTTCTGTTCCCATTGTCTTTTGTTGCTCTGACTCATGGGACTAGTAGTTTTTTCCTTTGTCTTGATTGCTGCTGTTTAAATAAAGCAATTTAAGAAAGGCATAATAAGACCCTCGGTGACTTGCCATAAAATTTTCTCCACAAGCACTATATGGGAGAGCACTGGACTGAATTCCGCATGATGAACCCAGATGCAAGAGATAAGTGAGAAATTTCTCCAAGGGAATAGGGATGGAGCACTGCCCAACACTGGACCTGCACTGGTCCTGCAAAATTGGCTGAAAGCGTGAGCACAGCTGTACCAAGGAAAGTTTGGTAAAGTCAAACTGCTCTTACCATGTTTTTGTTCATTTGCTTGTTTTGCCTCGCCTGTACTATTTTATGGTTGAAAATGTGTTTTTAAAAAGGGTGCGCACAATTGTTGTCTGGGTAAGAGAAAACATGGAAAACAAGTTGGCTGGGCAGGTAGGATTGGGATGAGTCCAGTGACTAGAAAATGCGTATAAGTGTGACTCCATGGCTTAGAGTGAACGTGCTCTAGAAATAGTGTGACCAGGGAGTAGATAGTCAGAAGCTCCAGGACCCGAAGCACGGACCCTTAAATGATGAACGTGAGTGAGAAAGAGGCTCTCTGATCTAGCCACTCAGAATCCTTTATAAGCCTCTCCTGAAGGTTTTACAGATTGGGTAAGAGTGTGCAATGCCTTCCATTTCCCGACCACAAGATCCGTTAGAAGAAAATATACCTGATGGAACCCTATCCTATTTTACATCTCCTTTCCTACACCTTCCACAAGAGGAGCTGTAGGCACAAGGCCAGCAGACATCTTCCTTGTTAACCAGGTGCGAGTAAGCGCCCGCATAGCCACCACCGATGACATCTGCGCCCTCCTCAACCAAGACCACACAGCAGCCCTCATCCTCCTGGACCTTTCAGCAGCCTTCGACACTGTCTCCCACCGCACACTAGCCTCCAGGCTCTACGACGCCGGCATCCAAGGCACAGCCTTAGACTGGATTCAAATATCCTCTCAGGCAGAATACAAAGAATAAGACTCCCGCCCTTCCTCTCTGAACCAACAGAGATCAGACGCGGAGTATCCCAAGGATCCTCCCTCAGCCCCACACTCTTCAATGTCTACATGGCCCCCCTCGAAGCCTTCATCATAAACCACGAACTCAACATAGTCTCATACGCCGATGACACTCAGCTCATCCTCTCCTTCACCAAGGAGCCCGACATCACTAAACGCAATCTCCAAATGGGATGAAAGACGTCGCAACCTGGATGAGCAACAGCTGCCTGAAGCTCAACTCAGAGAAAACAGAAGTCCTCATCCTCGTCACCACCCCTTCCGCATGGGACAACACCTGGTGGCCCCCTGCCCTCAGAAACCCACCCACCCCAATGGACCACGCACGCAACCTCAGCATCATACTTGACTTTTCACTTAACATGAACCGCCAGATCAACGCCGCGTCCTCCGCAAGCTTCAACACCCTCTGCATACTTCGCAAGACCTTCAAATGGATCCCCCCGACTCCAGGAAGACCGTCACTCAGGCACTCATCACCAGCAGCCTGGACTACGGAAACGCTCTCTATGCCGGAATCAACAAAAAACTCCTCCACAAACTCCAGACCATCCAGAACGCCACAGCCAGACTTATCCTCGACATCCCACAACATAACCACATCACCTAACACCTCCGCGACCTCCACTGGCTCCCCATCTAAAGAAGAATTACCTTTAAACTGCTCACACATGCATACAAAGCCTTCCATAACACCGGACCCCAATACCTCAACAAACAAATCTCCTTCCACACCCCCAAGAGAAACCTCTTCTCTGCCGACCTCGCCCTAGCCATGGTCCCTCGCGTCCACAGGGCCAGAGCAGAGGGCAGATCCTTCCCCACCTCGCAGCCAAGACCTGAAATGAACTCCCCCCTCACATCCGACAAAGCCCGACACTGCACCAGTACAGAAAGGACCTCAAGACCTTGCTCTTCGAATGACCAACGGAGCTGCTCGCACGCCCCCCCCACATCGCCTTGAGACCCTCACGGGTGAGTAGCATACTAATAAAAAAAAACTTGATTGATTGATGAAGCAGTAAGGAGCAGAGAAGAAGGTTCAGTATTGGCAGCCCCAACCGAAAGGGACACCTGCCCATTTTAGTTACCAACAATATTGTAAAGGCACATGCAAGTATTAACAAGAGTGTGTGGGACTCATTAAAGAGAATGGGAAGAAGTCCTTTCCTGAACATGTTACCATTAAAATAGAGAGATTAGAAAACTTACAGAAGAAACTGACAGACTGGTAAAATAAAATAGATGCAGAGAAATTACCTCTCTTCCTACAACGCATGAAGAGGTACACAAAGCATGAATCTCTAGTATGAGGTATGAGAAATACCCAGGAGTACTGAATTAGTTACTCTAGGGACATTATTAGGGTTTGTGCTCCTTCTCCTCCTCCTACTCTTCCTCCATATATATTTCTCCAGATCACTAAACCACAAGAAAAAGAGGAAGAGTCTGAGAACCTGAGGGAGGAAGATCTGTTTGATATGTTCCCCTGGCCAGCTGGCTGCAGGGACTTGGAGTGCAGCTGCTAATACACTTGGAAATAGAGTAGTGCCTGTGGGCCAGCAGGTGACAAGAGCACAAGGAGGTAAAGTGCAAGAGCGCTGTGATGTGACTGACTGACAGAAATGCTCTAGATAGAACAGTGCAAGCAAGCAGACAAGAGGCTGATTCAACTTCTGTTGATTGGTCCAGGACCAGGGCACTGTCTATATCAGGCTGTAGAGATTACAGAGAATGAAGCCCTACTGTTACCCTTGAAAGTTTGAGGCAGACTACAGAATGATTGCCTACGAGGCTATCCCTTCTCCTCCATCCTTCTTCACCTGAGGTACTACCCAATGGCTGGGGATAGTATTATGTTCCACACTCCTTGCACCCCCTTTGATTTAATAAGCATTAGGAAACAATTTCCCAGCATCCGGGAAAACCCCACTCAAGTGGAACTGAAGAGTGTGTTAGAAGTATAAAGACCAAACTGGACAGATGTGAATCAGTAGTTTAGATTGATCGTGCTGACTGAAGCAAGAGAAAGATTGTTGGAGAAGTTGGCATTGTGGAGGGTTACCCCTGGTAATGAAGAATAGAGTAGTGCAGCAAAAGATGCTTTGTTGAATGCGATTATGGATGTGCGCCCAGTGAATACCGACTGAACACGATCTTGAATTGTAAGCAAATTATGAGTTAAGCACAGGCTGATTATTTAAACATGGATGTGCGTGCGATATACGTGGATATAGCCAGCCCTATGGAATTTGTTCAGGAAGCTGTAAGTGCTTTTTCTCTGCAGGGATTACTACTGAATGTTAGGAGTCAGTTGACTATCTCCATCGAATGACTGACTAAGAAGTTGGTCGAATTGCTAACCACTGAGTAGCACAGCAAAAGAGAAACCATGTACTATGTACAGCGCTTTGCTGCCTTTTGGCTAGGTTTGCGCTACAGAAATACCATATACATACATATATATATACAGAGATAAAAAGAGAATGTAAAATCAAAATCGATGTCACTGAAGTTACAAATATGCAGAGAACCATCATGGGTGTGGGCAGAGAGCCCAGCAAAAAGAGGGAAGGTAAAAGGAGGTGGGAGAGCTGGGAGAGCCAATGAAAGGGGCAGGGGAGAGGTCCTGGGAGCGAGAGGGTCATGCTATGCCTGTAAACAGCTGAGGCACTTATTTATTTATTTTAAGAGTTTTATATAGCGCTGGCTAGACCCGTAGGTATCAGAGCGCTTTACAATAGGTTACACAATGTTACAGAAAAAGATAACAATTACACATAACATCAAGAATAAGCAACACATTGAGAGAGGAAAGGAAGGTGGGACAAATAGAGCGGAGGGGGGGAAGGGGGAAGTGTGAAGGGGAGGATGAGGATGAGGGAAAAGACAGGCAGGAGAGACGAAAGGAGGTCTGCCCAATGACCGACTGGGTAGGTGACGTCCTAGGAGGGAATCCATAGTCCGTCTACCCTATAGCTAAACAAGGTAGCTCCATCGGGCATCGGTCAAATAGCTAGGTCTCAACTGACGAGGGGAAGTTCACAGAAGAAAGTCCAGTTGGTAATCAGGGTGGGAACTATGAGCAAGGACGGGCGAGGGCAAAGGTCAATAGCTGGAAAGAGGAGAGGGGTAGAGCGAAAAGGGGTAGGGGGTAGAGGGAAGGGGGAGGAGGGAGATAAGGACAGGAGAGACGCAGGAGAGTTTGCCCAAAGACCGGCTGGGTAGGTGATGGCCAAGGAGGGAATCCATAGTCCATCTCCCCTTTAGCTCGCGAGGTAGCTCCACCGGGCATCAGTCAAAATGGCTAGGTCTCAGCTGATTAGGGAAAGTTGTCAGATTAAATGTCCTGGTGGGTGAGCAGGAACAGGGTCAGGTGAGGGCTGATCAAGATGGCAGGTGCTACAGTACTTTACTGGGAAGGATGGGCCAGTCTCCCTTAGTTCTTAAAAAGTCACAAGATCTCCCAAGCGTCAATATGTGATCGGGGGTAACACAGTCCATTAAAAGCCCACCTGGACGCATCTCCCCTCTCGGCGGGACAAGCGTGGTAGGAGCCGGCATTTTGCCTCACGCTGGGCGGGGGGGGGGTCCGCTCACCTCAACCTTCAGCTACAAGTGGTCAATAGCTTAGCCACAATAATAATGACAGGACTTGAGGTGCTGTGGTAAAATGGTAGGTGGATGGCAGGGTATCCGCGGGATATTTTAAATGCTGATGATCCTGGCCATGGGAGCATCTTATGGTTTGAAAAAATGTGGGGACCCCTACATTAACAATGTATACTTGCTAGCTAGTAGGGAAAATATATCAAGGGAAAAGACAGGCTAGACCAAGCATGAATGTATAAAATTATTGCAGGACATCCAACACTAAATCAGACGACATAGTGCTTGATTATTATCAAAAATATATTTTTATTTTATATATATTGTTTCATCATTCTTTTCTTTAAATATCATAAAGATATGATTCTATATATTTAATAGTCACAATGTATCAACAACATATATTCACAATGCATTAACAACATATAACACAAATCACATAGATTATAGATTAAAACAAACACTGTGCTGATATAAATTGATGCAGCATCCTTTCTTTTATGTTTCCAATAAAGTCCAGATCAATATGGACAGAAAGGGGGGGTCGGCGGTAGATGAGACTACGCGCGTTTCGGCAAGTTGCCTTCCTCAGGACACCGTCTCAACTTTCACTGCATTGGACACACAATAAACACAATACATTGATTTCATGCACTCATGCCGATTTATTACTATACTGTTGATGTCCTGCAGTGCATTTGTTTAATATGTTTACAATAAAATCAACTTGATTATTTAAAGGTTCAATTGTATTGTGTTGGGAATCTCTAAGAATTAAGAACTGTGCATTTAGATAAAGTGACAACCAGGTTTATGAAAGGAAAAGAGAAGAAAAAAGGGGTAATATAATGAAAAGAGTAATAGAAAAGATACTAAGATAATAACACCAAAAAGAAGAAAAGACAGTTTGTCTAAATAGTGAAAGTCTCCACCCATGTTATTTTAATATGTGTATATTTAAGGTACCTACTTTGGCCCATATAAGAAATTATTCTTATTGGGTGCATTACATATTAGCATAAGGTGAAAAATGTATTAGTGGAAAATAGTGTTGATTTGCCATGCATCAGAAAAAGATAATAAAGCGCAAAATAGTGTATTATTTATAATTACCTATTTGATTTAATTGGACTGAGAAGTCAAATAAATTTCCTTGTTTATGCTTAATATGCTTGATAAAAAGCACAGAGTCCCTGAGTCTATAGAAAAAAATACACAACATATGTCTAATTAAAGGCAAACTCAGAATCTATGGCCCCAAAATGAATTTCTATGGGCTTAATTTTCTACCTTATTTTGTAATGGATATCCGTTTAAAACCATTCAATATTATGAATAGGGTTGATACATCTCTGAGATGTGTTGATATTGCTTGAAGGTTAAGTGCAGTCACCGATATATTGCTCTAAAAACGAGAGATCAGAACAAGGTTTGCTAGTTAGGCTCATTTTAAGTTTTCTGATTACAAGATGATAATGAGCTTATGTTTGGTAAAAAATAAGTACCTGTATGTGGTCCCTATATGACCAACCGGATTATGTTCAATGTGCTCAGGGCATCTATGGAAAAAACATGAAGTCCTATTAAAAAATGTCTCTAATTATATATTTTAGAACAAGCAGGACATATATCTATATATATGTGGGTTTAGACTAGCAGTTCTTATTTGTGTGGTGTGTTCCTTAAAAATGTTTACAATACGTTCCATGCGACCTTCTCACCTCAATAGAGATTGAGAAATGCCAGATACGCCAAATTTTGTTAAGGGCAAAAAGGATTTTGCAAAGAACAACCAGATAATATAGCTGTCTCTTTCAATTTTTGATTTAACGTACCACAACAAAGTAAATTATCATCTCATAATGAGAAGTGAAAAGCGCCTCATATAAATACAATGCTGCTTTATTTTTCCCCAACTAAAACAAAACTGTTTTGAAGCATGATTGCTAAAGGACAGTCAGAATAAAATGCTGAAGTTGTTAGCATGTTGAGTGACCAACCAACACGTTTATAAGAGTGCTTAACCATCGTCTAATGGTACCCTATTGCTTCATATATTTTATGTTAGGGAGCAAAATGCACGAAGGCATTGTTTTTCAAACAGTCATTATCGCGTATGTTGCCAAACATAAAGGGGAAAAAACCGAAGGCGAAAAACGATGGGGAAAAAACGCGAGAGAAGGGCAAGGAATGGAACATGCTATGCATTCCCTATTGCAGCCCTACACATAAGATACATATTGCTTACCGTGTGCTAGCAAAACGTGGTCCTTCTATGATGGCGTACAGGTACCTCACGGACTAATACATCAAACTTCCTCTTTTTTAAGTAGTTGACTCTTCTTACGCTTGGAGTATCCCAATTGGATACGTAAGGCATGTGATTGCACGTACAAGACGTGCTATGACGTATATAACAAGCGCAGATGTAGATTCAGAGAGATAGAAACAGGACTGCGTAAAGGGATACGATCAATTTATTATTTAGTGAGCCTCTACCGCCATGTTGATATTGCATGTATGGCTATTGTCATAGGTGGTTTATTAAGCAAAGATATTAATGCTAAAAAGCTAATATAGGTAAATAGTTTATGTGTGGCTTTTACCATAGAAGGTTTATAAAGCAAAGATGTTAGTGCTTAGAGGCCGATATTAGTGAATAGCTCGATCTTACTATGTATTATAGTTCTCTTTGGTTTAGCTCTCTGTTGATATATCCAAGTGGGGGAAGAGAGGAAAGGAAAAAATGTGAAGGGAGCAACAATGGGGGAGCCTTCAGATTCTACTATGCGTGTAAGTATTAATATACATAATAATACTTATAAATTTTAACGCGAAATAGATGTGAGTTGATAACTTTTACTTCTACAATATTCCAGACAGAAATATGTCTACAACTTAAAAACAGACAAAAAGAAAGAAAATTATCCAAATATCTGGTTAATAATGAAAGAAGTGCTGGTTGCACATTACAATCCACTACATACGATTATGTCAAGAAAATATCTTATTAACTGGGATGTTAATCTTAGTAGTTATATTTAATTGCCTGCTCCCAAGGCATATCTTGGTTTAAACCATTTTTGAAAGTATCTAGAGTAAAAATCCAGAAGGCTTCTCGTCTTTTCCTTATACCTTCTGTAGTTTGACCTTCCTTAGTTTGTATTCTTTCTAGAATAAACCATTTGATTTCTTCCACTTGGTGATTCATTTCCATGTAGTGTTGCACCATGGGTGCTGTAGTTTTGTGGTTACGGATTGCTGATTTATGTTCCGTAAGGCGTACATTCATAGTACGCGCCGTTTCTCCCACATAACCTTTGCTGCATGGGCAAATTAGTAGGTATATCAAATCTTTTGTTTTACAGTTAGTCATGCCATTTGGCATGATAGTACGTCCATTGTATAAAATGGACCTAGCTTCTATAGCTTGAGGACAAATCTTACATATACCGCATTTAAAATTGCCTTGTACAGGTTGTGACCCCACAATACTTCTCTGTATTGGTTTTTTCATTGGGGGCATCCTTGACCTTACTACATGGTCTTTTAAATTCTTGTTTTTACGGTAAGCAAATAACGGTTTTGGTATTTTTTCCAGATTGTCTTTATTGGCATTCAGAATATGCCAATTATTACACACAATACGCCGTATTTGTTCATTCAACATGGAATGTCGTGTGACAAACACTAGCTCTAAATTAGTCTTTTCCTTTTTGTGGGTAAGCAAATGTTGTCTATCAAAAAATCTAGCTCTTTTAAAGGAATTTCTCACCAACTTATGGGGATATCCTCGTGCTAGAAATTTGTCCTTCATGATTGCTGCCTTTTGATCAAAGTCTGTAAGGCTAGTACAATTACGACGTACTCTTAAAAATTGGCCAAAAGGGATACTGTTTTTTTGCACTGATGGATGGTAGCTATCATAATGCAAAAGTGTATTGCGAGCTGTCGGCTTAGTATATAGATCTACCGCCAGTTCGCCATTTACATTTTTGATGATAATGTCCAAAAATTCTATGTGAGATGCACTGTATGTATATGTGAAATGAATATTACTATCACATAAATTTAACCAAGATAAAAATTCTTGTAGAGTATCTGTGTCATCTGCCCATATGAAAAAGATATCATCTATAAAACGGGACCATTTGTGTATTGTTTCAAAAAATGGGGCTATTTCATTATAGATGAAAGTATTTTCGAATTTGGCCATGTAAATATTAGCTATTGTTGGAGCACAAGATGCGCCCATACTTACGCCTTTTATTTGCTTGTATATTTGGCCGTTAAATTCAAATACATTCTCTTCCAGCACTATTTTTAGACATCTCAACATAAAAGTCTGATTACAGTCAATATTCATCTGTTCCATAAACCATTCAACAGCTTGTACAGCTCCAGAGATGGGTATGTTACTGTAAAGGCTTTCTATATCTAAGGTGACAAGATATTGTTGTTCCGAAAGGAAAGGTGTACCCTCCACTAGATTTATTATGTGCCTTGTATCCTGCACATATGCCAGTGTTTTCTGTATATGTGGTCTTAAAATGGCATCTAGATATTGTGATAAAGGTTCAGTTACAGATCCTATTGTTGTTACTATAGGCCTGTACGGAGGGTCACTTTGGCTTTTGTGAATTTTGGGGACCCCATACATACTTGCCATTTTAGGTGTCTGCACATTGAGATAATCATATTCTTTATCACATATATAGCCTTCATCAAATGCTTTATTGGTCAACCTTTGAATTTTTATTTTAGTCTTATTTGTTGGATTGACATTGATTTTAATATAGAAGTTTATGTCATTAAGCATCTCTTCCATTTTAGATATGTAAACTGGGGTGTCGATTACAACAATCCCACCACCTTTATCACAGCTTTTTACAGTGATTTCAGTAGTTGATTTTAGATTAAGAAGGGCTTGGTATTCTTCTTTGTTTAGATTGTAAGGAGTATTAGGAACAAATTTAGTAGCAGTGATCAGCTTTTGGTATACAACCTGTTCGAAAATTATGACCTCTGGAGATATTTGCTCAGAGGTCGGGGTAAATGTAGACTTAGATGATAAGCCTGACCTATTATTGTCAGTAGGTTTAGGTGTTTGTTGGGCAAAAAAAGATTTGAGTCTGACTTTCCGAAAGAATGCCATTAAATCTGAAAATAATTCAAACTTGTTAATTCCAGAATGGGGGACGAATGTTAGTCCTTTGGATAATAGTGAATATGTGGCTTCTGATATATTGGATGCGCTTAAATTAAATACTGGTATATCTGTTATTCTCTCCAGTACTGCGCATTCCGTGTCACAAGGAGTTGATTTTGGTTGGCTTGTTGATTGCCCCGGTAACGGGGTCGGTATTGCGGTCGCCAATTCCCTCGTCTGGGGTTGCTTCTGCCTAAAAAAGGTTGTGCTTGGTATCTTCTATTCACATATCGTCCATTTCTGGCTTCAAATTGGTCGCTTACATTATCATTGTCAGAGTCTGATGTATCTGAGAAAGTAGTTATCTTTCTTCCATATTGTCTAGATGTAGATGGATTTTGTTTTTGTCCATCTGTCTCCATATAGAAGTTCGCTGACAAATATGGATAAGTATTTTCCTTATTAGTAAATCTTATATCTTTTTTTAGTTTTTCTGACTTACGTTTATTCAAGTATTCTGTGTATGAATGCAAATCTGCTTCTATTTCATCTAGTTTTCTTTTTGCATCTTCAATGGCTGTGTTGTTTTTGATTTTGCTTTCTAATTCTAAAATCTCAGCCATGAGTTGCTGTAGTATTTCTCGTGCTGTTTCTACTATCAGCATCATTAGATCTCTTGAACATCGGTTAGCGATCATTGCCCATTTTTCTAAAAATTCCTTTATTTGTACAAATAAGCCTGGAATATTTTTTACTCTTAACCCCTGTGGTATTACTCCAGCACGGAGATATTCTAACATAAATTTGCCGTGCAACTCAATTCTTTTAGTCTTTTTCTTTAATGCCGTTAGTTTTTCCAGATCTTCATTTTTATCTGGATGGCTTGTAAGTTGGTCACCAAAGCTACCTATACTACCAACCATTGATACAAAATCAGCATCAGTAAATCCGAAGGTTTGAAGATTCGCCATCTCAGATGGTCCAGTGAGTGAGAATCCAGAGGAGAATATATTAAAGGAAAGATAAAAGCGGCAAAGATATTGTCGTTTTCAAGTGCTCAGAAAATAGACTTGTGCTCAAAAAGTAAAGTAGTGCAACTATAGATCACCTCAACACCAACATACCTGAACCAAAATAAAATTGGCCAACAGGGCTCAAAGGAGACAAAAATCCCCTCACAGACAGGCTGTGAGATTCAATGGTTTGAAAAAATGTGGGGACCCCTACATTAACAATGTATACTTGCTAGCTAGTAGGGAAAATATATCAAGGGAAAAGACAGGCTAGACCAAGCATGAATGTATAAAATTATTGCAGGACATCCAACACTAAATCAGACGACATAGTGCTTGATTATTATCAAAAATATATTTTTATTTTATATATATTGTTTCATCATTCTTTTCTTTAAATATCATAAAGATATGATTCTATATATTTAATAGTCACAATGTATCAACAACATATATTCACAATGCATTAACAACATATAACACAAATCACATAGATTATAGATTAAAACAAACACTGTGCTGATATAAATTGATGCAGCATCCTTTCTTTTATGTTTCCAATAAAGTCCAGATCAATATGGACAGAAAGGGGGGTCGGCGGTAGATGAGACTACGCGCGTTTCGGCAAGTTGCCTTCCTCAGGACACCGTCTCAACTTTCACTGCATTGGACACACAATAAACACAATACATTGATTTCATGCACTCATGCCGATTTATTACTATACTGTTGATGTCCTGCAATGCATTTGTTTAATATGTTTACAATAAAATCAACTTGATTATTTAAAGGTTCAATTGTATTGTGTTGGGAATCTCTAAGAATTAAGAACTGTGCATTTAGATAAAGTGACAACCAGGTTTATGAAAGGAAAAGAGAAGAAAAAAGGGGTAATATAATGAAAAGAGTAATAGAAAAGATACTAAGATAATAACACCAAAAAGAAGAAAAGACAGTTTGTCTAAATAGTGAAAGTCTCCACCCATGTTATTTTAATATGTGTATATTTAAGGTACCTACTTTGGCCCATATAAGAAATTATTCTTATTGGGTGCATTACATATTAGCATAAGGTGAAAAATGTATTAGTGGAAAATAGTGTTGATTTGCCATGCATCAGAAAAGATAATAAAGCGCAAAATAGTGTATTATTTATAATTACCTATTTGATTTAATTGGACTGAGAAGTCAAATAAATTTCCTTGTTTATGCTTAATATGCTTGATAAAAAGCACAGAGTCCCTGAGTCTATAGAAAAAAATACACAACATATGTCTAATTAAAGGCAAACTCAGAATCTATGGCCCCAAAATGAATTTCTATGGGCTTAATTTTCTACCTTATTTTGTAATGGATATCCGTTTAAAACCATTCAATATTATGAATAGGGTTGATACATCTCTGAGATGTGTTGATATTGCTTGAAGGTTAAGTGCAGTCACCGATATATTGCTCTAAAAACGAGAGATCAGAACAAGGTTTGCTAGTTAGGCTCATTTTAAGTTTTCTGATTACAAGATGATAATGAGCTTATGTTTGGTAAAAAATAAGTACCTGTATGTGGTCCCTATATGACCAACCGGATTATGTTCAATGTGCTCAGGGCATCTATGGAAAAAACATGAAGTCCTATTAAAAAATGTCTCTAATTATATATTTTAGAACAAGCAGGACATATATCTATATATATGTGGGTTTAGACTAGCAGTTCTTATTTGTGTGGTGTGTTCCTTAAAAATGTTTACAATACGTTCCATGCGACCTTCTCACCTCAATAGAGATTGAGAGATGCCAGATACGCCAAATTTTGTTAAGGGCAAAAAGGATTTTGCAAAGAACAACCAGATAATATAGCTGTCTCTTTCAATTTTTGATTTAACGTACCACAACAAAGTAAATTATCATCTCATAATGAGAAGTGAAAAGCGCCTCATATAAATACAATGCTGCTTTATTTTTCCCCAACTAAAACAAAACTGTTTTGAAGCATGATTGCTAAAGGACAGTCAGAATAAAATGCTGAAGTTGTTAGCATGTTGAGTGACCAACCAACACGTTTATAAGAGTGCTTAACCATCGTCTAATGGTACCCTATTGCTTCATATATTTTATGTTAGGGAGCAAAATGCACGAAGGCATTGTTTTTCAAACAGTCATTATCGCGTATGTTGCCAAACATAAAGGGGAAAAAACCGAAGGCGAAAAACGATGGGGAAAAAACGCGAGAGAAGGGCAAGGAATGGAACATGCTATGCATTCCCTATTGCAGCCCTACACATAAGATACATATTGCTTACCGTGTGCTAGCAAAACGTGGTCCTTCTATGATGGCGTACAGGTACCTCACGGACTAATACATCAAACTTCCTCTTTTTTAAGTAGTTGACTCTTCTTACGCTTGGAGTATCCCAATTGGATACGTAAGGCATGTGATTGCACGTACAAGACGTGCTATGACGTATATAACAAGCGCAGATGTAGATTCAGAGAGATAGAAACAGGACTGCGTAAAGGGATACGATCAATTTATTATTTAGTGAGCCTCTACCGCCATGTTGATATTGCATGTATGGCTATTGTCATAGGTGGTTTATTAAGCAAAGATATTAATGCTAAAAAGCTAATATAGGTAAATAGTTTATGTGTGGCTTTTACCATAGAAGGTTTATAAAGCAAAGATGTTAGTGCTTAGAGGCCGATATTAGTGAATAGCTCGATCTTACTATGTATTATAGTTCTCTTTGGTTTAGCTCTCTGTTGATATATCCAAGTGGGGGAAGAGAGGAAAGGAAAAAATGTGAAGGGAGCAACAATGGGGGAGCCTTCAGATTCTACTATGCGTGTAAGTATTAATATACATAATAATACTTATAAATTTTAACGCGAAATAGATGTGAGTTGATAACTTTTACTTCTACAATATTCCAGACAGAAATATGTCTACAACTTAAAAACAGACAAAAAGAAAGAAAATTATCCAAATATCTGGTTAATAATGAAAGAAGTGCTGGTTGCACATTACAATCCACTACATACGATTATGTCAAGAAAATATCTTATTAACTGGGATGTTAATCTTAGTAGTTATATTTAATTGCCTGCTCCCAAGGCATATCTTGGTTTAAACCATTTTTGAAAGTATCTAGAGTAAAAATCCAGAAGGCTTCTCGTCTTTTCCTTATACCTTCTGTAGTTTGACCTTCCTTAGTTTGTATTCTTTCTAGAATAAACCATTTGATTTCTTCCACTTGGTGATTCATTTCCATGTAGTGTTGCACCATGGGTGCTGTAGTTTTGTGGTTACGGATTGCTGATTTATGTTCTGTAAGGCGTACATTCATAGTACGCGCCGTTTCTCCCACATAACCTTTGCTGCATGGGCAAATTAGTAGGTATATCAAATCTTTTGTTTTACAGTTAGTCATGCCATTTGGCATGATAGTACGTCCATTGTATAAAATGGACCTAGCTTCTATAGCTTGAGGACAAATCTTACATATACCGCATTTAAAATTGCCTTGTACAGGTTGTGACCCCACAATACTTCTCTGTATTGGTTTTTTCATTGGGGGCATCCTTGACCTTACTACATGGTCTTTTAAATTCTTGTTTTTACGGTAAGCAAATAACGGTTTTGGTATTTTTTCCAGATTGTCTTTATTGGCATTCAGAATATGCCAATTATTACACACAATACGCCGTATTTGTTCATTCAACATGGAATGTCGTGTGACAAACACTAGCTCTAAATTAGTCTTTTCCTTTTTGTGGGTAAGCAAATGTTGTCTATCAAAAAATCTAGCTCTTTTAAAGGAATTTCTCACCAACTTATGGGGATATCCTCGTGCTAGAAATTTGTCCTTCATGATTGCTGCCTTTTGATCAAAGTCTGTAAGGCTAGTACAATTACGACGTACTCTTAAAAATTGGCCAAAAGGGATACTGTTTTTTTGCACTGATGGATGGTAGCTATCATAATGCAAAAGTGTATTGCGAGCTGTCGGCTTAGTATATAGATCTACCGCCAGTTCGCCATTTACATTTTTGATGATAATGTCCAAAAATTCTATGTGAGATGCACTGTATGTATATGTGAAATGAATATTACTATCACATAAATTTAACCAAGATAAAAATTCTTGTAGAGTATCTGTGTCATCTGCCCATATGAAAAAGATATCATCTATAAAACGGGACCATTTGTGTATTGTTTCAAAAAATGGGGCTATTTCATTATAGATGAAAGTATTTTCGAATTTGGCCATGTAAATATTAGCTATTGTTGGAGCACAAGATGCGCCCATACTTACGCCTTTTATTTGCTTGTATATTTGGCCGTTAAATTCAAATACATTCTCTTCCAGCACTATTTTTAGACATCTCAACATAAAAGTCTGATTACAGTCAATATTCATCTGTTCCATAAACCATTCAACAGCTTGTACAGCTCCAGAGATGGGTATGTTACTGTAAAGGCTTTCTATATCTAAGGTGACAAGATATTGTTGTTCCGAAAGGAAAGGTGTACCCTCCACTAGATTTATTATGTGCCTTGTATCCTGCACATATGCCAGTGTTTTCTGTATATGTGGTCTTAAAATGGCATCTAGATATTGTGATAAAGGTTCAGTTACAGATCCTATTGTTGTTACTATAGGCCTGTACGGAGGGTCACTTTGGCTTTTGTGAATTTTGGGGACCCCATACATACTTGCCATTTTAGGTGTCTGCACATTGAGATAATCATATTCTTTATCACATATATAGCCTTCATCAAATGCTTTATTGGTCAACCTTTGAATTTTTATTTTAGTCTTATTTGTTGGATTGACATTGATTTTAATATAGAAGTTTATGTCATTAAGCATCTCTTCCATTTTAGATATGTAAACTGGGGTGTCGATTACAACAATCCCACCACCTTTATCACAGCTTTTTACAGTGATTTCAGTAGTTGATTTTAGATTAAGAAGGGCTTGGTATTCTTCTTTGTTTAGATTGTAAGGAGTATTAGGAACAAATTTAGTAGCAGTGATCAGCTTTTGGTATACAACCTGTTCGAAAATTATGACCTCTGGAGATATTTGCTCAGAGGTCGGGGTAAATGTAGACTTAGATGATAAGCCTGACCTATTATTGTCAGTAGGTTTAGGTGTTTGTTGGGCAAAAAAAGATTTGAGTCTGACTTTCCGAAAGAATGCCATTAAATCTGAAAATAATTCAAACTTGTTAATTCCAGAATGGGGGACGAATGTTAGTCCTTTGGATAATAGTGAATATGTGGCTTCTGATATATTGGATGCGCTTAAATTAAATACTGGTATATCTGTTATTCTCTCCAGTACTGCGCATTCCGTGTCACAAGGAGTTGATTTTGGTTGGCTTGTTGATTGCCCCGGTAACGGGGTCGGTATTGCGGTCGCCAATTCCCTCGTCTGGGGTTGCTTCTGCCTAAAAAGGTTGTGCTTGGTATCTTCTATTCACATATCGTCCATTTCTGGCTTCAAATTGGTCGCTTACATTATCATTGTCAGAGTCTGATGTATCTGAGAAAGTAGTTATCTTTCTTCCATATTGTCTAGATGTAGATGGATTTTGTTTTTGTCCATCTGTCTCCATATAGAAGTTCGCTGACAAATATGGATAAGTATTTTCCTTATTAGTAAATCTTATATCTTTTTTTAGTTTTTCTGACTTACGTTTATTCAAGTATTCTGTGTATGAATGCAAATCTGCTTCTATTTCATCTAGTTTTCTTTTTGCATCTTCAATGGCTGTGTTGTTTTTGATTTTGCTTTCTAATTCTAAAATCTCAGCCATGAGTTGCTGTAGTATTTCTCGTGCTGTTTCTACTATCAGCATCATTAGATCTCTTGAACATCGGTTAGCGATCATTGCCCATTTTTCTAAAAATTCCTTTATTTGTACAAATAAGCCTGGAATATTTTTTACTCTTAACCCCTGTGGTATTACTCCAGCACGGAGATATTCTAACATAAATTTGCCGTGCAACTCAATTCTTTTAGTCTTTTTCTTTAATGCCGTTAGTTTTTCCAGATCTTCATTTTTATCTGGATGGCTTGTAAGTTGGTCACCAAAGCTACCTATACTACCAACCATTGATACAAAATCAGCATCAGTAAATCCGAAGGTTTGAAGATTCGCCATCTCAGATGGTCCAGTGAGTGAGAATCCAGAGGAGAATATATTAAAGGAAAGATAAAAGCGGCAAAGATATTGTCGTTTTCAAGTGCTCAGAAAATAGACTTGTGCTCAAAAAGTAAAGTAGTGCAACTATAGATCACCTCAACACCAACATACCTGAACCAAAATAAAATTGGCCAACAGGGCTCAAAGGAGACAAAAATCCCCTCACAGACAGGCTGTGAGATTCAATGGTTTGAAAAAATGTGGGGACCCCTACATTAACAATGTATACTTGCTAGCTAGTAGGGAAAATATATCAAGGGAAAAGACAGGCTAGACCAAGCATGAATGTATAAAATTATTGCAGGACATCCAACACTAAATCAGACGACATAGTGCTTGATTATTATCAAAAATATATTTTTATTTTATATATATTGTTTCATCATTCTTTTCTTTAAATATCATAAAGATATGATTCTATATATTTAATAGTCACAATGTATCAACAACATATATTCACAATGCATTAACAACATATAACACAAATCACATAGATTATAGATTAAAACAAACACTGTGCTGATATAAATTGATGCAGCATCCTTTCTTTTATGTTTCCAATAAAGTCCAGATCAATATGGACAGAAAGGGGGGTCGGCGGTAGATGAGACTACGCGCGTTTCGGCAAGTTGCCTTCCTCAGGACACCGTCTCAACTTTCACTGCATTGGACACACAATAAACACAATACATTGATTTCATGCACTCATGCCGATTTATTACTATACTGTTGATGTCCTGCAATGCATTTGTTTAATATGTTTACAATAAAATCAACTTGATTATTTAAAGGTTCAATTGTATTGTGTTGGGAATCTCTAAGAATTAAGAACTGTGCATTTAGATAAAGTGACAACCAGGTTTATGAAAGGAAAAGAGAAGAAAAAAGGGGTAATATAATGAAAAGAGTAATAGAAAAGATACTAAGATAATAACACCAAAAAGAAGAAAAGACAGTTTGTCTAAATAGTGAAAGTCTCCACCCATGTTATTTTAATATGTGTATATTTAAGGTACCTACTTTGGCCCATATAAGAAATTATTCTTATTGGGTGCATTACATATTAGCATAAGGTGAAAAATGTATTAGTGGAAAATAGTGTTGATTTGCCATGCATCAGAAAAGATAATAAAGCGCAAAATAGTGTATTATTTATAATTACCTATTTGATTTAATTGGACTGAGAAGTCAAATAAATTTCCTTGTTTATGCTTAATATGCTTGATAAAAAGCACAGAGTCCCTGAGTCTATAGAAAAAAATACACAACATATGTCTAATTAAAGGCAAACTCAGAATCTATGGCCCCAAAATGAATTTCTATGGGCTTAATTTTCTACCTTATTTTGTAATGGATATCCGTTTAAAACCATTCAATATTATGAATAGGGTTGATACATCTCTGAGATGTGTTGATATTGCTTGAAGGTTAAGTGCAGTCACCGATATATTGCTCTAAAAACGAGAGATCAGAACAAGGTTTGCTAGTTAGGCTCATTTTAAGTTTTCTGATTACAAGATGATAATGAGCTTATGTTTGGTAAAAAATAAGTACCTGTATGTGGTCCCTATATGACCAACCGGATTATGTTCAATGTGCTCAGGGCATCTATGGAAAAAACATGAAGTCCTATTAAAAAATGTCTCTAATTATATATTTTAGAACAAGCAGGACATATATCTATATATATGTGGGTTTAGACTAGCAGTTCTTATTTGTGTGGTGTGTTCCTTAAAAATGTTTACAATACGTTCCATGCGACCTTCTCACCTCAATAGAGATTGAGAAATGCCAGATACGCCAAATTTTGTTAAGGGCAAAAAGGATTTTGCAAAGAACAACCAGATAATATAGCTGTCTCTTTCAATTTTTGATTTAACGTACCACAACAAAGTAAATTATCATCTCATAATGAGAAGTGAAAAGCGCCTCATATAAATACAATGCTGCTTTATTTTTCCCCAACTAAAACAAAACTGTTTTGAAGCATGATTGCTAAAGGACAGTCAGAATAAAATGCTGAAGTTGTTAGCATGTTGAGTGACCAACCAACACGTTTATAAGAGTGCTTAACCATCGTCTAATGGTACCCTATTGCTTCATATATTTTATGTTAGGGAGCAAAATGCACGAAGGCATTGTTTTTCAAACAGTCATTATCGCGTATGTTGCCAAACATAAAGGGGAAAAAACCGAAGGCGAAAAACGATGGGGAAAAAACGCGAGAGAAGGGCAAGGAATGGAACATGCTATGCATTCCCTATTGCAGCCCTACACATAAGATACATATTGCTTACCGTGTGCTAGCAAAACGTGGTCCTTCTATGATGGCGTACAGGTACCTCACGGACTAATACATCAAACTTCCTCTTTTTAAGTAGTTGACTCTTCTTACGCTTGGAGTATCCCAATTGGATACGTAAGGCATGTGATTGCACGTACAAGACGTGCTATGACGTATATAACAAGCGCAGATGTAGATTCAGAGAGATAGAAACAGGACTGCGTAAAGGGATACGATCAATTTATTATTTAGTGAGCCTCTACCGCCATGTTGATATTGCATGTATGGCTATTGTCATAGGTGGTTTATTAAGCAAAGATATTAATGCTAAAAAGCTAATATAGGTAAATAGTTTATGTGTGGCTTTTACCATAGAAGGTTTATAAAGCAAAGATGTTAGTGCTTAGAGGCCGATATTAGTGAATAGCTCGATCTTACTATGTATTATAGTTCTCTTTGGTTTAGCTCTCTGTTGATATATCCAAGTGGGGGAAGAGAGGAAAGGAAAAAATGTGAAGGGAGCAACAATGGGGGAGCCTTCAGATTCTACTATGCGTGTAAGTATTAATATACATAATAATACTTATAAATTTTAACGCGAAATAGATGTGAGTTGATAACTTTTACTTCTACAATATTCCAGACAGAAATATGTCTACAACTTAAAAACAGACAAAAAGAAAGAAAATTATCCAAATATCTGGTTAATAATGAAAGAAGTGCTGGTTGCACATTACAATCCACTACATACGATTATGTCAAGAAAATATCTTATTAACTGGGATGTTAATCTTAGTAGTTATATTTAATTGCCTGCTCCCAAGGCATATCTTGGTTTAAACCATTTTTGAAAGTATCTAGAGTAAAAATCCAGAAGGCTTCTCGTCTTTTCCTTATACCTTCTGTAGTTTGACCTTCCTTAGTTTGTATTCTTTCTAGAATAAACCATTTGATTTCTTCCACTTGGTGATTCATTTCCATGTAGTGTTGCACCATGGGTGCTGTAGTTTTGTGGTTACGGATTGCTGATTTATGTTCCGTAAGGCGTACATTCATAGTACGCGCCGTTTCTCCCACATAACCTTTGCTGCATGGGCAAATTAGTAGGTATATCAAATCTTTTGTTTTACAGTTAGTCATGCCATTTGGCATGATAGTACGTCCATTGTATAAAATGGACCTAGCTTCTATAGCTTGAGGACAAATCTTACATATACCGCATTTAAAATTGCCTTGTACAGGTTGTGACCCCACAATACTTCTCTGTATTGGTTTTTTCATTGGGGGCATCCTTGACCTTACTACATGGTCTTTTAAATTCTTGTTTTTACGGTAAGCAAATAACGGTTTTGGTATTTTTTCCAGATTGTCTTTATTGGCATTCAGAATATGCCAATTATTACACACAATACGCCGTATTTGTTCATTCAACATGGAATGTCGTGTGACAAACACTAGCTCTAAATTAGTCTTTTCCTTTTTGTGGGTAAGCAAATGTTGTCTATCAAAAAATCTAGCTCTTTTAAAGGAATTTCTCACCAACTTATGGGGATATCCTCGTGCTAGAAATTTGTCCTTCATGATTGCTGCCTTTTGATCAAAGTCTGTAAGGCTAGTACAATTACGACGTACTCTTAAAAATTGGCCAAAAGGGATACTGTTTTTTTGCACTGATGGATGGTAGCTATCATAATGCAAAAGTGTATTGCGAGCTGTCGGCTTAGTATATAGATCTACCGCCAGTTCGCCATTTACATTTTTGATGATAATGTCCAAAAATTCTATGTGAGATGCACTGTATGTATATGTGAAATGAATATTACTATCACATAAATTTAACCAAGATAAAAATTCTTGTAGAGTATCTGTGTCATCTGCCCATATGAAAAAGATATCATCTATAAAACGGGACCATTTGTGTATTGTTTCAAAAAATGGGGCTATTTCATTATAGATGAAAGTATTTTCGAATTTGGCCATGTAAATATTAGATATTGTTGGAGCACAAGATGCGCCCATACTTACGCCTTTTATTTGCTTGTATATTTGGCTGTTAAATTCAAATACATTCTCTTCCAGCACTATTTTTAGACATCTCAACATAAAAGTCTGATTACAGTCAATATTCATCTGTTCCATAAACCATTCAACAGCTTGTACAGCTCCAGAGATGGGTATGTTACTGTAAAGGCTTTCTATATCTAAGGTGACAAGATATTGTTGTTCCGAAAGGAAAGGTGTACCCTCCACTAGATTTATTATGTGCCTTGTATCCTGCACATATGCCAGTGTTTTCTGTATATGTGGTCTTAAAATGGCATCTAGATATTGTGATAAAGGTTCAGTTACAGATCCTATTGTTGTTACTATAGGCCTGTACGGAGGGTCACTTTGGCTTTTGTGAATTTTGGGGACCCCATACATACTTGCCATTTTAGGTGTCTGCACATTGAGATAATCATATTCTTTATCACATATATAGCCTTCATCAAATGCTTTATTGGTCAACCTTTGAATTTTTATTTTAGTCTTATTTGTTGGATTGACATTGATTTTAATATAGAAGTTTATGTCATTAAGCATCTCTTCCATTTTAGATATGTAAACTGGGGTGTCGATTACAACAATCCCACCACCTTTATCACAGCTTTTTACAGTGATTTCAGTAGTTGATTTTAGATTAAGAAGGGCTTGGTATTCTTCTTTGTTTAGATTGTAAGGAGTATTAGGAACAAATTTAGTAGCAGTGATCAGCTTTTGGTATACAACCTGTTCGAAAATTATGACCTCTGGAGATATTTGCTCAGAGGTCGGGGTAAATGTAGACTTAGATGATAAGCCTGACCTATTATTGTCAGTAGGTTTAGGTGTTTGTTGGGCAAAAAAGATTTGAGTCTGACTTTCCGAAAGAATGCCATTAAATCTGAAAATAATTCAAACTTGTTAATTCCAGAATGGGGGACGAATGTTAGTCCTTTGGATAATAGTGAATATGTGGCTTCTGATATATTGGATGCGCTTAAATTAAATACTGGTATATCTGTTATTCTCTCCAGTACTGCGCATTCCGTGTCACAAGGAGTTGATTTTGGTTGGCTTGTTGATTGCCCCGGTAACGGGGTTGGTATTGCGGTCGCCAATTCCCTCGTCTGGGGTTGCTTCTGCCTAAAAAAGGTTGTGCTTGGTATCTTCTATTCACATATCGTCCATTTCTGGCTTCAAATTGGTCGCTTACATTATCATTGTCAGAGTCTGATGTATCTGAGAAAGTAGTTATCTTTCTTCCATATTGTCTAGATGTAGATGGATTTTGTTTTTGTCCATCTGTCTCCATATAGAAGTTCGCTGACAAATATGGATAAGTATTTTCCTTATTAGTAAATCTTATATCTTTTTTTAGTTTTTCTGACTTACGTTTATTCAAGTATTCTGTGTATGAATGCAAATCTGCTTCTATTTCATCTAGTTTTCTTTTTGCATCTTCAATGGCTGTGTTGTTTTTGATTTTGCTTTCTAATTCTAAAATCTCAGCCATGAGTTGCTGTAGTATTTCTCGTGCTGTTTCTACTATCAGCATCATTAGATCTCTTGAACATCGGTTAGCGATCATTGCCCATTTTTCTAAAAATTCCTTTATTTGTACAAATAAGCCTGGAATATTTTTTACTCTTAACCCCTGTGGTATTACTCCAGCACGGAGATATTCTAACATAAATTTGCCGTGCAACTCAATTCTTTTAGTCTTTTTCTTTAATGCCGTTAGTTTTTCCAGATCTTCATTTTTATCTGGATGGCTTGTAAGTTGGTCACCAAAGCTACCTATACTACCAACCATTGATACAAAATCAGCATCAGTAAATCCGAAGGTTTGAAGATTCGCCATCTCAGATGGTCCAGTGAGTGAGAATCCAGAGGAGAATATATTAAAGGAAAGATAAAAGCGGCAAAGATATTGTCGTTTTCAAGTGCTCAGAAAATAGACTTGTGCTCAAAAAGTAAAGTAGTGCAACTATAGATCACCTCAACACCAACATACCTGAACCAAAATAAAATTGGCCAACAGGGCTCAAAGGAGACAAAAATCCCCTCACAGACAGGCTGTGAGATTCAATGGTTTGAAAAAATGTGGGGACCCCTACATTAACAATGTATACTTGCTAGCTAGTAGGGAAAATATATCAAGGGAAAAGACAGGCTAGACCAAGCATGAATGTATAAAATTATTGCAGGACATCCAACACTAAACACACCACACAAATAAGAACTGCTAGTCTAAACCCACATATATATAGATATATGTCCTGCTTGTTCTAAAATATATAATTAGAGACATTTTTTAATAGGACTTCATGTTTTTCCATAGATGCCCTGAGCACATTGAACATAATCCGGTTGGTCATATAGGGACCACATACAGGTACTTATTTTTACCAAACATAAGCTCATTATCATCTTGTAATCAGAAAACTTAAAATGAGCCTAACTAGCAAACCTTGTTCTGATCTCTCGTTTTAGAGCAATATATCGGTGACTGCACTTAACCTTCAAGCAATATCAACACATCTCAGAGATGTATCAACCCTATTCATAATATTGAATGGTTTTAAACGGATATCCATTACAAAATAAGGTAGAAAATTAAGCCCATAGAAATTCATTTTGGGGCCATAGATTCTGAGTTTGCCTTTAATTAGACATATGTTGTGTATTTTTTTCTATAGACTCAGGGACTCTGTGCTTTTTATCAAGCATATTAAGCATAAACAAGGAAATTTATTTGACTTCTCAGTCCAATTAAATCAAATAGGTAATTATAAATAATACACTATTTTGCGCTTTATTATCTTTTCTGATGCATGGCAAATCAACACTATTTTCCACTAATACATTTTTCACCTTATGCTAATATGTAATGCACCCAATAAGAATAATTTCTTATATGGGCCAAAGTAGGTACCTTAAATATACACATATTAAAATAACATGGGTGGAGACTTTCACTATTTAGACAAACTGTCTTTTCTTCTTTTTGGTGTTATTATCTTAGTATCTTTTCTATTACTCTTTTCATTATATTACCCCTTTTTTCTTCTCTTTTCCTTTCATAAACCTGGTTGTCACTTTATCTAAATGCACAGTTCTTAATTCTTAGAGATTCCCAACACAATACAATTGAACCTTTAAATAATCAAGTTGATTTTATTGTAAACATATTAAACAAATGCACTGCAGGACATCAACAGTATAGTAATAAATCGGCATGAGTGCATGAAATCAATGTATTGTGTTTATTGTGTGTCCAATGCAGTGAAAGTTGAGACGGTGTCCTGAGGAAGGCAACTTGCCGAAACGCGCGTAGTCTCATCTACCGCCGACCCCCTTTCTGTCCATATTGATCTGGACTTTATTGGAAACATAAAAGAAAGGATGCTGCATCAATTTATATCAGCACAGTGTTTGTTTTAATCTATAATCTATGTGATTTGTGTTATATGTTGTTAATGCATTGTGAATATATGTTGTTGATACATTGTGACTATTAAATATATAGAATCATATCTTTATGATATTTAAAGAAAAGAATGATGAAACAATATATATAAAATAAAAATATATTTTTGATAATAATCAAGCACTATGTCGTCTGATTTAGTGTTGGATGTCCTGCAATAATTTTATACATTCATGCTTGGTCTAGCCTGTCTTTTCCCTTGACATGGGAGCATCTTAACCAGCTACAGATCGGCGGCCATCTTGCTAATGACCGACTAAGTGCTGAAGGTCCTTGGAGTTTAAAGGACCAACTCTGACTCGGGCGTGAAGGCCTTAGGGCGATGATCCTGGGACAAGGGCTCGGCAATCTCTGTTGTTATGAGGCCACCAGTGGATGTTAGATCAGTGGCAATCATCCGCTCGGTACTGCCACGCGATTATGGGATTCAGTGAGTGCAGCCATTAAGGGGTCAGGCAGTCCGGACTGGGACCCGGCACCTGTTTGTGACAGCGGCCATATTGAAGTCAGGCGGCCCGGGTCACGGCACCCCGAGTTGTTTAGTACACCCTGGAGGCAGAAACCTTCACCCCTAAAGCTTGCGGCAGCTGCATCTCGGGACCCCCGGTTCTCAGCGGGGTCGCCGGCGGCACCGCACTCCACCCCTCTCACCGTCTCGATTGGCTGGGCAAAAGAAGGCGGGTTCAGGCTTCACCGCTGCTGTGCAGACTCTTAGGGCAGGTTGTCTGGTCTCGTAGCCCTCCTCACGTCGGCCCGTACGCAGTCGACTACCTGCAAGATTGGAACCAGACCTTGGGCGGTAGGCGCGGTGAGCGCCTAGGGCAGAGACGGGCGTGCGCGTCAAGTCCGGGATGTCCAGCCCTCCAGGTGCAGGTAGGTGACTCCAAATTGGAGATTCGTGGTCCAGGAGTAGTTTGCGGCACAGTTTAATGTCAATGTGGAGTGGATGGCTGGGTTAGCGAGGGATATTTGCCGTAACGGAGATCCCTAACCCGGGAGCTCCAAGGCTGAGCTCCTACCGGGCGGCCATCTTGATTTGCCACTGGGAATAGAACGGTCTCAACATTATGTCAAACGCACCAAACCTCCCCACACAGTCTGGATTTCTTCACATTACTCTAAACTCTTATCCATAATCTTAGGGCAGTCCAAGCTGTTCCGACTGTGCCATCAATACCTTAATCCCTGTAGATCAGAAAGTCCCCTATGTAAATAGTATATACAGCAAAAAAGGAAGCCCAAAAAACCCCATGAGATCCGGTATGTACAAATAGATTGTAAAGAAAAAACTTCATAAGGAATAATTCTTATACCTTGTTTGCCATAATGGTCTCAACTGTATCCATTCGCAATTAAATTAATTACATAAGTTGGGGTACTCTGTGTCAGGTGTAAGAAATACATAAAGTGGTTTATTTCCACATATTTATCTTTTTCAGTACTAAATCACACAACAAATAATTATTTTTCAAAAGGGTCAGAATGGCTAGCACGCAACAACAAAGGCCACTTAAATTGGTTAGTCCATCAGTCCTTAGAGACCTTTGAAAGTGTATGGACTACTCAACCCAAATAAAATAGTCTATGTAATTATTTATGAAGCATCATCTTTGTCTGTTAGGCTGATGTGGGATGATTGTCGATATTTCGATCTCCTGTGGGAATAATTCATTAGGCCAACCTCAGGATGCAGGACTTCTGTGTTCTGGCATTCCTTCCTTTTCTTTTTTTTCTGCAATGACTTTCCCACTACCTGCTTTCTAGCACTGTCTGCATTTGTGATACAGGGCCAACCTCCATTGTATGTGGACACTGCGTCCCGAGGACGGTATCATGGATAAATTCCACAACAAACCAAAACGATGGCATGTCTATTTCTCTGGGACCCATTAGTGATAAACATTCCATTTTGCTCAGTCCAACTTCCCCCAACTAATCTGTTAGAGAGGCATATACCCAGAAAGCTAAATTGGTGTGTTGTTAGATATACCTTATCAACAGAAAATTGAAGTGCTCACACTTCTGACTGAGAGGACAAATTGTCCAAACAATCTTAATGAAACTGCCATGTCTCTTGATTTAGCTGAGTTACTTTCACAGGTATCATTCACATTGTGGTCCGCAAGGGCCAATGTTATGAGATTTAAATCATTAATGGAACCTTGAAGGTCCCATTAATGATATCAGAAGGAGCTACACAGAATACCTCAAGTACACACTAAAACTTGAGGCATTTGAAAGGATCTGCCCTCTTATAGCAGATTTTATTAAAAAAAAGGGGTTTTTGGTGCATATTATTAGTAAATGTAATACCCCAATTCTCCTGATATGCAACATTGGGAAAGACAAATGCGTACATGTTCATATAGGACATAAGGTGCCATTAATAATATGGTTATCCAAAGCTTCTCCTTGATCCCCAACCTGTCACTAGCCTTTCTTTCATCCCTGCAAATGCTCAATGGTTTAATGTTGTTGACCTTTGTTCACTATACAAATGCTAGTTATCAATAACAATTATTTGTATACCAGGTCCTTCAATGCGAACCATCTAAATATCATTTGTTCAGAAAACGACACTCACAAAATAACCCTGACGGACCAAAAGCCATAGATTTGTAGGACACTGAAATGATTTGGTCAGGTATTAAAGGGCCTCATTTGTACTAGATGGTGTTTATTAACAAAGTATTTACCTCTGTAGTTATTCATACATTGATTGTACTATAATTTCAATAAACACTTTTTTGTCTTAGACCTGTCAACCTTAGGGTGGTCTTCCTCCAAACGTTTTGCCTTTTCCACCTTCATTTTTACTAGAATTAGTTTTTTGGGGCTTAGGACTCTGTGCACTTTACCACTGCTTGCCCCCTTGCCAAGCCTTAAACTTCCCTTTTATTGGATATAGGTATCCCCTAAGGTAGGCCCTAGGCAACCCATAGGGCAGGATGGATTGTAATGAAAAGGTTGGGCATGTACTTTTAAGTTTTACATGTCCTCGTAGTGAACTCCTAAATGTGTTTTTCATTGCTGTGAGTCCTACCTGTCTTATAAGATAACATAGTGCTGGGTTATTACATTTATCAAGTGCTAACTAATGTTTGATTGGGAACAGATAAGCATTTCATGGTTGGTAACTATGAAATTATAATTAAAAATCCTCTTAATGGCAAATTCTGATTTTAAATTACAATTTTTGAAATGCCACTTTTAGAAAGTTAGTACAAGAAAACGTGGGAGACCAAATACACCCTTGGAGGCTTGGGTAATCAATGTATCGGCAGGTAGGTATGCCTACAAGAGATTTTCTAACTTACACACAATTTTAGCATTCAATATGCAGATAATGATCGCAAGCTCTATCTAGTAGCTTACATTGAGTTATTTAGAAATTTAATTGACTCATTTCTATTAGAACAAATCTGCTACAAATGGTCTTACATGGGTGTAAATGTTTCCAAAAGTTAATTTATAATGAAAAAACTTTTAAAGGGTACAAAAGACTGATATAAATGTCTGTATAAAACAACACATAGCAACTGAGGATTCCAGATGATTTGATGTTACAAACACCTCATTGTCACTAGTGTGAACACCTCTTTCTAACAATATATACAACAGGAACATGTGACTGATCAAACAGAAAACAGATCCTTAAGAAAAATAATTAAAAACGAAAATAGGTGTGATTGTCGACGTTTCGGTCTATATGGTAGACATCAGCTAGACCATCTTCAGTACGTTAAATTCAAGTGTTGAATGACCCTTAGGGAGTTACACGAACAGTTTCAAGTTGTAGTTGTATCCATTAAAATTTTTGTCTATTTGAAATCAGAGAGAGGGCTGATGATTAGCAGCCCCTGCTTCAAAAAGGTTCATGCAGGTTAATTCAGTTAATTACAAACCTCCCAGTGTCATCCTCGAGCACCAATGTGTCAAGATCTAGCTTGCGTCTAGATAATGCCTGGGCCCAGCTTCAACGACGTACCGCTGTCTCTGCAGATGCCGACTGCAGAGGCAGCGGTACGTTGTTGAAGCCTTTAGACTTTGTGGTTTCCTCCTAGACAGTCACATAATAGGGAAGTTAGGTGTGGCTGAATGGGCAATCTGCTGGCAAGGAGAGCTGGGCACAGTCCCACTTGTAACTGAATAGGCTATGATCTGTCTTCACACAAAGGACTTATCACCACTACATTGTCTCTGCACTCAGCTTGGAGCCAGGGCAGGGTAGTCAGATAATTTCAAGCACTTTAAGAGAAATGGACCTTCAGACTCACTCTTCAGATCACTTTCTGGACCTGCTGCTGTGGCTACTCCACAAGACTGCTTTGCGGCACCTGGACGCACTGCTTAGCTGCCTGGGGTCTGCCTGAAACCCTCAGAGACCTGCCCTGCTGCATGAACCCTGTTTCATTACTTGAACCTAGGACTACCAGAGTGACTCAAAGGGCTGATTTGCTGGTCTCCCATTCAGAGCCACAGGGACATAATAGGCTCCCACCATCTTTAACTCACACCTGAACACAGCCTGATTGAGTCCTGAACCAAGAAGTGGTGCCCCTCCAGTCCCAGATAGTCAAAATCCGAAACTTTTGACCTTGAAACGTTTTGGCTAGTCCGCGATTAACATGCTCATTGATCTGTTCAAGGTGCATCGGCAAAGGGGTATCCGGCTTCCTGTAACTCTTGTTGGCTACTGCCTCATACCACTGTAGATTTTTGACTTCTAAAAAAGAGACTAAGTCCGAACGTAGAGATGTTCAGTACAAGTTTATGCAGCACTCCCCGATGATGACACATTCTCCGCAGACACCTCCTGCAACCTTGCCCCGCTGAACTTTACCTTCTCAGAACATTGTCTTCAAAATTTCTCTTAAGACCAAAGGTAAGTGCCGACCGGGCCCAATCCACTTATTTTATCTACCCGGGCTCCATCACATTCGGCCATATTTTTTTACTTTGACGCAGTCTTGTGCAACTAGATCCCCGCAGTTGGCGCTTTGATCTTTAGGCTCTAATTTTTACCAAAAACTTAAAAAATTCATAACTCTGGTTCTACTGATTGGACTTTTGTCATTTTGTTGTCAAATAAGTTATTAAAATTTACTCTATCTTTCTAAATTTGTGTGAGATTTTTCTTGTGTTGTATTTTCACTTTATTGTTATTATGATGCATAAATACTTTACACATTGCCTCGATGTTAAGCCTGACTGCTTTTGTGTCAGGCTACCAAAGGTTAAGCACAAATTAAATAAGTGACTTTTGTGGTTCACACTGACGGGGATTGTGGATGTTGCTTGAACAGGGGTCACCCTCACTTCAATCAACCACTCAATTTCTCACAAATTTATATTGAAATTCATCACCATCCTGACAGTTATTTGGTAATGTTAGTTTACTAAAACACATCTCCATGAAAACCCCCTATTATGTTTTATAAATTGAGATCAATGGGCTGGATATTTTGCTTTGTTTAAATACAGTCCCTAATTAAGTCAGCATCACAAGGGGGATTGATCCTAGAAGGTTCATCTTTTTGAACTAACTATGGGAGGTGACTGTCTATTAATGACTGCCTGCTAGGCACTTTTCTTTGTGTGCTTCTGTATTTATCACTACTGCGCATGTGCAGTGTTGTGCATAATGACTAAGTATTATACAAATACGATTAGATGTGAAAGTGTGCTACTGAATTAATTCCTCTAATGAAGACATTTCCAAATCAAAATCACTAGCTGCACTGGATATTTCTGGTTGCCTAGAAGAACAGGCAATACATATGGCATCTTCCAACCAAACATTTACAAGACAATGTGGTGTCATTAAATTCATGGAGGCATTTTACAAATTTTATGGTATTATAATGTATGAGCTGCGACTATAACATGGTAAATTGTTATTATCTGTGCAAAGTTTTTTCATTAGAGGCTCAGTTTATTGATGTTGGCTTTGAATGTAGCCAGGAAATGTAGAGGCGTAACAGAACATTAAATATAATCTACACTGTAAAATGGAAGAAAATTACTAGTGGTTAATAATGCTTCATTGTGCAGTAATTCAGTGCATGTCTTACTAGGTTTTAAAAATCAGCTGCTGCTTCCTGTTGGCATACAAGATGGTTACACACTATTGGTCAGTTTTACTAACATTTGACACAACTAAGCACCACAACCGAAGTTGCTGTTGTGTCAAAGGGAGAGAGCAGAACAGTACCATATCTATTAAGCTATGCTGCAACGATGCTGCACTTTAGGGATTGTTGAGGTGGCCAAACACACACACACACACTCTTGCAAAATAGTGCTAGGGTGTTGGTGTGATGTCTAGCATAGGTTTTGGACTGGAAGGGTACCATGCCTGCACAAAATGCTATTTCCAGACATTCTTTAAACGTTTTGCAAATTTGTATGTATTCTGTACATTAAAGCACACATGAAAGCTGGAAAGGTTTGGAGAAAATAACCTTTTTCTCCAATGTTCTGTCTGCCTCGAGGAGGGGTACATTTTGGCACAAAGCCTTGTCTACCTTTTTTAGGAGATAGGTCCGTGTCTTAATATTCTTGGGTAGTCCATAAGAATGGCTTTATATTGACCATGGTATGCCCTCTAGACACAAAGTAGCACCATGGCATGCATTTCGCTACTTTGCACTTGCGTAGGGTTACCTTCCAGCACAAAACAAGCTTTGACTGGAAAGTAAATTCCAATGCTATGCTTTGTCCAGGGTTGCGTCACTTTGATCATAGCACCAAAAACAGGGAGCCTGATTTATGAGGCCCTACTGGCACCATTGCGCCACCGGAACGCCACTTTTTTGATGTTCCAGTGACGCGATGTGCAACTGGCATGTTTATAAGGCCAAGTAAAGCCACGTTAAGTGGCTTTTCATGGCCTTATCAATATGTACCCCTTTCATGCACAAAACTGCGTGAAAGGGGCATTCCATGGGTGTTGCTGGTGGCATTCCCAGCAACGTCCATGGTTTTTTGACACTGCCCCAGATTTCCGAGAAATCATAAGTCTGAGGCAGCGGCAAAAACATACACCTCCCCAGAGGAGGCGTAAGGGAGACACTCCTCGTTTTTCCTCTTTCTACGTGTGCTGCATTATGCAGCATACATAGCAAGAGGAAAAAGCTTCTTGTTATTGTGGTCTTGTGATAGTCGCAATGCAGGCACCCTTGCACCATGGTGTAAAGGCAACTGGGTTGGCGCACGGCAGCCCATTGTATGCCCGCACAGGGAAAAAGGACAGGAATGCGCCGTATCTAATAGATATGGTCCATTCCTGCACTTTTCTTTTGCCGTAGGGCAACGCAGCAGGAAGGGCTATGGCAAAAAACCCATAAATGAGGCCCTTGGGCATAACTTAACATAATACACAGAATAAGTAGTAACAACAGTAATATTGTTTTTTGACAGTGAAAAGGACAGTAAAAAGGAACAGAGATAATTAACAGTATCCCGGCCTGGGGCCTTCCTATTTTTATTACTAAAAGCCCCTGTGCTTGGTGGGCAGTTCTGTCCTTCAAACTTGCAAAGACTAAATAGCCTCACTGCCCATCAAAATCCACGAGAGACCCTTTTTGTTCTGCTGTAAAAATCCTCCTTGTATGTGCAGCATATGAAAAATAATTTTCTGAAACGCAGTAGTTTTTACTCTGACTTCCTGAAATGATACTGCTTGACATAGCTTTTGAACAGGATGTCAGGTATGGGTATATGGAATGCTAGAACCCGCATAGATTTTGAAATTTGTATATAACCGATTGTCTAAAATAAGAGAAGCATTGGGTTCTCTATAATTTCTCTGACTGCTTTTCACAAATTTAACAGAAGACCATCGTAGCCAACAAAGGCCTTCTTCTCAGCATCGATCTTAACTGCTACCAGTGGGCTGTTGTGGGATTGAGCAAGGTCTAACGCTATGCCAGGGGCGGTGCGTCCATTGGGGCGTTGGGGCGTAGCCCCCCCGCCCGCAGCAACGCCCGCAGCTCCCTCGGCGTTAAGTTCAAAGAGCCGAGGGAGAACTGACAATCATGTCAGTCAGCATGACGTCGGATCGCCCACCCCCTTCAGAGTCTGAAGGGGGTGGGCGGTCCTGCGTCATGTTGACTGACATGATTGTTAGAGGGACCAGGGGCAGCAGGCAGCACTGCAGCACAAGTGCGCATGAGTGGGCAAGGGCACCGAATTCTCGCGCCGTGCCCATTCATGCGCACTTGTGTGTGCACTGGCTTGCGATGCCCATTAGGAGAGCGAGGTTGAGCAAAGGCTCAAACCTCGGTCTCCTAATGGGCAGGCGGGCGAGAGGTAACCGTGCCTAAGCCAATCCTGGCGCTGCCAGCAGCGCCAGGATTGGCTGAGAGGGGCTGTAGGCAGGGCCAAACAGAGGCGGCGTGGACGGCGGACCTCCCAGAGTCAGGTAGGATTTTTTTTATTTAAAAAATCCCCGGCACAACCCCCCACCCCCACCCCGCGAGCCGCGTCGTCAGCGCCACACTTGTAATGTCTATATATTGGTACCTGCCGGTCTCAGAACCCAGTCCCCGGGACCAGCCAGCGCTGTGAGGCAGTGTGAGGAGCGCGACAGAGACAGGTAAGGCCACTATATGTTAATACTAGCTGGCATGCGTACCCTGGCGAGTTATACCGTACCAAGAATAACTTAAGCCCGGTGCCGGCTGGGAAGAGAAAGTTGGGGAAAAGGGAATCTCTTTTTCATTCGTCAGCGTTCTCGTCCTGTACTTTGCTCCTGTTTCTGTTCTATTCTCCTTATTAACAAGCCCCGGATTCAGCCTCCGCGCAGAGCCGTCTGCGCAGATGGTTGGTCTTGGGTCTAGCTGGGGTGCACTGGGGAGGCATCAGGCCGTGCATGGTGGTATAAATGGGCAGGCGCTATCGGGTACCCATCTTTTAGAAATACACCCCAATCATTAGGACTTTATAGCGACTTCTTTGTGTGCGTGTACTCTGTGTTCTTTGAAAATGCTCCTTTCGGTGCATTTCAACAGTGGGTTGAGGTGTTTCCTTCGTTCTGACCCACTGTGTTCAAAGTGTGATCGTCCAGACAGAGGTTGTTTGACTTCACAGCAGAATCACGGTGTGCGCTGCATACAACTTGTCACTCCAGTCTACAAAAGGTCAACTTCTCCCCAAAATCGCATCGTTTTCCCCTGAATGGAAAAGATAAATGAGAGGTCAGTGGTTTGGGAGGGAAGGTTGACGAATGTGGGAGAATGAGGAACGCCGTTCAGCACTACCGTTGAAACGAAATTCTCATGCTCTGTTGTGGAGGTCGGGAATTTTTATATTGGGTATGTCGAGGTCAGGAATGGCCAAAAAGGTTTTATAATTTTCACAAACGTGTAAATCTGGGTTCAGCGAATACAGACAAAACTGAACCGAAGCAATGTGTTTCTGTGAAAATTGTGTTGTTTTGCCTTCATTCCATTTTTCACAAATTGGTTTGTTTGCAAGAACGATTTGTTTTTCCACAAATCAATTCATTTGTGACATATTTTGATCCATGCGTGTAAGCTTGTTTTTTTTATTTGATGTATTTTAGGGGAAACGTTTCTATGCAAATTAGTAGTAAGCATGTTGCCTTACGATACGGAGACATATCCGCCTTGATTAATAACATTGGTACTTATTTTATAAAATTCAAACAATGCACCAATTCGTCTATCTCACATCATTTGAGCCTTTGGCCAGTAGGCGACTGCCGAGCTCTGCACCTCGTGCATGTACCCACTCAGTTATCCTATGGGGCATTTCTTGTGGTATGCAGCATTCAACAGCAGTAGGTGCAGTCACCCAGAGGGCTATCTTAATCGGGCTGAGATCTCCGCCCTGTGGGTTTTGTGTATTTCTATGCAGTTAGTACAGCACAGACGTCTTTATGGGGTGCAGGCCGGACTGAGTGGAGGCCCGTTTTGTAGCAGTACAGTAATTTTGAAAGCATCCACTGCAGAGTTCCCTCTACATCCAGTAGTTTCAAGATAACTCTAATGATTAATGTTCTTCCTGGAGAGAGATCACAGTTTTGGCTCATTTAAGGTAGCACAGAGGGTTCATATGCCTGCTGGAAATAACATGTACAATGCAGATTACAGAACAGCATTTTATGTGCATAGCTTAGTGGGTTACTGCTTTTGTCACAGAGGCCCTTCTGTTACTGTGCAGTTCATAAATTACAATTGTATCTAACACAGTGACCTTTGAAATGCCATCAAAGAGCTGCATGCAAGCTACATGGTAGAGGTTAGAAAGTTATGTTTTTTTCTAAGTCTTTCATTATCCTAATGTTGCTAAAAAGGGTTTGTTTGGATAGAAATAAATTCTTATTAGCAAAGCTGACACTAACCACTGTTATGTCTGAATCCTGAGTTTGTGTTTCTCCAGATCACCAAGCACTCTTAAAAATGCCTACTAATATAGATGACATGAATCCTACACCTTGTAGTCCCCTTTGTCTTATGTAATATTTTCTATACACTGACTTACACCCATATGATTCATTGTTATCTCAAAGTCTGTTATGCAGTTCTGTGGTTATACTGAATAAGCAGCTACCTACGTCATTATCATATGAAATCTCTTTATTGATATCATAACTACATTTTTGCAATTGTTTTATTAACCTTCTCACTTTCTTAAAATTGTTTGAAAATGCACCATTTGCCCACTCTTGTTTAAAAATGTTCTTGTGGGGAGAAGCCCCCGAGCCCCCTTATGGCGGTCAGGCTCGCTTGCTACTCTCACTCACCACAGGGCACTCAGAACTTTTACGCCCCACTACTTTCAAATGTCACCAGCCACCACTGCGCTATGCCGAGATCATTTCATGGCCACGAACGTTCCTATCAGAACAAATCTATGTTGTTATGCTCTGACTACATATCTTAAAATGTTTTTCACTCTGCAAGCTAATGCAGCCCTGATCATTTTGGAAGCACAAGTTGTTCTTGCACTTTTTTAATAAAACATAATCATGCCCACAGGCCTGATGCAAAAAAGATTCGAGACGTTGCTTTCACAGAGTCACAACAATTGACATTGAAAATGCAGTGCTCAGAATCTTACTGCACAAAGGATGTGCAAACAACCTTATAGCTCAACTCTAGCAAGTGGTTGCATAGTAAATCCTTTAGTGAAAATGCAATCTCAAAGTCCACTTTGCAAAGTGCGGCAGTCCCACAAAAAAGCAATATCCAAAAAGTGTAAAAAACCAGTGAAATAGGTGGAAACCCTGCCCCATCTTATAGCAGGTGCAAAAAATTCCAACCCTACAAGTTAGCCCATAAACCATTCTACAGCTAGCAAATCGCAGCACCATACCTGGGACTGTATAACACAAGTGCCCCACAACAGCGTTTGAACCCATTTCTTGAGAATGCAGACCACTTTGATATTATAGACTATGTGGCATAAGCCTCTGAGTACCCTTCTTGATTACAGATTATATTTGCAAACTTTTTTTGCCTATGCAAACTAAAGGGTGCGTTCCTTCTTCTGCGTGGGTGCATGCTCCTATGCAAATGTAGAGACATATCCACTCTTGTGGCAGTGCAATATTACCAATGTGGGAAGCAGGGCTAAATAAATCTTGGGAGACACACAAGCAATGCACCACTAAAGACGTAGCGCACCTGTATGATACTTCTTCTGTTTGTGGCGGTGATCTGATGCCCCCTTCTCAAAGATTTCCAGTCCGGCAGCTGCAGTTAAAAGACAGAATGGTGGTTTCAAATAGCAACTGAGGGGGATATTCACAAGAACGAGTGATAATCATCGCAAAATCCGCTTAACCCAACTTTGCACATCGCAGTCCATCGCGGGAAAATAACGCCGTGTTAACGTTGTATTCCCAACACGGCGGTACCATGCGATAGTCTCACGTCAACGCGCAAAATGTCCGCAAAAAACATTACCGGGATGGCGAAGAAAACCAAAACCCGAACGCGAAAAAAGTTGCTATGGGCCCAACCGCGATAAGACAATCACCGAAAAGCAGCGCCAGGCCTGCAATTCACACACGTCAGGCGGGAAAAACCACTACAAAAGCACCAAAAACTAACACAAACAAAAAACAAACTACAGCGACGCACAATGGAGGCAGCCGGAGCAGTGACAGAGGACGGCCAGAACCCCACAAGTCCCCCGGAGGAGCAGGCTGGTACCTCGGGGACAGGGAAGGGCAAGGAAAAGAAGAAGAGGAAGACGCGGTTCAGTCCGCAGGAAAACAGGATCCTGATCACGGAGGTGGTAGAACACCATCAACCTCTGTTCGTCACCTCCACTGTGTCATTGACAACAAGAAATGGAATATAGCAGTCCATCGTGGATAAGGTGAATGCAGTCGGAGTGCGGAGGAGAACAATTGGAGAGGTCAAGAGGCGCTTGAATGACGTGAAGCGCAAGACCAAGCAGAAACTCGCCAACAACCAGAAGGCAGCAATGCAGACTGGAGGTGGGAGTCCAGCGCCACAGGAGGAGCTGGATGAGATGGAGGAAATGGTGTCCACAGTCATCAGTGGGGAGACGGTGGCAGGAGTCAGGGGACCGGACACTGCTCAAAAGACCCGACACTACAGCAACAGGGTGAGTAACGACCAGGGAGTGGGGGGAAGGGGGGAGATGGGCACAATGGCACACATGCACAATGGAGTACAGCACACTGCACACCCGCAATGACTCTGGAGGATGTCCCTGAACCCCATGGCACACTGCAGCACACATAGCAACTGCACATAGGCCCTCGTCGACTATGTGCCCAGACGAGTCCCTCCCACACATCACTCATCACACTACCAACCCATACACATGTGCTGAACCCAGCAAAGCTGCGGGTCCGTGAGCCACACCGACAATGCAAGTGACACCGCATGACGATTAGCATGGCTGCAGTCCGATCACCATGACATGGTGCATGCCACCACACTGTGGTAGCGGAGTGTGGACCACAAACGTAAAGGAGCATGCCATACTCTGCCACATCCACCTGCACAGACAACCCCTGACGTCAACTACACATCTGCGGACAAACCATGCCTCAGAGTCCAAACTGCCACCAAGACCCAAATCCACCCCAGTCTGCAACATCTCAGCACTGTATGGGCACCGATGTCAAAGGCACACCGCCTGAAAGGGACAAGGGGCAGCCAAATCTGAGCTGCAGGGGCGACCCCCCCCAAAATGCAGCACACACACATGACATTCAGAGCACATCAGCATTGACAACAATGTGGTACAGACTGCAACACGTTAACAACAGGACAGAGGACACCACAGGTGCTGTCGTGTGCAGAAACTTGCCAATCACATTTGGCATAGCAGGGAAATGTGAGATGTCAATGTACAGGCACAAACACATATCCTTGATCTTGTCGAAATGTCCACTGTCCCGCATTTAATAGGCAGCACCTCCTGGACAGCCACAATGTACATTGCCATGCAGTCTGTATGTGAACTTGTACAATGCATCAACACACATGTGAACACGATGTAATACTGCATCTCCCCTTCACATTGCAGAGGGAGCATCAACACCTCCTGCAGAGCAGCCCCACCAACTCTTCACCGATGACGGGGAGGACACCTCCGACATCGACACCGAAGCCCTCCAAGACCTCATCGGCTGCCTCGGCACCCCATCTCCAGGAGCAGGGCAGCCCAGCTGCATCGAGGAGACCCCACCCCCTGCACAGACCACACAGCAGGACGCACCTACCACCCCGGACGTCTCCCAGGGACCCCACGAACAACACATGGCCTCCCAACGCCGTGTGTTGGAGGCCCAGGAGAAGAATGGCCGATCAGGTGCGGGTGGGGTTCGACCTTATGGCAGCCAAACTTGATGCCATACATGGGTGTCTGATTCCCATCAGGGACCACATACAGTCCCTGACGGACACCCACAGTCCGCTCCATGCCCTCCAACGATCCATGGCTGACATCGCTGGAGTCATGATACTGAGACAAGAACAACTGTCCAGTCAGAGTGGCTCCAGCGATGTCAGCCAGGAGTTGGGACAGATGCGGGGGAACATGGAGAACATGGAGCGGATGACGGCAGAAAGAATGGCTGCCACGGCTGCACACCAGGGAGTTGTGGCTGGGACCTTCCATGCCCTGCAGCACATCGCCATGGCATTGCTGCCTCATGGCCTTGCACAGATGAATGCTGCTGCTGCTTCTACCTCCACATCTCCGCCCCCTGATGTGTCAGTGGCACACTGTGCGGCCGACATACCACCACCACCCACGTGTGAGGCACATGTGACATCAGAGGACGAAGATGCGGGTGAAGCAACCTTACTGGTACGGAGGAGGCAGTAGCATTCATCTCCGTCATATGGCCTGGTTCTGCTTGGTCCTGCCCTTTGCATCATCAGCTTCCACTGTCCCCCGATGCACTCTGCGACACTCACCTTGGACCTCAACATGGACTGCCATATTCTGTTTGGTTGCCAATGACACAGCGATCAGCCTGCGGACTGCACTCTTCCTCTTCCGTGGTACCTGTCATTCCCTGAAGGACTCTGGCCCTCCACGGGCCGAATATGTGAAGTGGGGTTTGCATGGCCCTGTACTGCTCCAGCTGCACCCCTCCATTGGATGTGAATAAAACATTCTGATTCGCACAGATGTGTCATGTCTTTGATCATTCAAGTATGAAAGTATGGATGAATGTAGGATCAGTGATTCCCCCTTTCGTCCATGTTGCTCATGTCGTGGGACTTGCGTCACAGGGTGCAACATTGTCAATAGCGGGCCGTGTGGCGCAGACACAGCAACAGAGACACACGCATCAGTTGGTTTCCTGTGCAGCCAGATATGAACCACGCCCAGGAGCAAGGGATATTTGTTCACACCCCTACGCTGGCCTGGCGTACGCCGAGCCAGCCCAATCGGCTTACGTATGAAGGGGGGACGACGATGCAACGTGTCCCAGTTCTTCCCCAATGCCTGAGGTGACATGGCTGCGTCCGCCTGCCATATGACGAGGCTCACTCAGATAGGGTCCATGACTTGCGTTGCACGGAGTCGGTGGCACCGGTTACACTGCGGCCAGCACGGGCCGACCGCCACGGGACGGTGTCTTTCTGTGCACTGAGGTAGGGGCACCTAAAGTGCTGAGCGGGTGTGCAGCCTGCGAGGATGCCGTGTGCACTGATATGGTCTCTGCCACTGCAATATCAATACCCAGAATCAAGTGTGCGACCTGGTGGACCACGGTGCGTGGCTGCATGATGTGGAGGCTGCCAGGGTCGCGGGCCCCGGGCTTGGAGTTTGCACCGGCACGTGATGGGCCCTCTTGGGGACACGCCGGGGGTGGAAGGTGAGAAGTGAGGCCTGTGTGCGCAGTGTCGGCACTGTCTCTCCCTGTCCCTCTCTTCCTTTCACTGTCTCTCTCTCCCTCTGTTGCTCTCTCTCTCCTTCTCCCTCTTTCCCCCTTTCTCTCTCTTTCTCTCTCTCCCTCTCTTTCACTCTCTCTCTGTCTACATTTCTTTCTCTCTCTCTTTCTCTCTCTCTCTCTGTCCCTTTTTGGGCGCATGACGCACCTTCTTATCTTCAATTTTGTCTTGCAGGTTTTGACTTGCAGATTGTCCAGAGGAGACCCGCCATGACTCTTCCACTTATTGGTGTTGAGTTAAATTTGGATTAAATAATTATTTTTGGAATTCTCAGGTGTATGGATTTTTTTCACTTTTTGAATGTTGATTGTTGTACTTGTGCGACATCAGGCGAATTGTTGTGTTCATGTATTTGTAAGGTAGATGTGGGATCTCTTTGTCCGGGGGGGGGGCCCAGGGTAGGGCCCCGGGGGTGGGGGGAGCCTGGGGGGTGGTGGCGGTGGGTGTTGTGGCACTCTTGGGGCTCCGAGCTGCATGATCAGTAGCTCCATGGCATCTGTTGTTCTTCTGGTGTGGCTGTGGGCTGGGCTCCCTTTTATGGTGCAGGTTGTCGTCCGCTTTAGCACCAGGTAGGAGCAGGTGTTGAATCCCTGCTGTGAACGCGCCTTATCGCATGTTTTTGAATCTTATCGCCGATCTGGCTGGTCGTTGAGAATGTTGGTTTTTGCGCGGGAACGCCGACTCTGCATCTGATTAGCGTTAGTTGCCGGTGTCATCCGTGGCGATGTTTTTGCGGCTACTATCGCAGGTAAACTGGTGATATCGGCTGTTTGCACCAGCTTGTGAATGGTGCGATGGATTCATCTCCACTTTGGCTGCGATGAAGTGCCACTAACTCGGCGATAAGTCCTTGAGAATATGCCCCTCCATCTTTAAGTATTACGTTATCACCAGTGCAGGCACCAGTTTGCACCTGCGCTGAAGTCAGGATAGCGATTCTATTTTCTTAACACATTCTGTGCCCAGCGTGCACAACGATGGTGCACTTCACAAAACTGGGAACATGCATCTCTCTTGATAAGGCACAGCAACATACAGGCTGCAGAGAATGAGCACAGGAGAGTAAGGGAGATCAAGGTAGAGGTTGTATAGTCTAAGGACCACCTAACTACAGTGGACTAATAAAAAAATGGGCACATGATGAAGATCTACTTGCCAGGTCTCACTCATAATTATTCAGATGTTGCATTCACTATTGAGGTATGATACACAGAGAGGACATCACTACTACCACATATACAAGTTCTTACTTCACTGCACTTACTTGTATCAGGTTTGTATCTATCTGACTGAAGTATACAAAAAAGTGATGGATGGAATGCTTGAAATAATCTCAGCCACTGGCAATTACCCGGGCTGCATCCCAACTAATAGTTATTTTGCACACCATGCCACTCCAGTTTGGACTTGGCTATATGCAAATCAGTCTTGACCCTCCTCCAACAGGACCAGTCCAGCCTGAACGGCCAGTCCTCCCTGAACCAAATCACATGTAACCTGTGAGAATCCCTTTCCCAGGGCCATGGGAAATGCTGGGGTTACTGGGCCCAACCGTGGTGATTGAGGTCAGGTCATCCCTGAACTGCACCACAAGCAACCCAAGACCGATTTCACCTTTATTAGGGTACATCAGTTAGATATAGCATGGTTCCAGTGACACAACGTGCACAGGACTCATGTCTGGGCAAACCAATCCCAATTAAGGCATAACAATGAAGTATACAACAAAGTGATGGATGGAATGCTTGAATTAATCTCAGCCACTGGTAATTACTTGAGGCTGCATCTCAGTCCATCATTATCTTGCACACCATACCGCCACAGTTTTGATCCAACAATATGCAAACCAGTCTTGACCCTACTCCAAACAGAACAGTATAGCCTGAACTGCCAGTACTCCCTGAGCCAAATGACAAGCAACCTGTCAGAATCCCTTTCAAAAGAGGGCCATTAGAAATGCAGGGGTTACTGGGCCAAACTGTGGTGGTTGAGGCCTTTTGTTCCTGATGTCCTAGTACCCAACCTACTATGGATGCTGAGCAATTGGGCCAAGTATCCCTTCTGCACTTGACTCTCAGTGGTAGCTGTGGACAAGCAGTCAAAGGCTCCCTGTGGGGTGGGGGAAGTGTGAATACAGATTAGTGAACATGACTCAGCGCACAGCAGTGCCAATAAATCAACGTTTAGTCAAATACTTATTTTAATAATAAAAAGAGGCATTTTGGTGGGTGTAGCCAAGATGGCCACCTGAGCAGACGTACCAACTCGCTGCTCCGAATGATTTCAGGTATCGGACCCCCCTCAGTCCTACCAGGCGCCATCGGCAGTGACGAGTGCACAGGAGTGCAACACCTCCCCTAGAGAGTGGATTCAGGGGGTGGTGTGTCCAGTTTGAGCTGTGCATTACTCGGCCAATGAGCTGGGGCAGGGAGCAGCTGAGCAGGCCGGGAGACAGTGGCTAGAGTTGTGGCAGTCGGGAATCTGGCCGCCGATGGCAATAGTTTGGCCCATGGACTGTGGTTGAAGAGCTGGCCGAGTACAGGACGGGCCTGCCTTCCCGGGAGGTGTAATCTGGGGACCACAACATGCTCCTCCGAGGTTAAGGGAAGGCCTAGGCGAGAGGCAGAGGTGAGAAGTGCGGCCTGACAATTGCTGGGAGGGGCCGCACAAGAAGAATCCAGGGGCTAAGGCCCAGGTGCGATCCTATGTGGGGGGAGCGTGATTGCACCTCCCACTCCCCTGTGGCAGCAGATAAAGAGTGATGGGGCTGCCCCATGGCACTTGAGGGCTGGACTGGTAAAGATATGCATTGCGGATGGCGGCGAGCTGGAAATGAATAGCTGGGAACATATAACATGAGGACATAGCAGGGTGCGACTCCCAACGAAGAGCTGTGCAAGGGGGGTGAACTCGCAGCCCGCGCGGTGAACTATGCTCCGTTCGAGGAGTTTGCAGAGCTTTCCCCACTGGTCATAGAGACGGTGGCCCAGGTCATATGTGCTAGAAAGGAGGATGATGTTATTCTAGTGGGGGCGGATGATGGAATGCTACTGACTTTGAGGAACCTGGCAGTCACCTGGAGTACAGTAAACAACACAATAGGTGAGGTGGGGGACACTCGGGGTACAAGCTGAATGCGGAACAATACAATTTTACCCTGTGTCAGGCTATGGACGAGGACCTGCCCAATATAAGAACCCAAACTGCCCCGGTCAAGTATTTGGGGGTACATGTGAGCTCTGATTTGACTGACACTTATGACTATTATGTAAGTAAATTGATAGATGGCCTGGAACGGACTGTGTGTAGATGGCTGAGATTTCCGATGTCTCTGATGGGGTGCATAGCTATCAGTAAAATGATTGTGTTGCCCAGAGTTCTGTATGTGTTACAACACATGCCGATGCGTATACTAGAGGCCTGCTTCTGCAGGCTGGATGAACTGCTTGGATTGCTCTACTGGGGGCCGGGGTAGGCACAAATCAGCTTGGAGGTCCTGAAACTTCCATGGAACGGAGGAGGGGTGCAAGCACCGAACTTCAGGGCTTTAATATTGGGCAGACAATCTACAGCATGTGGTACTGTGGTTTCAGGAGGGGGGAACTGACCCTGTGGTCAGACTTCTGGAATCCTTAACCTGCCCGAGGAAATTACTAGCTCTGGCTCCCTGCAAGAAATGAACAGCATTACCAATGCAGGTTAGGACCCTACTGGATATCTGGGTGCACGCATATAAAAGAGAAGGGGATGAATATGTGTATCTGTGGCATTTGGTTCCCTGGAACACAGGATTTAGCCCTACGTTACCCATATTTTTGAGGTGCAGAGGTGAAGGAGATACCCTGCAGAGCATAGGAGAGCTATATGAGGATGGTAGGATGGTTGGGTTTGCAGATTTTTACGCCAGATGGGGTGTTGCCGGCCACTCTTTCCTGGCTTACGCTGGTCTAGCAGTAAAGCCTTGGTGTGGTTCCCACAGGAGCTAGAAACAAACATCTTAAATCAGGGACTACTGGACATGCATGGAGAGGGCATACTCATCACACAGTTATACACACTCTTCATTTCGTGTGCAGCTGCCCGCATGGTTATGTTGAAGCTGCAGTGGGGGAGATTTGGGTGAGGAATTAGGGGAGTGCGAATGAGTACCCATCCTTGGAAACTGTAGAAAGTTAGGCATAATGTGAGATTGAAATTGATCCATTATAAGTGTGTTCATGAGGATTATATAATGTCACAATGGATGCACAGGATTGACCCCTCCAAGCTGGAGAAATCTCCAAAGTACAGGGTAGCAGCAGGGCTTACTTACATATGTGTTGGTCATGCAAAGGAGTGGGGAATTTCTGGAGGGAGGTCTTTGAAATACTGAGGAAGTTGACCGGAATGGCACTACAGCCAATGATCCAGCTCTGTTTATTGGGCCCTGAATCAAATGCAATAAACTTATGGAGAAAGTCCTTGAACTGAGATTAGTGGCTACCAAGAAATGTATAGCATTGATGTGGATGACTAACCGGCTGCCCACTTGGAAACAATGGCTGAGGGAATTTGCAAGATGGGTGAGGACTGAGTGTGGAGTACGACGCAGGTTGGTGTGTAGTTTGCAGCATGAGATGAAGGATCCTGCAGCAGGGCAGGACATGGAAACCGCATAAGTATAGCTGAATGGAGTGGAAATGTTAGTCAAGGGGTGCAAACTACTGTTGATTTTAATGTCACACATAACCTCCAGATGCTGTTTACAAATTGATGGTGAAATGTTTTTGCTGAAGCATGCCCCTTTACTGTTGGGGGGGATGGGAGGTAGGGAGTCGTTGTGAAGTTGTAATGTTGCATTACTACTGAAACTAATAAAGAAATATAACAAGCAAATTAAAAAGAAGTATTTTATTTCTAACTCTATGCATTCAAAGAAATGTTATGACATTTATAAACAATAATCAGAAGAAAAAAGGTCCCACCTGTCACGTTAGTACCCGTTATTTCATTCAGCTAATCACAAGCACCATAGTCAACACTACTCATTCATTCTATCAAACATACAATGAGGCCTGTAAATTGCAAAGGCAACTATACTTTTGTTCAAAACGAATTTTATTCACCAATAAAATCTAATAAAAACAATTTCAACAATTCATAAAATACAATGATACACACGCAGAAGGGTGTAATCATCCCTATTGTAAATTAACAATTCTCTAATATTTTATAACTGCATACCTTCGATTTTGTCCTTCATAACACTTTCACTGTGTTGTTTTAATACAATATCATCACTTTGTACACATAAAGTAACTCCTACAAAGTCAATATTTATCCACCTTCCTCAAAATACTACGTATACATAAATTTCAAAGAAATACAGTAAAAACAGATTTATTAAAACTATCAGGTTGTCTATTAAAACTATCAGGTTGTCGATGCAGTGTTTCGGTGGCTCACAGTTGGTTTACTCCACCTTCTTCAAAACAAAATTTTAAAAACATTGATGTTCTCTATAACAATAGAAACAAAATAAAAACATATTGCAACCATAAGAACTAATTTCAGGTCAGTTACGTTTGTAAAAAAACAGGCTCCACTATATCCATACAATTCACTAAATACTTTCATAAATTGTCCATGAAATTTTATAGTTTCAAACCTACAGGACAGTCAATAATACATACTGTTATCTTATGTTTGGGTTTATTACCACTTTAGTCACCCACAACTTTCAAGTTCGCTGCTTACCAATATTCCACTCCACTTTGGTATGGTATTCAGCCCATCATACAATCACGACTGACAGACGCCTTATTATTTGGAACAGATATTCAAAGTAAGTTGTTGGGGCAAAAAAGAGAACGACAACATATGAATAAATAGGTATGAATCAGTGGCCTTATAAAAAACAGATGAAGGGTATATTTGCCGGAGGAGCCACTGAATAATTAGAATGTTAATATTTTAAAGAGATATTTCTCTCTCAAAGATTAATATAAAATAATATTGATTATAGATAACCCTGGGCATAATACTTTGCTACGCTCACGGAGCATGCAAAGTTTGTGTTACTACGCAAATTGCACGTAGCAGAGTAAAAAAGTGTGCTAATCAACGTAGCGTAGCAGTAGTATATTAAACACATACAAATGCTTTGTTAAAGCAATTTTCTATGCTAAAAGCATATAACAAATTCTCAAAAGTGAACTTTGACAATGAAAATATCAAGCAATGAGAGTGGTGATGATTTTGGGTTCTCCCTAACCTAGGGGAGGACCAAGCAGATGCCTTGAACACAAAAAGCATATCATGTGAACGATTCAGTGGTGGTCCCTTCCTCCTAGCACCACCCCAAGCACAGTTATGGGCAAAAATACAATCCCAACCAAAGGCCCTGCAAAGCATTATGGGACGAGATTAGCAGTGGGCAGTGAATATTATAGTGTCCAATATCAAAATAATTCTACAAAGAGCTGCAGTTCAACTAGTCGCTACTAGATGTCCCTCACAAGTCAAATGCAAAAGCATTGAAATTATTAATACATCAAGCTGCAGTTCCACTAGTCGTTACTAGATGTCCCTCACGAGTCAAATGCAAAAGCATTGAAACCCTTTCATGAAGCTTTTGCATTTGACTCGTGAGGGACATCTAGCAACGACTAGTGGAACTGCAGCTCTTTGTAGAATTATTTTGATATTGGATACTATAATATTCACTGCCCACTGCTAATCTCGTCCCATAATGCTTTGCAGGGCCTTTGGTTGGGATTGTATTTTTGCCAATAACTGTGCTTGGGGTGGTCCTAAGAGGATGGGACCACCACTGAATCGTTCAAAAGATGTGCTTTTTGTTTTCAAGGCATCTGCTTGGTTCTCTCCCTAGGTTAGGGAGGATACCAAAATCATCACCTCTCTCACTGCTTGTTTATTTATCGATTTCACTTTTGTGAAATGCTATATGCATTTTAGCATATAAAGACAGAGATACTTATTTTATCCTAACTTGCACTGTGCAAGATGCCTTTGGCAATTATTGTACAGTGCAGTCAAACACACAGCTACGCACTATGCAATTTGCATAGCTACGTGTAGTTCAAAATGTACTTCACGTAGCTACGTGAAGTGCTACTACGCAAACTACGCCCAGGGTTAATTATAGGGTGACGAAAAACATATCCCTTTAAGGAATACTTTGAAGTACCCATATAACCTTAGGATAATAATGATAAGACATAATACATTAGGGCTTATCATGGAGTGATTTGGTATATATTTTTAAAATTGCATGAATAATTTATGAAAGTATTTAGTGAATTGTATGGATATAGATGAGCCTGTTTTTTGTTAACGTAACTGACCTGAAATTAGTTCCTATGGTTGCACGTTTCTAGTGTTATAGAGAACATCAATGTTTTTAAAGTTTTGTCCTGAAGAAGGTGGAGTAAACCAACTGTGAGCCACCGAAACGCTGCGTCGACAACCTGATAGTTTTAATAGACAACCTGATAGTTTTAATAAATCTGTTTTTACTGTATTTCTTTGAAATTTATGTATACATAGCATTTTAAGGAAGGTGGCCAACTATTGACTTTGTAGGAGTTACTTTATGTGTACAAAGTGATTATATTGTATTAAAACAATGCAGTGAAAGTGTTATGAAGGACAACATCGAAGGTGTGCAGTTATAAAATATTAGAGAATATTAGAGAATTGTTCATTTACAATAGGGGTGATTATACCCTTCTGTGTGTTTATCATTGTATTTTAGGAACTGTTAAAATAGTTTTTATTGGATTTTATTGGTGAATAAAATTAATATTTTGAACAAAAGTATAGTTGCCTTTGCAGTTTACAGGCCTCATTGTATGAGTGATAGAATGAATGAGTAGTGTTGACTATGGTGCTTGTGATTAGTTGATGGAAATAACGGGTAATAACGTGACAAGAGGGACCTTTTTTTCTTGTGATTATTGGCTTTTAACCCTGTCCCTTTTGCTTGAAGGGTTGCTCTCTTACTTGTTGTTAGAGATTTATAAACAATAACACATTTCCCAGTGAGGTCAGGGCTCTGGTATTTTACTGGGAAATCCCTGCCCCACCAGCTCTTCGTAATGTTGTTTGGGTTATTCTTCATTCAATAGTGGCATATCCAGGGGATGCTCACTAGTAGGCCTTACCTCAAGAGTTCACTCTGACTCTTAGAAAATAGGCAAAAGTTCCTTGAATTCACAGCGCTCTTAGCAGTAAGTCCCCTGGGGTCCTATATGCCCGTAATGAGTTTTATCCACTCCAGCAGTAAGAAAGTATGCAGCATCCCAGGGGACGCCCCATAGGCAGGCCCTCATAGTGCTCTGGTCCTGCTCGGTAGGTCGGCTGCATGTGAGAGGCGAGGCAGCACTTGGAAAGCACAGGCTCTCTTTTGAGATTATCAGGTCAGCTCCAGCAGTGATCAGAGGTGCTCCTGTGCTCCTCCTGCATGGAAAGTTCTGCACACCCCAATGGGGGATACAGGTGAATTCTGATGCTCCCAATCTTGGTCCCTGTGATGTGCCCAGGCACCTATGGAGTCTTGTTCAAGGTCGGGTCATGTGCTCCTTTGTGACCTATGGGTCACACGACTTCCCAGTCCTCGGAAGGTGGCTCGATTCTCACAGTACTCCTAATACCGGAAGCCCCTTCTGGCATACGGGGTTGCCGCAACACTATCAACAGAGGCGTGACAGTCTGCACCATGTTGGCTCTCTTAGCATATGTGGTCACTACCAATGTTCCACACAGGCTTTGGTCCTCACTTTCCGGCAGTATCTTCCATGGCAGCCCATCCTGGCATATAGGGTCACCACATTGGTGTCGCAGAGGCTTTACTCTCCCTGCATGGCACTCTGCTCACAGCTATCTTCACAGCGGTCCTCTACTGGCATATGGGGGTTGCCAACGTGAATCTCCACACTGGCAAAGACCCAATTGGTGCAGCATCTCTCTCCTCACTCCTTGCACCGAGAGTCCTCTCAATATGGCTCCCCAATGGATCTCGCTCCCTTCACCACTCTCCTCTTCCTCACAGGGCACACTGGGCTTGGCAAAAAGGCTGGTGCTGGTGTGCCAGGCTCAAGAGCAGATGGTCTTTGTTTCCCTGTGTGATGTCCCCTCACCCAGCAGGGAAACTAGCAGGCCTTGGGCCCCAGGCCTGGTCACAGACAGAAGTGTTGCAGAGCTTCCCCTCCTCAAACAGCTTGCCTGACTGCTTGGCAGATGACATATTTTTGGGGTCTCAACCTCCCCTTCTAATTCTCCATTTCCAAACACCAAATGTGATTTATGGTATGAATCTTTGAAATGTTTTGTTGGGGTTCTGCTTCTTCTGAAGTGCACACTTCTCCTCTCCCTCTTCTTCTTGAAAAGTCATCTGTCACAGCAGACGAGACTCCGAAGTTGATAGTTCCACAACACAGGCCATGGCAGTGACTAGGGTTCACACCTAGATGTTAGCCACAGTGATATGTCGATCAAAAGATAAGTCCTGGGCCCTCAGCCCTCCTCTTTACGATTTCCTTATCAGCCCCATCTCCTTCCTGTGATGTGTCCAGGCCCTTTCCTTGTGATCTCTAACTGAAGAGCATCCTTTGAAGTGTACAGGTGGACTCTCTCTCTCTCTCTCCCCTCTTCCATGTGTCCCACCCAGCTCACAGGAACGCAGCAATACACAAATCTATATGTGAGAATTCCTCTATTTTCTCATGTCCTCGTGAGGCAGGCCTCGGATTCCCAAAAAGCAATACAGTGTTCGCCAGGTAATGTCCCATTACAGGTGCACTTGCACTCAGTGTATATACGCACATACACCCTGTTCAGCACTGTTACTTCCATATATTGTGCCATCCCAGGCACCCAGACATTCAGCTCACACACTCACAATGTGTGCACTGCTAGGTACTGTAGCCTTTCTGCATTGTGCTACTTTCAGGCATATATACAACCAGAACACATGTTCACCCTGCGTGCATGGTACCACACTGTAACCTTCTGTATTGGGCTTTTTGGCAATCACACAAACACTCAGCACATTCACTCAACATGCACACATTGTAGTGTATTTCACCCATCATGTACTGCGCCACTTGCAGGCACACATAAACATAGGACATGAATTCACCATGCACACTCTGCCTAGTGCTACATCCTTGATATACTGTACTACTCACAGGTATACGTAGCACCCGGCACATGCATTCCATATGCACGCACAGCACAGAACTTCCCTATCCCTGTACTGTACCCTTTCCAGGCACACATACATCCAGCACAGTCACCACTCCTGCATGGCACAGCACTTCACAACCAATCGATGTAGGCCAAGGGCCGAGTTAAGCACACAGATTTTTAAAAAGATGAGTTAGCCTGTAGGCTTCACTCTAATGACGCAGGTTAAAAAGGACCTGTTCACTTCTACTGATCAGATCGCCGCTCTCGTGCTGCTTAAATCCTGGTGAAGACAGTAGCCTTCCACCACTATGAGGATAGACCTTTGGGTGCCCCTTCCAGTCCACAAGAATGCAATACTTGAGACAGGCCTATGTCATGGTGCACATGCATGATCCGTGTTTGCCTATGACTACAGAAACCAGCATTAGGGATCCAGACAACAGTACAGTTGGGCACTCAGGGCAGGGGTACACATTCATTGTCATGCAGAGAACTCTTCCATCCCAACAAAACCCAAGAACATTTTTTGCATATTAAGGCTCATCAGTCAAAAATAGCTTAGTTCCAGAGGCACAGTGTGCATGGGACCCATGTCTGGGCATACCCGTCCCACTTAGGGCATCACACTAAAGTATGCTAAAAATGTGATAGATGGACTTCTAGAGTTAATGTCAGTGCTTGTGATTACCTAGGGCTGCATCCCAACCCCTCGTTAATTTGTACACCATGCTTCCTCAGTTTGGTCCCAGCCATATGCAAATCAGTCTTGACCCTGCTCCAGTAGGAACAGTCCAGCCCAAATTGCCAGGCCAGGTCCTCTCTGAACTGAAACACAAGCAACCCAAGAATGGTTTTGCCCTTATTAGGGCTCATTAGTCAGATATACCTTGGTTGCAGTGGCACAGTGTGCATGGGACCCACACTGAAACCTGTCTTGGGTTGCTTGTGTTCCCATCTGCAGGAAGCCCGCCCTGGCAGTTGGGGCTGGACTGCTCCTATTGGAGCAGGACTAAGGGCCTGATTTAGACCTTGGCAGACGGATTACTCGGTCACAAGCGTGACAGAATTCCCATCCGCCGAAATATAAACCCCAGTATATCGTATGGAATTTATTTTTCGGCAGATGGGATATCCATCACCGTTGTGACCGAGTAACCCGTCCGCAAAGATCTAAATCAGGCTCTAAGACTGATTTGCATGAGGAGTGTCTCTGTGTAGAATATCACAGTGGGTGAAAAACTATGGTCTGGAATGCAGCCCAGAACAATCATCAGTGGCTGAGATTAACTCAAGCATTCCTTCCATCACCATGTTGTGTTTGCTGAGTCTCATTCCCTCACAGTTTTCCAAGGGCATTTGTAAAAGATACAGTCACTTTCCTGCCATTCAGAATGACTTACAGGATGTAAATAAGCAAATGTACCCTGCAGTACTGTTGCCCATGAAAACTGAGCCATCCATGCTACACGTGTCGATACGATCAACCAAACACCACATATACCAGAACAGAAATGAACAATACCCACTGAATGAGCAGATCATCTGTAATGCAAATTTTGCATCACTGGCACAGTGGCCAAATATGCACGTAGTAAAATTATGCCTACATGCTCAGGCACTTTGCCATTCACCAGCAACTTCAGAATGGATAACAAAGGGACAGATTGCTCCTCAGTAAGTGTATATGAAGAAATGGGGAAATGTTTGTCCAAAATGACTATACATTTACCACAGTTCAATTGACTATACAGGTAACAGTGTTTATTGCAGAAGGATCACCATACCCTTTTTTTTTTAAATTGTATTTATTGGCATTTGTGAAAAAACATAAAGTACAACCCAACAAAACAGTCACCAATGCAGTTCTCAGTGCCACCGAGGCGGTGATATGACAGCATCAGGGTGTTACTTTCGACACATAGCAATTAAGATCATCAGCAGTACAGTACATTATCATTACAGTGGTGTTAGTGTGTGCTCTGATGTACTGTTTGTTCAGTGGTTGAGGGCTATCAGATCTCGGCTCATGACAGCTATGAGCCAACAGTTCTTTAGGCACATTAAAGGTCATCTGTGTTGACTGTGGTTAGCCAGTGTACAAACGGCTCCCAGATATCCCGAGGGCGGGACCGCACTGGCATCAGTTCCCAGTATGTCTCCAATTGTGTATTACATTGTTCTACATTAGTGATCTAGTCCTTAGTTGTCGGCGGTGTGGCCGCCCTCCATTTGAGGGCCACCTGGCGCTTAGCCATAATTAACAGCATGGCCGTTAATTTCTTTCTTTTAGGTGGTACAGCAGTGTTTACACCCAGCAACGCCGCCAGCGGCGTGCATGGCAGCTCGTGCCCAGTTGTGGCATGTATATGTTGCAGAGCACGTACCCAGAAGTTGGCGACAAGCGGCAGTGCCACGCCACATGCAGGAATGTGGCCTGTGCTCCCCCGCATCTCCAGCAGCGATCATCCGGACGCAAACCCATTCGGTGGAGTTGCACCGGGGTCCGATACAATTGGTGGATGTATTTGAAGTGAATAAGTCTCAGGCGGTAATTTGAGGACAGTATCTGTAGCTGACCGCAAATTATGTTCCATTGTTCGTCAGAAATGTCCACCCCCATGTCTGCCGCCCATGTCTCCCTAGCCCCAGGGATGAGAATCGGGGACTCCCACTGTGTTATATTATATATACGAGTGATCAGCTTGCGTCCGTGGTCATTCGCACGTACATTTTCTAGTGCCGGTAGGGTAGGGGGGGGATTTGGGAACGTGTCGAAATTGCTTCTGCAGGATGCGCGCAGCTGATAATAGAGCAGCATATCCGCAGCCGAAGGGGTCACCTGAACGCACATTTGTTGTAGTGTTAGGAAGGTGTCTGCGGGGAATAGGTCCTTGCCCGACCGTATCGCAAGCTGTGTCGCCCTTTCTCGTGCCCTGCGATCGCCTAGTGGGGGTATCTGTGGGTGATTAGCTAGTTGCATAGAGGGGGCGTAAAGTATATCTAGCTTCGCTCTCTTGCGCTGCCCCGTCCATGCCCATCGCAGCGTCTCGACTGTGTCCACTTCATTGCGCGGCCTCCTGTATGCTTGATATATGGCGGTGGCAAGTGGTACCAGTGCCACTCTGTCTATTTCGATTGCCACGTGCGGCTGGAATGGTGTTGGGTGTACCCAGTATTGTAAGAACTGTGCCTGCGCGCTGTAAGCATAGAGTGCAAAATCAGGTGCGGCCAGTCCCCCCTGGGACTGTGGTAGTGTGAGTATCTCCCATGATATTCTGGGTTGGCGTCCCGACCACACCAGTTCAACCATGAGGGAGCGCAGTGTTTTAAAAAAGTGTGTCGTTAGGGGGATGGGGACATTCATGAAGAGGTACAGTAGCTTAGGTAGGATAATCATCTTGGCTACTGCGATGCGCCCTATCAGCGACAGGGGAAGTGCTTTCCAGCGTTGTACCCTCTCCGTAATCCATTTCACTGCTTTACCATAATTTTCAGTCCATAGTTCGTTAAGGTCATTGCTTATCCAGATCCCCAAATAGCGAGTTGGCCCTGTCGCCCATTTAATCGGGTACTCAGTTTCGAACGGCCGAGTGCCGGATGTCAGGGGGATTATAACAGATTTACCCCAGTTTATGCGCACTCCCGAGATCTCCCCATATCGAATCAGTTCCCTCGTCATGGGTGCTAGGTTGTCTTTAGGGTCAGTCATGTATAGCATGATGTCGTCCGCATATAATGACACTGTCAAACCTCTTGTAGTGAACCCAATGCTGTGGTGCGTGTGGTATTGTCTGATTCGGGCATCAAGTGGCTCAGTTGCTATGGCAAAAAGTAGGGGCGACAGAGGGCACCCCTGTCGCGTTCCCCTAGTGATATCAATGGGTTCAGAGATCAGTCCGTTCACCCTTAATCGCCCTGTGGGCATAGTATAGAGCAGTTTTATCTGCTGGATAAAGATGGGACTGAGGCCGATCCGTTGAAGCAGCGGGAAAAGAAATCCCCACTCCAGGGAATCAAATGCCTTGGTGGCATCCAGCAAGGCCGCAATCGCCGAGACGTGCGGTGCGAGATACTGCATTAAGGCAAACAGCGTTCGGAGATTGTGGGACGTGGACCTACCCGGCACAAAGCCCGATTGGTCCGGGCGTATTATCAGTGGGACCAGTGGTTGCATTCGGGTAGCCAGCATTTTGGCGAATATTTTGGCGTCTATGTTGATCAGCGAAAGTGGACGGTAAGAATCGCAGCTGGAGGGGTCCTTATCTGGTTTTAGGATTGTTATGATAATGGCTTTGCGCATGGATGCGGGCAGCTGTCCCACCTCCATGGCCTCCTGGTATACTGCCAGTAGCCGTGGTGCCAGAATATCAGCGTATTCTTTATAAAATTTGGCCGTCAGGCCGTCCGCTCCCAGGGCCTTATCAGCCGGGAGACCTCCTATGATCTGTTTGACATCTTCCACCGCAAAGGGCGCCTCCATGTATTCACGATGGGCGCTGTCAAACCATATTAGTTCAATAGAGTCAAAATATTCACGCAATATCTCCTCCACCGGGCCCGAAGTGGACTTGTGCAAGTTTGCGTAGAAGCTGCGCATTGTGGACAGGATGTCTGGTGGGGAGCGTACTATTCCACCGTCTGTAGTGGTCAGTTCCGTGACATAGGGGGAGCCTCTAGGCTTCCTCAAAAGGTTGGCCAGTGTTTTCCCCGGTCTGTCCCCCTCCCCGTATCTGCGCGCTGTTGCATGTTTATGCAGGAATTTAGTTTCTCGTTCTGCGTCTTCCTGAAATGATGTGAGCTTAGTGCGTATGTTTGCCAGGATGGAGGGTGATGGTGCCGTGCAGTATAGTGACTCTAGCTCGTGTAGTTCTTTCTCTGCTCTGCTCAATCTGCCCCTTATATCGCGCAGCACTCCGGACTGGCCCGCTATGCAATGCCCTCGAATCACTACTTTGAATGCCTCCCACAGTGTGCCCTCCGTTGTCACCGACCCAGTGTTATACTCAAAATATTCCTGGATGTGTGTACGGAGGCTTTCGCGAAAAGCTGCATCAAGTAGGGCGTTTAGGGGGAGACGCCATGAGAATGGCTGCCTATAAGGTTGCGTGATCGATAGGGCCAGGCTCACTGGGGCGTGATCCGACAGAGTCCGTGCCTGATGGGCAACCTCTTGCACCCAGACCTGTAGGTCTTTGGTCAGGAGCCAGAAGTCTATTCTGGACCATGCTTGTCGGTGGTGGGTGATACATGTTCCCTCCCTTGCCGCGGGGTGTAGGGCGCGCCAAGGGTCAACTAGACTGTGGTCTTGTATTATGCTATGAAATACTGCTGTCGCTTGTGGGTGATGAGCTCGGGATGTACCCTCCCTATCCATTTGTGGCATTAGCGTGATGTTGAAATCTCCTCCCCACAGTATTGCGGCTTCTCCCATCGATTGGATCTTGTGCCATAAGTGGCGGAAAAAATCAGGATCGTCTATGTTTGGGCCATAGATGTTTACTACAATTAGTGGCCTATGAAATAGTGTTCCCTTTAGGAGAATGTATCGACCCTCTGGATCTTGTATTGACTGTTGCGTTTGCCAGGGCGCCCCTTTCCGAATAAGAATCGCCACCCCCGAGAGTAGTTTGAGTAGTTTGCAGTGTGGATCTCACTCCAACGGGGGCGGACAGTCTGGTGCCGGTCGTTCCTCTGAGGTGAGTCTCTTGTAATAGGCAGATGTCCACCCCGCGTCTGATCAAATAAGCTTGTATAAGCCAGGCCCTACGATGGTCGTTCAGACCTCGCATGTTCCAGGTTAGACAAGTAAGTTTAGACATTGTGCTTGTGCATTATCTAGAGTGTGTCGTTGTTATGTACCTTGTTGCTCCACCTCTCTGTTCCATCCGATTCCACTGACTCTCTCCCTGTCGGGTCTTACATGTGGGTCTGATCTGTGTACTAGCTATGTACGGCTGTCCGCGAATAGAATAACGAAGTATGTTGACTGAGTTGCATTGTGACCAACAACAACAAACATTAACTTGCCCCCGCCTCCCCCCACCCACACCAATCCCCCAATCAGGTTGTGAATCCCTTATGTAACAACATCCCGTGCATGGGTTCCCATTGAACCTCATGTAACAGGGAATCATCCCAGAGGGGCGTGGAGTCGCCTGCTTACTGCCCTGTCACGGTCGGACAGGGTGGCAGAGCATTTAAAGGCGGCTCTGGCTCTAGGATTCATCTGCAGGTAGTGGCCCTGTGAATCCAAAGTGTGTGTCCCCCCATGTCTCGTACAACTTTATCATTGTCACTCATCTGGTTGCTGGAGACCGGCGAAGTCCCTCCGTCTTGGTTCCGGCATTTCCTCATGGCCTGTTTGGCGTACTTCAGGGCAGCACCGGCGTCGGTGAAAAACAGCGGTTTCCCCCCAGTGTGGACCCTTAGCTTAGCCGGATATAGCATTGCGTACTTCGTCTCCGCTTGTTGTAGTAGCTTTTTGGCCGGTATAAATTCTCTTCTTGCTACCTGCACGGCTTGAGTGAAGTCTGGGTACAACGCTATTTTGTTCCCTTGGTATTGGGTGTCGCCTTTTTCCCTTGCCACCCGCAAGACAGTGTCTCTATCCCTGTAATTAAGTAGGCGTGCTAGGATCGGTCTCGGTGGGGCTCCCGGTGATGGCCTGGGGCCCAGGGTGCGGTGGGCCCGTTCTACCAGGAACATCAGGGTCAGTTCCACTGCACACAGATCACGGAGCATTTCTTCCACGTACCGTTCCATATTTTGAATGTTGGTGGATTCTGGTACCCCCGTGATACGAACATTGTTTCTTCTGGACCTCGCTTCCAGGTCCTCGTTGTGGGCCCTTATTTCCTCTAGCACTCTTTCCATTTGTAGCATGGTGCCCTGTGATGTTTCCTGCCGGTCCTCCGAGTCTGATATCCTCTGTTCCAGTGTGTCCAGCCTGCTGTCATGCTTGTCTATTCTTTGGGACATGTGGTCCATTCGTGACGCCATATTGTCCAGTTTCTTGTCAATTGCTCTAAGGCTGCCCCTCACCTCCCGCATCATTGCTCTGATGTCGTCGTCATGGTCCTAATCCATTTGCGTCTCAGGAACCATAGTAATCGGGGTGGCGGTGGGGTCTTGCAAGCGCGTTGATCTTTTGTCAAAGGAGATCTTAGCCTGCTTGTTGTCGGTCTTCCCTATGTTGATTGCTCTCCCTCGCCCACGACGCTTCTGCCCAGTGCCCCCGGATATCTGTGTCCGCTTCAGAAGCGCGTGTGATCTAAATTGCAGGGGGAGGAGGGTCCCCACGGGTCGTGTTGCGGTGCTCAGGTTGGTGCTGCCGTATGACACTGCGGGCAATTTATAGCGCTGTCCGCCTGATCTTCCTTTCCGTGTTGATTACTGCATTTCGGATCAATCAGCCGCTCTGGTCCTGCTAGGTCTCCACACGGCAGTCTCAGTTGTACTTTACTCTGTGCTCTTGTGCCTTTAGTCAGATTGGTTGCTCTACTTATGTGTCGTGTTACAGGGTTGGGGCAATCATCCCTGCTGTTACTCAACCACCTTCAGGTCCCATGTATCTCACTTGGCCGTGCACACTCACGGCCCGTTATCTGCTCTCAGCAGAGTCAGACTTGAGGTTGTTCTTTGTATCGTTCAGGCAGCAGCAACCCCACCCTTGCCCCCTCTCTGCCACTCTTCACTCACTGGGGCCGACTCTGCATCTGGGCGTGATTTATTGAGTATTCTTGCCTCTGTGGGTCCCGTGGTTATGTGCCCTGGGCAATCGCGGTAGCAGGTCAGAGCACCTCAGTTCGACTCTCCCGCTGTCGCATGCCAGTGGATTACCCGGTGTGCAGCCCCCCTCGTGCTGTCCTCACCTCTGTGCCTGCGCTTGGTTGTCCCTCTTGCAGCGCCGCAGTCTTGGGCCTACTGTTTTGGGAAGGGCTCTTGTGCCTTGCCGGGTTTCAGTTAGGCCGCGCATCGTTCGCACCCTGCTCTGGCGCTTCTCTCTTCCAGTGCACCCACTGACCTGTTAGTTGTCTTAGGTGGGCAAGTACGCCAGCTTCGCTGTCTGTCCCCTTCTCTAGATGACCGCCACAGTCGCCGGGGCTGCCGCTGCTGGTGGGCCGCAGTCCGTCTTCCTGTCTTGCGCAGCTCTCACAGGCTTCACATCAACGTTGTCCTCATACCCTGCGCCCGTTGCCCTTGCTGTCCTGCCCCTGGATCAGCACTGCTTGGGTGGCGGCAGCTCCGCCCCGGCCCCGAGAACACTCGTCTCAGCGTCCGATTTCTTGCTGCCAGCAACTCTCTGCTCTTCCGAGCGTGTCCTGCACGCCGCCGCTTGGGCTTCAGGGCTTCTGGTGCTAGGCTGCCATATAACGGGCCCTGCAGGGCCTCCCCAGCGCTGTCTCGCCCTTCCTGCTATGGTGTCTCCCTTCGCCCCCCCACCAAGGCTTTCCGGTGGTGCAGGGGCAGCTGTCTCCCACCGATGTCGTGTTCGAGCTACTGCTCGCTTACCGGCGCTTTGATGCGTGCGGTTCGCCGATCGGCGGTGTTCCCGGTCTGTGGTGGCTGTGTTCGTCCACTCGGCTTCGCTGCACCTCTCGGGTGGGTTTTCGGCGTCAGTGGGCCGCCATTTTGTTTCGCGGTCTACCGCGATTCTGTTGTCCGTTACCCCCGGCAGCCGTCTTTTGCTTCCCGCACTCTGCTCTCTCAGCTCTCCGGTGTCCGGTGGCCAGGACGGTCGATTTGCTCCCCGCTCTGAGGAGACCGCTCCAACGCCTAATCTACGCTTTCCGCTTCGCGCCTCCGCCGATGTCCCGCAGCCCGCTCGAGGCCGCGCTCCTGCCCCCGGGTTCTGCCAATTCCGGAGTGTTTACAGCCCCTGGAGTCTCTTGAATTACAGCACGGGGTAAATCTCACGCTGTCTCTTCTTTTGGGCTCCCGGATGCTCGCCAGGCCACGGATATTGGAAGGATTATGCGCTCTGCCAGCAGAGCCACCTCACTGTGCGGCCATTTTGCTGCTCGGCTCGGCCACGCCCCGGATCACCATACCTTAACAACATCACAACACTGCAAGGTAGCACAGGCACAGTAATGCTCATGGGATGAAATAAAACACGATAAAGTGAACATTTGGTCCACTGCAAGAAAGATTCAGGTACCTCTATAAATCCTACTGATCATTGGCATATGACCTTGTGACTTGCTACAATATGGCATGTTAGACAATACAGCAATGCTTAGGGATCTTGAGTGAGAGATAGGGGAGCTAAATTGATAGCCTAAGATGCCACATGTAAATTTTGATGATGAAGCCATGGAAGGGTGTAACAAGAGAAATGAACAAACTCAATTTTTCTGAGACAAGCATTAAACATTGCAGTGAAACTGACCAATTGTCTATGGAACTACACATGCGATTATATCGCATGCCTTAACAACGCAGGGCCAAAAGTCTAAGTTTAGACCTGAAGTCTAAGTTTAGACCTAAAGTCTAACTTAGACCAAGAGTCTAACTTTACTACTACTAAAGTTAGACTTTTGGTCTAAGTTTAGACCGAAAGTCTAACTTAGACCAAGAGTCTAACTTTACTACTACTAAAGTTAGACTTTTGGTCTACTTTTAGACCAAAAGTCTAACTTAGACCAAAAAAAAACCAACCCCAGTCCAAAAAACTGCCTGGCCCCAAGCCCTGAAACCTAAAACCTGGCCCCCAGCCATAAAAACTACCCTGACCCCATGCCCTGCCCTGAGCCATAAAACGGGCCCCCATCCCTAAAAACTACCCCACACCCCCTGGCCTTAGCCCCAAAACCCAGCCGCCAGCCCTACTTACTATGCTACATCCAATCCTTCCTGTCCTGATCCTTCTTCTTCCTCTTTCCATTCTCCCCGCCCACCCGCTCTGAAACTAGAGTGCTGACTCCTTTTACCACACAATTGCGTGGTAAAGGCATATGCGTGGTAAAGGCAAGCATGGCAACGCTTGCAGGGTAACGGAACGTGTGGTTCCGCCCACGTTGTATATGTTGAACCCAAACAGATCCCACATGAAGTACCCTAAATAAGTGGTCCTTTTACAGTATTTTCAAAATAGGTACAGAGGCAAATACGAATGAAATGATGTACAGATGGAAATACATAAAAGAATATGTCAACAAAATGGGAAAAATCTAGAAATGAATCCATGTGTATCAAAACAAGGTTATTATTTCTCCTGTCACGATATTGTACATCCATGATATTGGACTGTGGGTATCTCCACATACTCTGCTGCTTTGACTACTGGTAGTTGGCCTGCTTTGGTGGTGGGGCGCCCACTGTGTGGACACCTCTGGAAGTAAATTGCTCAATGGCAGTGGACACATGCAATAGTCTGTTCCAACCCTTGTAATGTGGGTCAGAGTATAGTGAGGTTAATCCCATGTTCTCCTATATAGGTGGACCCACTCCCTGTACCGTACTCAAGAAGAGTTTCAAGAAGGAGAATAGGGGGCGAGGAATTAAGAGGGAGAGACAGCGTGGTTCTCATTTGAAGCAGGATAGTTGTTAGAAAACGTGAACTAGACAGCATTGCAGACACACAGTATGACTCTATCAAGAGAGGAAAAAGAAGACGGTGAATACGGAGTAACAAAAGAGACGTTCTAAAATACATAAGTATGATGGCAAAGTTGTGATGTGCAAACTGTTTTGAGTTTTAGTGTCACAGATGTGAATGTTCTTTAATATTATAATGTTATTCTGCACTTCACTCTGTTACAGAAGACCATTTACCACTTATGACTGCTGTTCAGGCTATTTTCCAGAAAGCAATCTGTATTTTACCCATGATTACCCAAACAGGGCATCAGACCTACAGTTGACCCAGTGTGACGCTATTGTTTTGCATTTGCTTTGTCACCTCAAATGTGTTGGAAGAATTATGTATAATCTGACGCCCCACCCAGATCCCTTCCCCTGCCCTAGAGACCCTATTTTCTATTTGCTCAGGGTAAGCCTGTACAACTGTTCATAGGAGTATTCATTTACGCATTGGTCTCATCATCCATTCCATTTAGATGTGGAATTTCCAGCATCCTATAATCCCATCTAAAGATTTTAATGTGAACTGATTTTACAATTATTGATACCACTGCACTTCATGTATAGAATTCAGACATTTTGAAAGTTATGCACAAACTAAGCCTGTTCAATTTCAAATACTGGCAGTGTGTAGACCTACCAGTTAATCAAACTCAATGTCAATTGTTTCACCAATAAACCACACAGGTTAGTATCTGCTTATTCACCAAAATTACACGCGCCCAGAGATCTGACTGCCATCATACCTCAAATCACATCACATAAACAAATCTGAGACATGGGCCAGCAATCTCAATATCTAAAATATTCTTTCATGATGAATTATTCAAATACTGATGATCAGGAGTCATTCCATAATCCATTCATCCAAGTGGAAAAATGTTTGTGCCTAGGAAATTTGCAACTTCTTTATTTATTCATCTAATATATCTTTTGTTCCAATACATTTCCAAAGGCCCAGCCAACGTGTTTTGTCCTTGTCTCAGGATTTCATCAGGGCAGTCATTATTCTTAAAATTTCACTGGCAAGACGGTACTTCAAAAATTCCTATGATATACATTTATATTCAAATAGTTCTCAAGTAGTGCTGAATACTTTCTCAAAACTCCATACTGAACGGATATGGAATTTCTATGACAGCACCATGGCTCAAGAAGCCAAAACCAACAACGCTATGTTCACTACCTTCCAATCTACACAAGGCAGAACCCAAACTACACTCTTCAAATTCATAAGAGCCCTACAGAAAGAATAAAACTACCAACAATTATGAATGGATCAATCAGTAACCCAAATTAAAACTATAATTAGCAAACAATCCAATAGAATGTATGACATGCTACAATGTAAAGTAAAACTCTTTATTAACAACAAGGGAGTACACTAAGAATCAATAGCCAAAACACTATTATAAAAAAAAAACTATTTACACGGTAACCAAGAAACCTAAAATTCAAACAAGCATAACTAAAACATATTTAACTAAATATTATTTTTATTTTTACACAACTGTCACAAAAATATACAACTAAAACAGCAAATAAGATTGACGCATACAATTAATATGTTAATAATGAATTAGTTAAAAAATGAAAAACTCATCAACCACAAAGCTCAAAATAACAAATAAAATCAAATGGGATTACAAAACATAAAATGTAATATAACAACTACCAATCACCTAAAATACATATACATAAAAACATTTCCCACCCCAAACAATAACTTAAATAAAACCTACTGTTCTGTAGCTGGAGCTCTTCATCTGCACAAATGAAGTAAAAAAAGAATCCATGAAAAACTGGAAAAATAATTCCAATTAATCCCACAAAAAATGCAAAAAAAGAACAGGACCATTTTAAATCCAATGAAGCAATCCAAAGTCAAAAAGTGTAAAAAAATAAACACTCATAAAAATACTGGTATACTAGCAACTCTAATGATTTCCTTTATAAAGAAACACAACATCCAAACTTCCATACCATAACTTCAGCTCTGTATACTTGTAAAAAAACATACAATACCTAACCACAAACAACATGATTTTCAAACATAACATAAACATTACACTTAAACTATACAAAAAACACATCTTACCATTATGTAAAATAATGAGACATTACAACCAAACTCTAACTAGGCCTAAAGCAGAACACTCATAAACAAATAATACAAGCTAAAAATACACTTTAAAAAAAACAGAAAGCAACACTACAATTTACTAGTACTCCCGAGATCCCTCTAACCCCCAAACCAAATAGAAAACCTTAAAAAGGTCTTACCTGATCCGACGTACAGCAACAACTTCCCGTGACTCATTTCCTGGAAAATGAATGAAAAATGACACAAATGGACAGAAAAAGTTGAGTTAGCAGTAAAAAATTGGCTGCTAAATGAGACTGTTTCCCTATACAAAACAATTGGGATATAAATAGATTTTTTTTTAAAATGTTTCACATTTTTTTAAAATGTTTAAATAGTGTAGAACTTGTCAATAAAAGCTATATGAAAATGTGAAACACGTAAGTTATAAAATAAATAATACTATATAAAATAAACAAGAACATATTATTTAAGATATACTTATAAAGGATTTCAAAATAGTTTCCAAACATGTATCTGAAACAAGTGTATATATCTATAAAAAATAAATGTACCACACTATATAAAATAAAGATTTCAACGCGTACAATAATTAAAAAAACTATCAACATGTTTTTTAATATTAAAAATGTACTAAGATATTTTTAAATATAAGAATAAAAATGTTTTTCTTATTTGTACAAATATATATGTAATTAGAAATGTATTGTACTGTATTGTAATTGCATTTACATAGCGCTTATTACCCCTGACGAGGCATCGAAGCGCTTTTTTGGCGAGTAGCCGAACATATACCTGAAACACATTTTAAAAACGTAAATGATAATTCCAAACTGTGTTATGTACCTTTATTATTTTACAAAATTATTAATGTGTGTGAGAAATGCAATACAAACTTCTATGTAAACAATTTAGGGGAAGGCGTTGCACTTTAAAGGGATTACATTAACTTGTCCCCCTCCAATCAAAACCATTTCTGGGATAGCTTTAGACACTAAAGGGTTTTCATTTACTATTCCCACTCCATTCTAAATTGTTTTGGGGAAGGTGTTGGACACTAAAGGGGTTACATTTACTATCCCCACTCCAATTGAAACCGTTATGGGGAAGGTGTTGGCCAATAAAATGGTTACATTTACTATTCCCACTCCAATCTAAACCTTTTTGAGGGAGGTGTTGGACATTAAAGGGCATTGCTTCATTTGTGTAATAATGAGTTCCGGTGCCCAAAGAGCTGCAAAGAAATCAGCGATCAGTGCTTTTTTTTGTGTCATAATTCTTTATTGAAAAATTAAAGACAGATAAATATATAAAAGTGTAGCACAACATAATAGACCCACAAGAGTCTATTGTCAATACGTATATTAAAGTGCTATAAAAGGAGAGAAAACTACACATAAGAGGAGCGAGGAAGAAAAGGAAAATGGAGGAATTAATTAAAAGACAAGAGGCCAAAAGTGGAAGAGAGGGATATTGTACATACTATGCTTAAAAATCCATAACTCCGGATATACATTACCATGGGATGGGTTAGACATAATGGATCATGGATAGGGCGGATATAACGGATAAAATTGGACCTACAGAAGTATTAAATATTTAAAACGTAATGTACATTGAGGATGATGGGAGGTCCTAAAGAGTCATAAATAGATAGATAAATGGATAAATAGTTAAAAAATTAAATACATAGATAAATAAATGAATGAATAGATGATCAAATAGGTGAGTGAATAAATAGATGATTGAGAAGGAATGACATATCCTTACCCGGGAAAAGAAAGAACGAGAGCATAAGAGAAAGAAAAAAGGAAAAAGAAAAGGTAAGAAGAGAGAAAAGAGGGGAAGAAAGAGATGGGGAAAGAGTGAGAGTAAAGGGGAGGGTAAAGGGGAAGGAGGAAAGATGAAATAGGGGAGTGGAGTGGGAAATTGCAAGGTAGTAAAATAAAACATTCAGGTGTCTCGGAGAAAAGAAGCCCATACTTGTTGGAACATTTCTTCCTGATCTTGTAGTCTATATAGTATACGTTGGTGGGATGCCATCTGGATCATTGCTACCATCCAGTCCTCCTTCGAGGGAGGACTAGGCAATTGCCAGAGTCTTAAGATACAAATTTTGGCTGTAGAAAGTGCAGTATGTAAAAGATGACGCTGTGGGCGTGTAATGTCAGGTAAACTCCCAAAATTATTCAATAAAATAATGGGTGATGTAAGGGAAAGATGGAGGGGAGTTGTTTACTTAAGTGTATCCCCTACTTGAGCCCAAAAACATTGTATAGAAGGACATTTGCAAAGTATATGAAGAAGGTCACAATTTATTCCAGAACACCTCCAGCACTTAGAGTGTTGATAATAATCCTGCTCTTTGTAATTTCAAAGCGTCCAGTACCAGCCATGCAAAGTTTTGAAAAGACACAATTTCAAGCGTGCTTCCCGGGTACCCTTGTCTAAGGCTTCCAGTATGTCCGGCCAAACATCTTCATCTAAGATAATGTGTAAGCATTTCTGCCATTTCTCGCAAAGAGCTTTAAGAAGTAGTTGTGAGTGATTAGTTAGAGCACAATATAATCCCAAAATTACTTTCTTATGACATCCCCTGATAAGAAGATAATCTAATATCGGCAATGATTCTAAAATCCAAGGAGAACGACCTAAACATCGCCTCAGACAGTGCTGCAGTTGCAAATGTCGCGAAATCTGGTGCGATGAGAGATTAAATTCCGCTTAGCGCCAGGATGCTCCTTCCGGAGTGACAGTCTGCACTTTACAAATACCCAATTCAATTCAATTCAACAAAGCAGGTCAAAGGATTTCAACTCTCCATTTAGTATTACCTGATCTAGTGTCTGGATTTCTCTTGTACTCCGACTGGACCAGTGAAGCGCATGACCGTTTATTTGGATGCTCTCATTACCCCAATTCGGAGCTTTAGAGTGGTAAACGATAAGCAACCCCAAGAAGACGATGTGCATGATGCCATGCTTGATATGTTGCTTGCATCACAGGGTGTGGAGGAGATATTCGTGGACTACGGGGTCCATATAAAAATTCAAGGCCATCATTACAGTTAAGTAGTGAGTGTTCTGTTGTAACCCATTGTGGAGGGTCAGTCGTACCTGGAAGTAGGTAGGCTAAATGCGAGAGTTGTAAGGCTAAAGAGTAATGCTCCAGCGATGGCAAACCCAAACCACCGTGGGAGCAGCAAGCTATTAGTTTGGCAGCAGCTAGGCGAGGACGCATAGATCCCCAGACAAAAGCCTGTATAGGAGCATCCACACGACGTAATGTGGACAAGGGAACTACAATTAGAAGCATTCCAAGAACATAAGTAAAGCAAGGTAAAGTGACCATTCCTACCGCCTGTACTCTTCCCCACTAGAAAAACCCCAAAAGAGACCATTTGGCAAAGTCAGTTTCCATTTTTACTATAAGGCGTGGGAGATTACCTGAGACCATCCCTTCTTATCCACGATTAACCAAAATTCCCAAATATTTTAAGTGCGATGATTTCCAGCAAAAGGGATATCTATCAATTGATGCTTTCGTGGTGCTAGAAGACAGTGGGAGAGCTTCACTTTTGTACCAATTGACCTTATAACCAGAAAGGGCTGAAAATCTATTAATAATCTCAAGTAAGGATGAGAGAGATCCTTAAGAGTAAGAAGGATATCATCCACATATAAATATAACTTAGATACACCTCCCTCTATAGGTATCCCCCATATCTGCGACGAGTGATGAATGAGTGGGGCAAGGGGTTCCATCGCCAATAAGAATAAAAGGGGAGAAAGGGGACAGCCTTGGCGAGTACCCCTTCGAATTGGAAAAGGGTCCAAAAGAAAACTGCTGCAGTTGACCTTGGCTACAGCGTTGTCATATAGAAGGCGGACCATACAAATAAACTGAACCCCTAGACCAAAGCGTTTCATGGCGGCAAAGAGATAAACTCAATCAATGCAGTCAAACGCTTTTTCTGCGTCCAGGGAAAGGGCCACAGCATCTTCAGTCATCCCTTTTGAAGCCCATAAAGTATGAGCTAATGTTCGGAGGTGATTTCTGGAGGAAAGACCTGGGACAAAGCCAACCTGAGAATGGTGTATGAGGGATGGAATAACTTTGTGGAGTCGGGATCCTAAAATACTTGCCAAGATTTTAATATCCCCATTTATTAGAGAGATAGGATGATAACTACCACAAGTGAGCGGATCTCTACCCGGCTTAGGGATAACCGCAATTAATGCCCTATTAGAAATAGGACCAAGTGAGGATGTCTGAACAGCCTCATGAAAGGAACAATAAAGAGTATCAATTGTTTCTTCCCAAAACCATTTATAATATTCCGCAGGGAATCCGTCTCCTCCTGAGGGTTTGTAATAAGGTAATTTGGCAATGGCTGCAGTAATCTTTTTCTCTGCTGATGTCGCCGTCAAGGAAGTCTCTAGCTTCGTCTGTAAGGTATGAAAGATCAATATCTGCAAGATAGGCAGTTAATTGTTCTTCAGTTGATGAAGTCTCAGGAGTGTAAAGTTTTTCATAAAAGTATGCAAAGGTATTTACTATTTCTTGTGGCTTAGTAGGAATCACACCTGATTCCGTCTGGATTGCAGGTATAGCCATGGCAGCCTCACGTTGTTTCAGCTGAGCTGCAAGTAATCGGCCTGCTTTTTCCCCATGTTCATAATGCCTACAGTCAGTCAATTTACTTTATTCGATGCTTACAATATAAGATCATAAAAGTACAGTAGAAAACATCTATACACAATACCTATATACATAAAATGATAAAAAAGATAAAAACATCATAACAAACACCATTAGGGAACAGTTAGTAAAAACCAGCTGGTGGGAACAGTTTAAAATTCATTCTCAGATATTGTGCAATTTCCTAATTCTTCGTGATTGGATTAAAAAGTACGCCACAGAAAAACAGACCATAAGATTAGGCAAAGATTGTAGTAAATACATTGCGACAAGACATTGTTTAAAATAATATTTATGCATCAGGGGCAGAATAAATCTTTTACGTGGTTCTGTGTAAAATTTGCAAAAAAAGAAGATATGTAGATTTGATTGTGCAGAAACACCATCGCAAGGACAGAATGGCAATTCATTTATGGAATAAATTCCAGCTGGATGGGCCAGCATACATGGAATAAAATTCAAACAAAATCTAATTAGAAAAAATATGTGACGCGAATTTGTCACAGTAAAAATATAGGATGTTGGCCCTTCCTGGGCCATTGGACTTTCTAAATATGCTTTGACTTTATACAGTTTGCATTCAGTCTTGCTTCAGCCCTTAATTTAAGGAAACAGGATTTTATCTCTCTTTTTGGGAACTTCACACAGTCTCTAGGGACAGCAAATAGACGTTCCAATCCTAAAGATAAAAAAGTAGATTTAATATAGGAAATCCACGGGATCCTACGGGCATTTTCCAGGGATAGGCAGAAATTCAATTAGCTTTCGTGTGATATGGATAGAGTTCCTTCTCCATATAGAATGCCACAACATTATTGGAGCCAAGGCAATTGTATCGGTCACATAAGCGACATCCAATTCTGCATGAGCAATAAAATTGGAGCAGCTTACGGGGAGGCCCACAATTTTTTTTCCAAAATGTGTCCTCTATAATTTTTAGGACAGAGGGGTCAATGTAGCCGCAAATGCCTGCCCCGTAAGTTGCTACTGAGACTGATTTTGCTGCGTAAACTTTTTTTGCCATGTCAAAGGGTTTTACCCCCAATTTTTTAGTAAATGAGTGGGGGGGCAATAATGCTTCTCTCAAGTGATAAGCCCCTAGTAGCAAGCATATTTGACCATGATAATTGCCTATCAAACGTTACACCTAGGTAGGAAAAGGTATCAGTATGGGCTATTTTCTGGCCTGATATATAGAAGTTTGGAACCTTCCTATTTTTACGGCCAGTAATTAAAATAAAAGATTTGGCCTCATTAGTTTTTAGCCCCAATTTTAGCATATAGGTTACATAGGTATCTAGTAACTTTTGAAGGGCGAGGCCTGTGCGGGCAATTAGCACCGCGGCATCAGCATACAGGAGAATTGGGGTACAGACATTGTTAACTTTAGGGACGTCTGGTATTGAGTCCAGCAAGGGAGCTTCCACCCCATTGGTGTAAATAGAAAAAAGAAATGGGGCAAGCACGCAACCCTGCTGGACCCCCCAATTAATTGGAAACGCCCTGCTGCACTCCCCCTCTCTCCCGTATCTGACGCAGGCCGTGGCTGATGAGTAGAGCTGCCTAATAAAAGATATAATAGCCTCATCTATGCCCATTTCTTCCATTATCCTCCATAGATGTTGATGTGCCACGCAGTCAAACGCTGCTGACAAGTCCATAAACGCCAAGTATAATCTCTCAGATTTTACTTGAGAGTACTTGGCGATTAATAGGCTTAAATTAAGGCACTGGTCCTGAGAGCCCACACCTTGTTTGAATCCATATTGGACTGGAATTAAAACCTTGTTACTGGCTGCCCACTCCTCTAGTCTTTTTAATAAAACCCTTCCCATTAATTTAGCTGTGCTATCTAGCAGCGAAATTGGCCTGTAATTTTTGGCCTTGGCTTTGTCCCCTTTCTTGTAAATTGGAACTAAAATAGATTTCTTCCATGAGTCTGGAGGACCCACCTTAGCTATCACATTAAAGACGTTTGTCAGCACAGGACCCCATAAGTCCGGCTGATCAAGGAAGAAATCTATAGGGATACAATCTGGTCCGGGCGCTTTGTTGCCAGAGCACTGCATAAGGGCTACTTTTACCTCGTGATGATCAAAGATCAAGGGGGGTTTGTTAGGATCACACATAGGTAAAATCTGCAATTTCCCTCCCTCCATATTAGGATCAAATATACTAGAAAAATATGAGACCCACGATTCCTCGTCTACATGACAATCCAATGTTAGAGCTGATGATGGTTTAAGGAAAGGGGCATTAATAATACTCCAGAAGTCCCTAGGATTTTTTAAATGGCAGCTAGATGGAGTTGTTCCCATGCTTCTTCCTTTAGGGCTTTCATTCTAATCTTCCTAGCCTCATTATATTGGGAACGGCATATTTCGACTAGGGCCATATCTCTGGGATTTGACACGAGGGCCTGATGCAGACCTTTTAGGGACTTAGTGCAAGATTGATCGAACCATCTCGGCCCTGCTATTTTAGGGGTAGACTTTTTCCTAGATATTTGGAACTTAATCTCCGAAAGTATAGAATCAAAAGCCATGAGTACCTGGGTTGGGCTAGATGCCGTTTCTAAGCACGCTATGATGTCATTTTTGTGTTTTACAATTATATTCGAGACAAAGGTCAATTTATCTATCATGGCCCATTTTAGGGTAATCCCATTAGTTTTTTTTTATCGTTGGCTTGACGTGTCTTGGCTGCCCCACATGTGTTCCTGCCCAATTCAATTTGGCAGTAATTGCAGCATGGTCACTAAAATTTAGGTACTTAATCTCACAACTTAAAAGTAGTTTTTTTAGGGGTTCTGCTATAATTATATAGTCAATCGTGGTACCCTGATCTGGAGTACCAAATGTTTTTTGCAGCATACCAAATGGAGTATCAATCGGGTTACAAATTTCTAAATTATGAATCACTAATAGTCTGTTCAGGGCTTCCCCATAGTAATTATGATTAAAATGATGCAAGGGGTACAGGAGTGTACATTAAAGTCTCTCAACCAAAGAATATTTGGGTTATGTTTTGAAGTACTAAGACATTTATCAATATCTTCCTCCAGCTGATCTACTACTTTTTTCATATCCCCTGTAAAGTTTTTATTATAGAAATTAACTAAAAGAATAGTTTCCTCGTCTGGGGTCTTTAGGAGCAGTAAATGATGAAAAGAAGAAACATTAATATATGAGACAACTTCCAGGTGTATTGTGTTTTTGATTTGAGTTAAAATCCCTCCCCTGGCTCTACCTGATCTTGATGGAAGGGCAGCAGTATAAAAGGAATGATAGCCATCTAAATTAATCGGCCCTGTTTCCCATGTTTCCTGGAAACAAATCAAGTCGTACATAACGACAATATTTACCCAGTCTGGATTTGACAATTTGCTACCCAGGCCAGCAATATTCCATGACATAAGTGTGATGGATTTTGTCTGATCATGTATTGTGGTTACAGACATATTAGCTTCAATATCCTGTGTAGGTGGATTTGGAACAGGAGTGGGTAATCTCCTGTTCAAACTATGTCAATCACAACCCTCCAAATCCGATAACACATTGAATCGATTGTGTGTGGGAAAGGGGGCAGGAAACGGTCCCGGACGGTTTTGCGGATGACTAAATGTAGAGAAGGAGGGACAGGCCGGGGCAGGTGGTTGTTGTTCTCGCAATGTGAAGGTGTTAGGTCTGTAGAAATACCCCAGCGGTAGGGCGAATATCTGTGTAAGCGGGGTTGGAGCTATTGGTAGCCATTGTAATAATGTCTGCATCATTTGGGGAGAGTTCAAATTAACCACCACACAGTCGCCCTTAAAACATTTTTCCAAATCCCCTACCCAGCCTTCTCTTCTAGCCATTAAAATATGTGACAATATTGCCCCTTTACCCCCAACATATTTGTCGAGCCAGTGACTTTTTAGACATCAATTGTTCTGTTGTCTCTTTTTGGGAACAGGATAAACTAGGAACATTGGACAATATTACAACATAAGGACAAGCTGCCGGAGGAAGTGCTAATTTCGTGTAATTTGCTTTTATGCTCCTTTTTTCAAATTCAGGCCTTTGGTCCGGTCTTCTCCCAGATCTTACAGGAGACAGAAGCGTATCCTTGGAAGCTCCTTGAGATGTTGGGTCTCTCCTACTGTTGCTGGTTGGATTTTGAGCCAAGGGGTTGGAGATTTGCACAGCAGATAGCGGCTGGGTATGGGGGAAATTAGGGAAATTCCTTCTAAATTAGTATTTCTATTCACTCTTAATGAGCCCTGATCGACTGATCGGTTGGTATGGGGGCCAAAGTTTTGGTGGTTTTTGTCTCGCTCTACAGAACAGAAAGACTCAATACTGGCCTCAATTCTGGAAAGCCTATCTATCAGTGGTTGAAGTAAAACTGTAAATGACTGTTCTAACTTTAAAATCAAAGATTCCGAAGAGAATGGGGAGAGTGCATTAGATTCTTGAGATACAACAGTTTTGGCTTTTGTTGGCTTCCCTCCTCCTTTTTTCTTCTTTAAAGGGGGTTCTGATGAGCCCGGGGCGGAAAATGGAGCATTAGATGTCTGAGCAATCAAACGTTTGGACCGGGTGATAGATGGCTCCGAGGCTGGCAATAACGGAACTGGTGTCATCACAGCGAGGACCTCCTTGGTTACGGGATCAGTCAAATTGACACATGCGCCCATTTCTCCCATGGATAGCTTACGTTCTACAGATAGAATCTCTTTATCCAATACATCAGTGGCTCTTAGAAGAAAAGAGTCTAAAGTGTTCTTAGGCTCACCTCCGTTAGTTGGGATCGTCGGTTTGCGTTTCCCCATCATGTAGACAAAAAACCTAGATCTCTTAGGGTGCTTCCGCCACGCCTGTTGTGGAGGGGGCGCAGCCCAGCCTCCTCCGGGCTCTGACGGGCGCAGACGGGCCCGCCCTTGGTGCTGCGAGAGCCCGCTGATGAATTTGTAGCGCCTCCTGGCGTGAGGTAGTGACGTGGGCGGCTGCGCGCCGCAAAGGAAAGCAGGTCTTGGCGCTCCCCCCAGTCTCCGGACCAGGTATGCAGAAAGCGGTGCCTACCTTTACAACGCTGAAGAGCATACTCAGCTTTGCAAGTATAGAGATTGTTAAGCGCCATTTTAGCTAACTATAGGTTCTTGCGGTTGGGTACAGTGGGATGAGATGAATATTGACGTGTAAGAGAGATAAATTGAGCTTCAAGTTCAGTACGACGCAGAGATGCTGACTTATTGGCCTCGGCTGCATCTCACATTAGTTGTCCACGAATAGTTGCTTTCGCTGCTGCCGATATGGTTCTACAGGAGGTAACTGATGATTTATTATTGATTAAGTAATCAGAGAGATGAGAACGTAGTTGGGCTTTACCCTGGGGTGAGCGGTAGCTCTGAATATTCACATCCCACGGTTTACGGCCTGGAGAGGTTAAACCTACTTCTAGAGCAAGAAGAAGCGGGAATGGTCAGAAAGGGCAGCTTAAAAAATGTGGGATTCACTGGTGATTATGTCTACTGAATGGGAAATAAGAAAATAGTGAATATAGGATTGGGTGCCATGAGCATAAGAAAGGAAGGTGTATTCCTGATCTAAGGGGTGACAGAGGCGCCAATGATCCACTAATCCATGGTCCAATGTTATGTCTCCCAGTAAGGCTCTGTCTCCTTCATTACATCTCTCAAAGGGACCTGTTCTATCTAGAACTGCGTCACGAGCAAGATTCCAGTCACCAACGATGACGTAGCTGGATGCTCTAATTTCAATTAGCAAGCGATTCAGGTTGAGAAGATAGGAGCGTTTAGCTCCCGTTGGAGCATATACGGAACCAACACAAAGGATCCTATCTCCTATTTTTAACTTAGCAAAGACATATCTGCCTTCTGGATCAACCCCGGTCTTAACAATTGTGACAGGTAGGGATTTGTGTAAGAGAATAGCCACTCCACATTTCCGTGGTTGACCCTTCTCAGATGGAGATAGTGTTGTCAATCTGCAATAAATGATTTTTCCCACCCAATCTCGCTCTAATTTAGATGATTCTAAAGCATCCAAATGAGTCTCTTGCAAAAGAGCAATATCAGTTCTTTTCATTTGCAGATAAGAGAGTACATTCTTGCGTTTAGTAAAATGCGTAAGGCTATTAACATTCCACGAAATAATACGTAATGGATGAGAGGAAGAAGAAATGTTCGCTGTCATCATTGCGTTAGAAGGCGAAAAAGGCTGGTTTTGAAGGAAAAGCTAATGTAAGGATTGAAAGGTGTTAAGTTATGGGAAGAGTGAAATAAAAAAGGAAATATTAATAAAAGCTGTGCAGATTATGGGGGATAGCAGGGTAAAAAAAGGCTATGTAAGATAAAGGGGATGGAAAAAGGAATTAAAGAAAGAAAAAAGAAAGGAAAAGAAAAGAAAAGAAAAGAAAAGAAGAGAAAAGAAAAGGGGAAATGGAAAGTAAGTAAGTTCCGGGTAAGGAGAAAGGTCAAGGATGAAATCAAAAAGCTTCTGAAAAATTCCAAGGAGGTTAAAGGGTTGTAAAAAGGAAAATAAGAGAGTACGCTTATATGTACACAGAAGAACAAGTGAGGAGGAGGAAAAGCAAGATTCTAGAAAAACTGGAAGAAAGACAAAAGAAAGAAAGGGAAAAGTAATAGATGTGATACGTGGGGAAAATGCTTCTAAAGACAATGGTCACTTAGACAATGGGAATGTAGGAGAGTAAATATAGACTCAATCAGTGCTATATTCCACTGTCCAGCCGGACAGGATTTTAATACGCAATCAAAGTAGTTTCTTCAAATAATATACATAAACATTATAAAGTGGGACACAAGCCTGCATCCAACTTGACAAAAAAGACGAGGGAACGTACAACATACAGAGAAGGGTTCAGGCAAAGAAAAGTTTGTTTGTTCAGAGCACGATTTAGGTAAAACAAACAGATTAGAGTGAAGACACCATTACACATTCAACAAGATATTTTTACAGAGTGTATATGGTGTACAAAGTGTCGACGGGCGTTTCGATCCCTTAACTAAATAATGGGATCATCCTCAGGACATTTCAAATGACATGCCTGTATACAGTAGCCTGTAATTGCAAGAACCATGGAAAAAACAAGGGAAGAAATAAGGAAGGAAAGGAGAAAAATATATACAGACATTAGATTAAAATTGGATAATTAAGAATTATTTCCAAAGTGATCGTGAGGTTATCTCGTGTGCAATATAAAACGTGAAAAGACGGCGCAACTGGAGAGTTCAGCGTGTAAGTGAGTCGACCGTGCTATACAATAGTGGATGAAAGCAAAAAGGAGAGAGTGTAGCCAGGGATCACGTGGGCATAGATCCGGCGTAGCGTTGGAATAATGGTGAAAGATAAATCTATCTGTAACCGTGTCCATATAACAGTGGAGGACTGAAAACGGCGCAGCGGAAAAGAAAAGTTAATTACCGCAATAAGGGCTAAATGGAGGTTCGCCCTTAACAGGATGTGTGACCAATTGGAAAGTGGGCTGGAGTCCTAAGGGAAGGAAGGGCACTGTTAAGGAAGCACGAGCTGACACGGGAGTGCTTGTGGAAGAGAGAGGTTATCGACTTACCTATCCCAATGGGGATATGGTGCTGAAGGTCACAATGGCTCAAAAGGAAGGTGCTGTGACTGCGAGGGGACGAGGAATGGTAGGAAAACCAAGGGAAGTATGGATGGATATCTGAAAATTAAATTAAAACAAGCACTAAGGAAATGAAGGACATTGAGTGAGGTACGCAGGGGAAGGGGAGGGTGGAAAACGCGCTTACCGCGAGTAATAAAATGCCAGGATCGGCATCTGGATCTTTGTGAGCCGCGTCCGCGGTCTCGGGGCACGATGTAGCTCAGGGCTATAGAGGGGAAATGCAGCACTAGGTGAATGGGACTGCTCTCTGCGGGGCTAAACTTTCGGGCTATGCGTGCCGGAGGAGCCCCGTCCGGCAACAAAGTCAATAGTGAAAGACACATCTGTGCAATAATATTAACAGTATTGAGGTTGAGGTAATAAGAATACTTCAGCATTTAAAAGATCAGGTTATTTGACCTATACTATAAAGATCGGAGTTAAAAGTTGAAAAGATAGGGAAAAGAGATAAGCAACTTAAGAGTATACTGTTAAAGGAGAGGAGGAGATCAAAGAAAAAGGAGAGGAAGAGACAGGAAGAAAGAAAGTCTATATAATATGAGATTATCATGTATATAATATAATTAAACACATTTTGCATAACATAGTGGTAGTGGTAACTGAATATTAAATATCATAAATAGAGATTATCACAGTTAAGTATTATAATATCTAAAAATTAATACGGTGTAGTTAAATATTATCATAGTTGAATATTAACACAATTAAATATGAAATATTATCATAGTTTACTAATACCATAAATATTGGTTAAACAGAGGAAGAAGGGAGGGAAGTACGTGGGAAGAGAACGAAAGAGGAGGAACATTATAGTACAAATAACAAATAGCAAATAAGCCGGCATTCAAGAATATGGTCAATTATCTAATTCATGGCATATAAGGGTATACAAAGTATGGAAGTTAAGAGTATGTGACTACTCGAGTTTACAAATTCTCAAATTTTTTACCAATAATATAGATATCGGGGTTGAAAGTAGAAGGAATAGGGGGTAAGAGATAAGCTTCCTAAGAGTGCAACAATAAAGAAGAGTAGGAAATCAGAGGAGGGAAAAAGGGAGGGAGAAGAAAGAGAAGATCTACGTAATATGAAATTATCATATGAGAATACAATCAAAAGAAGCTTAACATACCATTGAAATGGTAAATAGAAATTATCATAGTTAAGTGTTATAAATAGTTAAATATGATCATAGTTGAATATTAGCTTAGTTAAAATAGATAAATATTATCATAACTAAATAATTTCATAAATACTTGTTAAAAAGGAGAAAGGGGAAGGAAAAGTTGCAAGAAGGGAACAAAAAAGAGTAACATTATAAAGCATATAATATATAACAAGTGAGCAGAAATTCAGGTATATAGCCAGCTATTCTAGTTCATATCATATAATATAAGATTAACAATACTAAAAGTACAAATAGATAAGCCTTATAAATCGTTATGAGGACAAATCATAGTAATATGATAAGAAATTAAAGAAAAGGGATTGAGGGAGAAGGAATCAGGAGAAAAGAGGAACATTATAAAGGCAGCAATCACCCATCTATCTTCTCATAGATGTAATAAGATTGATCATCCATAGTTCAGGGAACACCCTCCTCAGATGAAGAGGGCTTTATCGGGGATCTTGATTTGTCCCTATCTCTTTCATGCGTGAGGGCAGCCAATGCCTGAAGGGCCTGCGCTCCCAGAGACCGAACAGGTCGATCGGCGTCTCGACCTATACTCTGAGACCTGTTTGGTTTATTGTGGATCCCACCAGAGGATATTTTAGAATTCCATGATAAGTTTTGGGGTCCAAGTTCCTGTAGGGATGCAGTACATTCCATATCTTAGAGGAAAGAGTGTCTAAAAAATGATGAAGGTCCTCTGGGTTAAAGAATTCTTTGGTTACTCCTTCTTTGGTGATCCGCAGACGTGCAGGTTCAAAGAGGCCATACTTAATATCATGCTGTTGTAAACGGGGTCTAAGAGAAAGGAAGGCTTTACGACATTCATGAGTTTCTTTCAAGAAATCCGCTGCCATTCTGATCTTGTGAACTTCGAATGTGTACGGGCCATGAGTACGAGCCACTATAATTAGCTGACTGGCTTGTTCATGGCATAGGAAACAGACAATGAGCGGACATGGTATCGTATTTTTACCTATGTTGTATGATCCGATATAATGGGCTCTCTGCATTTCCAATGGTGGGTCAAAAGTCAGACCTGTGAGCTTTGGAAGGACATCTCTAAGAAAGGATTTTGGGCCCCATTAGGATGGCGGGCGGACTTCAGTCCGCCTGCCACCCTAGCTGTGCTGGGACCGGCCCCCAGCGGTGCGGCGGTCCCGCACCGCAAATTAGGATGTGACCGCCACCCTGGCGGTCGCATTCCGCATCTTTTACATTGCGGCGGGTGCTGCTGTAAGCAGCACCCGCCCCAATGCCAAAGAGGCATGTCGTGCATTGCCATGCACAACGTGGCAGGCACCGCGCGGTGCCTGCCACCTTGTGCATGGCAATGCAGGGGGGTACCCCCCCAAGTGCTGCCCCCCGGGGCCCGCAACGGGCCCCCAAAGCAATTCCCGCCAGCCTTTCCATGGCGGCATTGCCGCCATGGGAAGGCTCAGTTTACTTCCCATCCTAATATGGATGGCGGTGCCTGCTAGGCACTGCCACCATATTGAGGCCTAATTCCGCCCGGCCGGCAATCATGACGATTGCTGACTGGCGGACGGACTTTCCGTCCGCTGCGTTACCCACCGCCATTGTAATTTGGCGGTGGGTACCTGTAGTTACGATGGCGCGACGGTCGCCACCGCCGGCATGGCGGTGGCGATTGTTACGCCATCATAATCACCCCCTTAGTGTCTAGGCCTTCTATCTTCTCCGGGAAGCCTAAAAAACGGACGTTGTCATGACGGTTTCTATCTTCCAAATCTACAAGTTTACTTCTAAGGAAGAGAAGATCTTGGCTGCGGTTTGGTATAATATCAAGGCCGTTTTCAACCGCTGTCACCCTTGCAGATAAGCCATCCATTCAATTCTTAAATCCAGCAATGTCTGTGCAGATAGATTTAGTCTCAGTGGTGAGGGTAGATATAGAAGTTTCCATGCCTTCTAATCGACGTACCACTGCAGAGATTTCCTGGAGTATTCGATCCATGGTAGAATCCATCGAGGTTGTCGTCGTGGGGTTTGATGGTTTCTAAGTCGAGAGGGTGGTTCCACTTATTTCTGAGATGGGACGCCCCTGGTTTAAAGCTTCAGAAAAGAGGAGTTGTTTGGCAGGCTTATTAGATACCTTACCAGAAGGCATTACCAGTTCTTCTGTGTCTGTCCTCTGTTGCGTAAGTATTTATAACCATTTAATGACCTCTGTGTGGTAACCAGTGAGTGTAGATGCACTCAGAAAGGGCAAAAAAAAAGAGAAAGTATTGATGTAGTGGGACTCCTTCGCCCCGGTAAGTGGATAATCACAATCCTTGTTGTACTTCCAGATTCCTGATATGAATGTCTTCTTTTTTTTCTTTTTCTCATTTCCCCCACTTTGTTTGTCAACAAGTATCAGTCTTTCTATGAAAGCAGTAGTAAAGAGTGGCCAATATATGAGACAATAATGATGTAAAGTGACCACTAAGGGTGTAAGGAAATCATATATTGATTAGACTTCTTATATGGTTCCAACCAGGGCAAATCCTTGCTAGAAGACTTCTGATAAGATAACCTTTAAAGGAAGCAGTAAATAACACCCTTACTAACTCAGTCAATCAGTGTAGGCAAATGAGTATCCAGAGCCAGTATTTTTTTTGTTGCACATGAGTTTTTCGCTGTAGTACAGGTCTGGACTATCTCTCCTGAGATAAAACACAGACCGTTTATATATTAAGCCTTGTTGGTGATGAGAAAAGCGTCTGACGTGGGTCTGGCAAATGGGTATGGCAAGATTAATTAATTTACTGAGGCTGCTCTAAGGATAACAGTAATCACAGGTAATCAAGAGAACTTCTAAGGTCCGACAACAGTACAAACCATTGTGCCGTGAGGAAAAGTCAATTCATGTCGGTTTATATCAACATCATCACAGAGCAAGAGACGACAGTACTCTGATGCAAATTTGCAAGAGAGCTAGAAGTAGTATTGCACATGCCTCATTAAATTCTGAAAGCAGCTCCTTAAATGTGTCATAGTCCGCCATCCTAATTTACTTGAGGAGAGTCGCAGACGAGCTAAAAAACTCGAGGTAGACCTCAGAAATGAAAGTCTAATAGGGAGACCACACCTCAGTATGAACTCGAAGGAAAAGGACTCCGAATCAGTGCTGCCGGTGATTATAGATTTGCGGTACACATTTTATAGAACATTGAGCAGAGTTGCTTTGTGCATACGACGTTGGCCGCCATTTTACCCTCATTCAGTGCTCCGAACTCACTTCATGAAAATGGCGCTTAGAGAAGTCCATAGTCGGCGGAAGAGTAATCAATCAATCCCCGACAGGTTCACCGTTAGAAGTCAGGGCTCAAGTCGATAAATGATTACCGGGAAGACCTCACGCCGCCTTCCGGGGCTCCCCACAGCGTGGAGCTCCGAGATTAAGCAGGCATCTTGTTGCATGGCCAGACCACGCCCCTCCCAGCGATCGGTGCTATTAAATGTCAGCGCAGTGAACACCACTCCTGGCCTCTTATTGACTACCAGACACTCTCTGCCTCATATCTAATTTTCTCCTTTCGTGAAAGTTTTTTCATCTTTCCAGTTCTCTTTTATTCCTGTTCGTATGTGTTTCCCTCTCTAACACTCAGGAAATGTCTGATGAGGAACATTAAGTGCTGGTCCCCAAAAATGAGTGCCAGTGGCTGCCACAGGCTCAAATAAAAAACACGACTAAAGGGGTTCCCTTTACCATTCCCACTACAATCTAAATCATTTTGGGGAATGTGTAGAACACTAAAGGTGTTACATTTACTATTCCCACTCCAATCTGAACCATTTTCGGTAAAGTGTTGAACACTAAAGGGGTTACATTTACGACCCTCACTCCACAATAGGACAACTTACATATGTTTTTTGAACACTGCAAAAATGAAATAACTTATAACCCTCTCTTGCCTAATAAATATTTCTGATATAAATAACAGTGCAAATTATCGAAAGAAATATTTATTTTTAATTGATAATGTTAAAAAAATGATGTTATATTCACTATAAGTACTAAATAATTAAAAATATTACAAGTACTACATAAAATTACACCTTATCAATAAGTAAACAAATTACAAAATTACAAACATTTTTTTTATTTTATATTTAAAATACCGTGTTTTCACTATAATACATCTATAACATATAATAATTTTTGAATAAACACATAAATAGTTAAATAATATTTACAGTCAACTAATTTAAAATGATTTGAATTATTTTTTCTTTCTATAAAAGTACAAAAATACATTATGGTAAAAAAACACGAAATAATTTTAAAACTCAATATAATTTTTAATTTTTAAACATACGTTTATACATTAATTTTAATACAAAATAATTACATGCAAAACCTAAAAAGTAAGCATCAAAAACATTTTTAAATGACATAATAAATTATTTTCATAATTTAATATTTAATTATTTTATGACAAAATAATTGATAAAAAATACATTCTAATTTGTTTCTCAACTTAAACCATAACATTAATTATTGTTATTAAATCTTGAAATATACATTTTAATATTTGTAAATAATTACATTAAAATTGCAAACTTGTGACAACATAAAAAAGTGTACAATGTTCAATTAAAGCTATTCTATAAAACATGTAAACAAATTGCAATCTTTTTTAACTGAATTCTCCAACATTATTAAATTATATACAAAAATAAATCATATTTTTTATAACAAATAATATAGGTAATGTAAATGGATACTAAAATTGTAATACAAAAGAAAAAAATATTTAAAATAGTAAAAATTAATTCATCCATTTTAAAAATGTAAACAATATTTCAACTTTTGATATGTTAAATAAAATGTAATATACAAGTAAATTATTTTTCACATATTTTAATAATCTCCCCACCCTTTCCCCCTAAAAACCAAACATCCTGCTACCATAGAATAATTACATATGCATTAATTAAAAACATTTATCAAATTTAAAATAAAATATTCATTTATACTTTATAAAATTATTTTAAAAACCTACAAAACATTATAACAAAATGTAATATATAACTAATTAATCAAACATTACAAACCACCATGTATACATTAACCCAGAAAAACAATATAACATGCAATATTTTTAAATAATATTTTTTTGCAATGATATTAAAAACAACACTTAAGCAATATTTTTACTTTTGATATTCCTCACCAGGATACTTTTGACATGACAATATTCTTGACACAAAGCTTATGTATCACAATATATTTAATTCGATATTTTGTCCAAACACCCGTAGAGGTTCACTCGACTCCCAATATTTCTCATCTCTACTTGCAGCTTCTTGCCATTTTGTAATCTTCAGCCGGTGCCAGATTGTATATCTATCACATCCAGCCATTTGGCAGTCTAGTGAGAGTACTTTACAGCTGTCTCACTGCCCCCCCCTCACATGTTGGTGGGTGTAAGTAAATTCTGTCAAATTTCATTCCAGCAAAATAAGCTTTTTATGAAAAGAAAAATGTTCCCTTTGTGGAACACATCAATGTGGAAGACAGTGGTGGGTAGTCTACTAGCCCCAGTAAAAGAAGTCCAGTGCCTAGGAGAGCACCTGAAGGCTAAATTGTCCTTTACACCATAGTTGTAATGTGTTTTGCAATTCAAAACTCTGAAGTGCATGCCGCCATTTATAGAGCCGTAATTCCACAGCAAAATACTGAATACCCTGGCCTAGTCCATTCTCGACCATGGCAGTACAATATAGTTTTTGACCCTGTAAAAATCTCTCTACATGCTCAACTGTTTCAGAATGCAGCAGCATGGCAAATGTCAGAGCTGGCCAGAGGTGATCATGTAGCAACCAGTTTGTGTGCCTTACTCTAGCTGTCGGTACAAAGTATAGTATTTTTTAAATTTATAGTAGCTATCCACAGGGCCGGCTTTAGGGCAGTGCGACTGATGCGGCCCCACTGGGAGCTGACCTGTGGAGGGGGCGCTGACCTGGGGGTGGGGGGGCTGTGGTTAGCAACAACTTAGTAGTAGATAGATGAGGGGCATTTTTGCTCGGTGGTAGTGAGAGAATCCTAGGAGGCGGTCATGAGGTGTGGGGCGCCATAAATGATTGTCGCACCAGGCGCCACCAGCGCTAAAGTCGACCCTGCACAGAGCCATCTATTTTAACGAGAAGATTTCATGGGATCTGAATTCAACTGCTGCAATCCAGGGAGATTGCTGTGCTCTGCCAAGCAAACAAACCAGAACGGTCACTTTGGGAGACAGGGCTTTCTGCATGGCGGCAGTTAAAGAATGGAATCCCCTTCCATTTGCTCTAGAGAAGGAAACTCACCTAAAAAGCCTGACAGTATACTTGATAGTTTCGACTAGTATTGGTTAGATGTTTGCTAATGTTCCTTAAGTTCTCCATTGATTGTTCTATTTTTTGTGTTTGTGCCAGAAAGCCTGATACCTTTTTCTTTACTTCTTATCAAAGTTGGCTAACAATAGCGCCAAGAAGCAGCTGTATATTTGTGCTTTATGAATAGAAATTAGCTTATGATAACGCCACGGTGCTCATAGAGATCAGCTTGCCCATAAAGGAGGCATCTGATGTCCAAAATGGCGCCATTAATCCTGGCCGCCTACGTCTTGTTGCCATTCAGCCTTGAGTCCACATATATGGTCAGGGCCCTGGGAGGAGCCTGAGCCGGATTGAAGACCTTGACTTGTGCGAAGCAGTGCAGCCTGTGTTAGTTTCACATGCGGAATCTGTAAATATTGTAAACTATATTTGCAGGTCCTTTCCTCCTCTCCGTGCTAAGCGTGGCACCATGCACCACTGGGAATAGTTTGGGCCACTCCTGGGTAGGTTTGTGGTGACATCCAGCACTGGGTAGTAAAAACAAAACTCGAGATATGTTTATTATTATTACGTCTTTTTGCAATGGGACCAAAACTGAGCGCAGCAGTCCCCGTGTATCCTATATTTTGGCTCCTTGACCCGTTTCTGGCAGTTGAGTCTGCTAAAGTACTCCTGTCGCTCAGATTTATTGCCACTGACACATTGCAGGTTGGCTGTGGGTCACAGCAGCCTCTGGAGCTTTATATCCTCATTCAGAAAAACACATGGCTGTGCAGCAATGGCTGGGTGCACAGAATGTTTGTTTTGGTGATAACGCGTTTCTTTCTTAGAGTTTATGCTCTATGCTTTCTAAATAACAGCACAGATGCCCAGAATGAACACATTTTTGAGAACACCCCGCACAACCTAAGCGTCTCGCGAGGGGCCCGTGTACATGGAGCAGTGTTTACAGAGTGCACAGTGTCTTGATCTACGTGCGAATACGAAGGGGCAGATCTACAAGAAAGTGCCGCAGCGTGGCGCTGCAAGCCCTTTGGCTGCGCCACGCTGCGGCATTTCAGAGCACAGGAATGCGACATATTTACAAGAATATGTCGCATTCCTGTGCTTTCCCTGCGCTGGCGCACAAACAGCTGCCAGCGCCGGCGCAGGCACCCTTGCACCATGGTGCAAGGATGCCTGCGCCATGGGGAGATTGTTTTTGTGCAGGAAGGGGCACCTTTCTGCACAAAAACAATCAGTACAGGCTTTTCCTCTTTCAATGCGTGCTGCAGAATGCAGCACGCATTGAAAGAGAAAAACGAGGAGAAATGAAACATTTCTCCTCGGAGCGCCTCGCTACGCCACCTCTAGGGTGGCGTAGCATTCACACGCATCTCCAGAGTTACGATTACTCGTAAATCTGGAGATGTGTCTTGTTCCATGGGTGTTGCGTGGGAACACCCACAGCAACACTCCATGGAACGCCCCTTCAACGCAAAGTGCTGCGTGTGAAGGGACGGTATTTACAAGGAGAGAAAAGTCACGCATGGTGGCTTTTCCTCTCCTTGTAAATATCGAGGAGCCCCCTGCGCCACCAGTACGTCACGAAAAGTGACGTACTGGTGGCGCAGGGGGCTTGTAAATCTGCCCCGAAGTGCGTACCTTAAAGTGCATGCACTCACGCCATCTCTGGTTCGGGAAGGTATGGTGCATTTTCTATAACGAGAATTTTAATGCATCACTAAAAATGCAATATGTTGAAATGGACCCTTTTGGACAACCTTCTCAATTCTATGTGACTTGAACTGAGTCCTATGAATTTATTTATTGACTGTACAATTAATTAGAATCATTACAGTAAAAACAGTTGAAAATTAGAAAATAGACAGACTAAAAATAGTAGATGTGACTTTTTGTTAAAGTAAATCAGGGTAGTGGAACGACCTACTGGCCAGAAACCTGGCCCCACTGGGGTATACAGTGGCCTCTGTAGCATGAGTTAGAGAATTCGAGAAACAGAAGTTATGCCGGTGCTGCAATGCACAGAGTTGTGTTAAAGGTCAGGAATGTTGTCCTGCAGATTTGCACACAATGCAACAGGCATAGACTATTCTTGGCATAGCTGGTCTGAACCAAGGTTTACAATTATCTTTGGCCCAGGCTGCCAGTGCTTAATTTGTAAAAGGATAAGTTTTGCTCCAAAATCCACGGCTTGCTCTATTGAAGGTTGGGGTGCCAGATACCGAGGCTGCATAGTCTTGATTAAGTTCTCCAATGATTGTTCTATTTTTTTTCTGTTTGTGCATTTTTAATTTACCACCAGGCACTCACTGCCTCCTTATCTCAATCTCGCAGGTTTTTTTTCATCCATGCTGCCTCCCTTTGCCATGGTTTTTCCATATTTCTCTTTCTCCTTCTTTCTCCCTTTTGTGTTTTTCTGTCTCATGATACAAATCAAAGGGGCATATTATCAAGGGCTTTATCGCCGCTTTAGCAGCACTTTTTGCCGCTAAAGCGGCGATAATTTTATCGCCCTATTAGCAAGCTGTCGCTAACAGGCGTTAGCGACAGCTTTCAGGCGTTAGAGGCCGCGTTAACCATCGCCTTGCATGTCAGCGATAATTATCGCTAATGACATGCAAGGAAGGCGTTCCCTACTAAAGCGACTGAAAACAGTCGCTAATCCCACTACCCCTATTAGCAAGGCAGGCGAAGCGATAAAATAATTCACGCTAAGCGCGTTTATCGCTATATTTTATCTCCTGCTAGTGAGGATGACTTACCTGTTTAAGGTATAGGAGGTGGATTCTAATGCTGAATCCACCTTAGCGATAATGCGAGAATATCGCTGCTTTTCCAGCGATATTCTCACATTTTACCGCTATCGCTGGAAATTTTATCGCTATGGAGATAAACCTTGTTAATAGGGTGTTATCTCAGCGATATTTTCCAGCGATAGGCGGCGTTAACCAAAGTCGCGCTAAGCGCGGTTAGCGATAAATATCGCTATTCCTTGCTAATATGCCCCAAAGTCTGTTAAGGAAAAATAAGTGCTGATCAACAAAAATGATTGCTGGTCGGGTCCACCAGCAATCACTGGCTCAAATTAAGCATTGAGCCTGTCATTCAACTCGTACCACTGCAAGAGTCAGGCACAGATTTATTTTTGATTTAAGCAATATCTGGTCTATGAGTTCTATTGTGATTGTAAGGAGAGTAGCCTGGATGGATTATTGTATATGGCTAACTGGGGTTGGAATGTGTCTGGGAGTATCGAATCCCAAATATCGACGGGACAGAATATCATCACAACAATATCGAGGGACAAAATATTGAAGGTGAGTTCACAGAGGAAGGTTAGGATTTACTATTCTTAACTCAACATTTGCGTATCTTGAAGACATGTATATCTCCATGGTACGTATATGTGGAGTCAGGTACAGTGGCGGCTGACATGTCCCCTGGGCGACATCTTCCTCGATGATCTTCTCTCCTCGAGGCAGGCAGGCTCCAAACTCCCAAGCCAATCCTGGCACTGCTCTCATCATGAGAACAGCGCCAGGATTGGTGGGAGAAGCCTATATCAGTGCTCACAAGAGAACTGGAGGCTTTTGCTTTGTCTAACCCAGCTGTCTTAAGTCAGGTGAGTTAGACAGGTTTAAAATGCGCATGTCTGGCTGGCCATCACAAGATGGCCGGCTAAACAGCTGTGCGCATTTTAAACTTGAGCACACAGCTCCCAGATGCCACTCAGCAGGAATGAAGCTGCACCGTCCTGACGCTCCACTCAGGACGGGTTGGTTGCCGAAAAATAAAATGATAATAAATAAACTTTATTACCATTTTATTTTCAGCTCTTTCCTGGGGCTTTTCTTTGTGTGGCCACGCTCCTCCTCTCAAACGGAGGACCCACCCCAGGTCAGGTATTGAAAATGTATAGAAACTTAGCTTTTGATATTTTCTCCCATAAAATTGTTGGAACTATATTCTGTCCTGTCGATATTCGGGATTCTCAGCTGCACCCGTGGGTTAAGATGTGAAGGCAAACGCACCTGGTTGCCACATATTGAAAACACAACACCTTGTGGGAAAATGTCGAAAGGGAACCCATATATATTTGTAGGAGATAATTTGGAGCGCCTAGAAAGATTATTTAAGCCATTTTAGGTTTTAAATTTAACATGAATGGCTGTAAGTAGAGGAAAGATTTTAACCTTTGAAAATGTTTGTAAACCTACTTCTCCATATACCTGTCAAATTTAAACAAGAGAAGCAGTTTTCACAACTTTATTCAAATATTAGTACTTCATATCATTTTCTAGTGAAGCCTCACTGAAATTAGGGGCATATTATCAAGAACGGCGTTAAAATTATCGCCGGTTTAGCGGCGATAATGGGCTTGATAATATGCCCTGGAGAATTCCAATAGAAGCCCATGTTCACACCAGAACATGGACTTCTATTGGAATTCTCTAGGGCATATTATCAAGCCCATTATCGCCGCTTTAGCGGCAGTTTTCTGCCGCTAAACCGGCGATAATTTTTAACGCCGTTCTTGATAATATGCCCCCAAGATTCTCTCTTGTATATGTTAAACCAGCTTTGAGAGAGACCTCTCCACCCACTTTTAAAAAATAGTATTTATGTTTTTCATTTTAGGAATATCGGTAAATCATCTTTTTGGGCCACAATCTTCACTTTCCAGAATGCCACTTCAGCTTTTTTGATTATTGATTGATTAAGGAGGGCTTCTGGTACTAATGACTTGGGGCAGATTTACGAGCCCCCTGCGCCACCAGTACGTCACTTTTCGTGACGTACTGGTGGCGCATGGGGCTGCTCCATATTTACAAGGAGAGGAAAGCCACCCTGCGTGACTTTCCTCTCCTTGTAAATACGGCCCCTTCACACGCAGCACTTTGCGGTGAAGGGGCGTTCCATGGGTGTTGCTGTGGGTGTTCCCACGCAACACTCATGGAACAAGACACATCTCCAGAATTACGAGAAATCGTAACTCTGGAGATGCGTCTGAAAGCTACGCCACCCTAGAGTTGGCGTAGCGAGGCGCACTGAGGAGAAATGTTTTCATTTCTCCTCGTTTTTTCCTCTTTCAATGCGTGCTGCATTCTGCAGCACGCTTTGAAAGAGGAAAATGGTGTAGTGATTGTTTTTGTGCAGGAAGGTTCCCCTTCCTGCACAAAAACAATCTCCCCACGACGCAGGCATCCTTGCACCATGGTGCAAGGGTGCCTGCGCCAGCGCATGGCAGCAGTTTGTGCGCCAGCGCAGGGGGAAGCACAGAGATGCGACATATTCTTGTAAATATGTCGCATCCCTGTGCTTCAAAACTAACGCAGCGCGGCGCAGCAAAATGACTTGCTGTACCCCGCTGCGTTAGTTCAACGTAAATCTGCCCCTTTGTATTTTGGGTTCTGGGGCTGTTGATATAGGTGTTTTTCTTCTGTCTGCCTCTGGCGTGCTTATCTGTGTTTTCAAAAAAATCGAAAATACACATGAATAGATAAAGATAAAACGAACGTATTGATGAATAGAATGGTAGGGGACTGAAGGGAAACCAACCAATTTAAATTACACTCTCTCTAATTCTGTGCGGATTACTCCAGAGAGTAAATAATGGGACAAGACAAAGTCAGTGGTTAAAAAAATCTAAAGATTTAACTGCACGACTGCTCATCCTCACAAAAAAGGGCAAGAGGGACTCTAGCCTTTCATAATAAATGACAAATTGCTGATTCGCGCCGGTGGATACAATGTTTAAGCAGCCCTCTAATTGCTCTACAAACTATCACTGTATAGCTGTACCTCTTGCACATGTCAACATAGACTCAGGCCTACCTCTAGCAAAAAGAAAACCCTTAAAATGCAACAACTTAAGTCGATTCGGCTGATAATAAGTACACTGAAAACGAGAAGAAATGCAGAGTGAAGTCTAACTTGGATAGGAAGTGATAATTGAAAACAGCAGAGATAACAAAAAGCAGTCCATAATGTTCAGTTAGAAAGATTCTTTTTTTAACCCTGTCATTTACTGCGCTGTAAAATTGAAAAGAAGCTCATAATAGAGTAAAATCGCCCTGCCATACTGCAAAGGAACAAAAGCGTAGTATTTGTTGGCGCATAAGTTTAGTCAGGCTGTTCTTGTCAGCTGATGTTCTTGCCTGTTTGAAAACCACACATGGTATGTGGCCATTCCGACCGTGGATTTCTAACCACTGTACACATAAATAGGTGCATGTGCGCTATTTCCTCCCGAGAATTTTATCCATTTTGGTAGCTCGGTTACCAATTGTGTCTCCACCACAACTGCTGGGTGGCAACTGCATGCTCTCTCCTTTCTGGAGAAAAATATTTGCATTCTTTTTTCCTCACAGCTTAACTCTCACGTCAGGCCCACTACTATGAGCTCTAACATAACTCACTGATGGGAAAAACTTTTCTGAGGGTTTATTCCCTTCATACATTTGAAGGCAATGATCATAATGTCTCTCTGTGACCTTGTGCTCAATCCATATTGGCTTCGAACTTTAATTTCCCCTACATAATCTACCAGTTTTGCACTTTATCTAATTTCTTTTGCCTTTGCAACGACTTGAAATTCAGCAATGTACATGAGCCTCACTACTGGCAGGGGTGTCAGACATGTTCCTCGTGACTATATCCAATTTGTTTTCATGGGTTTAAAGACTACAAACTCTCTACTATTCAAAACGGTGGAGACACAGTATGAGGACCACTTTTGTACACACACTCTGATGCTGGCCAGTATCCTAGCTCATTTGTCCGGGAATTACAAGTTACTTCTCCTGGAAAGGGGAATAACATGCATACTGGGTAGGCAGAGTTCATGTACATGTGCTTTCACCCTTCCTGGAGAAATAATGGGTCCACATCCAAACATTTACCACCTCCTTGGAGCTGGTGGTAAATGTGTGGGGGAACTTTTCTTTTGGGTGCGGTGCTGGGTTTACTGTCTGCTGGGAGGAGCTTTTTCCATGCCGCCATGCTGCAGTATGTCGACAGGCCTGTACCAGGTGCAGCAGCTGAGTCACAGCCCCGCAGTCCCAGAGGCCTGATAAATCCAGGCCCAGAGAAACTGCGATACGTATTCTGGCAGAATGGTATCCCCTTTGTTGATTGGGGCCTAAAAGGTTCATTATCTCCAGTTGCTGAGCACATTTGCCACTATTACAACACTTAGACTACTACTAGGGTGTTTTGGTGTAGATTTTACCAGCTTTTTGGAAAATAAGATGGTCAGTTAGAGGAGTTACATAGGTGGGAAAAATGTTTGACAGATCCGTGGAATGGTCGTAAAGGCACAATCGCTCCAACGAGTTTAGGAGCAACGTTGGATTTTTAATGGAGCATGAGACGAAGAGTAGAAGGACTGGAAGGATGGTACTTCATAAATGTAACACACACACGAATGACAAACGTGCCTATTGGAAATGGCCCTTGTTGCAGGGTTACCCCAAACTTTTATCTTTTCTCCTCTATTTCCGACCTGGCTTTTGTTGGCTTTATGACCGTGGGCACTTTTTCACTGCTGTCCAGTGCTAAAGTGCATGAGCTCTGTATCTAAAATGTGATAACATTTGGTTTTTCCACAATTGGCATATTTGATTCACTTATAAGTCCCTAGTAAAGTGCACAACATGTGCCCAGGGTCTGCAAATTAAATGTTCTAGTTGGCTTGCAGCACCGATTATGCCACCCACCTAAGTAGCCCTTTAAACAGGACTCAGGCATGCCACTGCAGAGCCTGTGTGTGCAATTTTAAACTGCCATTTTGACTTGGCAAGTAAACCTTCATGCATGGCCCAAACCTTCACTTTTATTACATATAAGTAACCCCTAAGGTAGGCCCTGGGCAGCCCTATGGGCAGGGTGCAGTGTATTTTAAAGGAAGAACATGTACTTTTGAGCATTATGTCCTGTTAGTGAAAAACTGCTAAATTCGTTTTTCACTACTGCAAGGCTTATCTCTCCAATAGGATAACATTGGGATTGCCTTAAAACATCTTTTAAGTGTAATTTCCAATTGAGAAAAGATAGAGATTTGAACGATAGCGAGTTGGAGTTTGGTGTCTCTGGTTTCATAATTTAAAATCACAACTTATGGTGAAGTTGGATTTTAAATTGTAAGTCTGAAAATGCCACTTTTAAATAGTTGGCATTTTCTTACTTTAACTGTTCTGTGCCTCTGCCTGTCTCTGAATACACGTCTGGGTTGGGAGACATCTGCGCTTTGTGTATTCCCTCTAAACAGTCACGCAAAGGGAGAAGGGGTGTGACAATAGCATCCTGATGCCTATCACCAGGTTGATGGGCCTTCCCGAGGTAGATTGGGAGGGAGGAGCTGACACTTGAAAAGGTCTGTGCCTGTCCCGACACAAGGGCTTCATACCCCCTGTAGTGAGTCTGGAGCCAGGGCAGGGAAGGGCAGGGTCTTGTGCACTACAAAGACCTTCCTTTGAAGTCTTCATACTTCAAAGGCTAAAATGGGCATAAGTACTGGACCTCCAACACCATGTACTCAATTCCCTTTTGGGGCCTGAGGAGACTCTGTCAAGCAGAGGAGCTGCATTGATGGAGGGACTGCCACACTGCTGTGTAGGCCTGCTGATTACTGTGCTGTAGGAGGGACTGCCACTTTGCTACCTGCTCTGCTGTGTTATATTGGCCTGCTGCCTGCTACCTTTTTGCCTGATGGTGAGAAAGACTGAATCATCGCTCTGAAACCTACAAAGGCTTTAAGTAACTCCAAGGGGTTGTTGGCTTGCCTCCTGTTTACGAAGTCTCAGGGCCATAAAATAATTTGTTTTGCCCCTCTGCACTACTGCTGGGATCTGTCGTTCGTGAGCCTGGCAGCCCAGTTCCAGTCCGGTCAGCGCTTTGCCCTCTGACCTACAGATGTGCTCTACAACGGTCAGTGCTTTGCTCCTGACTTTCAACCAGGATCTGCACTTCGTTTTGTCAAAAGCCGCACAGCAATCGACCAGGGCTGTGCGTGCCTTTTGAAAACACCAGCACATTCCGACCCGATGCATTGTTTGGACAACAACAATGCCACAGCCGGAGCTGAAACCAATGATGTGCTCCCATGAGGTGAAGGGGAACGATTGAGGAAGATCACTGCATCTGCTGTGGGTGCCCTTTAACCTCAGAGTGCCGAGTCTGGCTCTACCAGCGCAGCACATGGCAATACGCCATCCGGCCTGGAGAGTCACAGCGATGTGGGCCTCGAGCTACGAGACAGACACTCCCGCTGGTTCACCCGGACGAGTAACTGTCTTGTGGACATGCGACCCACGAGGCCCCTTGCGCCAACCTGCGTACTTGCGGCTGGCCAAAAATGCGTGATTAAACCTGTCTCGAGGGACCCGTGAGAAACTTACATTTCAGTGCCTCTTGGAGCACTGTTTTGGCCATGAAACGAAATAGTAACCTTCCCTTCTTTGATTTGTGTTGTTTTTCCCCAGTCCAATGTGACCTGATGATCGTGAGTGTTGTTTAAGTGTTGTGTTTACTTGAGTACTTTGAAAGTGCATAACTCGTGAACCATTGATTGGATGTTTTTCGTTTTGGTCTTGTTTTGATCATTAAAGAGTAAGCTATTCTTCTATAACAGTGTATAGTCGTTTTGTGGTGTTCTAAGTGTGCACAAATACTTTACACATTGCCTCGATTGTTAAGTCTGACTTCTTTGTGCCAAGCTACCAGAGGGTGAGCACAGGTTAATTTAAGTATGTGACTTACCTACCCTAACTAGTATTCTGGCTCCTGCTTGGGCTGGGTATATACTCTGCCAACCAGAAACCTAAATTTCTAACAGTGCACTTGTGTTTGGCGTATGGGTAGTATGGGAGCCAGACATCTTTATTAGTGAGTAATTTACTCAATTCAGGATGATTTGCTTCCCAGTACCTGCAAAAAGGACTGGGAGGTATTTCCAAAAACAGAACGGGATGGTCTCACACTACCCCTGGGTGTCCTGCTTCATTATTGGCCATCCTGCGCTCACCAGAGAATCCTCTACTGGCGAGTGGCCCTCGTCATGAGTTGTGAAACTGTCAAAGGATGATCTGGGAAATGGGGATCCTGGTAGCTAAAAACACTGTACAGCTACCCGCAACAGAACTGTGCCTTTATTAGAGGGGAGGTGTAGGGATGATTAAAATAAACAATCAGGCACATGAGGCTTAATTATGCAGCTCATGTCCTTCTGGGTCGACATGTTACAGCCCTGAAAATGCCCATGAAGGGGTCCAGGGCTTTCCTCAGAAACGTAATCCTGCATGTCCCTACGTGAATCCCTGTCTACACGTATACACACCCACTCAGTGCACACGCATACCTACTATACCAGATCCTAATGGCTGGTTATGGCAAAAATTGGTTTTGCTCTTTTTAAATGGTAGGGTCCTAAAGAGACAGAAAACATGTATATACAACTAAAATATACTGAAACTTTTACACTTGACAGAACAGTACACAAGACACCAATGAGTGGGACATATATTTTAAAACACAGGGCCAACTGGCGACTGATGGCCCTGTGGAATCATGCTGTGACACTCTTGAGACAGTACAGCAATCAATATTAAGAAAGCATGCGTGCGTAGTTTCATTCTTTAAAAAATGCAATGAACACAAGGTGAAGGGGTGACTTTGTGGAGTTCACAGACATACCAGGCATCACACTCTATCTCTTACCCTAACTTCTGGAAAATCATACCTCATGGAGGAGTGAGATGAGGGGAGCTTTGTAGTCGCACACTTATTGGAAGTGGAGACAAATGAATAAACAAAAAATATAGTGAAATTGAAATAAGCTTTATTCGGTTAAAATGGACCCTAAAAGCAAGGCACACATATAAAAAAGAAATTTACAATTTTGTATCACAATCAGAAAAAAAAACCAACATACAGTCATTAAGACAGTCACATAAGGCACATTTTTTTAATCAATTTCATAACCCTCTAACAATTGCAAAGATAAATAAAGAATTAAATAATCTAACATCAAATATTACATATACAGAGGCATATTTACTTGCCAACCTTCTTTATGGCTTTCACCACAGCAGCAAGATAGTTATACATCACAAGACATACTTGGTCAGTTTGCAGCAATTGAAGGTATAACATAGCTGCTTTGCACTGCCTTATGTTGAGTAACTTTAAAAGAGGAATTAAAAATGGAATTCCCTGAACTTGATATAGGCAACAGAAGAACAGCATGTGAAGTTGCGATTGGGGTGGTAATAGAGTCGCAAGGGCAGAGTACCAGATTTTTTGCAGTATACACATTTAAGGGGTAAGCCACCAAAAAATGGACCAGACCTAATCTAGACCGTATCAAAAGGTACCTATGTTGTCTGGGAACCCTTAACAGATATGGCTCCATATTGGGGGAGGTACATAGAGGAAAAAACGATGCCACCATTCCCTTTTTTGACTCGTCCCCTGCTCTCTTCGTCGCTAGATGGTTTGAGAGTTCCCTTCTAATAGTTATTTCATCAAGGAATAATACAATCATGATTCGTATAGAGCTCATATCTATCAATTTCCAGTAGGGTATTCTTGGCGTTCATAAGCCACTTGCTTTTATGCGCCCCTGAAAAATGAAGTTATTATCAGCACGGACTTAGCGCTGCTTCCAAGCAAGTGGATACGCCTGTATAATTTTCGTTACTTCATCAAAGGTCTCTCCCTCAAGCGTCTCCATATTCCTCCCGATGCTGCTGATGACTACAGTAGACCGGGTTTTAAATGCCATGCACACAGAGGGTGACTGCGCGTTCGATGATGCAGATGCCCATATGAGCATGATGGGAATTGAAGTCCCATGCTAGTTTTCGTGTGATTCTATCGCTCAATTGGACAATGGCGGTGCCGGCACTTGGTGCCTGCCCCCTTATCACATAGGTGCGAGCATAGTAGGATATGGAGTCCAAGCTTGTTTTTAGGTATAATTACAGAATGCTCACAATGTCAATAGTTATTGGCATCAAATAATCATAGTCAGGGTGTAAAGAGCTACTATGTGCAAAAATGCTATATCCTGGTATTTACATTATGGGATGTAATCATTGGCACAGTGTAAAAAGCCAATATGTATTCAGGGCTACATCCTGGTAGTTACATTATGGGACATCATATCCATGACCATATTGATGGGAGCTAATTATGTTAAGAGCAATCTATGTAATTCGACCTCTAGCTTTGCTCTGCCTAGACTGGCAACTGCTTTACTTGCCAACTACTGTTTTTACCGCCATTTTGGAAAATGTTTGGTACTTGACCTCTTTCAACATCTCAAAATGTTTACCAAGATTGTTAGTGTACATCAGCACTGCTCTTTCTACTGTCATAGGCTCTAATGAAGCAAAGCACATAATTCCTGATACAGCTGTTGACTCCCATTAGGGGAAACATCAAGATTCACAGGTGTTGCAACAATATAGTGGCTTTCAGGTTTTTCACCCAAACATTTCACCTGCTCAAAACAAGCAAGAATTCCCCACATATAAAGCTGGGTCTGGTGGCTCAGTGGACCAATGCGTTCTCTACAAGGGCCTGTGTTCAACCCCATGGTCACAGGTTCAAATCCCGGTGGGTGCACTCAGCCTTTCATCCATCTGAGGTCAATAAAATGAGTACCGTTGAGTAACAATAAACATCTGTTATTCAGCACCAACATACCTCTGGGTGAACGTGCTCTTTAAAAATACTTATGTTATATTGGGAATAACATGGAGGAATCAGTGCAAAAACCTAGATTCTTTCATGTTATATCCCATTTCTCATAGCAAATCTTGTAAAATACTGTTATTCCCACACCTGTATGTACCAATATCCCAATACGATTACCTGTAAGGTATTTCCAATTTACTTTTAATGGGGCTCATTTTAATAATGGAGGCCGGTATTGCTTTGATCCAGATTGAATGCACATCTCACCCTGTCAACTACATCCCTCTGGTCCAAATTTCACGCCACATTCTACATTCCTGTGCTAGAATTGTATGGCAAACCATATGTATCGTTGAATTTTATTGGAAAAATTGCCATAGTGGATATCTTTAACTAATCCACCCAACATTCTTCATACAACGATGTAGAAAGGAAAGTCGAAAATAATTGAAAGTAAACTAGTATGGCACCGCTTAAAGAGATATCTGAAACTTCAAACAGTACTGAATTTAAATATAAGATAAACTGATACAAAGGACTACAACTGCTATAATGCATTGCTTGGATTACTTTTAAAAGGTGCACCCAGCGCAATGAAGGAAAATGCGCTGTATTATGATGAATGCACTGCCCTGAGGGCAGCCGCAAACACGCTCTGCCCTGGGGGCAGCGCATTCATGTGATAAACAGGGTGGCAGCTTTGAAGCCGCTCTATGTTTTCACAGTGTAGGTGGCAACCCGCCTGCACTTTTAAAGGAGATTAGAGATCCCCTTGCAGGCGGGTACAGTCAGGGACCTGCCTGCAAGGAGATGTCTTAGGGGTGTATAGGACCCCTTTCCCCCCTCCCGAGGTCTGCTCTCAGGGGGCGCACTGATAGCGCACCAACTGTCAGGTGCCGCACAGTCAGTGCGCCTCCTGAGAGCTTCTTTGCCTCTGCGCCCTCGTCTGTAATACGGTGTGGCGCAGAGGCAAAGGGATTCCCTGATTTGCATGGGGCACGCCCCCATGCAAATGAGAGAACACGCCCTGAAGATAGCGTTGGAGCTTTATGTGCACTGGTGCTTTATGTGCGCCAGCGCTATCGGTATTACAGAAGGGGCCGCATAAGCATCTGTGGCCTCTTCTGTAATACCAAAGAGCCCCGGGGGCACGCAAAGCGGGCGCAAACACCCGTTGCACCCCTTGGGCACCTTTTGTAATACGGCCTTTGGTGTCATATTTCAAGTGCAGCCATGCCGCTTAAAATGCAGCTAATTTTAATCCAGTGAAGTGCCCCGTTCAATTTGTAAGTGTAAATGGCATACGGATGCAGGTAAAAATATAAACAGTGAAAACATAAAGAGTGGGCAATTTCATAACAAAATGATACTGAAAGCCATTTTGTTCAGATAATCACTGCAAAGTAAAGTTAGGTCTTTTTTGTTTAAGTTTGTTTCTGGTTTCTCAATCAGAAGTGCATCTTTTTTATTGCACTGCATATTTCCGAAAATACGAAATCATGACTATTATATCCATTTATGAAATACTCAGATACGGAACTCTCTTCTATTGAGTATAGGATTATTTATAGATGTGACCTGAGATGTGTGTTTAATGACTCTGTAACGGGAGACTCAAGAAAGGATAAGATTTCTCAAGCAGCAGTCTGTAATTCCAAGTCTTTAGTATTAAAAAAACAGATAACTTTCATTTCATTTAGTTATTATTTTTATCCTTTCCAATATGTATGAGGCTTGTTTGTATTTCAGTTGTTATGCAGATAACAATTTAGGTAAGTGTTTCGGCCAATATGCAACTTTAATATAGTGAATGGTAGCAAATAATTGAACAGAAAGGCAGGATATGGAGTTTGTCCATTGTAATAGTCCATAAAGCCCCTGGCTTGCCACGAATTCCTAGAGTTAAATTCACACTTTCATATTTTCATTCAGCATTATGCTCACAAAAATGTGTGCGTGTGTGTGTTTGAAATGAATGTGTGGAGATTCATAGCGTGCAGTTTATAATTGAGAAACAGGATTGTAATACTGCTCCCTATGAACCGTGTGCCTGCCTGTCTCCTACTTTTAAATAGCATGCACTATCCTTTTGTGAGCTACAAGGCCCACTTAGGGGTGACATTAATATGTAAAAGTAAGGTTTAGTCCTGTCAAAAGGGTTTATTTGAGGGGTGCCATTGCACTTGTTACACTGCTCCAGTCAAGCTACTATGGTAGGCTTAACCCTTTCCATGCGTCCGTCGGCCAACGGCCGTCGCGCGCACTACCTCCGTAGTGCTGCGCACGTCCGTTGGCCGACGCGGCCCCGCCCACTCAATCAAACCGCTGCACCGTGGCGGAATTGCCGCCGCGGTTAAGCGGTTAAGACATGTTTGCACTGCACCTGTAATGGATGGCTCAATAGGTGCTGCAGTCCACTAGTGTCATTTAACGTCCAGACCCTTGCTGTTCGGGATAGTCTTTTTTAGAAAGAGCATTATGATGGCTTTTTTGAGCGATGGATGGATGATGCCTTTTTCGAGGGATGCATTAATAATGTCTTTCCTTACGGGTAAGAGAGAAGGACTGGTAGATATAGCTAAATTTTGTGGTGCAGTCAAGCGTGTAGCTGGTGGTGGGGGCTGTTTGTGGAAGAGATCATTTACTCAAATGTTTCTGGTTTGACATGTTCAGAGGAAGCCCAGGGGTTTATAGCTGTTTAAGGCATAATGTCAGTGAGGTTTGGTTATTTATTTATTTGTTCCAATTTTTGTCAGCAGAAAGGTTTGCCAGTGTGTTGGACTTGGCCCTTTTTGCAGGGTCATCCCTGAACTTTTTGCCTTCCTCCTGTATTTTCTCTGACCTGTTTTTGTTGGTTTTATGACTCTGGGCACTTTACCACTGCTGATCAGTGCTAAAGTGCATATGCTCTCCCCATGATAAATTGTGTTATGGATTAGTGACTCCATGATTGGATGATTGGTTTACTTGTCAGTCCCTAGTACAGTGCACTCAGTGTGCCCAGGGCTTGTAAATCCAATGCTGCTGGTGGGCTTGCAGCACTGGTTGTGCCACCCACAGAAGCAGCTTGTAAAATGTGTCTCAGGCCTGCCATTGCAGAGCCTGTGTGCGGTCTGTGACTGCCATGTCGACTTGGCAAGTGCACCCACTTGCCAGTCCCTAAACCTTCCCTTACCTTCATATCAGACACCCCTAAGGTAGGCCCAAGGGCAGGGTGCATTGTAAGTATAAGGTAGGACATGCCCTGGTGTGTGTGGCATGTCCTAATAGTGAATTACAGCCATTTTCGTTTTTCACTATTGCAAGGCTACCTGTTCCCCATAGTCCAGAATGGGCAGTTTGATTATTACACCTTATAATCCTAACTGACCCAGGGAACATGGTAGAAAAACGAATTTAGTATGCCTGAACTCAGAATGATAAAATACATCTTTTAGTGAAGTTGGTTTTAACATTCTGTGTTTGAAAATACCACTTTTAGAAAGTAGGTATTTTCTTGCCTAACCATCCAGCTGCCTCTGCTCAGGTTGTGTATTGTATGTCTGGGTTTGTGAGTGACAGGGGCTGGGGATTCCAGGAGGCAGGGTGAGTCAGCACTAGGCTGAATAGGTCTGCCTGAAGGAGGATGGGTGGGAGGAGTTGCACCTGGGTCTGAATAGGGCTGTGCCTGCCTTCCACAATGCTGGCTCCACCTCCTGCCGGGCGTCTGATGGCTCTGCCCTCACTCTCAAAGGAAAGAAGGAGTCATGTACACAAAGTGCTCCAAGACTGACCAGAACTGGTTTGGACTAGGCATGGGCCTCTCTGCCTTCAGAGAACAAAGGATTTCTGTGTATAAATACTGGGGCCCAGACCCCATGAAATTAGATCACTTCTGGGAAATCAAGAAACCTGTTGCCAAGGAGAAGAACCGGAGAAGCTGAAGGAGGAGTACTGCCCCTGTGCTGTTTTGCTGATTGGGGTTGGCCTGCAGTGGTTGCTTTCTGCCAAGGACAGGAGAAAAGACTTTGCTGTGCTTTGTCATCTTGAAGAAGAGAATCTCCAAGGGCTTGAACTAGAGCTTGCCTCCTGCCTGAAGTCTCAGGGATACAAGACTTCACCAACCAGCTCCCCCCTGCATTCCCTTGCTGGGAATTGAAGTGCCTGCTGTTGTGCTGGACCTTCTGAGAGACTGTGTGTCGCTGGGAGCTGGAAGCGCGACGCAACAACGAGAAGCGTGTCGCCGCCGCAGCCGCGGTCATCGCATCGCCGAGGAAGTGAGGCGCCGCTGCCGCTGTCATCCTCGCATCGCCGAAGCACGGCGCATCACCGGAGAAGCGGGACGCTGCCACAGAGGTCATCGTCGCATCACCGGATAAGCGCGTCGCAGGGCCTGTCGCGGCTCCAAAGATCATCGAGTCGCCGCACGGCAGTCGGGCGTGCACGCATCACACCAACGTTGTCGCATCGCAACCAAGACGCCATTTTCGTTGCATTGTACCGGAGAAGAGTATCGCATCGAGGTGCCATCTTGTCGCATCGCACCGGAAAGCAGTAAGAAACCGACGCATCACCTCCCACACAGTAAGGAAGCGAGCATCAACTCCCTGCGCAGCAGTAAGGAACCGACGCATCCACTCCCCTGAGTGTAAGGAACCGACGCATCACCTTCCCTGCGACCCTTTTGTTTTCTTTGCGTTACGCATTCAAGGTACATTGAGAGTAAAGTGTTGCATTTACAACTTGAGAGAACTGAACTATTTTATAACCTTTTAAAGTCTATTTTTGGGGGGCGTGGCCAAGATGGCGACGTGAGCGGACGTGTTGCTCCGGAGCTCCCGCCGGCGGCCCGCTAAAAGCACCAGCTTATAGCCGTTTATAGCTGTTGCTGGCGCCCACACCGGCGACGTGGCCAGCGGGAAGTGCACCGGATGAGCCCACAAGCCAGACGACCGCAAGATCGGTGGCAGACGACGGCAGAGACCTCCGGCCTGCGGGGCCGAGAAGCGAGGCTCCGAGATCCTCGGCGGCGGGGCGGTCTGCCCGGCGGCCGGAGACGAGAGCACCGAGAGCCCTAGCCGGGGCAGCGGCCGTGGTGGAGGTTACCGGACTACACCAGCGGTGAGCACGGACGACGGTGCAGAACTACCGCTCTGGCTGTGACGCAGTGGTGAAAGTGAGTGGGACTGGGAGCTGCGCCGGCCATCTTGCGAGGGGGAGATCCACGACGCCCATCCCCCTGAGGGGTGCTACGGTGGACCCCTGAGAGCGGTTCCAGTGGGAGGTGGCCGAGGCGCTGCCCACACCCCAGCGAGGCTTGACAGCAGCAGAGCGACCGAGCGGCCACCGACCGCTGGGGCAGAGACGTCCGTGAGCGGAGGGCTTCAGGTAGGCCCGAACGGAGCGCGCCCCAGGGGCCCGGGCCTCCGTGGCCCAAGAGAGCAGAAGTCCCCAGCGGTGCACGGGGTGGACGCTGCACCCACTCCGCAGCCCCGTGAGTGAGGGGGCGGCTGACATCCAGCAGCGTCCGAGGGGGAGCAGCGGTTTGCCTGCAGCCTGGTCCGGGCCTCGCTGTCCAGCGGGGACGGGCCCGATCGACGAGCACGCCGGGGAGAGAGACTAGGAACCCTGAGGAAGACGCAGAGGGGGCACCACACGCTGGCAATAGAGGAGCAGGTCGGAGGGGACTGGTGGAGGCCAGCGCCGAGGAGGTGGCGCTCGGGGCCTAGGGGAAGGTCACTGCGCCGGCGCCCACAACTGAAAGGCTCCCATTGAACAAGGTGCAGTAGCGCACACCATCACACAGAGCTGTGGCGCCAAAGTAAGTCTCGAGCGAGAACTACAGGCCAGGCGCGCCCAATTGGTGGTGAGGGAAGATAAGAGGGCCTGCTGTGGCCGCAGTGGGAGGTCTCAGCAAGGACGGCCTGGATGACCTGGGGACGGGGCACTGAGCTCCCTAAAGGGGCCTTGCTGGGGGAACAGAAGAGCCACTACAGCGGGGGCCCGCGTAGAGACTGACCCTGACGTAACCCTGCCCGGCCGGCCTCTAGGCCTAAAGACGCACCGGTGCCAGGAATCGAAGAAACATCTGGCATAGAGGGACCTGCGACACACAGAGGAGGTAGTTGCGAGACACCGGCGGAGACACTGGTGGGACCCAGGCGCTCAGCCACAAGGGGACAGCAGGGATCCACGTACGGCACTCAGCCGCGAGGCTTAGAGGGCAATATAGACGGAGACGGAGGAGAGTCCGGCTAACCCGGGTAGCACCCGGACCCGCCCTTGCCACGATATGTCCACGCTCTCGGGACGCAAAGACAGGACCTTGAAAGACATGTTTGCGAAAACCCCAGCTGGTCAGCAGGCGACAGACATGGCAATGGGCACTGACCACCCGGTGTCCGAGCGAAACGAAGGGACGGAACCGATCACCAAAGCATTCCTGGAATCCATGTTTGCAGCACTCAGAGAGGATATCCACACACTGAAGCGGGAATTCACCGCGGAGATTAAAGAGGTCCGTAGAGACATGGATGGGATCGGTGAGAGAGTGGCCGACCTTGAGGACAAAAGCGACGGGAGGGACACGGAGCTCGCAGCGCTGCAACAGGAGGTCCTCAGGCTTCACGATCAGCAAGTAGACCTACAGACGCACCTGGAGGACCTGGAAAACCGCTCTCGGCGGCACAACATCCGGATTCGAGGGGTGAGGATGGGCGACGACACGAAAGACCTTTTAAGTACACGAAGGAACTCTTCAATCACATCTTGGGCAGACTCCTTGAGACAGACTTACGTCTGGACCGAGCGCACAGAGTAGGCCCTCCGCGGGCTCCAGCGGCTCCACCATCGGACATCCTGGTCTGCGTCCAAGATTTCCGCACCAAGGAAGACATCCTACAGAAAGCACGCCAGATGCACCCCTTGAAGTTTCGTGACCAAGCACCGGTCCTCTACCAAGACCTGTCTGCACTCACGTTGCAAAAGCGGAGGACATTCAAACCCATCACCTCACATCTCCGGCAGCGCAACATCCCGTACAGCTGGGGCCACCCGTTTCGCATTGTGTTCCGCATAGAAAATAAGCTGCACCAGCTGCGCCGCTGTCAGAGGCTTGTCAACTGCTAGGGGTGGACCCACCCGCGGAAGGGAGCGGCGAGGAGAGTTCTACGATGGAAGCAGCTGATCCTGGACCCGCTGGCGCCAACAAGGACGACGACGCCGCATCAAGAAGCCTCCTCCAGAAGAGATAATAAAGGGGCAGCAGTCGGCCCTCGTGGCTGTCTCCACGGAGCTGTGTGAACCCCGGCCGGACTGAAAGCTGTAGCCACGAAAAGCCAGTTAACAATGTTCACTTGAGTTCTGGGCCGTGGGCGGGAGGGGAGCCTTCCGATTTTCCGCAGGACTACCCTCAACTGCCTTATTTCCATTCACCAAACGATGAAGGACAATATGTTGCTTTTTTCTCTTTCTATTTTTATTGTAAATTTGAGGGGGATTTTTGGTAGGGGTTCAGGGGTTCCATGTCCACTTTCTTTTAGAGATAGCGTAGATGTCCTGATACAAATGTCTGCTTCCCGTCCCGGTGGTACCCACGGAGGCACTGCACTTACGCTACCGGTCCCTTGGTCACTATAAATGCCTGCCAACACGCTTAAAATACTTACCTTAAATGTACGAGGCCTGAATAACCCGGTGAAGCGCAAAGCGGTTCTATCATGTCTGGAAAACTCCCAAGCAGATATATGTTTATTGCAAGAGACCCACCTCTTAACTAAGGATTGCCACCGCCTCAGGTCCCGGAAATTCCCAAACCAACTTTTTTCCTCAGGACCAACTAAATCAGCGGGGGTGGCTATCTTAGTGGCTCGACATTTCCAAGGGGCGGTCTTACATAAGGAGGCAGAAATAAAGGGTAGGCTATTGGTCTATAGATTTACACTGGGCACTTTTACACTCACACTTGGCTCCCTATACGCCCCGAATGAAGGTCAAGAACAATTCTTGCATGACGCCCTCACTGAAACAACGGCCACGACTGACAGACACATTCTCCTTTGGGGAGACCTGAACTTAGTTTTCGACAATATTATGGATAGGTCTTGCCAACGCACACATACAACAGGCGCACTCTCCGCAGAAGGACTAACCCGGCTGCATGACCTAGGGCTCAGAGATTTGTGGCGTGGTTTCCACCCCCAACGCCGGGAGTATTCTTATTACTCCAATGCTCACAAAACTTACGCCAGACTTGATTATCTCTTAGCATCAGCTCCCGTGCATACGCTCACGACCGGGGTCGAAATAGGTGTAGCCTCCCTTTCAGATCACTCACCGGTCACAGTCACCCTTACCCTGCCACCCACTCAACAGCCCCTCAGGGTATGGCGTCTTAGAGACACGTTACTACACCGCAGGGAGGTGGTTCAACGTATACAAAGCTCCATCACAGACTATCTTTCTCATAATGCTAACTTGGACACGACACTTGCGACACAATGGGCTGCACTCAAGGCGGTCTTGCGGGGGAGCTGATAGCCATTTCAGCAGCGGAGAACGTAGAACGCCGGCACAAGCGGGACGAACTCACGCAACAGACCAGAGAGCTGGAGCAGATGCACCAACGGACGGGAGCCCCCCGGGTCTGGCGGCAACTGAAAATGTTCGGCACCAGCTCGCGGCGCTTGACCAGGATAGGGCAGAGTATGCGGCGCTACGGCTGCGACATGCCTATTATGTAGGCGGGGACAGATGCGGGCGCCTTCTTGCCCACAAACTCCGTGAGTCCCGCCAGAAACAGGGGGTCCAGGAGATCAGACGGGGGGACGGTAGACGGGTGACAGAGGATAGCGACATCGCGGAGGCCTTCCACGATTTCTATACTGACCTCTACACTTGCGCCCCACTGGAGGACTCGGACGGATCCGCCTTCCTTGACTCAGTCACTCTACCAGCCCTGACTAAAACTCAGGCAGACTACCTCGATAGAGACATTCAAATAGAAGAGGTCATCGCTGCCGTTGCCCGCCTTAAATTGGGAAAGGCCCCAGGCCCGGACGGCTTTTCGGCCGTCTTCTATAAGACTTTTGTGGTATGATTGCCCCCTCCTCACCCAGCTTTTTAATTCTTTCGCCGGTCCCGGGATGATCCCGAGAGATCTTTGGAGGCCTCCATAGTGGTGATTCCCAAGCCTGGGAAAGAGAAGACCAACTGCGGAGCGTACCATCCTATTTCCTCCTGAATATTGATCTCAAGTTGTACACGGGGATCCTGGCCGCCCGCCTAGCGCCCCACATGCACAGCCTCATTGACCCGGATCAAGCGGGCTTCATCCCGGAAAGGCAAACCTCGGATAACACGAAACGGGCTCTACACCTCATAGAGAAAGCCGCGCGGACACAGGGAGAATATATGATGCTCGCTATCGACGCTGAAAAAGCGTTCGATAGAGTCCACTGGCCCTATCTAGAGCAAATTCTAGAGCGCGTGGGGATAGGGGAGAAATTCCGCACATACATTCTGAACTGCTACAAATTTCCGACAGCCTCCGTCCGAGTTAACGGACACACATCCTCCCGATTCCCTATTGAGAGAGGCACCAGACAAGGGTGCCCTCTGTCGCTCTCCTTTTTGCCTTCTACATGGAGCCGCTAGCCCAGAGGGTGCGCCAAAACCCGGAGATCACAGGGATTAGATTCGGCGGCTATACCCATACAATCAGTCTCTACGCTGATGACGTGTTGCTATCGCTGTCCAACCCTGGGCGCGCGCTGCCAGCGTGCCTAGCAGACTTGGAAATATTTGCACGGGTGGCAGGGTTTAAAGTAAATATGGACAAATCGATAGCCTTAGATCTCTCCCTGACGCAACACACGCGTGTGTATCTGCAGGGCCTGTCGCCCATTCAGTGGACGAAGGACACGATCCCATAGCTGGGTATCCAATTGGCCTCTTCTCTACCGACCATAGTTGCTAACAACTATGCATGCCTCCGACAGAAAATTCGCCGAGAACTTGGCCAGTGGAAACACTACCCCTCTCGTGGCTAGGCAAAATCGCGGCGGTCAAGATGACCATTTTACCACAAATCCTCTATCTGTTCCGAACTATCCCTCTCCATCCCCCCAAGGGTTGGATACAACAGACACAATCAGAACTGGCTCAGTTCATTTGGAATGGGCGGAAACCACGACTCAAGCGAATGTTGGCCACACTCCCTCCGGATAAGGGTGGACTTGGGATCCCGGACCTCCGGCTGTACTTCCAGGCGGCCCAGTTGCGCCACTTGGTTGAATGGAGTCGCTGGGAATCGGAGAAGCACTGGCTATTCCAGGACCAGGCAGTAGCGGCCCGACCCCTGCAGGGTGTCCCGTTTCTCCGTAAGCAACACAGACCCCCAATCTCTATGCCTCATATATCACCCGAGTCCCACTAGAGGTATGGGACCACACTAATACCAAACATGGTTTCACCACCTTTCCGTCCCCGCTCACACCCCTGTTAGACAACCCCGACTTCGGCCCAGGTATGGACTTGAACGCTTTTGCACAATGGAGATCCGCGGGCTGCCGCTCTCTGTATCATATGTATGGTGCGGAGGGGGTTATTCCGTTCCATCAATTTAAATTGGAATTTGGGTTACCTGAAGCGGAAAGACTCCGCTACCTACAGGCACGACACTGGGCACTTCATGATCGGGTCCGTTCGACAGCCGATAGAAGTCTCTCCGCTACGAGCGGTGGCTTATAACTCGCACAGCTGATAAGAAGCTAATATCTGATCTGTACAAGATGCTTCAGGATAGTTACTCACATACTTACAACTCCGGTCAGACACGCTGGGAGAGGGAATTGGGCAGAACACTCAGCCATAAAGAATGGGACGGGATATATTACAGGGCTCGCCATTCCGCATACCGCATGGGGCTGACTGAAACTCTTACGAAAGTAGCTACCTACTGGTACTATACCCCTGAACGTCTTCACTCAATGGATCCCACAAGGGAGGCAACATGTTGGCGGGGCTGTGCACAGGTAGGAACTCTGGTGCACCTCTTGTGGGAATGCGAACACATTCAGCCCTACTGGAAACAAGTGATAGACGAAATAGATAAACACTTCAATACGGAGATTCCCCGGTTCCCAGCATATGTCCTACTGGGCCTTCCCAATCCTTTGACCTACCCACTAAGATCTCGGAGAGGACGACAGATGGCAATCGCGCTTAGGGCGGCGACACAAAATATACTCGCACATTGGCATACCTCTCACACCCCAACCTTTGTGGGATGGCTACATCGCTTGTGGTTTGTTCTCGGTATGGAGAAACTGACGTTAACAATAGCGGGGGAGGGGGCTAAATATGTTGAGCTATGGCAGCCTTTTCTGTCCCTCTTGGCCTCTGAGTTTCGCGAGGTCACCTGCCCCCGATACCTCCGTCTTTGCGCCTCTCAGACGCACCACAGCCAGGGAGGTGATTGCGACCAGATATAATAATGGGGGCTAGTCAGTGGACATGGAACATGGGTGGTGGGGGTGTGGGAGGGTGGGGGTGGGGGGTTTACATTGTTCCCTTTTTCCTTCCCCCTTTTTCCCCTTTTTTTTTTTTTTTTCTCCCCTCTCCCTGATTCGCCTTATTGCATGTAAGGTCTCTCCGCTCTAAACCGAGCCTCTACTTAGGCTAGCAGACGTGCACAAGACTGTTTAAGCACCCGGCTACGTGATATTGATGACTTAATAGCCATACCTACATGTGTATAAAGGTGTCTGTTTGAAAATTTAATAAAAGATTTAAACCATAAAGTCTATTTTTGAGTACAGTATTGTGGATTTTTGCTATTGGATCTTGTGATAAGTCTATATAAAGATTACTTATTTTTACATACAACCTGTGTGGTGTCCCTCTGTAGTGTTTTCACTGTATTACTGTATGTGTTCACAAATTCTTTAAATACTGCCTCTGAGATAAGCCTGTCTGCTCGTGCCAAGCTACCAGGGGGTGAGCAGGGGTTATTTTAGGAGTGTATCCCCCTTATCCTGACTAGAAGCAAGGGTCCCTATTTGGACAAAGGTGCAAACCATTGCCAACTAGAGACCCCCAGTTCTAACACAGTTCCTCTCAGTTTTTGTCTTGAATACATAAGGATGTAGCAGAACTAGAGGTTTGTGTTCCTACTGTATTGAAGAGCTAGAACAATGTTTTGCTAAGTGGATTTGTTTCATGAGAAATGCTGTTATGGCATAGAGGATGTTCATTTTATAATTCCTTGTTTGTTGGTTTGGGTGCTTGATAAATGTGGGTAGTGGGCACATATTGCATCTACCTTCGAGAGAGCAAATGTGAGGCTGTGAACCATCCTTTGATGACTCTGTTTTTTATATGCATTTTGAATAATGGAGCTGGAGTGCCCATAATATTTAGGGTGAATGCATTATACAAGTCAACAGAGTGGAAGTGTTGCCCTGGGTTTGGGTTGCTGGATTCACAGCATTATCTTTCTCTTGGTTAGTTGGGAATTGACCACATATAGCATTTTGAAAACTTCCATACGAATAATTGCGGTAGTTCTGACCGATTCATATTTGAGTTTCAGAGGGAGCTAGGTGACAGACAGTGGAAGTTCTAATACAGATTGGTATCATCTGGTGATCCGACCAATAATTTTAACGAGATCATCCACAGTTATCAAGGCAAGATCTGCAATGAAGAGGTGTAGAGTTGCTTCTGTGTAATGGTTAGGTTTCAGATATAATTTCATGAACTTAGCACTCGCTAGATAGGATCCCAATGGTTTAGCTGAGTTGTCATCCATATAATTCCAGTAGGTGCTGAAGTCACTAGGGGTTTTATAGTTCAAGTAAATACTGAAGTCATCTAGGATGAGGTGATCATTCGGGAATAGTAGTGAGTTAGTTGTGAGGTTGATTAATTATTCAATTAAGATATCATTGATTCCTGAAGGGTGAGAGTAGAAATGTATATTTCTTATGTATTTTCGAGACCTGTATTTTTATCTGTAAGTATTCACTGGAGTTCGTGGGGGGGATGCCCAGTCTGCATGCATTTGATATTTTCTTTGTGTTATACCACTCCATCAACAATTTTGTTTTGTCTGTCCTCATGTAAAATTGTGAGTCCTTCCGAAACCAAAAAATCCAGGAGACGACATACTGAGTGGGGGAGCCAACTTTCTTCTACAATTAGTTAAAACACACTTAATATTGTCAATTTATAAGGAATTAGAATGCTGATTGCTCTCTGACTTTTTTTCTCTTCCACCTAACATCTTAAAGGGTAATTATGTTACCCAAAAATAATAGATAAAATTATAGAAATGAGCAAAAGGATGGTTATCCCTTAACATTTGCAAGACTGTGTTGATATGTTGTATGCATGTCTCCAAATAATCTGATATAAATTAAAAATATTATCCTGATGAACTATCCAGAACGCATCAAAAACCTCTCAAAACCTCAATGATGAAATATTGAAAGGCAGCTGGAGGTTCACAAATTCCAAAAGGCATGACCTGATATTGAAATGGAGCAAATTTTGTGTGGAAACATCTTTCCACTCATTGCCCTCTCAGCTCAGACACTCACTAAATTATATGCTCCTCTGGGGTCAGGTTTATTTAAGAGGTTTGGCTGTTTAATTTCATCTAGTAGTAAAGGTATCTAGGAGCAATGATATCAATATTTAACAGTTATAGAGCTGATTGCTCTATAATCTATACCTGTTCTATACATATTCTTAACTCACCACCCTTCTTTGGAACAAACAAAATTGAGCATGGTGAGAAAATTGCAAGAGGAAAAGTTTACAAAAGTTCAGTACTAGTTGGTAGTTGAGGGTGAAATCCATGGCATCTCTGATCTCTGTCTCTCCAGAGTCTATCTCATAAAAACCTCTTCCAACAAGTTTCACCAGCATTCACCAAAACGGTCAGGCAAAAAAATCACCAACACTTTGTATTTCTATTTTATTTTTATAGCTTGCTTTTGTGCAACTTTGTTTTGTTTCTCTATTTAGCATGATGTTTCTTTATTGAGTTTCACTGGGCCAATATGTTTTTAAATATTGGCCCATGGATTGTAATCCTTAAAAAGGGATATCAGATATTAAATCGTACTTAACAGTTATCTCAATTTAGGATGTGAATTAATAAATCGACCTATTAAATTGTTTTGTAAACAAAAAAATCCATTTTATGTAACAAAAATGATAAAGTATTGGTGCCTAACAACATTGCTTTAAGGAACTGAAGCTCATCACTATTGCAGATGGTTCAGTAACAATCTTGATGTTTAAACGTTTCTTTATGCTTCAGAGAATAATAATATATTAAGCACGGCACAGCTTTATAATTCAAGTCAGTTATCATGTATGCAATTAATGCTAAAGACCAGAGTTGCTTTAAAAATATTACTTTGAAGTAAAATATCCCAACATGACTTTGCCACTCTCCCTGAGAAGAGAACAATGTCCTCATTTAGGGGCCGATCACGATGGCGGGCGGATCGCCACCGCCGGGCCGGCGGAGGTCACCGCCGGCCCGGCAGGGGCGATCCGCCCGCCATCCAGACAACAAAGACCCCCGCCATATCACGATGGCTGGGGGTCCGCAGCGGGCGGAAAGACCGTCCGCCGCTTTTCCGCCGGTCGACGAGTCGACCGGCGGAAAACGTGTTGAATATGGTGGCGGTGTCTGGAAGACACAGCCATCCATATCACGATGCCGGGTGTGAGCAGCCTTTCCATGGCTGCATTGCCGCCATGGAAAGGCTGGCGGTTCCTGCTGTTGGGGGCCCGTGAGCGGGCCCCCATATAGTTGGGGGTGGGGTGCACATGGGGGTACCTGTGGTACCCCCCTGCTTTTGAATGTACAATGTGTCAGGCACCGCGCGGTGCCTGTCACGTTGTGCATGTAAAAGCACAACATGTTTATTTTACATTGCGGCGGGTGCTGCTTGCAGCACCGCCGCCGCAATGTAAAATAGTACGGGATGCGCACGCCAGTGTGGCGGGCGCATCCTAATGTGTATTGCGGGACCGCCGCACCTATGGCGGGCGGTCCCTTTTGCAAATGCGATGGCGGGCCCGCCATCGTAATCGGCCCCCTAGTCTTTGGAAGGAACAGAACATCCTCCACATCCTCCCTGTATTATGTGATATATGCAACTGGTGGACTCTACTCTGTTTTTATCTTCCTCCTGAAATTGGGGGATTTCCAGACTTCTTAGGAAGACTCCATGCACTGACACCTTTTGCTTGTTTTCTTAGGAATGCTTATGTAGGGATGTCACCTCAGTGTTAGAGTTGGGATAGAATTAAGGGTCTTCACTCACCAACCCTCGATGCAGGGAAATTTGGACTCATGGTTCCTGATTTTCTGAATTCTACTTCTTGAATTATTTGTTTTGTTCATGCTGCACTGTCTAAATTGGGTGTGCAGATTTGGCTTCATGCTAATTCCTTTGTATTTCTAAACCCTCATGTTGAGGTGTCTATATGTCAAGTTGTTTTTGGCTTTGAAATAAACTAACTAACCCTAGGTAGTTATCCGTGAGTTATTATGTATCAAAGAGAGTTATTGGTTAATTGACTGTTTCCTAACGACTTTTCTCCCCTTTACACTATCATGCTGCAAAAAAGAACCATCGTAGTGTGACTCTAGAATAAGTCTAGAACGTATGGGCCCTTTCAATAGTTATTCACAGCACATCCTTAAGACATTGTGCGTCATTTTTCTCAGCATGTTTGCAAAGCCAGCCTATGGCTACATGCTGTATTTCACAAGGCTCCTAAGTAATTAAATGTATACCAGGAGGTAATGAGTCCACAATTTTAAGGTTGAATTGCATGATGTTATTTCTGCCTGTACCTCTAACATGGCTCCAGGGCTGGATGGAATACAAGTCGATTTTTTGTAAAAGTTATATTAAATTATGGGCCCCCCTGGAATATACGACGTTACATCGCGGTGTTTACACCACGATACTTTTACAACGGTGCACAGTCTAAATATTGAGTTTTAAATATCGACCTACAGTAATATCGAGTTTTAAATATCGTAGGGACAGTATATCGAAATCAAGAATATCGACGACCAGAATATCGACCTGAAGGTAAGAAATATAGTTTTTGTTAATATCGAAGTTAGTAATATCGATAGCAAAAATATCGATGTTACTAATATCGATATTTATATTAGTGTTATGTATTTTATTATGTATTTTATATGTATGTGTTATATATTTTTTGTTAAGTATTGTACTGATTTTTAAATATATATATAAATTTTTTAGAAATTAGTAATGCTTTTTTAAGTAAATTATGTGTTTTAGTACCGTAGCGGGTTGTGGGTTTATAGGGGAATAGGGTGGGAAGTAATTTAATTATAGTAAATTAATTAATAATTTTTAGGAATTATTAATTATTTTTCAATTAAATTTTGCGTTTTAGTTCTGTAGCGGGTTGTGGGTTTATAGGGGAATAGGGTGGGAAGTAATTTAATTGTAATTAAGTAATTATTTATTTTTATTTATTGGTATTCATAATTATTTAATTGTTAAATACTTATTAATTGGTAATTAATTTTTATTAATTGGTAATTAATTTTTATTAATTGATTAATTGGTAATTTTATTAAGTGTATTAATTTATTATTGGAGTGGGTTGTGAGTTTATAGGGGAATAGGGTGGTAAGTAATTTATTTCTAATTAAGGGGCCGATTATGATGCGGGCGGATCGCCACCGCCCCCATGGCGGTGGCGATCCGCCCGCCATTTACGTCCGTCCGCCACCAAATTCCCAACACCGGCGGACGGAAAGACCGTCCGCATGTTTTCCGCCCGGCCGATCAGTCGACCGGGCGGAAAAGGGATTAATATGGTGGCGGTGTCTGCAAGACACCGCCATCCACATTATGATGCCGGCGGTGATGAGCCTTTCCATGGCGGCGTCGCCGCCATGGAAAGGCTCGCGGTCTCTGACATTGGGGGCCCGTAGCGGGCCCCCAGGTATTTTGGGGGTGGGGGTGCACATGGGGGTACCTATGGTAGCCTCTCTGCATCTGCATGCACAAGGTGGCAGGCACCGCGCGGTGCCTGTCACGTTGGCAATGCAGATGCACAACATGTATTTCCAGCACTGTGGCGGGCGGTGTTGTGAGCACCGCCCGCCACAATGCTGGAAATGGGGGATGCCACCGCCACCGTGGCGGTGGCATCCTAATCACATGTGCGGGACCGCCGCACACATAGCGGGCGGTCCCATTTACCGGGCGATGGCGGGCGGACAAAGTCCACCCGCCATCATAATCGGCCCCTTAGTAATTATTAATTTTATTGTTGGGTATTGATAATTAATTTATTGTTAATTAATTATTAATTGGCTATTAATTGGTAATTAATTTTTATTTTTTGGTATTTATCATTAATTTATTGTTAATTAATTATTAATTGGTAATTACTTTTTAATAATTATTATTTTTTGGTATTGAAAATAATTGATTGTTAATGAATTTTTATTTGGTAATTAATTTTCATTAATTATTCTTTATTGGTATTTATCATTAACTTATTGTTAATTAATTATTAATTGGTAATTACTCTTTAATAATAATTATTTTTTGGTATTGAAAATTAATTTATTGTTAATTAATTTTTATTTGGTAATTAATTGTTATTAATTATTATTTATTGGAATTTATCATTAATTTGTTGTTAATTAATTATTAATTGGTAGTTATTTTTTTAATTATTTATTGGTATTGATAATTAATTTAGTGTTATTTAATAATTAAATCATTATTTATTTAAATTTGTTTTTTTAATTATAAATATGTTATTTTTAACACCTACGCTATCCAACACTTTCCCTACTGTTGCACTCACTGGAGTGGGAATAGTAATTTTTACCCCTACGCTATCCCACACTTTCCTGAATGTTGCACTCACTGGAGTGGGAATAGTAATTATTACCCCTACGCTATCCAACACTTTCCCTACTGTTGCACTGACTGGAGTGGGAATAGTAATTTTTACCCCTACGCTATCCAACACTTTCCCGAATATTGCACTCACTGGAGTGGGAATAGTAATTCTTACCCCTACGCTATCCAACACTTTCCCTACTGTTGCACTCACTGGAGTGGGAATAGAAATTTTTACCCCTATGCTATCCAACACTTTCCCTACTGTTGCACCCTCTGGAGTGGGAATAGTAATTTTTACCCCTGCGCTATCCCACACTTTCCCTACCGTTGCACTCTCTGGAGTGGGAATAGTAATTTTTACATCTTCGCTAGCCAACACTTTCCCTACTGTTGCACTCACTGGAGTGGGAATAGTAATTTTTACCCCTACGCTATCCCACACTTTCCCTACTGTTGCACTCTCTGGAGTGGGAATAGTAATTTTTACCCCTACGCTATCCAACACTTTCCCGAATGTTGCACTCACTGGAGTGGGAATAGTAATTATTACCCCTATGCTATCCAACACTTTCCCTACTGTTGCACTCACTGGAGTGGGAATAGTAATTTTTACCCCTACGCTATCCAACACTTTCCCTACTGTTGCACTCACTGGAGTGGGAATAGTAATTTTTACCCCTACGCTATCCCACACTTTCCCTACTGTTGCACTCTCTGGAGTGGGAATAGTAATTTTTACCTCTACGCTATCCCACACTTTCCCTACTGTTGCACTCACTGGAGTGGGAATAGTAATTTTTACCCCTACGCTATCCAACACCTTCCCTACTGTTGCCCTCATTGGAGTGGGAATAGTAATTTTACTCCTACGCTATCCCACACTTTCCCTACTGTTGCACTCTCTGGAGTGGGAATAGTAATTTTTACCTCTACGCTATCCCACACTTTCCCTACTGTTGCACTCACTGGAGTGGGAATAGTAATTTTTACCCCTACGCTATCCAACACCTTCCCTACTGTTGCACTCATTGGAGTGGGAATAGTAATTTTTACCCCTACGCTATCCAACACTTTCCCTACTGTTGCACTCTCTGGAGTGGGAATAGTAATTTTTACTTCTACGCTATCCCACACTTTCCCTACTGTTGCTCTCACTGGAGTGGGAATAGTAATTTTACCCCTACGCTATCCAACACCTTCCCTACTGTTGCACTCATTGGAGTGGGAATAGTAATTTTAACCCCTACGCTATCCAACATTTACCCTACTGTTGCACTGTTTGGAGTTGGAATAGTAATTTTATTCCCTCCACTATCTAATATTTTTTGTATTATTTTAGCTAATGTAGTATATAATTAATTTTAAAAAGATTAAAAATAATTTTAATTTTTTTAATTTGTTACAAATATTTATTTAATTTTTATTTATATTATTGTTTTATGTGTATAGATGTATTTATAATTTATAAGATTTTTTAATAATTTATGTTATTAAAATAATTATTAAAACATATTAAGTAAGTGTATATATTATATATTATATGTATATATTTAATCTATTTATAAATTATATATATATATATATTATTTGTTTAAACTTTTTAAAATATTTTTATCTATGTTTATTTTAATTATATATATTATTTACTTTATTTTACATTATTTTTTTTAACTAAAAAAAAACGATATTTTTAACAACGATATTTTTGACAGCGATATTTTTTTCGATATTTTTGTACTTACCATAATGTAGATAGGATGTCGATATTCTTGACTTCGATATTCTTGCTGCGATATTGTTGTAGGTCGATATTCTGACCGTCGATATTCTGTCAGAGATTCCTTTACAACGCAGGCATTACAACGCAAGTCGTTACAACGACTTGCGTTGGAGGGCGCTGGACTTAGGAATAGTATGATTTACTATTCCAACTCCAGCCTATGTTACAGTAGGGAAGGTGTTGGAATAGTAAATCATACTATTCCTTAGCTTAGAGCGCCATCCAGCGCAAGTCATTGTAATGACTTGCGTTGTAATACCCGCGTTGTAAAGGTATTGCGGTGTAAACACCGCGATGTAACCAATGTTTCCCGCCCCCCTGCTTACCAATGTTTTTTAACAATGTAAGTTATTTGAATTTACCTGTTTCTTGGACATGTTCGACAATTGTATCTATCTTTAAAAAAAGGTAACCACTCAGATCCCTGCTATTATCGGCTCATTTCTTCAATAGATTCAACTGTGAAAGTTTTGGAAGGGTCATCTTCAATAGGATCAAGCTTTGGTGCAAAGAGCAGGGTATACACAGCACTTGCCAAAATGGGTTCAGGGAAGGGCTAGGTACGTTGGACCAGTGCCTTAATTTGCATCATATCACTTGTAAATACACTTTTGTTAAGCGTTTCCCATTGTACGTGGCTTTTATGGAACATTTAAGTGCTTTCAACTGTGTTAATCAGTCAAAGCTTTACATGAGATTACTTCAAATGGGTTTGGACCCTCTCTGTTTAATTTTTTGTCTGTGCTACACAATGATTTGACTGCCAGGGTAGGGTCTAGTCCCTGGGAGAATGCTAAGACCCCTTTAATTTGTAGAGGGGGCTACGTCAGGGCTGTATCTTGGCTCCAGGCAGGGACTTGACATGTCAAAAGTAAACTCTGTTGTTACGCATGCCCTGTTGCACTCTGATGACGCTGCTTTATTAGCTCGTACTCTCATCAGCTTAATGAAATTTCTCTCGGCCTTTGACTCTTTTATGATGGATTTGGATCTTGACATCAGTTACTGTAAGTCTCAGGTTATGGCCTGTGGAAAAACCTCAGCAGTCACATGCATTCCATCTCTGTCAAAGGGAATGCGCTAATGAGGGTCACCAGCTTCCCCTATGAGGGGGTCACCTTTGACAGTTTCCAATGTTGGCATACTATCTCAATGAGGAGGCAAAGGTTGTCCCATTCGGTAGGGGCTTTTTAAAATCCTACCACATGCCTGAGAGAGAAACTGTTGTTACCTTTACTTGAAATTTATAAAGCTCTATGTGTGCCTATCGCCACTTATGGTGCTGGTTTATGGGGTTACTTTAAAACTGCACCCTACAGAGGGAAGAAAAGCAGCTCTCATTATACATGTCATGACGAACTGGGTCTCAGGTACATTGAGGATTCTCTAAAGGTAACCTGCTCTGGATATTTGTATGGACGATTGTGAATGCATCTCTTAACCGCAAGGTTATCAAGGACTGCTTAAACTGCAACCAATGGTCTGATATTCCATGGCTTAATTTTTATAAAACAGTCGGTTTTACTGTTTGGCAAGGTGGAGTTTTTCAAAAATATGTTTCTTATTTGAAAAAAGGACATTGTCTGGGCTAAGATCATCTTTCTATCCGTGAGACAAACTACCTGCGATGCCACAGAGCTTAGGAAATCTTGCATTAAACAGTATTTAGTGCTTAATACTACTCCAGTCACCGAGCCCTATCTTACACACAGGACTGGCCATTGGGAGTGGGCCATGTTGTTTAGATTTGGTACAGGTACTAGTCACACTTTGTTATGTTTTCCTTTGGGCCAGTATGGTACTAATAGCATTGTACTCTGTACATGTGAGGAGACCTCCAAACAAATGCTGTTGCACTTTACATCTTTATGCAAATGTTATGATATGTATTCTAAAAGGTTCTCAAACCCACTCAAAGTTGCGTAATTTTGAAAGCTGCTTAACTGCAGTTTTTACAATTATTAACTGATGATGATTTATGTTTGGCTGTTGACTCCTTTTTAAAAAGAGTTGTTCGCTGTCTGAATTCTAGGAGTGATTAATTGTTAAACTGGTTTATTTTTTTGTGTACACTTTTATGATTGAGTTATAATTGAATAAAGTTTTATGACGATATAATACATTTACATTTAGTTAATGAGCATGTTATGTATTCCTCGGTATGAATGTATCCCTGTATTTTTGGTGCAATGCCTGTAAGGCTAGAAATAGAGCAATAGCAGAGCAGATCAAAAGTTTGACTGCTGTTCCTGTAGATCAGATCTATCATACAAGCATAGAGATTTCTACCTTCTCTTCCAATGCGCGGAGCATATGCACGATTGTTAGGCTTGGATTAGAAACAGCTTTAGCTGTTTTGCCAGCCTCATGGGTTCCAAAATAACATAACATGATAAAAATATGTATATATGCATAGATGGAATTTACAGTTAGCTGCATCCATTGGTCTGTTAAAGTGTCAGTCACATTTTGCTTTCACTCACCAAAGTCAACAGCATGGGGCAATTGGTCAGCCTACTTTAGTCATTGGCTGTCTTCACTCTGATTGATGGCATTTTGCTCTTGCACATGTGTACATCCTCCTAAAGAGTAGTACACTTCTGTGCCAGGGCTGGTAGGCAAACCTGAGCTTTCATTTCACATTTTTGTTTTGTTTTTTCTTGCAACTATTTTTTTTCACTCACTTTATTTTTTTAAACTATGGGGCATATTAGCAAGAAAACGGCGATAAAGTGGGCTTGCTAATATGCGTTATAGAATTCCAATAGAAGCCCAGGTTAGATGTCCTGCACATCTAACCTGGGCTTCTATTGAATTCTATAACGCATATTAGCAAGCCCATTATCGCCGCTTTAGCGGCAGTTTCCTGCCGCTAAAACGGCGATAATTTTATCGCCGGTCTTGCTAATATGCCCCTATGGGCCATATTATCAAGGAGGGCGTTAACATTATCGCCGCTTTAGCGGCAGAAAACTGCCGCTAAAGCGGCGATAATGGGCTTAATAATATGCCCTTGTGAATTCCCATAGAAGCCCATGTTCACACCAGAACATGGGCTTCTATGGGAATTCACAAGGGCATATTATCAAGCCCATTATCGCCGCTTTAGCGGCAGTTTCCTGCAGCTAAAGCGGCGATAATTTTAACGCCCTTCTTGATAATATGACCCTATGTACGCTACTTTTAGATGGAGGTATTTTTACTTTTGACTACATTTGCAATTTTAATGTCTATTACATAAGTTTGCAAAAGTAGTAAATAAACAAAATCACAGGTTTGCAAAAGCCAGGCCTATTGGTTTTGCCTTTGCTTGTTTTCACATGCATGAACAAAGAGGAATAGGTAAATGGCCATCAGGAACCTATGGCCAGATAAAGATGATTACTCACGTTTTGCCACCTCCCTGCAATATGACCACATGTGCTGTATCCTACATGATCGTATGGACATTGGTAGGTCAACTCTCAACCGAAGTCATCTGAGGTAGCTCTTACTAAAGCAACTGCTCACAAACTCTCTTCTCCCCCAAGGGGGACCAAAAGGGTTGCTTATTGTGCCTAATCTCCTTAACCGTAATCTTGAACCTCTCTAGGCTCTCCTACATATTTGCCTCATAAGGCATCACTGGTACGATCATGGAGGATACTGACCATAGGTCTTAGAAATATTCTGTGGCTTATTACAGTGTCCAGCCCTATTGCAGGCCTTTACAGAGCAGCCTTTAGTACAAACAACATTTACAACTTTGTCAGTAATTATACTTACTGAAAGGTTATAGCCACGAGCACTGGAATTATGCGACAGAGAGGACCAAATTATACAGCATGATTGACTAAATTATGCGTAATGGAAAGGCAAATTATGCGGTGTAATATGGCACATTTTGAGACGGAATTAGCGCATTATTTTGTCTTTTTTACAGATGTCAGCACTGTCTGGGTAAATGTTACACCACATTATTAGCAGTTTGACGCTCAAATACAGCAATAGGCAATTGAAAGGTGACCAGCAGAAGTTTGGGCAGAGCCTTCCACTGCATGGCAACATGTTCTGCATTTTTAGTAACTTGAAACCCTTTTGAGCTAGATGCAATTTTTCGGGGTAAAATCTGCAAATTATGCAGCAGATGACGGATTATGTGGCAAATGCAAAATTAGCTGCGCATGCAGAATCGCATAATTTTAGACCCTGGTTATAGCTAGCGGTAAGCAAAGAAATGTGCCATTCCGACGTACAGGGACACTCCCCAAATTACTACTATCGGCTCAATAGCAATTGTGGTGCTATTGCAACTCAGGCCTTGCGATGGGACCTGGATAAGCTTCACGATTCTCTTGTGATGAGAAAAAGAGGGCCCTTTACCAGTGCTGCCTTTGAAACAAGGCAAATATTAAGGAAAAAATACTTCTTGTGTTGGGTAGTTAGAAAATAAAAATGTAAGTGAAATGTTAAATAATGATGAATTACTAAGAAAGCATAACATAATGGAATTGACTCTGGAAACCTATGGAAATCCTATTTTCATGTAGCTGTTTTAGCAACTCTCCTGCTCACCTTCCTTTTAAAGGTTAACGAGAGTTCTGGGATTTCGAAGCAGACAAAGTATGTTTCTGCCATCACAGTACCTCTTGCAGTTAAAGGTGTTTTTTGTCGGGGTCAGTGACATGGGTCAACTGACAACATTTTCTTACACATTGACAAACTGTGATATTCACAGGTTGTAAAATAATATGGGGCAGATTTACAAGCCCCGTGCGCCACTTTTGCGCCGCCGTTGCGTCACTTCTGTGACGCAACAGCGACGTAAAGCCAGCGCCATGCTGCGGGGGTATTTACAACGTGACGCATCTAGGGGGATGCGTCACGTTGTAAAGCCCTGCGCCACATGAAACCTGCGTCAGGTTTCATGTGGGCGTTCCGGAGCAGGGGGGGCGTTCCGGCGCAGGAACGCCTCGCAAAAGTGGCTGAGTGAAATCTACAAGATTTCACTCAGTCACTTTTCCGACCCCGCTGCGTCTAAACCTTGCGCCTGCTTGAAGCAGGCGTAAGGTGTGACGCACCATGTGCAAGATAGGCTGGGTTGGCACAGTGCTGGAGTTGCGTCGCGCCCGCGACACAACTCCAGCACTGCGCCAACGTTACGACGGCATATGCGACACGCATCTGCCTATCCTTGCGCCATGATGCGCCGCATTGTAAATGCGGCGCATCCGTGGTGGTGCAAGGATTGTGATGCGTGTCGCAAGTTTCCTGGCGCATCCCTGCTGATTTGCAGGGATGCGCCAGGAATTGTAAATCTGCCCCTATGTTCGTAGCAAATATAACTAGCAACTAAAACTGAAGGAAAGGCACTTAAAGCTTCCACTGACTTTTTGTTTTTTTAGTTAAAGGACAATTTAGCAATCAGTGGCCCTCATATACAAAGCCATAAACAAAGCAATGTTGCAGTAGCAAAGGTCGAATCCAAATTTTTGCAACCCCAAAAAGGCATTTTTAAATGTTCAAAACCCAAATTGCAATTCTGTATCAAGTTACTGAATCGCAGCGTGAGTTTGCAAATAAATACCGAATCGGTAGTGGGAAGGGGCAAGTAAGGGTCCTTAAGTTATGTATTCGAGAAACATGTTTACCACATTTTCACTGTGGGCTTAAATTTCTTTCACAGTTTCGGTTTTAATCCTATCTTTGGGGACACAATAAAGAAGTGAAAGTCTACCAAGATATAGATAAGTTGACACTTTCTCTCTATTGCACTCTGCTCCATCACCCACACTCTTCACTCACATAGTGAATACACATCCAGAGGAGCGCCTCCTGATTCCAGGAGTTGTAATCCATACCGCAGTCTGTTGTGGTGTGAGGAGGAGCCTTATGATAATCATGACTCTTAAGGGTCTGTTAGAGTTTTCATCCTAAGAAATAATTACATCTAGCAAGCTTTAGACAGCACCTTTCCTTATTGACAATATATATCATGACTGTGAACAGATCTGTTTTTTGATGTGTTTTGATGAGGGAAATAGAATAGGCAAAACGTAAGTTCACATACCTTAAGATACTGCATAACTGGTACTTGACACCATCAAGTCTATGTAAGGCAAAGCTGGCCACAGAAGACCAGTGCTGGAGATGTAGGGCCCGAGCTGATCTGATGCATGCAATATTGTCATACCCGCATTGTCACATTATTAGTCAGATATCAGCTACTATTGATAGCAACCAGAGAATGCATATTCCAGACCTCATCTAGACTGGTTATCTTACACAACATCATGAAAATTGCAGTCGAAGGTGAATTAATCACTTCATTATACAACACCAAAATCTACATACCCAGGCAACAGTAGTCCAACATATATGCCCTTATCTTATCTTTGCACTATTTCCAGATTCGATTCGTGGGATCATTTATGGGTCATGACTCCGGCTAGATACTATCCTAAGGGCTCCATAGAAATGAGGAGCAGGCCTACTATCTGCTGTCATCACACTATCCACTCATCACTCCCTTTGCACTCGCCTATACATCACCAAAATACTGGCCTTCCATGTCTTTGTCCTCTCAGAGGTCTAGTCTCCTTATACTCTGAGGTTGCTATGGCACGGAGTGCTCAACAATTGTCAGCACATGTCCTTTTCAACAAAGTTACATGCTATGTACTTTTTTCCTGATATTCTGTAGTCATGTATAGCATGTACAAATACAAAAAAATAAATGCTTAAAAATTGTGTATTAATGGACAAAGTACTAAATTAATAAACTGTATAAAATGACAACGTTTAACCATGTTGGGTGAGTCTGTGTCTTTTATGAATGTGGGAGTTAGCAAGATAATGTGAAAACACAAACTACATACAAGAAAAGATTAATAGAATTAGACTTAGGACCTTATTATAAGTTTGGCATCCGATGAACCGCCAAACTCATGGTGGTGGTGGGGCTACAACCACACCGGTGGTCCATCCCCACTATGACAAGTAGGGCAGTCGGACGACCATGAGTCTGCTTCTGCTGCCAGGGATCCGTGATCCATGGCAGTGTTGCAGCAGTCTTGAGGCTGCAATGTGCTTATCAGGGCCACTGTGGCCTCGACAAGCATATGACGAGTTTCCTCTCTGCCACTGTTTTAGTGGCGGTAAGCCTGCCATGAAAACAGTGGCAGAGAGGAAACAAAGGAGGCCCTAAATTGCCCCCTGTTGCCTCTGCACGAGGGGATGCATGCAGGGGGGCACATGTTTGCCCCCCTGTCTGCATACCCCAGTTTCTGCAGGGCATGGCTTTCACAGTCCATGCCCTGCAGGAACTTGCTTTGGCATTCCAATTGCGGTGCCTTTTTTATAAGCACCGCCGTGGGACCACCAAAGAACCGCCCGCCAGTGATGGAAAAAGTAGTGATCTGGTGGGCCGTGTGCACATGGATTTGTCAGTGTGGGGTAGTCCTGCTCCCACACCACCAAACTCATAAAAAGGCCCTTAGTAACCTTTCACTGATCACCTCAAGCAGCATGTGGGAGTTCCTCTGCACATGACTCAGTCGAGTATTTAAAAAAATGCTTAAACTTGCAGCTCTTAATGGTCCGGAACATCCCTCTCCCATTACTCCAAAAGGGCCATCAGGTCAAGCTAACATTACAAAACTCTAGTAATGGCCTATTACTTACCGGTAATCTTCATGTCTCCTGGTCCCGTTGTCCTCGTCCCATTCATTACTTGGGACCATCTCCCTGACATAAAAAAGAACAGAGGAATGCTGGGACCCCTAACCCCACCCCCTCCCACTGGGAGCACTTAATAAGTACTTACCCAGCATTCCACATGAACTACAAAGCCACCAACAGGAAGGCCGGTGGGAGGGAGGGGCATAAGAAATGAGACAAGTACAACGGGACAACCGGTAAGTAATAGGGCATTACCCCCACGTCCCTCCAGTCCTCGTCCCATTCCTTACTTATGGAGTATACCAAAGCCAGAAACCCAGCCTTTGAACCCTCAAAGAACAACCAGAGCACCACCCCAAAAGGCAGCAGACCAATTGAAGCAAACAGGAGAACCACAGGAAACACAGATAGGAGCACACAGGCACAGCCTGCAATGGTACCAACCAAACAACAGGGCTACATCCCCCAAAACAAGCTGGAGTTGACCTAGGCGAACAAAAATGCAGCCAATCCACAGCGTCGCCACCCAGAAGGCAGCCAACAACAGGAACACCCCTGTGCCAACAATGGAGGAGCGGCAGCCGCTAAGGAAGCACCAGATACTGCCCACAACAGAAGGACAGCTAGGAGGCCACACATGAAAGAAGACACAAGGCGACCAGACACAGCAGCAAGCCAGGGCCAGGCCAACAGGGACACAACCATGGACCGGAAGGACCAGCACCCTGGAAGCCAAAGGCACCCGTGGCACCAAGGATGCAGCCAACCACAGAAGAAAAGCACCAGCAGGGCACCCAGGCCCCACCAACCCCAACCCCCAAAACTTCCAAGCGGAAGGGAGCCAGCCACGAAGAGGACAACACAGGGACCAACAAAGCCAAAGCAGGAAAGGAGGCAAAAAACAGAGATCCCAAGCCCAAAGGCGCAGCCCCAGAGGGGCCAAAGCAACCACAATGCCAGAAACAACCAGCACAAGGAGGACCAGAAAAGCCGGCGCTCCCCACAGGTCACAAAAAGCCCAGAATGGCACCCACCAGGCCAGAAGGCTGCGGTGCCCAGCACCGCCAAGCGGCCCCCCAGACCTGGCTGCAGAACTGACAGAAAGCAAGCCCAAGCAGACAATGGAAAGAAAGCCCAGGCAGGCAGAAAAAACCACAACGAACCCCGAAGAAGAGACGAGGGGAAGCAAGGAAAGACCCCACCGGCCCAGCCCCAACCAGGGACCGAAGGGCAAAGGGTCAACAACAGGACCAACCCCAACATCACCGGGGAGACCCACAGCAGACCAGCCCAGAAAAAAGAGGACAGGGCCAGTTAACAGGGCAAAGGCACAGAAACAGAGGACCAACCAAGGGCAGGGCCACACAGACCAAACCAGAAAGGGAGGAATCACCGACCAAGAACCAGTTCCACCAACCTGAACGACACGGCCACCAGAGAACACAGAGGGCACCACAACTGAAAACCCCCAGCGGGGAACCAGGCCCCAAGGCAGGAACGTCCAGCAGCAATTATCAGCGGTGACACAGGACTACCGCCAAACCACCCAAACTGGAAGAAGGACCCGGAGCTGGGCACAGCGGCAGGTCAACAGGCCAAGACCAAGGCACCCACAAAGAACGCTGGGGACACCGGGACACAACCCGGAACCCCGCCCAACAAAGGCACAGCCACGGCCAGAAGGAAGCAGGACCGATGAGCACCAGAACCCCAGTCACCTGAAGACCAACCAGAAGGACCAGGCAGCCAGAAACCCAGACACCACCCGGACAGGAAATGGCAGGGGGAGAAGCACAGGCCAGCCCGCAAAGCACAACCCTTCACCAAAAACAATGCCAACAACAGGACCCCGTCCAAGGAAAAGCAAGGGGCAGACACCAACGGACCCCAAACCAGACCAGGGGACAGCACCAAGAGAAGGGCGAGGCAAACCCCCAAGGCCTCCAAGACCAGGGGAACCCAAAGACCAAACAGGGCCAACAGGGAAGACCCCACCCGCAAACAATACACACCAAGAACGACACCCATAACCACAAACCGTGGGGTTGGCCGAAGGCAAAAAAGACAGAACACCAAGTCATCAGCCACCAAAGGACAAAACCAAGGAACCACCCCAAGCAAGTCCCAAGACCAGCCGCAGAAGGGCGCAGACAAAACCTCATGACACCGCCCCAGAGCAAATGGAGACACAGATAGCCACCGGCCCCAGAGCAAAAATGGCAGGAAACAAGAACCACACCAGGACCCCTAGAACAGGAGGGACTGACAGGGCGGCCCACAGCCCAACCCCGCAGATGCCCCCATAGGTCCCCGAGAGACCAGCCAAAAAACCATAGGCACACCAGCAAAGACAGGAGGCCAGCAACACGGCACCCCCACAGGCCCGGAAAGAGCAGCACAGGGCCAGCAGCCACAACGCGGAAACCTCCAAAAACCGAGGGCAGAGGGAAAGCCACTGGAAACAGCTACAACCTGGGGAACAAAAAGTGGCAGTAAGCCAGGGTGGAAGCCAAGCAGCCTGCACCGGCATGCCAACACCATGGCCCAGCCCGCACCTGGGGAAGGCAGGTGCAGACTAGAGGCCAGAGGAAAGGGCAAGGAGGCCGGACCGGTCCCCAGCTACGCCAGGCACAGAACCGCCGTACCACCACAGGGCCCGAAAGACCCACACCCAAGCAAGGTGCAGAGCGACCAGGGAAAGGGAAACCAGGAAAGGCCCACAGACAGATGACCCCCAAGGTGCTGAGGCCCCAATGGCCCGAGCCGGACACCACCCGGAGGCAAGCCCCCCACAACCAAGAAGCCCCCAACCAGGAGACAAGAGCAGAGAATGCACCACCAAACCAACTGGCACAGGCCAACGAGGTTCCCAACAAAGGCACAGCAAAGCCACCACAAATAGAGGCAGAGCCAAGGCCTCATAACCCGACCTTAAGACCTGGGGTGACACCAAAATCCAAGGAAGAACGAAGGAGCAGAGACAGTAAGAGGGACTGGGCAGAACCCGAACCGAAGCAGAAAGAGCAACAGCAGGGCTATCAAAAAGCGAGGTAGATCAGGAACCCGAAACACCAGAGGCACAAAACCCGCCCCCTAATCAGTGATGTCATCAGTGATGTCACTGACCATGTCATGAGTGATGTAATATGTGACGTCATCAGCAGTGCATTGCGGGGCGCGAGTTATAGTTAGCTGAACTAACTATAACGGGGGAATTTCACGGGTTTTGTATGAGTGCAATGTCCAACTAACTATAACTGTCCCTAAAACCTATGGTTTTTTCAGTGAATTTCAAAGGTTTTTAAATGCAAATTTCTAACTATAACGTGTCTGAAACCTATGGTTTTTTCAGTGAATTTCAAAGGTTTTTTAAATGCTAATTTCTAACTATAACGTGCCTGAAACCTATGGTTTTTTCAGTGAATTTCAAAGGTTTTTTAAATGCTAATTTCTAACTATAACGTGCCTGAAACCTATGGTTTTTTCAGTAAATTTCAAAGGTTTTTTAAATGCTAATTCCTAACTATAACATGTCTGAAACCTATGGTTTTTTTAAGTGAATTTCAAAGGTTTTGTAAATGACAATTTTTAAATGTATTAATTGTTATCTTTATTTTTTTGATACTGATTTACTACATTTTTTTAAACTATTTATTTTTAGATATTTTATTTTTAAATTGCATTGTAATTACATTATACATTACATTACAAAATATACTTTCTCAGAATGAATTACTTTAGTTTAAATACTTTGCAAGTAGGCAATAGACTTTTAAGTACAGTAGTTACAGTTGTTGCAATGGGCAACACAATTTCAAACACAATGCAACATTGAGCTCAATGTGAATTTCTAGTTAAATGCAATTAGTCACTTTATGGATTACTTTTCTAACCACAGGACTGGATCCTAGATTCAGTCCTGGGACATCTCCTGTAAACAGTTGAGTAAAAGCGTTTTGGTTACAGTAGTGATTTTTAAGGAATATTATTGTATTTTAAAAGTTGACACTTTTCACATAGAATCACCAATGTTATCCTATGGGAGGAAATTCACTTAGCAGGTAAGTAGTGTTATCGTTACTTTTTCTTACTCAGTGGTGGATCCTGGATCCAGCACTGGTGCATCTCCTGTAAACAGTTGAAAGAATGCGTTTAAGTCATACAGGCGATTTTTAAGGAATATTTGTAGTTTGTGAAAATCGACACTTCGAAACTTTTCTGCTGAAAACCAGATGGAAGGAAATACAAGTTACTGGTAAGTACGGTTAGAATTACTTTTCAGGGTCAGTGCTGGGCTAAAAGATGCAGCACTGGGTTCTCTCCTGATAACAGGTGAGTAAAACGGAATTCGTAGCTCGGCTGATTTTAGAGGAATATTATAAAGTTCCAAAACTCCACACTTAGAAGAATTTCCAAGTGAAACCAGTCAATGTTAGCCTATGGAAGGAAATTCAAGTTACTGGTAAGTACGGTTAGAATTACTTTTCAGGGTGAGTGCTGGGCTAAAAGATGCAGCATTGGGTTCTCTCCTGATAACAGGTGAGTAAATCGGAATTCGTAGTTCGGCTGATTTTAGAGGAATATTATAAAGTTCCAAAACTCCACACTTAGAAGAATTTCCAAGTGAAACCTGTCAATGTTAGCCTATGGAAGGAAATTCAAGTTACTGGTAAGTACGGTTAGAATTACTTTTCAGGATCTGTACTGGGCTCAAAGATGCAGCACTGAGGTCTCTCCTGATAACAGGTGAGTAAATCAGAATTCGTAGTTCGGCTGATTTTAGAGGCATATTTGTAAGTTTCAAAAATCGACACTTAGAAACTTTTTCAGCAAAAAGCAAGCAATGATATCCTATGGAAGGAAATTCAAGTTACTGGTAAGTACGGTTAAAATTACTTTTCAGGATCAGTACTGGGCTCAAAGATGCAGCACTGAGGTCTCTCCTGATAACAGGTGAGTAAATCGGAATTCGTAGTTCGGCTGATTTTAGAGGAATATTATAAAGTTCCAAAACTCCACACTTACAAGAATTTCCAAGTGAAACCAGTCAATGTTAGCCTATGGAAGGAAATTCAAGTTACTGGTAAGTACGGTTAGAATTACTTTTCAGGATCAGTACTGGGCTCAAAGATGCAGCACTGAGGTCTCTCCTGATAACAGGTGAGTAAATCGGAATTCGTGAGTTCGGCTGATTTTAGAGGAATATTTGCACAATGGTGAAGGGAGGGGGCGGGGCCTGAGGTGACATCTGTGCAAACGCGCCCCGTGGCGCGTTTTAAGTTGGGGGATTAAGTCCCCTTGAATCATGAGGGTCCCTGGGGTCCAACTAGCCCACCCTGTACCTCCAGTATGCGCCAGGGAGCTGCGTTGCAGAGAGGTGTTCAGAGGCCACGCCCCTTTTTGCACCTCTCTGCAACGCAGCTCTGTGGCGCTTTCTGGACGTACCTGGTGGGCTAGTTGGCCCTCAGGGACCCTCAGCATTGAAGGGATTTAATTCCCCATCTTAAAACGCGCCACAGGGCCTGTTTGCACACATGTCACCTGAAGCCCCGCCCCCTCCCTTCACCACTGTGCAAACGCGCCCGTGGCGCATTTTAAGTTGGGGGATTAAGTCCCCTTGAATCCTGAGGGTCCCTGGGGTCCAACTAGCCCACCAGGTACCTCCAAAAAGCACCACAGAGCTGCGTTGCAGAGAGGTGTAAAAAGGGGCGTGGCCTCTGTACACCTCTGTGCAACGCAACCCGCTGGCGCATACTGGAGGTTCCTGGTGGGCTAGTTGGCCCCCAGGGACCCCCAGTATTCAAGGGGAATTCGTTCCCTATCTACAAACGCGCCATGGGGCACGTTTGCAGAGTGCTCCAAGGAGGGGGCGTGGCCTCCGGCGCGATGCCGGTATTTTTTTAATTTTTTTTAAGAAGGGGGCTGTGTGGCCCCCTTCTTTTCAAATTCTTTGGCCCTGGGGACCCCATCCCCCAGGGCCTGCCCCTAATATTTTGTTTTAAAAAAAAAATTTGAAAGGGGGCCGCGTGGCCCCCTCCCCAGGCCTTAATCGGCCCCGGGGACCCCATCCCCCGGGCATGGCCTTCTTTTTTTAAAAAAATGTTATGGAGGGTGGCTGTGTTGCCCCCCTCCTTAGGCCACTTATGGCCCCGGGGACCCCATCCCCCGAGGCCGGCCTTTGTTTTTTTTAAATTTAGATTTGGGGAGGGGGGCCGCATGGCCCCCCTCCCGGGCCACTACTAGCCCCAGGGACCCCATCCCTTGGGGCTGGCCCTCTCTGTTGGGGACCGTGGGGGGGTCCCCAATCCTCCCACGGTCCCGCCGGCTCCCCACGTCCCTTGGGAGCCAGCATTGCTTTTCCACATGGGGAGCTGCTAAGATGCAGCTCCCCATGTGGAAAAGCAATTGTCTTTGAATTTTGGAAGAGAGAGCAGGTTTCCTGCTCTCTCTTCCAAAATCCAAAGCAGTTTGCTATGACAGGACGGGAGCCGCGAGGCTCCCGTCCTGTCATAGCAAACTACAGTGTCCCGGGGTAGGCACCCGGGACACTGCAGGAGCCGGCCCTGGGGGTGGCGGTCCCCAGGGTCATCAAGGGCTCCAGGAGGGGGCCGCGCGGCCCCCTCCTCACATCTGCAAAGCCCCGGGGAGGTGGTGGTCCCCGGGGCTTCGGGGGTCCAAAACTGACCCCCATTTTAAATTTGTTAGTGCCCCGGGGAGGTGGCGGTCCCCGGGATGTGTGGGGGGGCTGGAGCCCCCCACACAGGTGATTTAAATAAAAAAAAAGAAGCCCCGGGGGGTGGCGGTCCCCGGGGCTGCAGGAGGGCTCAGAGCCCTCCCACACCATTTATTTTTAAAGCCCCGGGGGGTGGCGGTCCCCGGGGCTTGGGGGGGCCTTCGAGGCCCCCCCACATATTATAAATAACCCCCCGCATGCCCCCGGGACTTGGCCCACCCGGGGCCAATTAACAACAAAGCGCGGGAGACCGCGCTTCGTTTTTTTCCGGCGGGATCCGCGCACCCTAAGCGCATCCCGCCAATTTTTTAAAACAAATGCTTTTTCTGCCCTGGGGGTCCTTGTGGGACCCCTGAGCAGACCTAGGGGTCAGGGTGTTTCTACCCTGCCCCCTTTGTGCGTTTTGCGCACTTGTTTCTTTTTTTTTCTCGGCGGGATCCGCGCACCCTAAGGGCATCCCGCTGATTTAAAAAAAAAAAAAATGCTTTTTTCTGCCCAGGGGGTCCTTGTGGGACCCCCTGAGCAGACCAATGGGGTCAGGGTGTTTCTACCCTGCCCCCTTTTTGCGCTTTGCGCACTTGTTTCTGTCCCTCGGTTCTACCGAGGGACAAAATGGCTGCCAACACTTCCTGATTTGGAGTGTTGACAGCCAATTAGCATGCAGCTCGTGATCAGGAGGGTACGCGGACCCTACTCGGCCATAGATATATATGTGAATTTACTTTTGAATTTCTCAGGAACTACTGAACGGATTTACACCATTTAAGCAAAAGGCACGACACTGAACCAAGGGCTACCTCTTTGCCAAATTTGGTGTAATTCCGTTCAGCAGTTCGGGCTGTAGCTGCGACTAAAGGTTCATATGGAAAAATGAATGGGGATAACGCGTTTTGGGACCCCCCTTTTTTCTCGGCCCCCGCTTGACGAATCACCCCGAGACTTTCAGGATAGGAGCGGACCGGAGCGCCCCAACAAGTTGGAAGCTTTCGCGAAGATTCGTCAACCGGCGCCAACGTTATTGCAAATAGAATGTTGCGGATTTCCTATGGAAAATAGGTCCTAACTATAACTATCTACTGGCGACCGCCAGTAGATAATATATATATATATATATATATATATTACCTACTGGCGGTCGCCAGTAGGTAGTTATAGTTGGGACCTAGTTTCCATAGGAAAAGCGTTTTTTGTTTTCCCAATAACTTTGGCGTCGTTTGACGAATCTTCGCAAAATTTTCAAAACTAGTGGGGCGCTCCGGTCAGCTCCTGTCTTGAAAGTTTCGGGGTGATTCTTCAAGCGGGGGCCAAGAAAAAAGGGGGTCCCAAAACGCGTTTTCCCCATGTTATTTTCCATAGGAAACTTTAGACAAAGCTACAGCCTGAACTGCTGAACGGAATTACACCAAATTTGGCAAAAAGGTAGGTCTTGGTTCAGAAAAATCCCTTTTTGTTAAATGGTGTAAATCCGTTCAGTAGTTCCTGAGAAATTAGAAAAAGAAAAAGTTTCGATATCTGTGGCCGAGGAGGGTTCGCAAACCCTCCCGAGCACAAGCTTCACTCTGGCTGCCAACACTCCAAACCAGGAACTGTTGGCAGCCATCTTGTGACTCGGTAGAACTGAGTCACAAGAAAACAGTAAAAAAAAAGTTAAAAAGCAAGAAAAGGGGGCAAGGTAGAAACACCCTGACCCCCTAGGCCTGCTCAGGGTCCTTCAAGGACCCCCAGGGCCAAAAAAAGCATTTTTTTAAAATAATTTCGGTGGAATTCGCGTTGGGGTTGCAAATCCCGCCGAAATTATTTTAAAAAATGAAGCGCGGGCTCCCGTGCTTCATTTAAATGAGGCCCCCGGGAGGGCCAGGTCCCGGGGGCATTGCCCAAATAATAATAGCGGGGGTATGCTGATTATTTGCGGGGGGGCACGCAGCCCCCCGCAGCCCCGGGGACCGCCACCTCCCCGGGGCTTTTGACAAAAAAAATGCGTGGGGGGTCCCACCCCCCCACGATGCCCCGGGGACCGCCATCTCCCCAGGGCTTTTTTATTTGTATGCGGGGGGCACGCGGCCCCCCTCAGCCCCGGGGACCACCACCTCCTCGGGGCTTTCTAAATGAAGGGAGGGGGCCGCGCGGCCCCCTCCAGGAGCCCTCGATGGCCCTGGGGACCTCCACCCCCAGGGCCAGCTCCTGCAGTGTCCCGGGGTGCCCACCCCGGGACACTGTTGTTTGCTATGGAAGGGCGGGAGCCGTGCAGCTCCCCCCCTGTCATAGCAAACGCTGCTTTGCTTCATTGAAGCGAGAGCAGGTTTCCTGTTCTCGCTTCAATGAAGCAAAGCAGATTGCTTTTCCACAAGGGGAGCTGCATGTCAGCAGCTCCCCTTGTGGAAAAGCAATGCCGGCTCCCGCAGGAGGCGGCGAGCTGGCAGGGACCGTGGGGGCATTGGGGCTCCCCCCACGGTCCCCAACGGAGCGGCCAGGCCCCGGGGATGGGTTCCCTGGGGCCAGAAGTGGCCTGAGGAGGGGGGCCACGCGGCTCGCCTCCCAAAAAATTAAAAAAAACTAAAAAGGCTGGCCAGGCCCCGGGGGATGGGGTCCCCGGGGCCATAATTGGCCTCTGGAGGGGGGCCACGTGGTCCCCCTCCCGAATGTTTTTTTTTTTTTTTAAAAGGCCACCAGGCCCTGGGGGATGGGGTCCCTGGGGCCAAAAGTGGCCCAGGGAAGGGGGGACATGCAGCCCCCCTCCCATAACAGTCATTTAATAAAAAAAAAAAGGAACCGGCAAGTCGTGGGAGGCCCGCCCCCTCCCTGCAGCACAGTGCAAACGCGCCCCCTGGCACATTGTAAGTTGGGGAATTAATTCCCCTTGATTACTGAGGGTCCCTGGGGGCCAACTAGCTCACCAGGTACCTCCAGTATGCGCCATGGAGCTGCGCTGCAAAGAGGTGGTCCTAGGCCATGCCCCTTTTGCACCTCTCTGCAACGCAGCTCTGTGGCGCTTACTGGAGGTACCTGGTGGGCTAGTTGGTGCCCAGGGACCCTCAGAATTCAAGGCAACTTAATCCCCCAACTTAAAACATGCCACGGGCGCGTTTGCACAGTGGTGAAGGCAGGGCCTGATGTGACAAGTGTGTGAACGCGCTCAGTGGTGCGTTTTAAGTTGGGGAATTAATTCCCCTTGATTACTCAGGGTCCCTGGGGGCCAACTAGCCCACCAGGTACCTCCAGTATGCACCAGGGAGCTGCGTTGCAGAGAGGTGGTCCTAGGCCACGCTCCTTTTTACACCTCTCTGCAACGCAGCTCTGTGGCACTTACTGGAGGTACCTGGTGGGCTAGTTGGCCCCCAGGGACCCTCAGGATTCAAGGGGACTTAATCCCCCAACTTAAAATGCGCCACGGGGCGCGTTTGCACAGTGATGAAGGCAGGGGGCGGGGCCTGATGTGACAAGTGTGCAAATGCGCTCCTTGGCGCGTTTGAAGTCTGGAGATTAAGTCCCCTTGAATCCTGAGGGTCCCTGGGGGCCAACTAGTCCACCAGGTACCTCCAGTAAGTGCAACAGAGTTGCATTGCAGAGAGGTGTAAAAAGGGGTGTGGCCTCGGACCACCTCTCTGCAACGCAGCTCTGTGGCGCTTACTGGAGGTACCTGGTGGGCTAGTTGGCCCCCAGGGACCCTCAGGAATCAAGGGGACTTAATCCCCTAACTTACTACATGCTAGGGGGCACGTTTGCACAGTGGTGAAGGGAGGGGGCGGGGCCTGATATAAGAAGTTAGCAATCCTGCTGTGTGGGACTTACTGGCGGTAATAAAAGGGGTAGTTGGCCCCCAAGGTTGACGTTGAGGGCTAACTACTCCTCCTGTTACCTCCAGTAAATCCCACACAGTGGGATTGCTAAGAGGTGTTTGAAGGCCACGCTCACCTTTCTCCACCACTCTGCAAACGTGACTGCTATGTTATAGTTAGAAATTAGCATTTAAAAACCTTTGAAATTCACTGAAAAAACCATAGGTTTCAGGGACGTTATAGTTAGAAATTAGCATTTAAAAAACCATTGAAATTCACTGAAAAAACCATAGGTTTCAGGCACGTTATAGTTAGAAATTAGCATTTAAAAAACCTTAGAAATTCACTGAAAAAACCATAGGTTTCAGGGACGTTATAGTTAGTTGGACATTTCTTTCGTACAAAACCATAGAAATTCCCCCGTTATAGTTAGTTCAGCTAACTATAACTCGCGCACCCGCAATGCACTGCTGATTACGTCACATATTACATCATTCATGACATGGTCAGTGACATCACTGATGACATCACTGATGACATCTCAAATGACATCACTGATGACATCACTGATGACATCAACCACGTGAAAATCTGATGCACCTCCTCACACTCTAATATAACCTTTGATACACCCACTGTAAAATACAGACTACCATTTTCAAAACCATCGACACACCAATACCAGTTACTACATACGCACTCACTGATTCCTAGGTCTACACACACGTCCACTCATTCACCCATACAATCACTCATACATGCAGTCACTCATCAATACAACACTATCATAAGCACTCATACACCTATACAGACACTCACACACCACCACTCATCCAGAGTTACTCACACACCTAGTCAGTCATGCAAAGAATCAATCACACTTCCATTTACTGACCTATACAGTTATACACACCCCACATCACTTATTCAAACAGAAACAAACGCATACTTACTCTCTTATGCAATCACTGATACAAGTACACACTCATCCATACAGCCACTCTCACAATAACTGAGTCTCACGTATTGTCATTTATATACTTCAACTCTCACATACACTGCCTTTTACATATGTAGTTACTTGGACATGTACCATTGAGACATCCATTCACTCACCAACACACCCATACACACACTCACCCACCCATACAGCTGTTTCCACATGCACTCTTGAACCCATACACACAGTGAATCAACCACTCAAACATCTATGCACAGAGTCACACACCTCCCACCCACCCACACACACACTCAGGCACCCATACAAATACTCAGGCAACCAATAGATAACCCATATAGACCCTCATGTAGCTACTGACCAACCCATGCAGCAGCTTATACAACAACAGACAGACTGATACAGACATTCACACAGTTTAGTCACTAACTCATGCATTCAGTAAGACACATGTAATCACTCACTTAAACAGTCAGTCACACACCTACTAAATCCTCCATCCAGACACTTATACACCCACTCATTCTTCAATACACCTTGGCATATATATAATACATATTTAAAGTTTAAAGAAAAACACAGTCACTGGATGATGTCATCAGTGATGTCATCAGTGATGTCATTTGAGATGTCATCAGTGATGTCATCAGTGATGTCACTGACCATGTCATGAATGATGTAATATGTGACGTCATCAGCAGTGCATTGCGGGTGCGCGAGTTATAGCTAGCTGAACTAACTATAATGGGGGAATTTCTACGGTTTTGTACGAGAGAAATGTCCAACTAACTATAACGTCCCTGAAACCTATGGTTTTTTCAGTGAATATGTATATATACAAAACACACAAATGTTTACGCACCCCTTGTCATCTTAACATATTTGTTTTACAGTGATTGGTTATCATTATCTATAGGTGCAGTGAACAGGAATTGGGCAATGCTAGCATATGCTTGACCAAAATAGAAGACCTTACACTGTCGGAAACAAGGGTCCTGAGAAAGGATAGAAACCAGTCTTAAGTTGTCGAACAGGCACCTTGGCATTAAATATATTGGATTGCTAAAGCGGGTAAAAATCATCTCTTGTTATGTATAGCAACTCACTTCTTTTAGTAGCATATTCACAGTCTCTGTAGTAGGTCACTTTAGAAAAGCAGTTGCAAAAACAAATTTAATTAAGAAAAACAAACTGCCCTTTAACCTGTTTAGTTCAAAGTGAACTAAGATTTTAAGTAAACATAACTGTTCCTTGACAAAGTCTACTGAAGTCAATTGCCATTGCAAAAGGAAAGAAAATGAGAAATACATTAAAAGAACAAAAACACTCAAAAGTGTTCGTTCTGGCTGTTAGTATGTCAGCCCAGCCATTTTTCCTTGACCAATGAGCAAGAAGTCTTAAGAAATAGAGAAACAGTTTACCATTCAGAAGCCTTGAATTATGAAGAAACACGATTTTAATCCACAGAAACAAGTCTGAAATGTGCAAATACATGAGGACTAGAGCACTACCTTGTACTTTATTCTAATGCAAGATTTATAAGGGCATATTCCTCCATTTATCTAAATGTGGCATGGCTCTTGCAGGATTTGTATTTCTATATTTTATTTGTAATAACGGTTAAGCAGACTATTACATAAAACTTGACTTCGGAAACAAAGCAAGAGGAATGAAAACTGGCTTGTTACTAAGAAAAGGAAACTTAAGGCGATGGGAGTGAGGATGCATTGGGTAAAAACAAATGAAGGACAAATGTGTGCAGAAGCCCTGCCCACCCCAGGACCTACTTAATGCAGGCCGCAGCGCGACCGCGCAGCGGATGCACGCAACAAGCACGCTGCTGGCAAGCCTATCTGCGCCCTTCCAAGCCTGGACCATGCCCAGTGGCACGACCCCTGGCCCTCCCACCCCCAAAGATACTCCATTGCCGAGCTCTACACCCTTGACCCCAGACGCTGCAACAAACACTGCCACCGTGCTGACCCATGCTCCACGGTAAGACTTTTCACCTGCACCCACTGCACACACACCTTTCTTAACACACGCTCACTATGCAAGCATTCCACTGAATTATGGGACCTCATCGCCACCCTTGCACCCGACATCGTCTTCCTCACTGAGACCTGTCTCAAACCCACATCCATCCCAGACATTGCCACAGCATTCCCCTCCGGATATAAAATCCCTCACCTGGGCCGCACCAACAAGCCAGGAGGAGGAACAGCCACCACCACTGACAATACCCCCATGGGACATCTCAACTTGAAGCTCCACACAGTTGACAAGACAGCCATCAGAGGCACCCTTGCATACTGACCCACAGGCCCAAACTCCAGCTTCCGCAACACCATTGCAGACTTCATTTTGCCCCTAGCCTTAGACTCCACGAACTACATCTTCCTTGGCGACCTAAATTTCCATGTCAATGAACCCAATGACAAAAACACTGCACACCTCCTCGACAGTATGAGCAGCCTCGATCGACCCAGATCATCCACGACTCTACACACACCGCAGGACACATGCTGGACCCAATTTTCACCCCCTGCAACTGTTTCAAATACAGCCATGTCACAGAACTCACATGGACCGATAACTCCATCGTCTACTTCAGCATCTCCAGCCCCCACACCACCACCCCTAAGATGCCAAATGCTCCCCATCGGCGGTGGAACAAAATCTCAGAGATCAGCTGAGCGAATGCCCTCAACACCTCCAACCCTGCTACCACTACCAACCTCGAACAGGGAGTGAAAAACTTCCACGCCTGGATCACCAGTTGTGCAGACAGCATCGTCCCCATCAAGAGCAACACCCAGAGAAAATCCTCCAAAAAGGCCAGCTGTTACACCCAAGAACTCAGAACAGTGAAACGAGACAGCAAACAGTTGGAGAGTAAATGGCGCAGTGGCAAGAACACCTCAGACAGGGCAGCCTTCAAGACCTCCCTTAACCTCTACCACTGCCTACTGAGGGCAATAAAGAAGACAGCCGTTGCCACACACACTGAAACCAGCACCAACAACACCAAGGAACTTTTCAACATTGTTAAGGTATTCTCCAACCCGGTTGCCAGCAAAACCAACATTAAACCCTCACAGGAGCTGTGCGACAACCTCGCCCACCTCTTTCATGACAAGATCGCAACCATATACAGAAACCTCGAACCCCAACTCACACCTACAGACTTCTTCGAAAGATATCCCACCACTGTAACTGACACAAACCTCACTCTGACCACCTGGAACATCCTCTTCACCCAGGAAACCACCCCCACCATGAAATCCATTCAATCGGGAGCTCCCACAACCCCATGCCCGCACCACATCTTCAACCTCAGAAACCAATGGATCAGCCAGGAACTCACCACCCTACTCAACACCTCTATCACCTCTACAACATTTCCCGATGACTGGAAAAACGCTGAAGTCAGAACACTACTCAAAAACCCTCCACCAACTCCAGTGAACTCCAAAACGTCCGGCTAATCTTCCTGCTCCCATTCCAAGGGAAGGTACTGGAAAAGATCATCAACAATCCACTCATGACGCACCTGGAGCAGAACCAGCTCCTGGACACCTCCCAATCCAGCTTCCACAGCAATCACAGCACCAAAACTGCCCTCATCGCAGCCACTGATGACATCCGAACCCTCCTCAACTGAGGAGAAACAGCAGCTTTGATCCTCCTCCACCTCTCTGCAGCCTTCAACACCGTATCCCACCACACACTGATCGAAAGACTCCACCACATTGGCATCCAAGGGGATGCGCTCAGATGGATCACCCCCTTCCTCACCAGAAGAATCCAGAGGATCCACCTCCCACCTTTCACCTCTGAACTCAAGAAGATCACCTACGGTGTCCCCCAAGGCTCATCCCTCAGCCCCACGCTCTTCAACGCATACATGACCCCACTGGCCAACATTGTCAGATCCCACGGTCTCAACATAATTTCCTACGCAGACAGCACCCAACACATCCTCTGACTCTCGACGACCCCACCACCACCAGAACCAACTTCCATAGATGCATGACAAACATCGCCAACTGGATGAAGAACAACTGCCTGCAGCTGAACATAGAAAATACAGAAGTACTGATCTTTGGCAACAGCAGCAACCATTGAACGATTCCTGGTGGCCAGCAGACCTAGGACCCTCACCCACTCCTTCCAACCAAGTTAGAAACCTCAGAATCATCATTGACAACAAGGTCACCATGAAATCACAGATCAACGCTGTCTCCCCCGTCTGCTTCCTAACTCTGTGCATGCTACATAAGATCTTCAAGTGGCTACCCCTACACACGAGATGCACCATGATACAAGCCCTCATCGCCAGCCGACTGGTCTATGGCAATGCCCCCTCCGTAGGAATCGCCACACACCTTCTACAGAGACTTCAGTCCATACAGAACGCCGCAGCCTTACTCATCCTTGGCTTTCCTCGGCAAACCCACATCACACCCCACCTCAGGAAACTCCACTGGCTCCCAGTACAGAAGGGATGCCAACTCACGCTGCTGAACCACGCACACAAGGCTCTACACAACCAAGGACCAGCCTACATTAACCACCCCCTGAACTTCCACCACCCATCGAGAATAATACGCTCCGCCTCCCTTTCACTTGCCCATACTCCCTGCATCTACTGAAGCAAATGTGGAGGACGCTTTTTCTCTCACATCACAGCAAAGACCTGGAACAGCCTCCCATGCACCTCCGGACCATCACCTCACTTCCAGAATTCCGAAGGGCCCTCAAGACCTGGCTGTTTGAATACGCCTCCAGGGCCTGCAAGTGCCTGGATACCCTATTGGGTGATTAGTCGCGCTTTATAAATCCAGACTGATTGACTGATTGATGAAGTTGCCTGTTTTTATATTTTAAACTAGATGAGCTTTGCATTAAAAAAACCTTGAGAGGTAGAGAATTGTGCAACTTTGCTATTTAGGGCACCCTACTCATTAAAAACGTATTGCCTCATTTACAAGTTTTTGACTCGGGGCAGTGCAGTAAGTTACTTTGCTGCACTGCCCTGTGTCAAAAGGAAAGGGTAGGAATGCATTGTATTTTTGATATATGGTGCATTATTGTCCTTTCCCACTGCACTGGCACTGTGTTGGCTGCCTTGTACCAACGCAGGCATCCTTGCACCATGGTGCAATGGTGTCTGCATTGTAGGAATGATTGTTTTTGTGCAGGAAGGTATCCTACCTTCCTGCACAAATACAGTCAATGGAGACGTTTTCCTCCTTCTATGTGTGCTGCAGAATGCAGCCCACAAAGAAAGAGAAAAAAAGAAGGAGAAATAAAGTTATTTCTCCTTGTTACCACTCCCCTGGGGAGGCTTAGGCTTTTGATGTATTTTCAGGTTTACAAGTCCTTGTAATTCTGGGAATGTGCCAAAATCCATGGGTGTTGTGTAGGAACACCCACCACAATGCCCATGGAATGCCTCTTTGACACACAGTAAGGCAACGCATCGATTTGCACTGCTTTGCCTTACTCCATATCTACGAGGTATGAAAAGCCACGCAAAGTGGCTTTGTTTGGCCTTGTAGATATGGGTCTGCAGTCTACGCCGCCGGTGCGTCAAACAAAGTGACGCATCGGAGGTGCAATGGGCTTGTAAATAAGCCCCTCATTATCTGAAAATATTAGCAACAATACCTTAATCACGAAGTTTAGTCTGGGTAGGGTGGTGTGAACCAGCTATATACAGGTATGTGGGGGCAGAGAGGGTGGCTCAGGTGCGTTTCTCTTTCCTGAATTAAAACAAGTAATCACATATGTACTTCAAAAGTGTGGCCAGGATTTAATAAAAATAGTTTTCTTGGTTGGGGGCTTCTTTATGTTTCACATTGATCCTTCTGTTTACCTCTGCCATGCTGGATTAACTAATTTTTCCATCAGTTAAATTTATTGACCACTACTTGCCCTGTAATTCTGTATGTGCTACATCCGTAATGAACCTAAAGTAGTAGTATATAAAACATCTTTTCTACATTGCATCTGAGACATAATTAATTATTTAAGCAATGTATTGCATTTAATATAGTGCCACATGCTGCCTAGGGGAAACAACCTTTACTACGCATGCATTACATCGCATGCCATTAGAATGCGGTCTTTACAACGCAAGTCGTTACAACGATTTGCGCTGGAGGGCGCTATAGGACAAGGAATAGTTTAATTTACTATCCAACACCTTCCCTACTGTAGGTAGGCTGGAGTTGGAATAGTAAATTTAACTACTCCTAAGTCCAGCGCCCTCCAACGAAAGTCGTTGTAACGACTTGCATGGTAAAAACCGCGATCTAATAGCATGCGATGTGAATGCATGCGTTGTATAATCATACATTCGCTGCCTAGTGGAAGTGTCAAAACGGCGAAACAGCGAAATTGTCATAAAATATGTTATGGTAAATCTTAAGAAAGATACATGTAAATTGCGAAGTAGAGGGGAAGGACGCATCAGTAATACAGAAGAATGGTTTATTAGCATCCTCATTATTCAAGTTGTTTTGGAAAAAAGAGGATATATTGTATAACTTTACAAGGGAGCTGATGTCTTAAGCAGAGACATTTGTAAACTTAGCATATCTTTGAATGTCAAAATTGGCTTTTTTTATTTTAGGGGTCACTACATTTTATTTGGCATGTTTATTCATATTCCACAGTGAGCAGCAAGGTAGTCCCGCATATCCCACAACTTTGATGCATGTCTTTTGACTCAAATATGCATGTGTTTTTCTAATAAGCAGTGATCATTGGGGAACATGTTATACTGCAAGCGCCACGTCTTCAGTAAATACTGCAAGAATAGACTCCGGAACTCTGCTTGGACCACTGAACTATGAAATGTACCTTTCTGCTGGTCACTTCTCTGTAGCTGCCAGATGTGGAAGAGGGGAAAGGGTGTTTTATTATTGTTGTTTTAAGTAACAGAGGAAGGTTTGTACTAAGAAATGCCTTACCCACAACAGCAGGAGGCCAACATATGGTATGGATATTACTCACCAGTACACCTTTTTACCTTTACACGTGAAGTGAGCAGATTATTTTCCTTGCCACTGATTCCAATGCATGCAAAGATTCACACTTAGACACAATAATAAAATATGAAGAGATCTAGCTCCCAATGAAGACTATGGCTTACAATGAAGACTGCAGTTTATTAACATTTCTTTACTTCTCTCTAAACAATTTGGTCCAGCTTCAAAGGAAAATGTGCTGCATTATGGGGAATGCGCTGCCCCCAGTGCAGCCGCAAACTCGTGCTGCAATGGGGGCAGGCATTCACATGAAATACAGAGCGGCTGCTTTGAAACCACACTGTGTTTCGCTGTGAAGGCGGTAACCCACCTGCACTTTTAAAGGGGAATAGAGATCCCCATGCAGGCGGGTGCAGTCACTGGCCTGCAAGGTAATGTCTTGGGGGTCCATAGGACCCTATTTCCCCCTCCAGAGGGCTGCTCTCAGGGGGCACATTCACAGTGCGCCTTAAAAGGTGGCGCACTGTCAGTGCGCCTCCTGAGGGCTTCTTTGCCTCTGCGCCCACATCAGTAATACGGCACGGGCATAGGGGCAAAGGGATTCCCTCATTTGCATTGGGCACGCCCCCATGCAAATGAGGGAATGCCCCCTTGAAGAGAGCGCTGGCGCTTTATGTGCGCCAGTGCTATTGGTATTACAGAAGGGGCCGCACAAGCATCTGCGGCCCCTTCTGTAATACCAAAGTGCCCCTGGTGCGCGCAAACACCTGTTGCGCCCCCAGGGCACTTTATGTAATACGGCCTCTGGTTGTAAATTGCATCACATGGACTCTAATTTCCATTTGCATATTCTAAAGGTTTTTTGTGGTAACAGAGCCTGTGGTGTACAAAAACGCAGGGTTTGTGAGCTCAAAATGCCATTATAAAATATATTAAAACCATTTTTGAGTTGGAATAGCCTTTCTGACTCACAAAATGGCTTTCTGATCCATTATGAATCACTATTAGGAGGTGGCATAAAAAAGAGGTGTCCCACTCTGATTTGGGAGTTACCATGGGATGTATCAATGGTCTGTGATAGCAATTGTGGTTGCAAACCATGCATCAATTACCAAACCCCCGAGTTGGTGTTGTAACTGATTACCACAGAGACAACTTCAGTTTTGTAGACCATGGGGGAAATGTATTAAAATGTTATGTGATGCAAAACAGCAATCAAAGTTGCTGCACCGTGTTGCATGAAAGGAAAAGTAAAAAACTGCACCATATCTACTAAGACATGACACTGTTTTTCTCTCCCCCAGTGCTGGCACACTTTAGGCTGCCATGTGCCAACACACACACACCCTTGCACCGTAGTGCAATAGTGTGTGCACGGGCATCGTGAACCCCCTGCTTTAACAGTTAGAGCGGAGGTGGGGTTCTTCATGGGCCTCTTCTGGCTGTGCTGAAAAGGAATACAGCATCAATTGAAGAGCAAGCAGAAGCAAGGAAAAATGCAAGGAAAAATGAAGGGTGGGTAAATAGAAAAGGGAAAGATCAAAAGAAGGAAAGGTGAAAGGAAGAATGGATGAGTGGGTGCAAGAATGAGTGGATGCATGAATGAGTGGGTAGGTTGATGAGTTAGTGAAAGGATGAGTAAATGGATAGGTGGATGGACAGGTGAAAGAATACCGGAATAAAGGGGTGGATGGACAGGTGAAACAATGTCAGAGTAAAGGGATGGCTGGATGAGTGAGCGAATAGCTAGATGGATGGATAGAATAAAGGATGGCAGAGTAAAGGTATGGATGGATTGATGAATTGACAGGTGGAAGGATGGCAGAGCAGAGGGAGAGATAGGTGGATGAACATGTGAAAGGATGGCAGAGAAAAGGGATGCATGGATGGATGGATGAATGGATGGATGGGTGAAAGGATGAGTGAATGGATGGCAGAGTGCATGGATGAAAGAATGGATGACGGAGTGGATGGATCAGTGAATGGATGGTACAGTGGATGGATGGATGGGTGACGGAGTGGATGGATGGATGGACGGCAGAGTGGATGACTGAATGGGTAGATGAAGTCAGCGTGGCGGATGGATGGATAGATGGATGGGTAGCAGAGTGGATGGTTGGACGGCAGAGTAGGTGGGTGGATGGCAAAATGGATAGGTAGATAGCAGAGTGGATGGACGGATAGATGACAAACTGGATGGGTGGATGGAAGAGGAAAAGACTGAATGATGATTGAAACAATGAATGGATGAAAAAATGTAAAGGTGAAATAATGGATATCAGTGGGTGGATGGAAGGGTGAAAGGATGAATGGGTAGATGCTTGGATGGAAGAGACAAGAGAGATCTTCTAGTGAGGTTTTGGCTCACTTGCTTCACTTGCTTGGTGTCATCAGAGCTTTAGTTCAAATTGGGGGGTATTTTAATTTTTAGGCTACTCCCTTGAGTGTGTGTGTTGTGTCAAGTATAGGTTTTGTACTGGAAGGGGAGCCTTCCACTACAAAAACTATGCTTTAATACTTTTCCAACTTGGTATGTGTGCTGTACAATGCAGCACACATGCAAAATTTGAAAAGCATGGAGAAATTAAAACATTACTCCTCAATTACCACTGGTGTGAGGAGGTGTAACAGTTTGGCACAAATCCCTGTCTACAATTGTTAGTACATAGAGATTCAGATCAATACTCATGGGGAGTTGCAGGTGACACCTATGTACCACCCATGGAATGCACTATTGTTGCAAAGTAGCACATTGGTCTATTATGCGTTACTTTGGGCAACATTCCAATGCAAACCCTGATTTGTGTTAGAAAGTATATACCATTACAACACTATGAGATGGTTTGTGTTAAAAAAGTAACAGAAATCTGGCGCAAAGTGTTAGTAAATCTAAGCCTGTGTTAGGATCTCAGGAGGAGCAGAGATTCAACCAAAGGCCCACTGCTTGCTTGCCCTGATGTGTTCTCAAATAAGAAACATTTGTTAAAAGCAGTATCTGCCCCTTTATTAGACGAGGACCGCTTTAAAAAAAAGTTTGCTGTTTTGGAATACAAATGCAGGGATGGAGGTCTGTTGAACCTTGCAAGCCTCCTTCCGTGGACTTCACATCCTATCTCAGGTGGTCTCAAGTTATGCCCAGCCTAATTAACATTCATTTGATAGGTCGTTTAGCAACCTCCGGTGGATAGATAGTTAGTGATGCAACCTATTAGTACATGGGACATCACAAATTTCATTTACATTTGCATACCTGTTGGTGCGCAAATTGCTTGTGTCTTAACCCTAGCTGCTACAGCTTCTATGACACGCACAGTTCTTTCACTGTGGATATCCTGACCCTGGGTGTAGACCGTCCTCCCTCCCACTCATGGAGTGCACGTAATGCTCAGCTGTGATTTTGCTTTGCTGTCGTGCACGCCCACCCACCCCAACTGTGTTGCTCGCGTTGGATTCTGTTCGCTGGCACATCGAAGCAGTTAAAGTTCAGAAAGGGCGGATCCTCCTGAGCTCACAGGATATTCTGGACTGGTGAGCCTTGTCTCCCATTTCCTGTTTTGCTGGTCTGCTGCAAGGTCGTGAAGGCTGCATGGTTGTGTCCGCCACACACGCCATGCACGGAGAGCTGTGCATAGTCACGCTGACTGCTGATCACTGCCTTTCTAACAATGCAGTGGTTTAGGTTCACTGCTAGCAGTGCTGGCAATGTGGCTAGCAGGCAAACTGTAATGATCAGTGTGGCCAGGAAATAGTAAAACTTTGGTGCGCTCAGTCTGCTTCAATGCCTGAAGAATATATTATTGTTTATGTGCTAATCAGCCTTCCTCTACTGTGTCTGCCAGCCTGGGGAGCTCGGAGGGTGGATGTGCAGCAGGGAGGTTGTGTTGTGTGCACCAGAAGGTAAAGAAGTAAAGTTCATGAAGATTAGTGCTGTATCTCCCAGAAGGTAGCTGTCCTGGATTAGGTACTTGTTGACCCTAGCGAGGCTGACAATACTACAGCTGTTTAGGGTGTAGGTGACAGCACCACATTTGTTTCTTTTTCGGAGGGAGGAGGTAGGTTTAGGTTTTGTTCTTACTTTTGATTTAATTTTGATTTAAGCTACCTTATTTACTCTCTTAAATTGAGAATGTATTAATATTTCAGCTCAGTAGTAATGCCCAATATAGGGAAGGGCCCTAGGGGAGCAATGGTCCCATTAGAGAAAGACGATGTGAGAAGTGGAAACATCAAATGGAAGAGGGAAACACAACAGATAAGGAGAAGTTGGGGCAGTATCAAGGACAAGGCTAGAGAATTAATCTGTTGGTAGTTTTGCTACTACTCACAAAACATCACCAAGTCTAACTCAATAAAGGAGTTTGTGGGAAAGCACTTTAAGCAAAAAAAGATTTGAGTCTCTGCAATCCTCTGTAGTCTATCTATACAAGGGGAAACATCGGGCCACCATAATCTGCATCCAAACATACATGAAGCATCACTGATAACCACTGTTTTTTAAAGTATTGAAATCACTGAAAAACCTCCACCAGAATTTACCAAAAATAGAAACTGAAACCAGGAAAGCCTAAGTATATCTGATTTTTTCCCTGGTCGTCTAATGGTATTTCTAGAACCACATTTGTCTTCATCTCCATGTTTGTTTTATTCTAACTGCACTGACTACCTCTTGCCATCCTTCCCGGGCATGCCACGTGCAGCCTGACATTCTAGTAATGGCAATGTAAGTAGGACCTCACCTCTGAAAGATACTTTCCCATGGATGGATAATGTCCCAGATGAGGATGTGGTTGCCTCTGCTTCCACTAATAGATTTGGGGTGGCGCAAGGTCCAATGTCAATAGACAAAGGAAGTCATCATCAACGTATGATAAGTGAACCTACTGGAGTACCCTCCTCACCTCTACTTCAAGTGATACTAATTATGCAAGACTCTGCACAGTATGCTTGAAGCAATGGTAGTTAACAATGAATGAGTAAAATCTCACACTCTGCTTCTAAATTCTATATCAAAGGATATGTGTGAAATAAATGATTGTATGCATGCCATAATAAGACCATTAGTTCCACCTGAGAATGATAAAAGGGAATCAAAGGTGGCAATTTCAAGTAGTCATACCTCAGTGTATACTTCTAGGAGACCAATGCTCTGTAAAGAGAAGCGGGATCTAATATTTTATCCAAGATGCACCATATACAGAAGCAGAGTATACATAGCCGATAAGAATAGGAAAAGGGCATGGCAAGGAAAATACATGTGCACCTTTAGAAAATATGAAAAGCTAGAAACCAGAAATGTAAAAGAGAAGGGCAAGGTTAAAACGGAAGGTCACAAAAACCTCAGATAGATGGAAGACTAGCGCCTAACCAAGTGAATAGATGATCTAAAAGGTTTGAGAGAAAATCCCTAGAGATTCCCTCTCCCACCTCCAGAGCAAAGTTAAGGGCTGTAGTACTTTCATCTGAAAAACAGGGGCGGCATCAGGCAGATCAGGCAGAATGGTCAGCTTATGTTAAGGTAGCAAGTGTGACAGATAACCCCAGATTCAAAGGTCACAACTTACAGGAAATTGACATAGGTAAAAACAATCTTGCCTTGCATTTGGATACACTACATAATGGGAAGAAAAATAAAAAGTGGAAACCACTCAATAGATCCAACATCTTGCAAGTGTTTAAAAATTGTGCTTCTCTAGTGTCAATTGCCTCAATGATATAACACAGGTAGTCTTTATAAATTCTAAGAAAGGGAAAGAGATATCAAAAGTAGTATTGCATTGAAATTGATACAAATATTGATAATGGATTTAGAGAGAGAACTCAATTCACAGGGCAAGAGAATAGTGCAAAGGGAGGAAATAATATTCAATATGGAGAAACCCTTCCCTAAATATCATGTATATTTGTACTGTGCATTTATATTGATCACCTGTGGGTGGCCAGAGGGCAGTGCAAAGAAGGTCAGTGGGTTTCCATTAAGGAAGCATAAAAGTAATTATACCACAAAAAACATTAACAGCCCAGGATATGAAATTATATTGAGTAGCAAATTCTCATGCCTCAAGAGCTTCCATATGGAAGATGCTTCAGTTTTTAGTAGTAATGATTAGGGAAGGAGTTTGCCAGTTAGCCTAGGGATTCTTTCATGGAACATGTATGGCCTAAGAAGATTGGTGGACAAGGACTGTGTGAATAAAATGTTGAGTGAAAATGTTATAATTTGTTTACAGGGGACTTGGCTGTCTGGGAATAGACCTTCATTTAATGTGTTTTTTGCAAAATTATTGGGAGGCTTAATATAAAGGTCATGGGTGTCCAACTGGGGGCTTATTAACGTTAGTGTCCACGAAAATTGCTAAACAAATAATAAGAGTGAATACGAAATGTGAGTGGTTGCAGGCCACGATGACATACATCTATTCTAATACAGTTAATTATGAACTTATTTTGGTGGTCAATGTATATGTAGATTTGGTGGATAAGCACTATAGCAGGGAACAGGTAACATGGTTTTAGGAGGTCGCTGTAATTTGTATGCTATTAGTAAATAAGCCCCGGTTATGATAATGGGAGACTTCAATATTCATCCATCTCAGACGGACATAGATCAGGTGGATATGCTGGTGGCCTATAATATTCCAGACTGTGTTTCACGGAAAGTGGCTACAGAGATGCAACAGGTTCTAGCAGAATTAGGTTTTTTATTTGTTTAAATGGTAGATATCTAGCAGATAGTCCAGCTTGTCAAATTTTTCTCTAGGCAAGGTCACATTGATTATGTTTTCATTCAGTTATGGTTCTTTGATCTGTGTGATATATTTCAGATATTGAAGGTGAGAGGGAGTGACCATTGGACCCTATATACGGGGTTAAAATTGGGGAACTAGGATAGGGAATAAGTGCTGCCTTTGGAAACTGATTATCCAAGACGCTTGACTGCTTGCATAAATGAGAAACATCTTGATTTACTAGCTAGTATGCAATTTACTGAATACCATTGAAATAGTAATGCTCAAAGGAAGAATATATTGGTTTGGTATGACAGAAAAGTAACTAAGGAGTTTGAATGGCTGGTGGTTTCACTAAAGAGGAATTTGCAATCCACACGAATTGCTAATTATGAAGCTTCTGGAACTGGCTGGTTTGACTCTCACTGTCAAGACCTAAAAAAGAAGTTGAGGAAACTGAACAACTATAAGGGGGTAGGAGCAAATGCTGATAGGGGAGCGCTTGTTTGTAAAACCAAAGCTGTGTATGCTAAATTAATGAAAGAAAGGAAGATGGAGTATTATAGAGTAAATTGGGATAGGATGCTGACAGTGTTAGCTCAAAAGATGTGAAGAATTTCTGGGAACTGGTAAAGGAAGGTGTAAATAAGAATAAGGATGTATTGAGCTTTAATACCTCAGAAGAAGCTTGGGTTGTGCCTTACTGGATTTGTATTCAACAAAGAATGAGGCAGTCAATGGGGACTGGATTTCCGCTGATGAAGATCTTTTATATTATACCTCTTTGGCCAATATAAAAACAACTATAGTTGGTATAAATTTCACGGGCCCTGATGGTGGTCCAGTTTTTCTTACTCCACATTTAATGGATTCTTGAATACAGGGAAATTTACAGAGAGCTGGAAAGGAGCTATAATTAAACCAGTATTTTTAGCAAAATTACCCCTTTGACCCCAAAACGTATTGCCAAATTATTTTCATTAATGTAGAGGATAAAATATCTGCTAGGCAAATCCTCTAATATCTGAAGGATTGGATCGATAAAAATAAGTTCCACTATAAATCATTGCTTCAGCATCTGGGCAGTGGGACAGCAAGCAGCAGAAATAAGAGGTAATTTGTTTTGTTGCTTTGTCGACTTTTGTTCAGCTTTTGACTTGGTTAATAGGAGCTTGCTTTGGTAAAAATTGATGGGGGTGGGCATTCCTAAGGCTCTCCCGGCTGTATTGAAAGAGTTATTAATGATAATTGGGCACGGGGAGGGGAGCTAGATACCAAGGAGGCCCTCTCAATGAAAGTCCCAATACATAAAAGCCCTAGGCAGGGTTGTGTAATGGTCTTGACATTGTTTGCCTGCATTTAGCTGATTTGCCAAGTTCTCTAAATAAGTCTCACTCTTTTTCACCTACAATGGGAGGTCATCACATACCTTGTTTACAGTATGCTGATAGCCTTGTTATACTGGATGTGATTCAGGTGGGTCTGCAAAGGAAACTACAAGCATTAAATAACTATTATAAGGCAAATATTGTAATAATTAGTGAAGAAAACAAATATATTGGTTATGGGGAAAAACCCCAAACCTATAAGAGGTCTATTGGTGATATGTTGGTGGAAGAGACCTCATCAAATAAGTACTTGGGCATGATGTTCACTAATAATTTACAATAGAAAATCCACTCAAATGTTTCACAAATCAGAGCCTGGACAACTGTGGGGGGCTTAAAGAAATTCAAGAGCGACTTTGGCAGGCCATCGATACCCCGGACATTATGGCATACATGGCTATATTTCCTCCTCAAATGCTGTATGGCTCAGAAAGCATAAGTCGAAGTCTGTGACATCATTGGAATAAAATGGAGGGCAGTTGCCTAAAAAAGCTGGTAGTCCCCCTTCATCATCTATGATACAAGTTGTCCATACCGAAATTGGTTTAAACTCACGGAATAATCACATCAGCAAATATATCTTTACAATTTTAGCAAAGAATTCAAGTATGTTCAAAAAGAAAGGTGTCCATGCTTTGTAAGAAAGAAATTTGCCATAGTGAACTGCACTGGGCAAGAGTCACCAGGTCTCAGCTAAAGTATGAAGGAGATTTGTCATAGTGAACTGCACTGGGCAAGAGTCACCAGGTCTCAGCTAAAGTATGAAGGAGATTTGTCATAGTGAACTGCACTGGGCAAGAGTCACCAGGTCTCAGCTAAATGAATTGGCCCTTCTGTTAAATGTAGAAACATTTTGTCGTGATGCTCCAATAAAATACAGTGAAAGCGATCTAAGGGAAAAGGCTGCCCTAGAGTCCAGAGATGGAGAGTAGAGCTATCTTAACACAAAGAGCTCCACACTGTACCAAAGAAATTCTTAGCAGGAAGGTATAAAATTCCCCTGTCTCTTAGTCCTCCCAAATCCACTTTGGCGAAGAGTGCTTATGAAATTTAGGGGGGAGTTAAGTTTGAGATTTTCATATTGAGTTGAGGGGTTGTGATTGATGAATCACGAACACATTTGTGAGTCAGGTTTAAATATAAAAACCTCCAGTGTTCATAATTTAATAGAATGTCTATATTTTGTCAGCCTCAGGCAACTGCTGAAAAGGCCTATTTTAATTAAATATGGTGCAAGGACGAAGTTGGAAGCAATAAAAAGTTTATATGACATGCGCTTTTTAGGTGTTGCCTGCTCTATAGGCAGGTTTCTAGTAGCTGTAATTAATTGGAAAAAGAGGAGGTGAAGAAATGATCCATCTCTGAGAATAGTAATTTTAATGTTAGTTTTAATCTTCTTTTACCAGGGTTGCAACTGTTGGTGTATCTGTGTTAATACTATTAATATATATATATATAGAGGAAATTAAATTATGATGTATTTTAACTGATACTTTCAAGATTCAGTCATATTAAGTGTAAGATATTTTTTGTATGCTTGTATGAAATTTGGTTTAATGGACTAACAGTCTAAATAAACGTTGATTTAAAAATAAAAGTGAATATTCTGGGTTTGCGAATGAGTATAGCAGATCAGGCTCAAAATACTTTATGGTCTTCATTCGAATTCAATTTATTAGGTTCTGATGTCTATTTTCTCTCTGACCAATACAGCTTGAAAAGATTCAGGGCATGATTACATGTTGCAAACCCAAGAAATGACTTAAATTGCGACTGTAAATGAGGTAAAACCTAGTGGAGGGCACTAAATTCCATTTTGCACAACTTTGGACTAACTGAAAATATCATCAATTTGCATGCAATTTCCCTGTCGGAGGTCTGCAACTCAAAAATGCACACCTCACCTGTCGATTACACCAACAGGTTGTAGCTGTAATTAGCGGGTGAACAATTTGTATATGTAGGATTGCACATTTCCCGTAATAAAGCCTAAACAGTGTTGATGGTCAAACACTGCAAAGAGAAAGTCAAGCCTTCAATATACTGTCTTGAATATATTTTATTAAATACACCATTCTGTGATTTTTAGATACATAAAACTTACATTCAATAAACCACGATTGTCAGAAAAATAAATATGCTTGTTAGGCTTCATTTAGGTGCTAGTATTATGGGTCGTGTCAGATTGTATTGTCAACAAAACCTCAAAGACTGTCAAGAAATTGTGACTTTTTTTGAAAACCGAGCATTTGATATGTCCAGACAAGCCTTTATGGTTGCTTTAACAAACAGTCATGATGTTCTGCAAAAAGAATGTCCTTTTCCTAAATTGTATCTTGTTTTCAGGGTGGGTAACAATGGAGAAGAAATGACACTTCAGCCTCACGTCTGCCTCAGGCCCTCAGCATGAGACTTCCCCAGTAATGGAATGTGAATCTCATGAAAAGGTCCTTGTCAGTTGTCCTCTCTGAAGACGTGTCATTATTAGGATTGAATATTGTCCACTTTTCTTTACATTTTTGTGTTTTTTTTCTGTTACTCATCCCTTTCAGTGTTTGCATTCATTTTGTTAAGGCAATTATTTTATGAGTTCCCTTTTTCAAATATTGATAAGTGCGTTACTCCTATGTGCCTACAGCGAACTGGATAATATCTTTTTTGCACATTAATGTTACTCTATACTTTTTCTCCTCTTCCTCCATGGGACAGAGGTGAGTGTGCATTGTCTTGCAAAGAATTTGTACTGGAAGAATGCCGTTCCAAAAGAGATTTCTATGCATACATAAGTGCAGAAGGGTCTGAAGCTTTGGATGTGTCCTGCGCACTACAGCACACACGGAATGCACTGGTTTCTGGGAAAATTTGCCCATCCCTCCTGTTTGCACATGAGTCCTGTGGTTTTAAGTTTTTGGTGCAAAGCCCAGGCAGGCAATCTTAGGGGCATATTAACAAGCCGGCGATAAAAAATTATCGCCGCTTTAGAGTCTGTTTTCAGACGAAAAGCGGCAATAATTTTATCGCTGTATTAGCAAGGTCACGCTATCGCGTGAATCCTTGCCCTATCGCCCTTTCCCATAACGCCCATCCTGCATCTCTAATGAGATGCAAGGTGGGCGTTACTGGGCGTACTCCCAGATGGGCTACGTTGTAAATATCGCCGATGTGCACATCGCGATATTTACAAGGCAGCCCACAGGATGATAGCAGACGTTAGATTTTGGCAAAAACGGCCGTTTTCGCCAAAATCGAACGTCTGCTATTATCCCGACTTAGCCATCCCTAACATAGGGGTGGATTGTGCTGATACGACCACAGGGTCGTATCAGCAGAGTTATCGCCGTTTGCAGGGAACATCGCTGGAAAACCAGCGATGTTCCCTGCAAAACGGCGATAACCTCGCTATCTCCAGAATTTTTATCGCCCTGGAGAAGCGTGTTGTTAATAACGCGCTACCAGGGCGATAATTACCGGAGATAGCCAGCGATAAGATATCTATCGCTAAGCACGGCCAGCGATAATTATCGCTGGCCGTTGATAATATGCCCCTTAGTTGTGTGGGCTTTGCGTCAAAAATGATGGGTGTTTGTGCTGAACTTCCCTCAGTAATGTCCCTTTCATGAGAAGCAGTGCAAAGTGGATGTGACACTGTGAAAAGGGAATATTTCCAGAGGGAAGCATCGTTTGTACTGGAAAGTAAATCACTGGTGTTGCTTTGCACTACACAAATATCTTCAGTAGCATCCACCCTGAAGTCTTAATGGACTGGCGCTCTTTCCCTCCCATCCCAGAAAAACCTGAAGAGATGTAAGTCTGAGCAATGGATCGCCCTGGTGATGGAACTAACATCATGCAGGTTCTTGATTCATGTTACCTTTTGCATATTGAACCATGAATGAGGCCTATTTTAGATACGGGGTGTTACAAGACCCAAGTGATAACGGAAGCTACGATCAGGAATAAATTGGGCAAGATGAGGCAGTAAGTTGCTAAAGCCTGCCCTGTTAGAGCATGCTACTCCATGGGACTCAGCTTCAACAGTGAATCTCTGCCAGACTATGTGGTTGGGCCCCCTTTGTTCACCAGCACCATGGAGAAGGGTGGGAGACAGTGGATCCCATCAATCCAAAGCTACTCTCCCCTACTCCCTCTGTGGTGATAGAAACCAAAGCCGGTATACTTGCCAGTGCTTTGATGGTAGCACTACCACCATGCAGAACCAGCTCAAGTCTGCCTTTGGAGTCCGAAATAAAAAAAGAGCGAATGCATGCATTTCGTTCTGGTGTGGTGAAACACTGTGCTGCACTAGTCTGTGACTACATCAGAATCTACCATCAGGGTTTAAAGTGGGCCATATGCATGGCTCGAAATGGTTGTGAAAACAGGTTATTTGATTCCAACTGCATAGTGATCCTTGCTGTACATTGAGGGATAGAAGACATTGTAGACAGTGTTTAATTAGTGAAAAATAAGTGCCAGGAACCTCGTCAGTAGGCCACGGCAGCTTGCACCATCCATCGCCCCTGTCTGCGCTGCCAATGTCAATACCAACAAAACTACTAACCATCATATGCCTACAAGAGTGACAATTCAGACTGTTTCAGACCCCCCCCCAGCTATATGAATGACTTGGGCGGCAGGTATTAGTCATTTGTAATGTATGTTGAATTAATAAACAACCGTTGTTGTGATCATCTCTGAATGAGATAAACAGCGCCACCATGTGGCAGAGTGTAATAAATGCTGGCGCTGACAATAAGGTGTCAGTGCTGAGCACCGGAAACCACTGCCTCAAATTATGCACTGATTGTAGAGCATTCAGAAACACACCATTGTGATCTCTGGTTCATAACATTTAAATTAAATATGCTGAACAGTCTAAAGTAAACAAAAACATAAGAGTAATCCTTTTTAGTAAACTACTGCTACAAACATCCAGTGTTAAAGTAAAAAACAAATATAACCAACGTTTTCAGAGACTTTAATGCCTACTCAGAGATTAGAAACATACAGTGGTAGTAGACTCATATTGATCTTGATACTTGTCCCAGTTCAAAAAAAGTTCACTTAATGTGAGTAAAAACTATCATCTGGGAGAGCAACTAGCAGCTGATGAGTCACAGAATCAAGATCTGTGCACAAATGCCGTTGCGGGTGACACCTTAAAATTTGGGAAATCTGTATGACAAACCTTCTTCAGTTGTAAGTTTATAATAGTGGTGTGAACCAAGGTGTTCCCGGAGGGGGAGAAGAGATGAACATTGTGAATGTTGGGAAAATCATTAAGTTTTAACTTTGTTGTTATTCATTAACGTTGATTTGACACCTACTTTTGACACGTAGGGGAACATTTACTAAACTTTCACGCAACGCAGGGCAGCAAGCAAGCAACGTTGCTGTGCTGCATTGTGTGAAATGGAGAGAGCAGAAATGCTCCATATTTACAAAGGTATTTACAAATGTATGGAGTATTTCTGCTGCCTTTAAGTGCTGGTGCACCGTAGTACCAGGGTGCTTAGGTTACAAGCGCCTTCCTGCACAAAAACACTCCTTACAGGAATTTTCCTCTTTCTATGTGTGCTGAAGAATGCAGCACACCAGGAAAGAGGAAATTACCGGGAGAATAAAGATAATTCTTCTCGTTGCACCTCACTTGAGAAGGTGTGGCATTTTGATACATTCCCATATTTACAAGTCTTTGTAAATCTGTGAATGCACCAAAATCCATGGGTGGATGCATGGGAACGCCCATGTTCATCCCATGAAATGCCTCCCAAGTTGAAATGTAACGTAACACAGCACAAGCAGCTGCCTTGCTTTACACTTCTTCACAAAGCCACCCAAGGCCAAGCAAATCAGGCCTTGCGTGGCTTTGTAAATATTACTGAAGACTTTGCGTTGTCCTTGCATCGCCTTGCGTGAAGCAAGCATAACGCAGAGGCTTCATAATTATGGGCCTTAACTTTCATGCCAAAATAATCTGCAGGCAATACAGGTAGTTATGAAGAACACTCCCATATTTTCTGGAGCACTGGGAAAAATATTTCTCCATCTAGCAATTTATGCTATTGTATGTGGAAAAATAAACCCACTGTGCACCTTCGCACGAGCTGTAAACTTGAAGCTATTACACCAACAGAAACCCCATGAATTTAGGGTTTAGCATATGCACAGAAATGTAAGATTCTGATATATTTAAGTGCCAATCACTGGGATTGTTGTGAATCCTGTAAAAGTAGTTACTTTAGGAAAGCCACCGCCAGAAGCCTGCAACCGCTTGTTTTTTAAAATGAGTGCTTGAAGGTTAATTAAAGGCATTCATTTGGAGTATCATGCTGCTTTAAACCCCAAAGGAAAGCACTGATTCGAGATGGTACACGCCAGCCCCCTTCTAAAGTGACAAACAACTTAAAAAGGGCCATTTTTCATGCAGAGTGGAGCCACGGGACATGACTGATGGGCCACAAGGTTAATTATGAGTTCAACTACCAGTTAATAATTCACACTAAAAGGGTTTCATATTAACTCAAAGTTTGTGGCCATAACAATTAGAATCTATTGAAATGTTATTTATATGTACATATTACCTGTAACCATGGCTGTAGAAACTGCGCTCACCATCATTAGCTATTGCATAAGAAGTAAAAAAAATAGTGCACAAGAAGTATAAAAATAGTGCATATTTTACTGCAATATATATTATCATCTACATAGCTAGAACTGGAGAAGGCGAATAATAAAAAAAAATATATATACATATATATATATTGTTCGTTAACCTCGTTGCAGCAAGGATGACGACGCCATGACGCCATCAGTGATGTCATTTGAGATGTCATCAGTGATGTCACTGACCATGTCATGAGTGATGTAATATGTGATGTCATCAGCAGTGCATTGCGGGGGCGCGAGTTATAGTTAGCTCAACTAACTATAACAACAAATTTCTCTGGTTTTGTACGAGCAAAATGTCCAACTAACTATAACGTCCCTGAAACCTGTGGATTTTTTCAGTGAATTTCTAAGGTTTTTTAAATGCTAATTTCTAACTATAACGTCCCTGAAACCTATGGTTCTTTCAGTGAATTTCTAAGGTTTTTTAAATGAAAACTTCTAACTATAACGTCCCTGAAACCTGTGGTTTTTTCAGTGAATATATATATATATATATATTCACTGAAAAAACCATAGGTTTCAGGGACGTTATAGTTACAAATTAGCATTTAAAAACCTTTGAAATTCACTGAAAAAACCATAGGTTTTAGGGACAGTTATAGTTAGTTGGACATTGCACTCGTACAAAACCCGTGAAATTCCCCGTTATAGTTAGTCCAGCTAACTATAACTCGCGCCCCGCAATGCACTGCTGATGACGTCACATATTACATCACTCATGACATGGTCAGTGACATCACTGATGACATCACTGATGACATCTCAAATGACATCACTGATGACATCACTGATGACATCATCCAGTGACTGTGTGTTTCTGTAAAGTTTAAATATTTTTAATATATATAGGAAAAGACGTATTGAAGAATGAGTGGGTGTGTAAGTGTCTGTATGGATGATTTAGTAGGTGCGTGACTGACTGTATAAGTGAGTGATTTAACGTATCTTACTGAATGCATGGGTTAGTGACTAAACTGGGTGAATGTCTGTATCCGTCTGTCTGTTGCTGTGTAAGTGGCTGCATGTGTTTGAGAATAGCTACATGAGTGTCTATATGAGTTATTGAATGCTTGTGTGAGTATCTGTATGGGTGCCTGAGTGTTTGTGTGGGAGGGGTGTGTGCGACTCTGTGCATAGATGTGTGAGTGGGTGATTCACTGGGTGGATGGTTTCAAGAGTGCATCTGTGATAGACTGTATGGGTGGGTAAGTGTGTGTAAGAGTGTGTTAGTGAGTGAATGTATGTCCCAGTGGTACATGTGTGAGTAACTACATTTGTGAAAGGCAGTATATATGTGTGTTGGAGTATATAAATAGCTATAAGCAAGAGTGACTGATTGTGATAGTGGCTGTATGGATGAGTGTGTGCTTGTATCAGTGATTGTATAAGAGCGTAAGAATGTGCTAGTATCCATGTATGGGTAAGTGAGCTGGTGTGTGTATAACTGTATAGGTGAGTAAATGGTAGTGTGTTTAATTATTTGCATGACTGACTAGGTGTGTGAGTACCTCTATGGATGAGTGGCGGTGTTTGAGTGTCTATATAGGAGTATGAGTGCATATGATAGTCCTGTACTGAGTGACCGTAAATATGAGTGACTGTTCGGGTGAGTGAGTGGATGTGTGCGTAGACCTAAGAATCAGTGAGTGGGTATGTAGTTATTGGTGTTGGAGTGTCTATGGTTTTGCGAATGGCAGTCTGTACTTTAGAGTGGGTGTATCAAAGGTTATATTAGGGTGTGAGAAGATGCATGAAATTATCACATGGATGATGTCATCAGTGATGTCATCAGTGATGTCATTTGAGATGTCATCAGTGATGTCATCAGTGATGTCACTGACCATGTCATGAGTGATGTAATATGTGACGTCATCAGCAGTGCATTGCGGGGCGCGAGTTATAGTTAGCTGGACTAACTATAACGGGGGAATTTCACGGGTTTTGTACGAGTGCAATGTCCAACTAACTATAACTGTCCCTAAAACCTATGGTTTTTTCAGTGAATTTCAAAGGTTTTTTAAATGCTAATTTGTAACTATAACGTCCCTGAAACCTATGGTTTTTTCAGTGAATTTCAAAGGTTTTTTAAATGCTAATTTGTAACTATAACATGTCTGAAACCTACGGTTTTTTCAGTGAATTTCAAAGGTTTTGTAAATGACAATTTTTAAATGTATTAATTGTTATATAAATTTTTAAAATACTGATTTACTACATTTTTAGAAACAATTTTTTTTACATATTTTATTATTTAAATTACATTGTAATTACATTATACATTACATTACAAAAATACTTTCTCTTAATGAATTACTTTAGTTTAAATACTTTGCAGATAGGCAATAGACTTTTAAGTACAGTAGTTACAGTTGTTGCAATGGGCAACACATTTTCAAACACAATGCAACATTCAGCTCAATGTGAATTTCTAGTTAAATGCAATTAGTTACTTTATGGATTACTTTTCTAACCACAGGACTGGATCCTAGATTCAGTCCTGGGACATCTCCTGTAAACAGTTGAGTAAAAGCGTTTTGGTTACAGTCGTGATTTTTAAGGAATATTATTGTATTTTAAAAGTTGACACTTGAAACTTTTTCTCATAGAATCACCAATGTTATCCTATGGAAGGAAATTCACTTAGCAGGTAAAAACTGTTATCGTTACTTTTTCTTACTCAGTGTTGGATCCTGGATCCAGCACTGGTGCATCTCCTGTAAACAGTTGAAAGAATGCGTTTAAGTCATACTGTCGATTTTTAAGGAATATTTGTAGTTTGTGAAAATCAACACTGAAACTTTTTTGCTGAAAACCAGTCAATGTTAGCCTATGAAGGAAATTCAAGTTACCGGTAAGTACGGTTAAAATTACTTTTGAGGATCAGTACTGGGCTGAAACATGCAGCACTGAGGTCTCTCCTGATAACAGGTGAGTAAATCGGAATTCGTATTTCGGCTGATTTTAGAGGAATATTTTAAAGTTCCAAAACTCCACACTTAGAAGAATTTCCAAGTGAAACCAGTCAATGTTAGCCTATGGAAGGAAATTCAAGTTACTGGTAAGTACGGTTAAAATTACTTTTCAGGACCAGTACTGGGCTGAAAGATGCAGCACTGAGGTTTCTCCTGATAACAGGTGAGTAAATCAGAATTCGGATTTCGGCTGATTTTAGAGGAATATTTGTATGTTTCAAAAATCAACACTTAGAAGAATTTCCAAGTGAAACCAGTCAATGTTAGCCTATGAAGGAAATTCAAGTTACCGGTAAGTACGGTTAAAATTACTTTTCAGGATCAGTACTGGGCTGAAAGATGCAGCACTGAGGTCTCTCCTGATAACAGGTGAGTAAATCGGAATTCGTATTTCGGCTGATTTTAGAGGAATATTTTAAAGTTCCAAAACTCCACACTTAGAAGAATTTCCAAGTGAAACCAGTCAATGTTAGCCTATGAAGGAAATTCAAGTTACCGGTAAGTATGGTTAAAATTACTTTTCAGGATCAGTACTGGGCTTAAAGATGCAGCACTGAGGTCTCTCCTGATAACAGGTGAGTAAATCGGAATTCGTATTTCGGCTGATTTTAGAGGAATATTTTAAAGTTCCAAAACTCCACACTTAGAAGAATTTCCAAGTGAAACCAGTCAATGCTAGCCTATGAAGGAAATTCAAGTTACCGGTAAGTACGGTTAAAATTACTTTTCAGGATCAGTACTGGGCTGAAAGATGCAGCACTGAGGTCTCTCCTGATAACAGGTGAGTAAATCGGAATTCGTATTTCGGCTGATTTTAGAGGAATATTTTAAAGTTCCAAAACTCCACACTTAGAAGAATTTCCAAGTGAAACCAGTCAATGTTAGCCTATGAAGGAAATTCAAGTTACCGGTAAGTACGGTTAAAATTACTTTTCAGGACCAGTACTGGGCTGAAAGATGCAGCACTGAGGTCTCTCCTGATAACAGGTGAGTAAATCGGAATTCGTATTTCGGCTGATTTTAGAGGAATATTTTAAAGTTCCAAAACTCCACACTTAGAAGAATTTCCAAGTGAAACCAGTCAATGTTAGCCTATGGAAGGAAATTCAAGTTACTGGTAAGTACGGTTAAAATTACTTTTCAGGACCAGTACTGGGCTGAAAGATACAGCACTGAGGTCTCTCCTTATAACAGGTGAGTAAATCGGAATTCCTATTTCGGCTGATTTTAGAGGAATATTTGCACAATGGTGAAGGGAGGGGCGGGGCCTGAGGTGACATCTTTGCAAACGCGCCCCGTGGCGCGTTTTAAGTTGGGGGATTAAGTCCCCTTGAATCCTGAGGGTCCCTAGGGGCCAACTAGACCACCAGGAACCTCCAATATGCGCCAGGTGGCTGCGTTGCAGAGACGTGTAGAGAGGCCACACCCCTTTACACCTCTCTGCAACGCAGCTCTGTGGCGCATTCTGGATGTACCTGTTGGGCTAGTTGGCCCCAGGGACCCTCAGGATTGAAGGGGATTTAATTCCCCATCTTAAAACGCGCCACGGGGCCTGTTTGCACACATGTCACCTGAAGCCCCGCCCCCTCCCTTCACCACTGTGCAAACGCACCCCGTGGCGCGTTTTAAGTTGGGGGATTAAGTCCCCTTGAATCCTGAGGGTCCCCGGAGTCCAACTAGCCCACCATATACCTCCAAAAGCGCCACAGAGCTGCGTTGCAGAGAGGTGTAAAAGGGGCGTGGCCTCTGTACACCTCTCTGCAAGGCAGCCCCCTGGCGCATACTGGAGGTACCTGGTGGGCTAGTTGGCCCCAGGGACCCCCAGTATTCAAGGGGAATTCGTTCTCCTCTGCAAACGCGCCAGGGGGCGTGTTTGCAGAGTGGTGAAGGAAGGGGCGGGGCCTGCGGGCCCGATCGTTTTTTTTTCTCTCCTGAAGGGGGGCTGTGTGGCCCCCTTCCTTTTTCTTTTTGGGCCCTGGGGACCCCATCCCCCAGGGCCTTACCCCTTTTTTAAATTACCTTAAAAAAAAAACGGGAAGGGGGCCGCGTGGCCCCCTTCCCTGGGCCTGTATTGGCCCCGGGGACCCCATCCCCGGGGCATGGCCTCTATATTTATTTTTTTGAGGGGGCAGCGTGGCCCCCTCCTCTGGCCATTTTAAGGCCCCGGGGACCCCATCTCCCGGGGCCGGCCTTTCCATTTTTTTTTTATTTTTATTTTCTCTTTTTTGGGGAGGGGGCCGCGTGGCCCCTCCCGGGCCACTACTTGCCCCGGGGACCCCATCCCCGGGGCTGGCCCTCTCCGTTGGGGACTGTGGGGGTCCCCAATCCCCCACAGTCCCGCCGGCTCCCCACGTCCCTTGGGAGCCGGCATTGCTGTTCCACATGGGGAGCAGCTGACATGCTGCTCCCCATGTGGAAAAGCAATCGCTTTGGATATTGGAAGAGAGAGCAGGTTTCCCTGCTCTCTCTTCCAATATCCAAAGCAGTTTGCTATGGCAAGACGGGAGCCGCGAGGCTCCCGTCCTGCCATAGCAAACTACAGTGTCCCGGGGGTAGGCACCCCGGGACACTGCAGGAGCTGGCCCTGGGGGTGGTGGTCCCCAGGGCCATCAAAGGCTCCAGGAGGGGGCCGCGCGGCCCCCTCCCATTCAGTCACACAGCCCCGGGGAGGTGGTGGTCCCCGGGGCTCTGGGGTCCGTAACGGACCCCCATATTAAAATGTTTAGTGCCCCGGGGAGGTGGTGGTCCCGGGGCGTGTGGGGGCTGGAGCCCCCCACACAGGTTTAATAATTATTAAAAAAAAGCCCCGGGAGGTGGTGGTCCCGGGGCTGCGGGAGGGCTCAGAGCCCTCCCGCACCATTTTTAAAAGCCCCGGGGGTGGCGGTCCCCGGGCTTGAGGGGCCCTTGAGGCCCCCCACACATTAAATTATCCCTCCACCATGCCCCCGGGACTTGGGCCACCCGGGGGCCAATTAACATTGTTTTTTTTCGGCAGGATTCGCGCACCCTGAGCGCATCCTGCCGATTTTTAAAAACATTTTTTATTTTTTGCCCAGGGGTCCTTGTGGGACCCCTGAGCAAACCTAGGGGGTCAGGGTGTTTCTACCCTGCCCCCTTTGTGCGCTTTGCGCACTTGTTTCTGTCCCTCGGTTCTACCGAGGGACAAAATGGCTGCCAACATTTCCTGAATCGGAATGTTGACAGCCAGCTGACAGCCAATTAACATGCAGCTCGTGATCGGGAGGGTACGCGGACCCTACTCGTCCCTATATATCACTAACTTTTTACTTTTCATTTTCTCAGCAACTACTGAACGGATTTACACCATTTAACAAAAAGGGTTCTTTCTGAACCAAGAACTACCTCTTTGCCAAATTTGGTGTAATTCCGTTCAGCAGTTCGGGCTGTAGCCGTGTCTAAAGTTTCCTATGGGAAAATGCATGGGGAAAACGCGTTTTGGGACCCCCTTTTTTCTCGGCACCCGCTTGACGTATCCCCCGAGACTTTCAGGGTAGGAGCGGACCGGAGCGCCCCACGAAGTTTGAAAATTTTGCGAAGATACGTCAACCGGCAAGAGAGTTATTTCAAATAGAATGTCGCGGATTTCCTATGGATAATAGGTTGTAACTATAACTATCTACTGGCGACCGCCAGTAGATAATATATATATATATATATATGCAAAAACAGAATCAGAGAACTCTGGGCAGTTCTCAAGTTTAGGTGGAAAGCAGCTCCAGTAAGAGCACTCTCAACACCAGCGACACTCTAAATTTGCTCACCTCAAATGTCTGCTTTTCTATCAAAGTTTTTAAGCATAGGATTAGCACAGTGCTATCCACGCCGAGATAGAAAGGGACAAAGTCTTTTGCCATTTTTACAGCAAAGTCTTTAGGGGTTGCTTTTATTCATTTCAGGTTGGCTTGGATGGTATTTTACCAATCCAAAGCTGTAATACTGTGCCTGGAGTGGTAAATGCTTTGGCCATTTTACAGCTCGGCAGGGATAGCACTTTGCTAATCCTATGCTTAAAGACTTTGCTGTAAAAATGGCAAAAGACTTTGGGGCATATTAGCAAGACTGGCGATAAAATTATCGCCGTTTTAGCGGCAGGAAACTGCCGCTAAAACGACGATAATGGGCTTGCTAATAAGCGTTATAGAATTCCAATAGAAGCCCAGGTTAGATGTGCAGGACATCTAACCTGGGCTTCTATTGAATTCCATAACGCTTATTAGCAAGCCCATTATCGTCGTTTTAGCGGCAGTTTCCTGCCGCTAAAACGGCGATAATTTTATCGCCAGTCTTGCTAATATGCCCCTTTGTCCCTTTCTATCTTGGCGTGGATAGCACTGTGCTGCTTTCCACCTAAACTTGAGAACTACCCAGAGTTCTCTGCTTCTGTTTTTGCATATTTATTCGTCACTCTATGCCTGAAAGGGTTTTGTTTTGAATATATATATGTGTGTGTGTGTGTTTCTCAAACACTGAATTACTTGTTTAAAACAGAAGTTTGCAGCTCTCATTTGGGAATGGCTGTGTGAATCATACTGTTTCGAAAATACAACCGTAATTGTTAAAGATTTTTGTTTAGCAAGTCCATACCCGTCATCAGAAAAACATAAAACTAGAGAAATTACATCTAATTTTCAAATGTAATGTTCTGAGAACCATTTTTTGTTCTTTTCCCAGTTTTGTCTCTTACGATTTAAAAAAAAGTCAGGCACCAACCTACGATGAAGATATTATTATTTGAATGTTGTAAACATGTCTCTGGGAGCATTTGCATTATATTTCTTTTATCTGCAGCTGCATTTCTAGGATAGCTTACATCAGTTTTTCAGTTAACATAGCTTGTGCTTTAAAGTTATATGCTATCACTTACCAGTTTCTTCTGAAAAACAGGGGAGATACAATATTTTGTTAATGATTGTGCTTTCGTATGACAAAACGTCAGCCAGTCAAATATTCTTTATTCGGTTACTTAAAACCATAAAAGATACAATCAATTTGAAAAGTGAATTGTGAGATGAATAAATACACATTACCGGTCCTCTCAAGATTCATGTAGTCCTTCAATATAACCTGATTCCATCCCAACTCTGTATTTAACCATATTAAGATCCATCTAAGCAAGGGTCGCAATGCTAGCCCTTGTTTCCCTAATTCCATTCTGGAATGTATCCTATCCCTAATTCTTCGTGCAGGATATAGGAAGACATAGATTTAGGCACAAATGAAAGGTGCATCAAAAATTTATTTTTAACTACTTGTACCTGTTTGTAACCCCAAATATCTCTATCATAACTCGCAGTGGAGATACTGTTAGATTGATAAATTTGAATAAAGGCCTTAAAAAAATTTGCTCCCAGACGGGAAGCAAAATCAAACACAGAGGCAGCCACTCTGGCCATTGCATTTATTTTAGCTTTCACCAAAGGGGCCCAAAGACCTTTATCATCAAATAAAACCTCAAGATACGAAAAGGCCTTTATTCCAGTAGCGGACGCTACTAAGTATGGGTCGGGGGTGGCGGAGGGGTGAATAATAAAAATAAAAGTACACTTATTTATTTATCTGAATGCCGCCAGGTGCTGCTGGCTCTGCTCTGTCTCCTTTGTGCCAACAGGAAGCTCCCAGACTCCCAGAAGCCCCTGTCCAATCACAACGCTGCCTTAAGCAGCGTTGTGATTTGTTTGAGCGCCGTGGTTTGGCACTCAGACAGGGGCTTGGTGGCTTTGCAAGTTCCTTCCCAGGCTGTGTAATGCAGCCTGGTGGGGAAGATGCGAAATGCGCATGACTGTTTGACCGGACCTCTTGGGCCGGTCAAACCATCATGCACACTTTAGAGTGTGCTTTACACTCATCCCCTACCCCCTGGACTGGCCAGACTGGCCCACCCGCCCCTGCCCCACACCTGAGCAGGAAGGAAAACGAAAATGATAATAACATTAGTTATTATCGTGTTCGTTTTCCTTTTTACACTGCTCGCAGAGCAGTGGGGCGATGCTCCTCTGCCCTAGCAGAGGAGCTGCCACTGCTTTATTCTGGTGATATTGGATCCCTCCAGGATACATTTCCTGTATTTCTTACTTCTAGAGCCCATAACCATTGTGTGGGATTTACTATAGTTGGTACTCAATTCCAAACTATTCATAAAACCTACACAAGAATTAAGACGTTACTGTAGTCCCACTGCATCGTCATCATACAATAGGGCCAGGATAAGATGCGACCCTGCCCATGGGATATCTTTGCAAGCAGCACATAATGTTAGTCCCAGATTATTTATATATACTGTAAATAAAAGTGGGGCCAAGATTCACCCCTGTCTGAACCTTAAACTGTGGGGTAGAGCTACCATACTGTTCATATCTAACTACAGCAGTCAGATCAATGTGTAGTTTGTGCAAGAATTTCACTATATCTCTGTCAATACCCATGTTATGAAGTAGTGTCCACAATTTGCTCCTGATAACTCTGTGAAAAGCTGATGTGAGATCCATAAATGCTAAATGCAGCAATCCTCCATTGGCTATTGTGAACTTCCCTATTATCATCTGTTAGTTCAAACATTGATCTAGAGTACCCCTGCCAGACCTAAAGCCACACTGCAGGTAAGACGGTACATTAGGTCACATTTATCCTGTTGCAAACCCCACACAATCATCTTTACCTCATACATTCATGAAGTGATGCTGTGTGAGCAATGATGGCTAATATGATCCTCGGAAATAGAGATCAATCATGCTGAGCAGTCTTTTGTGTAATGCTCCCACATAAAGCCTTGAGGACTCTACTTTGCTGTTTAAGATACATAAAATCAATAAGTTAATGTAAATACATAAGATTACATAATAATTTGACACTGGCAGGACCAGACTGACCATTCTGCCCTCTGGCATTTTGCCATTTGCCATTCTAGGAGTCTGCTTGCAAAGCTCGATGGGCTGCAGTGATCAAACCATCAGAGCCCCCATTCACCTGTGTTAGTCCCAGGTTCCTGCAGGGTGGGGCTGGTGTGAATATTTCTGCAAGGGCTGTTTTCTTGGTTTCAAGTCTTGCACTGAACGTTAGGTTAACACATTATTTGAATAAAATATGCTTTGGGGAGGTCAAGGAAGGGTTAATGGGAAGATGGAATATGGGACACTTTCTAGGGGGTATCAATTCCAAAGGATGATAAGCATAAAAAAGGCAGTTGGTCTGACCTTTATTGCTGAGGCTGATCAGCATCTGCAAAAAGCATAAACACGATTGTTGCCAATGCTTAACTGCATTGGTATATAGAAAAAAAGCCAAAATATTTGGCCCCACCGTGATAAGGTATATATTCCCAAGTATAAACAGATGCGCACATATGCTTCATGAGTGGCGGCGGCCATTTTTTTTTTGAGATGCTAAACAGAATTGGCAAAAAGAAAAAAACTGGTTGCTGCTGGTGCCGAAGAGCATTGCCCAAAAACAAACCCTACCATGATGATGCATATATATGAAGAAATCACCACTCATGTTTACATATGTGACTTGACACTGGAACACTCACTTTTTTAGTTCTCACCTTCCATAGAACTTAAGATGCCTGCTTAAGAAAGACCTTTTGTGGCTTCCAAAAAACCTGCAGGGGACTTATAGCCCGCTCATGGCTTACGATTGGTAGGCAATATTGTCACTCTGATTTGCTTGCTTTTTATTCAACGGCTTGCTTTTCTCTTCATGTATTTCTCCCTTCCCTACGACATAGCCTCCTTACCACCCTTTTCAACGACTGACTTGTATCCTTTCACTGCTCCCTTTTAAGGAATTATTTTTTTCTTATTGGCAAAGCATTCCTTGAGCGTGCATGTGTTTCCAGCTCTCTCCCTCATATCCCTCTCCCCTCTAATGCTCCCTGTTGCTCTTCCCCTCATGTACTTCTCCCCCACACAGTGTTGCTCTCTCCCTCCTGTACTACTTGCTGTCTCTCTAGTGTGCTTCTACCACACCCCGCACTCCATATTTCTGTACTCCCACTGTGTGTTTTTCCCCACAACACCTGTGTTGTTCTCTCCTAGTGTTTGCTTTCCCTTCCTCCTCCCGCCCACTTCCCGTTTCGTCCTTCAGCTTTGTCCTGTGTTGGTCCTTGAACCTCTTGTTTCATTTATTTATTGTTTTGGATAGCCTTGCATTTGAGGCTGCTCTGCAGTGCAGAAAACCATTTTGCATGAAAACATTTTTATTTTTTTTACCAATCCAAGTAGCGACTTCTTAGATCGGTAAATATAAAAACAAAGCAAATGGTGCCAGCATCATTCTGCTGGCACGGGCATGAGTGGAGATCCATGTGCATGCCAGGTGAATGATATGACTGCCAGCAGTGGCCACGCCTTTTTTGCCCATGTTGCACCGATAGGTCAGCAAGTAAAGACCTAATGGCTTTGCCATCGCTTGTTTAATTTACTATTCCAAGATGGTGGGCGCCTACCTTGTAGCATTAAATTAAAGGATCAATCTGGTATCATCTTGGTGCATACATAGTTTCCATTTGATACTAAGGTGTTGCATGAATTATTTGCACCACTACAACCTTACTTCATAGAGCTTGTGAGCATATCAAAGTATGATGAACATTATATATCCTTGTGTGATGTACTGAGGAGGCCCTGACCAATTTTGGGCCAAAATCTGTCTACCACTGTAGCAGAAGGAGTCCCTGCCTATAGAAATAAAATTCTGGATTTTTTCCAAAGAAAAATTAGACTGAATTCTGGCAACTGTTTTGTGTTACTTGGCATCAAAAGGGTGTTTTATGTGTGGTCTACAGGTGTTCCCATGCTACCACCTAATCTCTATCTACAAACATTCGTAGACAGGGATTTGCACCAAAATCTTACACCTCTCCTAGGCAGGCATAACAAGGAAACATTTTTCATCTCTCCTCGTTTTACTTACTTTGCATGTGTGCTGCACTGTAAAACACACATGCAAAACATGGAAAGTATTAAAGGATAGATTTTGTATAGGAAGGGTTCCCTTCAAGTATAAAAACTATTCCTTACAGAATGCATACTCTCCTTTTGCTATGGCGCAAGTGAGTGTGCTTAGAGGTATGACAGCTTAAAGTGCGCCAGCACAGTGAAAGAGGGAAGTAGTGCCATATCTTTTGCAAATCTGGGACTTGGTATCATATGAAAAACCCTCTCTCACTCTCCTTATCTCAAGATACCACACAGCTGTCTGACATTTAACAGCCACCATACATTTGTGGGCAGATTTATTAAGAATTAAGGCAATGCAGTGCAGCAAGACAAGTACCTGTGTGGCTTTGCGTGAAAGGGAGAGAGTAGAAATGCACCATATCTACTAAGAAATGGTGCTCTTTCCTCTCTCCCAGCAGTAGTGCACTGTGTGCTGCCTAGCGTCATCTCAGGCACTGCATAACAGACAGGATTGTTTTTGTGCAGGAAGGGACACCTTACTGCACAAAAACAATCCTTAGAGGTATATTCCTCTTTCCACATGTGCTGCGGAACGCAGCACACATGGAAAGAGGAAGTAACAAGGAAAAATAAAGATATTTTTTCTTGTTATACCTCTGTCAGTAGGCACACCATTTTGGCCCAAACCCAAGCCTCTTTGTAAATCTGGGTTTGCATCAAAATACATGGATGAATGTATGCGAATGCCCATACTCCACCCAAGTAATACTTAAGCGACCCAAACTAATGCAAGGCAGCTCTACGTTGAGTTACTTTGTATTTACAAAAAAAACACAGAAAATGGATTGGCGTTGCTTATTAAATACCAAAAAGGATTTTGCGTCAGGCTGTACCACAAACGTGATGCACCCCGATGCAAAATCATAGTAAATCTGCCTCTTGATATCCAGTTTAATGTGACTGAGTTATGTCTTCTACAGCTACAAAATGCTGGGTGTTATTTTAGATTAAAACATAATTAAATTGTACTTTACCCTTGTAATCATTTAGCTAAATGATTATGTTATCTTTGGATAAGAACTGATCTTGGCCCCCACAGAGTTCTCGAATGCACAATGACCACAGTGACTACAGCCTTAAAGAAGCAGAACTATAAATGACCTATTGTCAATGCAGTCAGAAACATTTGCATATTTGAAAGATTAATTAAAGACCTTTTAAATTCAGAGCAGGCGCTCCAATGGACGAATGTAAGAAATGTTCTGTTTTATTGTAGAGGAGTGATCCAAACTAGACATGAAAGTTGTGTAGCCTAATAATGTCATGTGAGACATGAATATACCTGAACGTGCAGTAAAATGTAAATTCATCTTATTGTACTTAGCTTTTGTGAAATCCACGTGATGCATAGCTTTAAGGAAGAGAATTTAAAGAACTTCAGTAATGTGTTTCGAAGGTAAAGCAGCATGGCTGATTATTTTAGTTCACCATACTCGAGAGTAATGTTTTGAAAATAAATATTTGTTAATTATTGAAACGGTTGTGGCTTCATTTTTCTCTAGAAAGTCCCTGTGTAAGTGTGTGGGAATACCCACAACCCAGCATTCCAAAGTCTGTGGCGTGCCAAGGCAAGAAAATAACGCCTTGTGGCTAATAGTGGGTCCCACACCGCTCTTCAGACAGGGCTGGCAATTGAAATGTCATTTCTACTGGAGTCGTGCTTTACAGAAATGCAACCATAAATTACATGTTTGTTTTAGTGGTGGCTGCTGGAGCATAGCTGAAGCCACCAGAAAACCTCTGGATAATTTTCACCCCATAGGTTTGTCTGCCAAATCTTGTTAATTTAATTATCTCCTGCTGTTCTGACTTGAGGGAAAAGAGGTGGAGTCACTAGCTACATCTCATGGGGCAGTATCTGCTGCAGAATCAGTTTATGGGGTGATGTCAATGTTGTTCGGTCTGTTGCATCTATGCTATAGCGAAACAAGGCGTACACATCAAGAAATAGGACAACTTTATGCACCATTTGCACCAATGTTGGCCACGGCCTGTGCTGCTATTAAAGCTGCCTGGTTTCACTGTAACCATGCTGATGGTTATCTAACTTACAGATGTAGGAGCCTTTAATGAGTCGGTTTCAAAAGAGATTCACACAATGAAGTCTAGGCACACACTTTAGTCAATACTTAGTCAAAGCTTACACCTTCAGATACCATGGAAGAAATGCAAACCGTGCACAAGTGGGACACATCTCTTGTGTAGAAACGATCACTATACAATGCCATTTGTATAATGTGATATTATACCATTCATAGCCAAAAAGCGGTGATACTATTCCCCCATCTCATCAGCACTCATTGTATTGACTGGAGAAGGGAAGTCCTGAGATAGCCCATCGTTGAATCATGGCTTCTGATTACAGAGATACATCTGTAGTAGGCATATTGTTTCTTGAGTTAAAAATCCTTTAAAAAAACAGAAGACAAGAGGCGTTTGGCAAAACATGAACAGTTTGTTAATTAAACATTACGGCAGGAAGAACAGTTACAGGCACGAAGTCTGAGGACTGTCTCAATTTACAATCCGTATATGTCCTTCTTTTATACAAAACATGAAGGGTTGTAAAAGATTCTGGCATACCATAAATGGTGCGGAATGTTGGTTGCTGCATTTTGAGTCATAAATTATTTGTCTCTAGGTATCTACAGGTGGGTTTCGTGCTTGCATGGACACAATGTGGCCAGTCGATAACGTGTCCAGATGTCCGGCATGGGGAGCGCGTGATCACTACGTGTGCTAGGTCCTGATTGGCTATGTGTTCCTAACTCAATTGGCATCTGACTTTTTATGGTGTTTTTAGGAGCGCAGGTACCCCATCTGGCCATATGTGCTTCATTGGGTCAATCTCCCATGACCATTGTAATGTCACTGCGCCTATCTGTGGGATTGAGCAAGAGTTTCCTGCCCGAACGTTTGCCTGCCAGCTACGCACCCTCCCACCTGTGATCTATCAATCAGCAATCCCAGGACTGGGTCGCAGGGCAGGCTTGACTACATATTTGCGAGTTGAGGTTGATGTGGAGTTCACAATGGGCGATTCTGGTAATAAGGACGAGATTTCATTTTTATTGATGATTGCATCGATTTCTACATTAACGATATGAATACTAAAAGATACACCAGGAGTATAGAAGAAAGCTATTCCAGTGAAGTGAAATTGCCTCTGGGTTGGGGAGTCATTTGAATGTCTTCCTGGCTCTGAAACGACCATCTTCCCACTATATGAGGTCAGACGCTTATTGGTGGCTTCCTGTGCAACTATTGGCAGCTGCACCCTGAGAATGAAATTGAACACGGACACATCTTTAGAAGCCGGAGCTTGGATATTCACCTGTCCATAGCTCCCAAGGCACAGTCCAGTGTGAGATTCTGAAGGAACATTCTAGAGTGCTGATTTTAACAACAGTTCAGCAATTGTTGAGCAGAGCTGAAAAGTCACAGGTAATTTAGTCTGACAAGGTGTCTAACTTATTCTCTCAGTTATAAGCCCACCAAAGAGCTCACTCACCACCAGTCCTCTGCATATACTCAGACATATGACATAATTCAGAACTATCTCAACTATCTTTAAGTGCTATAGCAACACATTTTGTTTTCTTTAAAACAATTAGACTGTTATTTTCTGTAAGCATTTCCTCAACAGAGAATCAAAAGAATGAGTTTAGGTGAGCTGGCAGGAGACAGATACAATGGCCTGCTGAAGCAATATCTGATACATAAATGTTGTTTTCCATCTGATTTGGAAGGTTGAGTAAGATCAAGATAATAAACTGGCCCTCTATCTGGATGCAGAGAAGGCATTTGACCGACTGGAATGGCCGTGTCTGTGTAGATGCTATCTCAGGTGTTCTGATCACATAGAGCTAAAGCTCCTTCACAGGATCAGGGATGGCGTTTCCCTCAAAAATAGATTAGGAAATGTGCCCCTAAAGCTAGGATTCAAAGCAGCATTTCAAATAGCAATCAATTAATAAGCCTTCAGACTCAAAAAGCTTGAGATCAGTAAGTCAGAAAACGTGAAGGTTTATTAAAAAATATTAAGTGCGATGCAGAAGGAACAAATATAATTAGTCTCAAATCAATCAAGATAAGTAATGATCAGACATAGGAAATTAGCAGCATGAGCAAAATCTGGAAATTGTCCAAGTCAAGAATATGCACCAAATCAAATAAAAATCAGACAGCATCCTTAGATGCTCAGAGAAAGGACACAAAGAGCCTTAAAACCATGGCTTTAAATAGGGAAATTCATAATGCAAGCCGAAGGAATTTGCACAGTTTGCACAGGGTGAGCAATTGTATGATATGTGGACAATTCAAAATACAGAGTTAATACAACATCATATAATACTACCATCCTAGCACTATCCCCCTAAATGAATAATAATGAACTGTACTCTGACCTATTATCATTGGAAACAACAGTTGAAATCTGGTTACATAAGCAATAGAAACCTCGTAACTGAAAAGGCCTACAGTGAGTGAGTAGGAAGAGCCTTGAATGTAACAAAAGGCTTCCTCCAGAGTGCTTCGTCATCACAAGACATCAGTGCCCATTTTGTTGCATGTGGTATCAATGAGAAATGAAAGCAGAACATGGCTACTCTAAATAACAAGATGGAGTTGAGGCCTAATTAAGGCCTAGTTTGAACTATGCCAATAAAACATACTTCTGTACATTTCAATATTATTGCTTCAAATGCAAATTATTTATGTTACTAAGCAAATATTATTTAACTCAAAAAGCTTTGACAGTTTCCCCCTCTGATGGTTACTAATCATCACCAGTATACCACTACTTCCTGTCATAATACAATCTCCATCACTCTCAGTTTCTTACGTCTTAATTCTTCCAAAGCCTTGATGTCATCATAGACTCACAATTTAATATCTTCCATCTCAAATTCATCTCTCCTCATCTTACTTATTGGCATTGGAGTCACCTTCTTTTAGCACCTACAAGTGATTTCCTCTTTGCAGCAAATTGAGTCAAATTTTTTGAGCAAAAGAATAAGACCATTTATGCAAATTAATGCAATATCTAGGATTTCAACGTTGATTTAAATAAAGTCTTAAAATATATAATATGGATTATTGTGTGGGTCTATTGCTGATGAAAGGAGTATCCACATTGCTAACTACAAATAATCCTGTATCACAGGACTCATCGCGGACCAGAATGCATAATTCACAGGTACAGGTGGTTTGTGGGTCACAGTCCACCAGGTTTCCTGTTTCATTTTGGTGGGTGTCATGCCCTAGACTCACTGCGTGGTTTGTTCTCTGGACTCACGCTACCCTGTATTGCCACGTTGCATTACCATTTTTTACCCCCGACCCTTCCCAACCCTTGGAATCATGTGTCTCCAGGCCCATCCCTGCATTGAAGATTTAAAAAGCATGACCCCTGGCCCTTTTGTGACAGGCCTCCATTCAGAAAGATGGCCTTTTCCACAATGGGCCTGCCTTTCTGAACTCTTGCTAAACTCCTGAGCACGCGGCCATCTTGGGAGCGGTAGTATAAATGCGCCACACAAGCAGCCGCGCTTTGCTTGGCTTTCTATCTCCCAGAGAGAGAGAAACACTTCCGAAGGATCTTTTACCTGGAAGAGCTGATCACCCAAATCCTGTTCAGTGGACTTCGTGGCCAAGCATCCTTGTCCTCCTTGCTTGAAATAGTTTTCAGGGACTGTGGTTTTCAATGGTGATCTGGGCCCAGATTTACTAATATTTTGCGTCGTGGTTGTGCCACCCTTTCGGTGCAGCCACAATGCACAATACTAGTCAAGATTTACAAAGCCATGCAAGGACCAATTTGCATTGCCTTGTGTGGTTTTGTAAAATAAAGTAACTTAACACAGCACAATGAACTGCGTTGCATTACACTCCATCAGGCAGGCATTTCATAACTGGAGCCTGGGCATTCCCATACATCCACCCATGTATTTTGACACAAACCCAGATTTACCAAAGGCAATAATTCTGGGTTTGAGCCTAAATGGTGTGCCGACACGAGAGAGAGAAATATTTTCATTTATCTTTGTTACCTCCTCTTTCCGTATGAAAGAGGAATATGCATCTAAGGATTTTTTTTTTGTGCAGGAAGGTAACCCTTCCTTCAAAAAATATTCAATCCTGCACATAACACAGGCACCCTTGACCATTAAGTAAATAAAGAATACATGTAGGGAAAAATACCAATTGGTGGCAATGTTTTCATTTGTAATTTTTTGCCCTGATGGGTGATTTCTAAACGTAACATAATGTTTTATAAAAGTTTCATAGTTTGTCAGACCCTTCTGGTCACGGAGATATATGCTGTTTGTTGGTTGTCCAAAAATACATGATACCCTGAGCCAACAATTAAGCTGCAGCTTATAATGAGTTTTCATTGTGTACTGGTCACACAGCATTTCAAATTGCAAAATCGATTGAATGAAAATGGGTATGAAGGAAACCTATGTATTTTTGAAATGTGCACAAAATACCAATTTTAGTAATAGAGGTTATTTCTACATTTCTGAATTTGTGGCTACTGATACTATCATGTGATTCGGCGATTCTACTGTTGTGTGTTTCCACACTTACCCCAAATAAAAAACTTGGTAATGAGATAGAAGAATGAGGGGTTTCAATAAGATTAGGATTTAGATTGGTCCAATTTAGAATCTTAAAGAGTATATTATACAAGAAATGAAATGAAAAGGTTTGGCACAAAAGCAAATGATATATGAATGTGAGGTTGTGGGTGGCAGGGCATCTTCATCCACATTCTGTGGAGTTACCCAGTCATTAAGAAACATTTGTCAGCAATGCAGAGGGAAATTAGTATGGTGCTAAGACTAGGACTAAAATTGAGGCAGATATGGTGTTGGTTGGTGCATGAGCAGCACAGGGCACAACTAGATATGAGACAATATTTGTCAATCAAGACCTTAAAGTAGCAAAAGAGAACAGAGCAAAAAGTTAGGAAGTCCAGATCTGCCCATAATCAAAGAATGAAGTAACTACATGGACTTAGTGCTTTGCAGCAGAGATGGTTGTATGTAGAGTGAGGGGATGCCCAAAATGTTGTAATAAAGTGTGTGGGCCTGGATGTTGAACTATGGATTGTCAATTTAGGCCACTGTGTCAACACATATCAGGAAACACAAGCATAATTGAAGAAGGAATTTGAGATCAACCCACATGGGTTTTTCATGCTTATGAGTAAGGCTATAAGACAGTATACATGCACCCCTGACCAACATAATGTGGCAAATATATTAGGTATGTGCTAATCTCATCTCATGAAATACACCTGTAGCATATGTATTCGGGATAACCCCTGCAAGTGCATTTTTTAAGGTTGTGCTCAATTTAATTTCAAAAGTCAATAATATCTGGTATTAAAATAACAGCACATTGTCTTTTATCAAGAAGAGTGCACAAGGTTAAAATGGAATTTTAGATTTCATGTTACTATCATAATCTCTGCACAATAGCTTATCAGTAATGCTAATGGCCATTTGCAGAGGTCATTTACCACGTCTTGTGTGACAGAGAATTATGTATACACTAGCCCATGAGAAGTTGTCCATCAGGCTCCCATAAGTTTCCATGGGTGTGTTGTACAATGTTTCCATACGCAAAAAGTGTCGGTAAATTGTGCACCGACTTTTGCGAATGGAAAGGAATTTTGTGAACTGACCTATGTGGCAATAGGTTGGTTCACAAAATTCTGTTTGTAGTGGGTAGCAATCCGACATACCTCATCGAAATTCAGGTCGTAGATTGTGACTCACTACGATTGGATATAATCACAGCAACCACCATGTCTTTGATCTCATTTTAAAGAAAGTAAATTGTTTTTTTTAAATGCAGTCAATTTTTCTTAAAGGGAACCCGACTGCATTTAAAAAGAAAAGATATGTATATTTTTTAGTTTGTTTGAGATTTGGCAATGGTCACACCATACTCCCCAACAATATTTTTTGAGTGCAGAAAGGGGAAGGGTAATAAAGGAAGCCCTTCTCATTTGCGAATAGGTTAACACCTTCTTACAGGTTTTGAGACTGGATTTTGGTCGCAAAACATTGATACATACCTTAACAAATGGCTATATCAAAGGGATATCCTAAACAAACTCATTCCAAATAGCGATTTGTTAAGGGTTTCTAAACCCACTTTGCAATTTAGTAATGCATGACAGAATTGTAAAATGGGTTTAGTACATAACAAAGATCAATTTTGCGGTTGCAAACCTTGTTATTTTTGCAAATCACAGGCTTTGTGAGTGTAAAATGGCTTTGTACATCAGGGCCCAAATTCCCAGTTGAACATTTTACCTGAATTTCTTGAGAGAAGGAGCTTGATGGGCTTTGGGGAGCTTTGATGTTGATCTGTTCAGACATAGGTTCTAGAGATCCAATTAAAATTACGTTAGTATTTCTACTGTTAGTGGCAAAACTTCTTTCCTGATAAATGGCTCTTTAGTATTTTTGATTTTCTGAACAAGTGAAATGGGTGTGGCTGATGCATGGTTGATGTATGAAAGGAATTCATTTCATGGTATGTAATGCAATGTTTGCATGTGGTTCTGCCATTGTCACGTTCACTTACAATTTTCTGTTTGACATATATGATAAAAAATGTATACAGTTTCAAAACATATGTCCACTCTTTATGAATTGTGGATTTTTTATTCTTTGTCTTAAAACAGCATTCTCCTATCACAAATATGTACATGAATACAATTACAATAGGGTCTCCTCTCATTTCATGTGATAAAGAATATGTAACCTCATTATCAGATCTGGGAGCTGATGAGTTGCCACATTTTTTTAACAATATTTTACTACTTTGGCCCAGTAACATAATCTAGTGAAAAGGCTGTTTGTGCTGATTTTAAGCTGACCAGATGCAACTGGGAGAAGCTTCCCATGCCTTAATAGTACAAGTCTACTAACAACCACATTAAAAGATGTCATGAGCATGGGAGATGTTTAATATTTTCTCTGGGGAGAAAAGGAATGTGTGGGGTATAAAGGAGAGGATGAGCAAAGTTGAATAGTCAACAGTTAATTTAATAGGCTACTCAAGTACTTTCTATGAGACGAAGATCAACATCTATAGAATTAATTGACATTTGACAATACATTTAGATGCCCCAGAAACCATTCCCTTTGGTCTAGAACCCATTAAACTAATTGTCTTACCCCACTATAAGAGCATTGGAAGAAATCACCTAAGAAGCCTGCTGTTTTAAAGTCACAGATAACACTTTTCAGTGTATGTTCTCCCTTATCTGGAAATCTGTGTATGGTTGCATGTTTTCAGGATCATGATGATATTCACACTACTCTCTGACTCTCTGAACTCACATCTATAACTAGTATTCTAGTCTATATGACAATTTATGATAACCAGCCATAAAAAGTAGATGAATTAATATATATATATATATATATATATATATATATATATATATATATATATATATATATATATATATATATATATATATATACATATGTGTGTGTGTGAACAAGGCAGTGGCTGGATGTTGGATTTGATGAGGGGGCATGACCCCCCGCCTCTGACGGTGAAAACAGAGGATTTAGCCTGATACAATGATCGGCTGGAGGCGAGCAAGGGATGCTAGAGGAGCATTCATCTCCACGGGCTGAATATTGAGGCCTGTGTTTTAAGGACTTTTTTGCTCGATAGTAATTTGGACCGCTCAGTCAAGAGCAAAGCGGTAGTAAAGAGCAAAATGCGGGCTCTAATAACAATTACTATGAAGCAGTTGGGGTGGTGTGATATCCGGAGAGTGAAAATGAGGGCCACAAAGAGCATTACCTTTAATAACAAAAATATGGTCATCAATCAAGGATTGATTTTTCTTGATTGATCAAGAATTAAAACTAGGTTTAGAATCGCAGGAGTTTTTTTAGGACTATTGGGATAGTGCCCCAATAGGGGTTGTTTGGGATGCGTATAAAGCTTTTTTGAGGGGGAGAATTACCTCCATCCAAGTATTCAAAAGCAAAAGGTATAGAGCTGAGATAGGGGAAATTGAGGGTAACATTCAGCAGAAGGAAACACAGCTATTAATGAGCGGGGCACAGCAGGGGCAGGGACAGCTACGCACAGCTCTGCAAGTCCTAAAATTAGACCTGGTGGCTGTAGTAGAGGAGAGGGTATGAAAAAGATGGCAAGCAGACTCGCTCATTTTGAATACGGAGAAGGGTGTGGAAAACTCCTTGCTTGGAAAGTGAAGAAAGACCAGGCAAGAAGTTTCAATAAAGACGTTAAATGGTAAGAATCAGGAATGCCTCTTTTGACGAGGGAATTAATTGAAGAGGCCTCCCCTAAACATCTTGGGAAAGTACATCAGGAAGATTTGATCACCAGGGAGGATTAGGTGGAGGGTTGGTTGGGTGAGGATGCCCCCCTTAAATTCAGAAAAGTGGAGGAAGAAGCCATTAATAGAAGAATCACAGAGGGTGAGATCAGAAATGCAATAACATCGGGGGAACTAGGTAAAGCTGCTGGTCCGGATGGACTAACCGCCGAGGTATATAAAAAACTGGGTGAGTTTATCATAGCAGCATTGGCGAAGCTATTTGGAGCAATTTTTAGAATGATAGCGAGCTGCCAGCTTCATGGAAGGAGGCCATAGTGACTCTGATCCCCAAACCAGCGAAACCACCGAATATATGTGGCTTTTATAGACCCATTTCGCTGCTAAATTTCGATTATAAAATCTTCGCAAAAATATTAGCAGAAAGATTAAACGGGGTGGCATGGGGTCTACTAAATGAAGATCAAAAAGCTTTGTCAGGGGAAGGGAGTGACCAACCTGGGCAAAAACTTTTGTAGGACCGTAGAATCGATCTATAAGAATTCCACAGCTAGTGTCCTAGTGAATGGGAATCTCTCCAGACCTTTTAAAATTTCAAGGGGGACCAGACAAGGTTGTCCACTGTCTCTTCTTCTATTCGACCTATATATTGAATCTCTTGCTGTAAAAATCAGGGAGAATGAAGGAATACGTCCCTTTAAGTATAGGGGCTGGGAGAAAAATGTGGGGGCTTTGTGCAGACGACTTAGGGGCCGATTCCGATCTCGGCCAGTAGGGCTCCGAATCGGATTCGGCTTAACCGGATCCGATTCGGAGCCCTATTTCCCGACCGATTCGTACGCGCGTCCGGGCGAGCGAGTATGATGCGAAATCGCCGACCGACTCGTCCGGGCGTCCCGACCGCTCCGACCGACTCGTTCCCGGGTCTAACCGCACCGACCGACTCGCTCGGACTCGACTCGCACCGCGCAATGGAGACGTTCCCCGGCCGGGTAAGTACGATGCGCGCCGCGAGCAGTCCGACCGAGCCGCACACTCCAGCTCCAAAGAGCAGTCGGAGCCGTACTTTGGGGGTCCGTGTCGGACCCCCCTGTACGCGTAGCCGCGCGAGTCTCACACAGGGGGGACCCATGTGTCCCCCCTACCTGTGCGTGTACAGCGCGAGTCGCTTCGCCGCGTACACGCTGTAGGGGGCGCCCTTGTCTGCCTCGCACCCATTGAGTCAATGGGAGCCCGCGTACGCGTTGTACGACAGGCTCCCATTGACTTCAATGGGAGTCCGACCGAATCGAGTCCGATGGCATACGTGCGCATCGTACTCGTTTGGTTGGGCTGCACGGGTCCGATTCGGTCGGAAATCTCTCCGGGTCCGGCTCGGTCGGAGAGATTTCCGGCCGGAATCGGCCCTTTAGTGATTTATACGTCCGATCTGCTTTCCTCGGACCCGTTAACTTATAATATGACTTCCCGATTTGGGCGCATCTCTGGTTACGAGTTGAATGAACATAAAACAGAAATAATGGCCTGAAATATGAATACCCAGCAAGACGGTATTAAAATGGAAATGAGATACTTAGGCATCAGAATCACACAAAATATTGAAAGAATTCCTGAAGTTAATTTTCAGAAGACCAGCAAGGAAGTTTGTAAGTTACTAGAAAGTTGGGCCCATTTGCCATTGATGATTATTGGAAGGGAGAATCTTGTAAAAATGTCGATTCTCCCAAAATTCACCTTCCTGTTTCAGAAAATGCCAATGGTTTTCAAGGAAGAGTGGCTCAAAAAGCTTCAGGCTAAGATTTCTAGTTTTATTTGGGCCTCTAAAGGAGTACGGATTGCCTGGAAAAAGCTCAGACGAAAGAAAGATAAAGGGGGTCTCTGTTTACCGGATTTGTCTTACTATGCTTGGGTTTTTCTTTTAAAAAATGGAAGGATGCTCCTGAACGATCCAGATGGATCGAATGTTGGGAAAATGCTCAGGCCAATGTTATCAGAAGTGAAAGGGGGAGCACAAGGATTCCTGTATAAATTCGGAGATCCGAGATTTTTCAAAAAAGTGCGCCTTATTACCTTACAGGGATTTGCTGCCACATGGTACAGAATCAGAAAGGAGACGAAGCTCAGCTATTATAGTGGGCGGGCCCCTATCTGGGATGCTCCTGGTTCCCCTGAGTGCACCAAGGATAGCCTGGCCACAGTCTTAAAAACGGCAGAGGTATTGAGATGGGATCAGCTAGTTGATAACAGGTGTCTGATCCCATGGGAGAAATAGAAGGAGGTCACCAACAACAAGCTATCCAGGTTTAAATATCTACAAATAAAAAGTTGGTACCACTCTGTTGGGGTAGACATTGGCTCCTCGAATGAACTAGAGACTTTGATGGCTAGTAATATCAACAGGAAAAAGGAAGTGGTTAACTGGTATTGGCTTCTGGTGGACTTAGCAGACGGTGACTTCAGACTACCAGCGGACCTGTGGGGAAGAGTCTTGCCGGTGACGGAGTTAGAAGATTTATGGCAAGTATCTTGTAACATTCTGTACTCCACGGTCCGCACTGCAAATTTAAGGAGGAACCACCTTCTCTGTATTCACAGGGCTTACTGAACTCCTCTAAGACTGTCTAAACTGGGGAAAGGAGCCACGCCAAGATTCCCAAAATGTGGTCAAGAAAAGGCGGATGATTTTCTGCAGTGTCCCGGGATCCATTGGTTTTGGTCAGACGTGAGTAACTGTATGTCTGAGATTCTTGGTAAGACGCTCCAGGTAAGCAGAGTACTGGTTTTCTTTGGGGCTTAGACAGAGTTTGAGCTGGCATCAACTAATGTAGGTAAAGTGATTTTTTATTTGGTGCTTCTCGCTCGTAGAGAGATCTGTCAAAACTGGATAAAACCTGTCCCCCCGACTAAGGTAGACTGGATCAACTCTGTAAAATATACGATCCGGTTAGACAGAGCTTCGTAAAATAAGAAAAATGACTTTGGGTGTTATGTGAAGGGAAACAACCTTTACAACGCGGACATTACACCGCGATACCTTCACAACGCAGTTGTTACAACGACCGCGTTGTTACAACGCAGTGCCATTACAATGCAAGTTGTTACAACGACTTGCTCTAGATGGAACTCTATACTAAGGAATAGTCTGATTTACTATTCCAACACCTTCCCTACTGTTGTACACACTGGAGTTGGAATAGCAAATCATACTATTCCTAAGTCCAGCGCCATCTAGAGCAAGTCGTTGGAACGACTTGTGTTGTAATGGTACTGCGTTGTAACAACGCGGTCCCTGTAACGAACGCGATGTAAAGGCACGCGATGTAATGACCCGCGTAGTAAAGAGTCATATTCTCATGTGAACAGTGGTTAAATGTTCTGGATTCAAATACAGTCCTATGATTAGGCCTTTATTACTTTACTACTCTGGTGGCTGTCTCACAACAGCAGGGCTGGAATGAGTAGACCACGGAAAGAGAAGTTCTGTGTAAAGCACTTTGCCCTTGGCTAAAAAAGACAAAGATCTCTGGTCGGTGCTTTGTCAAGGGGGGGCCCAAAAGTAAGTTTTTTCTTTGTTTTGTCAAGGTGAATGAGGACAACAACAAAAAAAGCAACAGAAAAACTGAGTTTCTGCTTTCAAATGAAGTGCATTATGGGCTTGGCAGTATTGAGAGAACTACAGGAAAACTGAGTAGTTCTATAGGATGCCTAAAGTCATGTGACATCACTGCTTAAACACTACCCACCTATGATCAAGGCTTAAAGGAGCTGAAATGCGTAAGGAAGGAAGGAGCTTACTGCCAAAATGCTGTTTTATCAATAAAGCATTAGCTGTCCTGAAGATCTAGGTGTGCAGCGTGCTTCTTTGCTGGCAACAAGGAAGGTATTTGGATATATCTATCTATCTATCTATCTATCTATCTATCTATCTATCTATCTATCTATCTATCTTTATATATATATTCACTGAAAAAACCATAGGTTTTAGGGACAGTTATAGTTAGTTGGACATTTCACTCGTACAAAACCCGTGAAATTCCCCTGTTATAGTTAGTTCAGCTAACTATAACTCGCGCCCCCGCAATGCACTGCTGATGACGTCACATATTACATCACTCATGACATGGTCAGTGACATCACTGATGACATCTCAAATGACATCACTGATGACATCATCCAGTGACTGTGTGTTTCTGTAAAGTTTAAATATTTTTAATATATATAGGAAAAGACGTATTGAAGAATGAGTGGGTGTGTAAGTGTCTGTATGGATGATTTAGTAAGTGCGTGAGTGACTCTATAAGTGAGTGATTTAACGTATCTTACTGAATGCATGGGTTAGTGACTAAACTGGGTGAATGTCTGTATCCGTTTGTCTGTTGCTGTGTAAGTGGCTGCATGTGTTTGTGAATAGCTACATGAGTGTCTATATGAGTTATTGAATGGTTGTCTGAGTATCTGTATGGGTGCCTGAGTGTTTGTGTGGGAGGGGTGTGTGCGACTCTGTGCATAGATGTGTGAGTGGGTGATTCACTGGGTGGATGGTTTCAAGAGTGCATCTGTGATAGACTGTATGGGTGGGTAAGTGTGTGTAAGAGTGTGTTAGTGAGTGAATGTATGTCCCAGTGGTACATGTGTGAGTAACTACATATGTGAAAGGCAGTATATATGTGTGTTGGAGTATATAAATAGCTATAAGCGAGAGTGAGTGATTGTGATAGTGGTTGTATGGATGAGTGTGTGCTTGTATCAGTGATTGTATAAGAGCGTAACAATGTGGTAGTATTTGTATGATTAAGTGAGCTGGTATGTGTATAACTGTATAGGTGAGTAAATGGCAGTGTGTTTAATTATTTGCATGACTGACTAGGTGTGTGAGTACCTCTATGGCTGAGTGGCGGTGTTTGAGTGTCTATATAGGAGTAAGAGTGCATATGATAGTCCTGTACTGAGTGACCATAAGTATGAGTGACTGTACGGGTGAGTGAGTGGATGTGTGTGTGTAGACCTAAGAATCAGTGAGTGGGTATGTAGTTATTGGTGTTGGAGTGTCTATGGTTTTCCGAATGGCAGTTTGTAATTTAGATTGGGTGTATCAAAGGTTATATTAGGGTGTGAGGAGGTGCATCAGATTATCACGTGGATGATGTCATCAGTGATGTCATTTGAGATGTCATCAGTGATGTCATCAGTGATGTCACTGACCATGTCATGAGTGATGTAATATGTGACGTCATCAGCAGTGCATTGCGGGGCGCGAGTTATAGTTAGCTGAACTAACTATAACAGGGGAATTTCACGGGTTTT